>CM027843.1:16574846-17774846 GCA_016097545.1 Eucalyptus victrix | reverse complement strand
CGAATGAAACTCGCCTCATCCAACGGTCGAGATTGCCCGAGGGGCAATAGCCGGCCATGAGAGGACCCTCGGAGGGGACAGCCCCGTCACGCTAGCGCAGCCCCTCAACTAACCCGGAAGCCGGTGGCGCGTGCGTAGCTTGGCCCCCCCGTGCGTACTGGCCCTTCAACACGTGAGAGAGAAGCCTCAACACCACTGTCCCCGCCACTTACCGGCTCCGAGCCAAGCCACGCCACCTCCTCCGAGCCAAGCCGTCCTTGACTCCTTCAGCAGCAGCCCCCACAGGGAGGGAGCGGCTCAAGCTGCAGCCAGCTGTCTCCCACGCACGCGAGCCGAGCCGCGACACGCAAGCACTAGAGAAGTGATAAAAAAAGGAAGAAAAAACCGAAGAGTTAAAAAAGAAGAAGGGAGAGAGAAAGGGCAGGAAGGGAAAGGGCGTTGCTTTTGCATGACAGCGACTAATGCTGGCATATATATCATCTCTCCAAGTTCCAAAGGCCCCCCCGCTTCGATCAGACGGTATGGACCACCCTCCTTCCGCAAGGAAGAAGAAGCAGAAGGAAGAGAGCAAAAACGCTCACATCCCAACAAACAGAATATAGCAAAAACCTCTCTCTCTCTCTCTCTCCTCCTCCTCCTCCTCCTTCAAACGCCGCCGCCGCCACCGCCGGTACTGCAAACAGGAACAGCGAAAAGCTACCCCCCCTTCTCTCTCTGACTCGATCTCTGCGTGTCAGTCGTCGCCACCACTGGTGTTCGTATCCCTTCGGGTCCGAAAGGTCGAGGGTTTTCTTCTTTTTTTGGGTCCAGGAGCGGCATGGGGATCGTGCGGTCGGAGGAGAGGCCGCGGGCGGAGATAGAGGAGCTCCGCCGCATGCTGCTGGCGTGCGCCGCCGTCCACCGGAGGAAGGGCGACGACGGGCTCGGGGCCACTCCTCCCAGGCCGGCGCCGAGGGACGATGACGACGACGGGTACGGCGGCGGGAGGGCGGTCTGCGTCACCAGCGGGGTGTCGTTCCTCGGCCGGGCCGTGGTGAACCGGCTCCTGCTGCGCGGTTACTCCGTTCGGATCCTGGTCGACAACGAAGGTACGTGGCACGACACGGCAGGCACTCTTTCTTCCTGTTTTTTGTCTCGTTGTTTCTCAACATTCGGCAAATAGATTTCGTTTTCTCGTCACCACTTGGTTTGGTTCTCGGCCTCTGGATGGAAGTCGTCGGCAACGTTAGCATCCGTAGCAGAGACGATGGCAACTGAAGCGTGGCAGACGGCTTCCGCCAGGGTAATTTGACAGCGAACGAAAACGACCTCGCAACTTACCATTTGACCTACAAACCTGTTCACCTCTTCTTCTTTTTCTATTGTTTTTCGTAAGCATTGCGAAGATGCCACGTAAATATTTTCGTTACTTATAACTTCAAGTGGCAAAGATAAGTTAAACAAATATGAAAGTGGTTAGAGATTATCGAACAGCTTTATTAAGTTAAAATCCGTTTATTTGATCTACATTGGGGTTTCCTTTCTATTGAATGGCAAGTTAAAAGATGGATTATGATCTAGGAAAGGGTCAAGAATCACGTCAAGTCACGCACCGATTCCGTTTGGTACACTTCAATGTAACCCTCCAAGATGGCCCGAGAAACAACGATTGTTATATCCTCCGTTGGTCAAACAGCAATAATTCGAGCTAAATAAGGAACGATGGGAAGTACATATGTGTGCCGCGACCCGGCCATAGAGTAATCGGGTTGATGTCACCGTGCTGCGACATTTTCTTAATTTCCGGGGTCTAATGTTCTTGTCTTATATTATGATCTCTCCTGTTCGAACCGTCTGTACATCCGAGGCCGTGGCTCAGGGGCTGCCCTGACGAGTGACTTTCCATTAAGCTAATGTTCGTAGCTGATGTCATAGCTTTACTTTAAGGAATGCTGATTGTGATTGGGGCATGTGGGGTGGGTTGACTTTTTCAGAGGACGTGGAGAAGCTGAGGGAGATGGAGACCTCCGGCGAGATGGGGAGCGCCCGGAGCAATTTCAGCGCGGTGGTGGCAAAGCTGGGCGACGTGCAGAGCCTCTGCAAGGCGTTCGAAGGGTGCGCCGGGGTTTTCCACACCTCGGCATTTGCTGATCCGGCCGGGCTCTCTGGCTACACCGTAAGTTTCTCATGCTGCCCTGTCTCCTCGTTGCCTCGGTCTCTGCTGGTCTTTAACTTAATCGCATTATGAACGGTCTTATCTGCTATTAGTGCCGCGCACACATTCAACGTACGTCATGGCTCGATAAAGCTCCGTGAATTACCTGAAGAACAGGTTTTGTGCATTAATTTCGTAGGATAGATGCATACGTCGAATCATATAGTCGCTGAACGTGCAGAGTCTCTTAGGGTTCGCTACACATTTGTGGTAAAACATGTCCACCAACCCATCATGTTGGGTTGGTCGGAGTTGAACGAGAGCCTCGGTCCTTGTCATCCCATTACTCGCATCAATGTCGCATTAAAGGCAAGTGAGCTACTTATAGCTATAAAGGTCTCTGTCTCCGCCTACCTCTGGAAGACTTGAAGAAGAAGATCGACCCCCAGCGTAGTTTGGTTTCAATCATGGTTTCAATCAGCGCTCGATAACTTCTAGAATGTCGTGATTCGGTATGAATTCCGCGACCTGCTCCAGCATCTGAAAAGGGAAGAGAAATGGATGGGTTGGGTAGAAATCTGACTCTAGTTCCGGAAATCCGTCATCTCACGGATGGGAATTCGGATGTGATCCTATCTTTCCTTTTTGTTCAGGAACATTTAGATAGGTAGTCGATTTTCTCGAGTAGTTGCTCGCGCGCATCTGAGTAAAGTCGTGCTTGCTGACAATTGTGGTTTTCATGTTAATTGACCATGCTTGTTGACAATTGTGGTTCTCATGGTAATTGACCGATGTAGACTCATCTGGTCTTCATTCGAGAAAGATCATGGTCTTCTGCTCCTTCGTTCAATCTCAACTTCCTCCTTGACCATTAATCCCGTGGACTCGCAAGTTTTTAGCTTGAAATTCGATTAATAACCCCCACCTAAACTCTAAAATCTGATGCCAAACGCCGTTCTTGTTGTCATTGCAGAAAGCGATGGCACAGATAGAAGTGAAGGCGAGTGAGAGCGTGATGGAGGCGTGTGCGAGGACACCGTCGGTGAGAAGGTGCATCCTCACATCGTCACTCCTGGCTTGCGTGTGGCGAGATACTGCGCGGAATCACCTCTCCAATGTAATCGGCCCCGATTGCTGGAGCGACGAGACCGTGTGCACGAACAAGAAGGTATTCTTAGTGCTAGACACAACATATTTTTCCTGAAAAAAAAACATTCTTCCGGGAGAGGAGAACGTTAATGATCTCTTTGTTGCAGCTATGGTATGCACTGGGCAAGCTCAAGGCTGAGAAAATTGCATGGAAGATCGCCGAAGAAAGGGGACTTAAGCTGGCCACAATCTGCCCTGCTCTCGTCACTGGTCCTCAATTCATCAGCAGAAATCCAACAGCCACAATTGCATATCTTAAGGGTACGCCACATGCCCTCCAATTTTAACAGTTCATGTGTTGCAATGTGGTTAACTTAGTCGTAAATTCTCAGTTCATTTCATCTCAAGCTGAAGGGTTTTTGTTTTCGGCTCGACTTCAGGGGCCAGTGAAATGTACTCGGACGGGATATTAGCAACGGTGGACGTGACAAGGCTGGCGGATGCACACGTGTGCGTGTTTGAGGCGATGATCAACACCGCATCAGGGAGGTACATCTGCTTCGATCGAGTGATCGGCGGCGAAGATGACGCGGCGAGGCTGGCAGAGGAAATGGGGATGCCGGTCGATAAGATCTGCGGGGGAGTTGGAGGCGGCGAATCGTCCGCCCGACCCCGGCCGAGGTTCCAATTGTCGAACCAGAAGCTTTCTTGCCTCATGTCGAGAACACTGCGGCCATGTTACGATGAGTCGAGCATGATCTGATTTAGGTCCCTTTTGCAATGTAGCTCTGTTTGTTATGTCCTGTCCATGTAAAGGCTGAGAACGATGCAGACGAACATGATTTTGCCGTTAGAGATGAAAAGATTCTGCATTGAATCTGGAACGCCAAGAAAAGAGCGACCCACTATACATTTCGGCCGTCGTACGACGATCAAAATCAAGAAACGCGTTGAAATCGAGTTTTGAAAGTGCGTCGAGCAAGAGGAAAGCACGAAAAACACTCGAAAAATCAAATGGCCATCGAACCAACATCGAGACCCAGATGTAATTACACAAAGGCAAATCATTGAGTTCACGGTCCCTTCCTTTAAGGCAAAAATCTGCACGCCAAGGTTTTGTTGGTCCATTGAGATCGCAGCTGTTCTTAATTCGTTGTTCGTTATCCATTGAAATTAGACGGAACAATACAGAAAGCACCGCGACTTCGCAGGAAAAGAAAGAGGAGCAGAAAGATTAAACGTAGAAACATCGAAACGGAGATGTTAAGCCGTTGGAGCTGTTGGTAAAATGCTTCCAAGCAAAACAAAAGAAAAAAGAAAAAGAAAAACAATCGAAATGTGATGCGATTTTGGTCGGGGCTCAGAGAGTTGCTGTATGTGCTCAGCGAAGAACTCCATTTTCGGGAGCTCCTCTCATACAAGAGGTGTCAGAATAAAGCACTCATCATCTTCGCCCCCCACGACACGACCCAAAAAAACAAGAACCGCCACGAAGGAGCAAAACCTTAAAAACACCGACGGTTGGTGAAACGAAACAACGACGATCCCCCGAAAGAGAGGAAGAAAGAAAGAACGGAAATTATGCAGCAAGCAGCAGGAAGAGAAGAAGGGAGAGCGAGGAGACGGCGGGTCGGCTGCCAACGCAGGCACCTAGGGCTTCTTCTTGCGACTTGTGTTCCTGGAGGCGATGATGGGATCGACAATTTATAGATGAAACTTGGGGCCTCTGTTGGGTAGGAACCGCAGGCTCCGAAATCTCACACAGGCCCATTGTCGCCTACATGTGTTCAATGGATGGGCCGGCATAGAGTTGGACTAGGACTTCGTCTATATAACCCTAACACTCTGGCCTTTCTCACCGATTTTTTTTTTTAGTTTTCCAAAATGTACTTTCTAAGGTAGGCCAGTCAAATGGGTGGGTCAGGTCAAGTTTGAGATGAGACGAAAATGATCTGACCTGAATTGACTCATTTTTATATAAAAGGATTTTGGCGACCCATACCAGACTTGACCCTAGTTGGAAGCAATTTTTCTGTTCGAATTGTTGCCTTTGAATAATGGTCAATTAAGTTCGGCTCAAATAGGTCCTTTGACAGACGTGGAGATCAAGACTCTGTTGCTTTGGCTCCCTGACGCCTAGGGCTAAGGTTGGGCCGGGGTTCATATTGCCCTGATTTGAGTCCCTTGTGCCTGGCCCCAATAGCCTAATGCCCTTACTCGAGTCCCTGACACCTCGGCCCAGGTCCATGGAGGCCGGGCATGGAACCTCAGTGCCTACGTCCAAGTCCTTAACACTTGAGCCCGGGTCCATTGAGATTAGAACCTAGTCCCCAGATCATCAGCCTAGATTCATCGAAATTGGGCTCGAGACTCTAGGTCCTGGCCCAAAATCCCAAATATAGTGAATAACGTTTGGATGTTAAAAAAGTGAACTTTAAAAATGATTGAATAAAATTAAAAGCAACACCTTGAGCTGAATAAATTGTGAATATCGTGTCTCCATTTTCTCCCTCTCCTCTCTTCCCAAATTCAAAGCCAATTGAAAGCTCGTTTGACCTCATCCTAGGCCTAAGTGGGGTTTCATCTTCTCCAACTCAAAAACGTCATCTCCGTCCACAAAGCACTTCTCTCTCTCTCTCTGATTCCTCGCTGGCTTCCGGATAGATCTATGGAGTCCTACGCATCCTGGCATGTGCGGAACCATTTGGTATATCATCATCCTCACCGGCTCCTTGCCTCCGTCTCTCAATTTCCGCTGCCATCTTTCAAAACCTCTCCGCCACCGCACCTCCAATGGCACCGCGAACACCATCAATCTCCTCTTTGCCCCTCGAAGCCTCGCTAGAGCAAGGGGATCGGGAAGGCAGGAAAAGAAAAGAAGCTCCGATTTCGACATAGCTCTTCAAAGGTTCCATCGTTTTCTTCTCCAGATTCATAATAATCGATCAATTATCTTACAAAATCCAATCACCCATATTGCGATTTCTCATGAGAAAAGTTCGACCTTGTGAAATTTCGATCGTCTTCATCCATTGTCCACGACAAGCAAACGCCGCAGCGGATTGGATTGTCCGGAATCATCGTCTCAACACTCTACCAACTAATTGGCTGTTTTCTCTTCCTTTTCCTCTCTGGAATATTTTATGCACCGATCTTTCTCCATCGGTATTATGTAAGACTCCGAGTTAATCTAGTAAATGTCAGTTCTTTTCGACCAAAAAAAAAAAAAAACCATAACTCGTCATATAGTGCTGCAACTACCATTGGCAAAGCTCAATCCTGAGGAGAGGACGATGAGGTGGCCAGTTTTTAATGGGTAATATGTTGCAATGAAAAAGGGGTGGAGATGGGTTTATTCCCAAAGCATTTATACTTAGCCATTTATTTTTCATATCCATTTAACTTTTCCAACATTTTAGCCAACCCAATTATAACCTGATAAATGAGTTAAAGAATGAGTTTTGGATCCATTTGACACCTCTATTATTAGGATTGTCAAAATAAATCACAAACCCATATTATATTTATGGATATTAGTCAGCTTAAACTTAATATGGGTCAAAATGGATTAAAAAAAAAAAAGGCAAGAAAAACATGGGTCGTAGCGGGCTAAATAACAAACTACTTTCAAGTCAAATTAAGAAAATAGGTCTGATTCATTCCTCCTCTCTTCTCTCTATGATTCGAGAGATCGCAATGAGGTATGGGTCGTTGAGATAATCACGGTGGCCCATCAACTGTCGATGGCGATGAGCTAAGGGCAAGTCCATCCTTGCAAAACCTCACCCTCTCCACTTTCCCCATCTTCACCGCGTGCTAGCGGGGGCAGGTTTGTGCAAACAACAAAGAATGCGAGGGGCTTGGTTTTGTGGGTTGTGCTTATATTATAGTGGCAGATTCGAAGCATCAGCAACTTCGACTTGTGGGATTATCGAAGAAGTGAAGAGAAGCGCGGCCAGAGTCGCCTAGGATTGCACTGTTTCAAGCGCTCAAAATTGGGCATGTCGTTGTTGAAGACGGATTGAGTGGCAGGAATTTTTTCTCAAAATTTGCAAATGAAGAGACAAGTTGGTGCTTTTAAGAGTTGGAGAAGAGAGCAGAGACTCGTTCACCATAGAAATTCAAAGGAATTAATGGTTCTGTTGTTGTAGACATGTATCACAAATCAATTGTTTGGAATCAAAATCATGTAGTGACTTAAATTTTAAGCATTTTCCTAAGATAATTGCCCATTTATTTGGAACGAAAAGAGAAAGTGTTTAAAGAGAAAAACTTTAGGAGACAATACTTTCTCTTGCTAAAAATTTGTGAATGGAGAGACGACTCGGTGGTTTTAGGTGTTGAAGGAGAAAGCAAGAATCCTTCGCCATAGACATTAGAAGAAATCGATGGTTTTGCAGCCACAAACATGTATCATGGTCTAATTATTTGGGATCAGAATCATGCAGCAACTTAGGCTTTAAGCTAGAGAAAAAGGTTCTAAGAGAAAATATATTTGATTTATCAAGTATTTGGATATATGTAAATAAGGGGAGAGCACCCCTATTTATGTAAGAATCTCTCTCATTAGAACCATAAATCACATTTTAATCTAACCATAGAACCGTGGAGATCACATCTCACCATCTCCTAATTATCAACATATATGCTGAGAATACTATAGAACTTAATACACTTACCATATTTCCTGTCCCTAAAAATCTACTGAAAATCTTAGGAGACTATTTCAGTTTTCTTAAACTGAACACTGTCCTTAGTGCATGAGAAATCTCAGGATCGTAACTCACGATTGTTACACTTGGATTCAAGGGTCACTCTTGTTGGTTCAGCTAGCATTTGCTTATTTATCTCCACGAGGAAGAGGGAACGAGACATGGATACGAAAATGAACAATGAAGCGTGGAGGATAATGAAGCCTTTTAGACTGTCTTGAGCTGATTTTTATGCTAGCATAGAGAGGTTTTTCACTTCGGCTTTGATTTAGGAATATGATATGAGTTAATGAAACTATATTAATCGAAGAGCGCATTATGTGCTTGTGAACAATATGATTAATGTCTCAAATTTGAATGCAATTGATCAGGAAACTTAAAACATATTAATCCAAACCTATTTTGTGAGCGGTCCTGACTGGACTTATACCATCATCTTGATGCCTTTATCCATAATCCGATTTCTCTCATTAACTTGATAAGCTAGTTCGCTCTTCAAAAATCACAATTTAAGAACATAAATTGCTTAAAATGGGTCTCGGGTCGAGGTCCAGCATGTGTCCCCAAATTTTTACTAGGTCGGAATTTCCGACTGGACCCACGTGTTTGACAAACCGAATCCTTTCTCAGAGACTGAACCACATTTCAATGGCAAAAAAAGTACAGTTTACCACTTCAAGGAGCCATCAAATAGAAAACAAATCGCAGCGCCAGCACGAGCAGAGCAGAGCAGAGCAGCGGCGCTTTCGGCACCCGCCCAAAACCTCGTTTTTCAAGCAACGGCAGTGAAGAACGAAAAGTGGTGGTGCGTGCTTTCCGCCTCTCACGTGCGAGGCGGATGCGGCGGTGGTGGGAGGAGCAGCTCCCGTCGAAGAAGAAAGAAGGAGAAAACATATTTCCTATATTCGCTGTCATCGGGACTCAGCAAAAGGGAGATAAAAAAAAACAGCTTAGACCACCCTCTGACTCTCATGATATTCATTATAATATTCATTGTTCCGAGATGAAGATGCTCCCCCTGACATCATATGCGTGGGCTTCTTCCTTTTGGTCTTGGTTCTTGAATCATAATTTATTCAGTCGCAGAGAGAGAGAGAGAGAGAAGGGTGAGAAGGAGTGGTATTAGAAATAGCATCGTTTCGCTTTGCTCAGATCAGATCGACCATTAGCATCGTCTTCGTTTTCTGCGACCAGAGATCTCTCGTTCTCTCTCGCTTTCTCGCTCCTCCCCACATCATATATACACTTCAGCGCACACTGTACAGTTCACTGTAAAAACCGGAGGTTTCTTGTCCAAGCATCGCCGGAGCAGACACGGATTGGAAGCGCCTCCTTTTGCTTCCTCGGGAGACGAGACTTTGCATTCATCGCTCGCATCCAGTCGTCTCTCTGTCTCTCTCCGAGGTACGTCCGATCTCATTCGCTCGCTCGCTCCCAATGTCATTCCTTTCTCTGCACTGGGTCTCTTTCCACCTGTAAAAGAGTCAGCACCAAATGCATTTCGATTCATTTCATCATATCCTCTTCCTTCGGAACCCGCGATCAACATATTGGCTATCGAAATGCATGTCGAAGGCTTCGAGCATAGGCACCATCATCACCGCACGAGATGTAAATCACCGTTCATCCCACCTTAGGCGTCTCCCGTAGCAACATCTGGGGGCCCCCCTGTGGACCCTTCAAATGAGGAATCACTTCACGTATCGAAGCGATCTTTCACTGTAAGGGCACCCGTAACCCGCGAGGCTATAGCCCGGTAAAATGCTCGTATCGATTGCACAGGATCTCGTTTCCCCTTTCCTCGAAAAGGGCAGTCGTTCAGGGGGCCGTTTCGGCATCCCGGCGAATCCTCGCCGGGCGGCGCGATGGTCGCGCGGCCTCACTCGTCTACCGAGCCAGCGAGCGATCAAGAACGACTTCCATACAAAACGACTGGAATAAGATTATCCGAGTTTGGTGAGGGATCGATTCCAGGTGGGCTAATGAAATGCTCTGGCCCGACAGCGGCTTTTCATGGTGGGCCCGTCTCCGTGCCGTCTTTCTTCTGATGGGCCTGCCCACAGAGAGGGATTGTTTATGCTTTAGGCATTAAAATTTCCTGAATTAAACTCAGCTCCTGGTCCAGGGAATAGCTTTTGAAGAATAATATAGGATATGGTAGTTTAGTTTATTAGATAGAATAATGTGGGTTGAGGGCCGTATTTACAATTTTAATTTAAGGGCTAGGGGGACATAAGCCCCTATCTTAGCTGGGGACATTAGTAGTCGGCTAGTTGTACCATCTGATCCCCATGTGAACACATCATCTTCTCCAACCCCCTTTTGTCCGGTCAAAGGGACTAGGTCCTTTGTCGATTCAGCATATATATTGACCAAAAAAAAAAAAAAACTTGTTCGATCTTTCAATCGAGTACTCTATTGAGAAATCGATGCTTTGTGCATTGTGGGTTTCTCTCGCTTTTGCTCCGATAGCTTCTTCACGTGATCGGTTAGTTTCCTTATCTATATATGTCGGAGTAGAATGGTCTCATGAAAACGACCACACAGCTACAAATTGCTTATAATATCTCTTTGTTCATCACACAACGAATAAAAATAGCACATGTGAGTACCTCATTTATTGCACTCACCTCTACGAGGGAGCATAAAGACATCAAGTGGGGTGGGGAAGTGGTTCGCCTCATGATCCCAAATTCGATTTGGATTCGATGTACATGCAGCCATCAATCACGTGGAGAATGAGCGGAAAAGGACATCGACCGGTCACTATAATGAAAATTACTAGCTAGCTTAGCTAGGAAGGCAAAAGAGGGGTGGAAATCGGAAAAGAAGAGTTTCGAGAGGGCCATTCTGTGAAAACTCAATTTCGATGCCAAGAAAAAATGGGTGGGAATTGAGGCAGGAGGGGACATGAAAAGTGAAAGATTCGAAATTTCAGGTGAAAAACATGAAAGTCACGCGTGTGAGCCATTAACTCATTGCTCAGGTTTTACTGACTCTGTCCCCCCCTGCCCTTATGTCGGTCGCATTTTCACTTCCAAGTGTAGGCCTTTTTCTCTGTGTGCGCTCTCTCTCTGACCCCAACAAAAACTACCCCACCGCGCCCCCAACTCCAACCCCCCCCCCCCCCCCAAAAAAAAAAAAAAAAAAAAAAAACATAAAAACAGGAGAAAGCTCCCTCTTTTTTTTAGGAATTGCCCAAAATATCTACCTAGACGAAAAAATATGTTAGATGTTCAATGCACTAAATAACGTATAACTTGAGTGAAATATTATCATAACTCACTGGAACATTGCATCAAAAACCACAAACCTTCTTTGCGGCTTTAAGATATTGTCACTTAGTGTAACCAAAACAAACCAACCATAAAAGTAGGTCTAGTTTCCAGTTTAATAGATCTGATGCCAAATTTCAAAATTTTGAAACCAATGGTGTGCAAATAAGTTTCCACTTCTGGTGATGAACTCGCCCATTTGGAACCTGGCAATTAAAACTTGTTATGTCAAGTTGAAAGAACATGATTTACCTTTCTTAGATAAAATTAATTGCTTTATATCTTCGATGGTTTTGTATTGATATTTCATTTTGAGTTATCCATTGTTTATGCTATTTTGCTGTGATTGTTGTTTGCTCGGTTTCCGATTGGTAATTACTGGGTGAGGAAATCGGGGCCGCGACTCTCACTCCCGCTCTCGGTACACGCGCTGGGCAACTTCTACTCGTGCGTGTTGCGTCACGCGCCTACCACGGCGCGTGACCGCGGGGTTTGTTTCTCGCCATTTATTGCGTGACCCCTCTTTGGCCAATTGCCAAAAATACAAGTTAACAAAAAAAGAAAAACGTTAAGAAAAAAAAAGAAGAAAACTCCATTTTCCCATGCGTACGCTGCTTGCCAAAGACAGTTACACATACGATTCACGCTTCCCGTCTCTCTCTCTCTCTCTCAGCCGATTCCCATTGCAGGAGTTCCCACGGCGACGACGACATTGAAGAGAGAGAAAGAGAGAAAGCGGGTCGGATCGGATCGGTCGAGTCGGGCAAATGGAAGACCGACGGCGGCAGCGAGACGCCGGGGCGGCCGCGACGGCGAGGAAGAGCGGCTGTTGCAGCAGGAGGAGCAGGTTCGCCGACGACGAGGGCGACGGCGGCGAAGGCGGCGGAGGATCCGCTGGGGGAGACCCGATCGAGTGCTCAGGCGAGCGGTGCCGGTCGTGCACGGCCGGCGTGGTCGCGGACTGCGTGGCGGTGTGCTGCTGCTGCCCCTGCGCGGTGGTGAACCTGCTGGCGCTGGCGCTCGTCCGGGTGCCGTACATGGTCGGGCGGAGGTGCCTGGCGCGGAGGAAGGGCGCGGCCGCGAAGGCGAAGAAGAAGCGGAAGTGCGGGAGAGCGGCGGGAGGGGGAGGAGGGTCGAGCGAGAGGGAGAGGATAGCGGAGGAAGGGATGCGGGAGTCGGTGTACGGGTTCGGGTTCGAGGAGGGCTTCGGCGACGAGGTGGAGGCCGAAAGGTCGGCGTGGCTGGACCTGGACTTGTACGAGGTGGGTCATCTGAGCTTCGGCAGAGTTTCCTTCACTGGGGATCAGTTCCAGAGCAAGGGCAGTTGCAGTTGAAAGGAATTTTGATTCATCCATCGAATTTTTGCACCTTGTATTTCTTTGTTTCTCTTTTTTTATTACTGGGAGAACGTGAAGAGCAATGCACACGATATCTGGTTATCACTGCAAAGCCAAGAATCCATGGCCTGGGGAATTTTCTGGTGCATGCATTAAACGGCGGAAGAAGAAGAAGATGACGACCATGATGGAAGAGGACCAGGACAGGTGGGCTCGAAAGGTTTCCGGTGCTCAATGGGGACTCTTCTTTCACGCTGTTGTACGCTGAAATGATGAAATGTTCTTAACAATTCTCGGCTGTCACTGGTCAGAGATTTCACGGTACTTGGTTTTTGGCCCCTCTTTGACCGACTGTCTTTAGCTGCCCCCTGTTCGAGAAGAGGACACTGTGCCATCCTTGCGGACGGGGAAACTGAACTTGGGCCACGATGGATATGCCCAAGCAGTGACACTGTGAATGTTTTTTCTTTCATCTTGCGAGCATTACTTTTGTCCTCACCTGAAAAGAAACGATCTTTAATATGAAAGGATGAAGAAGTCGTGCGTTCTAGAAAGTACAAGATATCATTTTTTTCTCTTCTTTTTCAAAATTAGTATATAGATGAACTTATGCTATCGATGATTCTTCTTCAAAGTCTTCAATCCAAAAAGAAAATAAATTCACCAAATTCGATCGATGGCCATATTACTCAACCGCTTTAGTTAAAGGTCGCCTTAAGGCGAACTTTTGAGATATGTCAGGCGAGTTTGATCCGTGAGTTAAAAGGCCGTGTATCTTCTTTAATCGATTGCTAAATGAGTATGGCAATCATAGTCAATTATTGCGAAAATGCTTTGTTCAAGCGGGATTCAAGCGTGCGGTGCAGTAAAAGTTTTTGCTGAAATAGAGACAAGGTAAGACTCGTGAAGAGAGAGCCTCGAGGTTTCTGTCCTGTAGTGGCCGTTAGGACAGTGATGAGGAGTGAGGACAAAAGAGTTGGATTACAAAACTTCTCCCCAAATGTCGCAGACCTTTGTTTGACCAGCGTTGTCCTATTTTACTTGGAAAATCTAAAACTAACGGTCCTCGGACTTCCCATTTCACTTAATAAACCTCCCTCCCTCCCTCCCTCCCTCTCTATTATAGATAATTCATTTAAAATAAAAAATATTTAGATAAAAATTATTAGGGATGATAAAAATATTTTTCAATGATTAAATATCTCAAAAGATACAAACAATTATTTTTAGATAAATTCTTTGAATTATTTATTTTTCAAAAATGAGCAAAGTCTTGAGTCAATTTCCATTATTATTTAGCTATTGATCAATTAAGCTTGAGTTCAAGAGCCATTATTATTCTAGCTATTGATCAATTAAGCTAGTTCAAGAGCCGAACTTAGTCAAATCTCATGATAGCTAGATTCAACAACTTTAATTGAGGCTCCGAATATTTCACAGGAAATGAATAATTTATTTAATATTTTCTTTAAAATGATTGTGCATATTATTCACAATAATGAACGAACGAAAAATATATTTATAAAGAAAATATTTTCCATCGACTAAGTAAACTTTAAGTAATATAAACCATCACATGTTTTGAAAAATGATTTCTAAATCGATCATTTTATGTGAAACAAATGAAGTCTTAAAAGAACTCGAGCGAGCAACAACTTATATTCAACGACTTCAATTAACACCGAAACACAAAATTCAGTTTAGCAAGAACTTAAGTTACCAGAAGACTAGCTTTCAAGGGAGTCGAGTTCGAGCATAACCTCAACGCAGACGACTTATCTTGATTCCAGGCCACCGATTCACATCGAAGGAGCTCGAGCATATTTCGAAGCCGAATTCCACAAGAACATCACCATTGCATGATGATTTCATAAGAATCAATCCTCAAAACAGATGAACTTTGGACAAGCACAATCGTCTTCGTAAAATTCACATATCATTAACAAGAAACAAACAAAAATTCATTTTCAAGGGGAAAAAAAAGAAAGAAATAAGGAAAATTCAGACAATGGCAACCTTGGCACCAGCTGCTTCGAGCTGCTTCTTGGCCTCCTCGGCCTCGTCCTTGGACACGCCCTCCTTGAACTTCTTGGGCAGCCCTTCTATCAGCTCCTTGGCCTCCTTCAGCGCCAGGCTCGTCAGCGCCCTCACCGCCTTGATCACCCCGATCCTCGAGCTGCTCGGCACGTCCTCGATCACCACGTCGAACTCCGTCTTCTCCTCCACCGCCGCCGCCGCCTCGGCGCCTCCGCCTCCGGGGGCAGCGGCGACCGCCGCGGCCGGGGCGAACGCGGAGGCGGAGACGCCGAGCCGGTCCTGGAGGAGGTCGACGAGGGCGCGGGCCTCGCCGAGGGTGAGGCCGGCGATCTCGTCACCGAGATGGGCGACCTTCTCCGGGGCGTCGACGGCGG
The DNA here is from genome assembly GCA_016097545.1 of Eucalyptus victrix. Taxonomy (NCBI): domain Eukaryota; kingdom Viridiplantae; phylum Streptophyta; class Magnoliopsida; order Myrtales; family Myrtaceae; genus Eucalyptus; species Eucalyptus victrix. The sequence continues at coordinate 17,759,888 of CM027843.1, read as the reverse complement.
CGACGGGGCGGAGGCGGCGGGCGCGGAGGGGGAGGCGGCGGGGGAGTGGAGGGGGAAGCGGAGTGGGGATTTGAGGGGGTGCGTGGGATGATGAGGGGCGGAGAGAGGCGAAGGATGAGCGGCGGAGGAGCGGACGGTGAGCGTGGAGAGAGCGTGGGTCGCCATTTTTGTTGTGAGTTGAAGCAGAGAGAGAGAGAGAGAGAGGAGAAGAAGAAGAAGAAGAAGATAGGATAAGGGGAGTGGTGTCGTCGGAAGGAGGATGAACGCGAAGAGAGAGCGGCTTTTTGTTCCTTAATGGACGAAAATGCCCCTGGCGAAGTTCGAATTGGACAACTGACTGATGAGGGTGGAAAGGGAATTTTGATGTAGAAGCCTTTTCAAAGTGAAGAACAAAAAATAGAAAAAAGAAGAAGGAAGGCGGGAGGAGTTGGGGGCATTCCGAGAATCGAACTCGGGACCTCTCGCACCCAAAGCGAGAATCATACCACTAGACCAAATGCCCTTATTGATTGCATTATTTCCCATTTTTTATATATATTGGATTAAAGTTTAGCTTCACAAAAACTTTGACCATGATCTCTTCCCACGACTTCACTAAAACCCACTCCAATTACAAAAGGAATTCGACCCGAAACATAAAAATTAGATAACTTGGGAAGTTAGATCAACTATTGCGTTGACCTCCCGCCCTAAATCAGTCAAAAGAAAGGTTCAGCCCTTTTGGGCTAGAGAGCCATAATCACACCCCGGCACGACTTTGAAGCGTTGGGCTGCTGCTGTTGTTAAGGTCGTCTATTCTGGGGGCCCGAGAATTCGGGAGCGCACCTCGACTCCAGGCGTGGAGGGGGCGATCCCACAAATTGGGCTTCCCTCCTACGTTGTCTACGAAAGATGCTTTTTTCCAAACGTGAGCACACAATCCGGTGCGACTTATATGGACCGGAGTAAAGACCATCAACGAAGGAGGACATCGATCCCTACCCACTCCTCGGTTTACAACAGGCACGTAGATCGACCCGAGGCTCGAAACTAAGCCAGCTCCGCACGCTCTCGATATGGGCCCCCCTTAGTATGATTGTCTTGCGTGCTTTCCATGACTTGTGATGTGTCAGTTCCATTGCCCTAGACACGTGATTTATATCCAATCAGATCAATATTATTTAAATACTTTCATATTTAATTCAATCTACAAAAACTAATACCTAAACCAAGGTAAGGGTGTGGAGCGAGCAAGCATAGGATCAAGTGAGGAAGAAAAAGAACGGAAAAAAAAAAATTATAGAGGTAGATTAGGTCCAAGTAATTTGTTAACTCATTTATGACGTATTTGACATCCATATTATGTTTAAAACTCTTTTACAACACACTATTTAAATAACTAACACATTTAATACCTATATGAGTTATGAAATGAGTCAATAATCCATTTTAACAGGTCTATGAGTTATGGCTGAAAAGGTAAAAACCAAACCTCATTCTCTAAGCCACATCTTGACAATCATGCTCCCGTCTCTCGTTTAATTAGTATGTTGCGCTAAAAGACAATTACCGCTTGGTTTGTTGAGATTGCATCAAGAGTATATATGAGCCAAAACCGAAATGTGTAATAGTCTCATTGCCCATTCGATTAAGATCCCATCGCATCATTTTGTAACACGAATTTTAAGAAAACTCTGTACCCTCTCTCGCAACTTCTATGGTTCAAGGATCCGCGACTTTACTTGTAAATGTTTCCATTTCGTACGATTTAGTTCTAAAACCATATGCCTTTGGAAATTGGTATAGCTAATAAAGCGAGAAACGGACTGAATTGGACCGACCCCAAAGAGATTCCTCGGAAGATATGCTGACTACTTAAGTTTCAAGTGACTGAGCTGAGATCATGCAGTAGGCATATAGCTAAAGATCAAAGTCATCGACAAGCACGGAATTCACGTTTTAAATGCCCTTCATGGCCGCGCCGCCGTCGCGTGTTCTTTCCTTATCCATTCACGACGACAGCTTCTCTCCCACATGCTTCGGACTCAATTTCATCGCATATAAAACATGTGACCGAAATGAAATACGTGGAGGAAGGCAGGACATACGAGCGGCTCAAATGGACATGTTCGTTTTCTTCTCTTCTTTATCTGGTTTGCCTCCACGTGCTCCAATGCAAGACATCTCCTTCGGATATTCACGAACAAAAAGGGAAATGTGGTCGCAATCCGCGAGCAGAAGCATGACAGATTCGGCTACAAGACATTTGAGCTTTTATTAGGGGTGCCAGCATCTTCGAAGTCGATCCAACAAATGCTCCTCGAAACCATTGGCGCAGGAGGATTAATAATAGAGACACGAAACATCCGTATGGTCTCCAGGTGTCTAGAGCTACCTGGTCTTGGTTCCACTAAATATCATCCACTTGTTGCGTTGATTAAAGTAAGGACACAATTATGTATGCGACCACAATCCAAAGAAAAAGGAACAGGAAAAAAAAAAAAAAGGAAAGGAAATTTAAAAAAAAAAATTCAAAAGTTATAAAAAATTTCATTTAAAAATATCCATTCGCACCGCTCATAATCATGCCACGTAAGATGACTGACATACACATCAGTGATTAACAATACTGGATAAACTGAATTGATGTTAATGCAAAAAGTTTTAGAGCTGAATCGGTACCAATGCGAAAATATTTATGACTGAATTAATAACAATATAAATAGGTTTACTTTTCTTGTGGAACCTGAGGAGACCCTAGAATTTGTGATAGAGTATGTTCTAAGTTCTAAAGTATGCATGATATGTTTCGGTTCAAAAAATTGAGAAACATGTTTGAATATGTAGATTTTAAGTTCAAATATAACTTATAGGGAATATGGTATAACTTATAGGGAATATGGAACAGCTCACCCTTATGAAAAACTATCCCATAAATCTGAACCGGGAATCAAACTAATCAAATGTAGAACTGCTGGTTCTTAAACCGGCAGATTTTAGTCCAGTTTTCGATTTTATCTAGGAACTCCCTCATTTAACGTTTTAGATAAACCAAAAAATTCTTACGTGTAAATACTGCCCCATTTGCTGGTCAAGCGTTTTTGTTACTGTTTGTTTATGTTGAAAATCGTGGGTCGATTCTTAATTGGTGCAAAGTATTATATATATACAGATATATATATATGTATATGTATATATGTATGTATGTATTAAATTCTAAAAGAGGCTTCGTCGGGAATAGAACTGACAATTCTGAGTAGAGCTGATGTGGAATCGGGAATTGAAATGGTCTTGGGTTTGTTCTAGGTTCCTATATCCAATCTTGAACCAGTTAGTCCAGGTCAGCTCGATTCAATTTCCGAATAAAATGATTGCCCTCAAACACGACACACGCGAAGCGGAACGTATGTTCACGTGAGAATTAATCAAGTTCAATGTTCGGCACCTGGTTATACAGAACAAATAACCAAAAGCTGTATTATCTAAGTTCTTATTTCAGTAGATATGTTGCCACTGCTACAAGCTAGTTAATATACCTAGCACAAAGCTATGGTAGTGTATACAGCACATCACATAGGAAATATGATATGTTGTGGCCTTTTTTCTATACATACAAGATCTACCTAGCTAACTTCAACATAAAGACCCATTAAATGAGCCCTTTGGGTCTTCTAATTGCTTTTGTTTTGTTCATCAGGTCATGATCTATAATCTAATTAAGGCCTAAACGGAATAGTATTGGGCATCATCACCCATACCACTAATTAGTGACTGTATGGGCCAGAGATCCTCCACGCTCCAGCAAGCGCTGTCGTTCGGTTCTTGGGCAGGAGGCGGGGGCGAGAGCATAACCTCGCTGGAGCCGCCTTGATCCGACGGTGGAGAACAGGTGATCTCCATTGTATTTGCGGCCGAGACCCCACGATGATCTGTGCTTGCGCATGCGGATGATGGAAGATTAATAAGATCGTTGATCTCAGTTTCCGATTGCTTGATTATGTGCTTTTGGATCTTGGTCCTCCAGTAGTTCTTTATTTCGTTGTCGGTCCTCCCCGGCAAATGCTTCGCAATTTCGGACCACCTGAAAAGTGGTAAAATAATGGTCGTTATTTGCAAAAAAAAAAAAAAAAACGCATGCGTCACCGCTCGATGAAAATCTAATTGAAACCCTTTTACGCAAACCTTCAAAACTTTTACATCTGCCAAGTTATAGCAGTAACTCTGCGTGAGAAATTTCGAAGCTACAGAGAGGGAAAATTGAAAGAGAAAGAGGACACTTTTTGAGTTATTGGTGCAAAAGCCGATTTTCAAAGAAAGAGACGTACGTTATATATCTTAACAAACCCCCTCGTCCAAGAGCCAATTTCTGACGATAGAAGGCCTTAAAAAGGAATCTTAATATACGTGGTCTGTTGGCACGGCATCGTAAAGAAGAGACCACATAAACGAGAAAGAGGAGGATGTGAGCTGAACCGAACTCAAGATATTCACATCAATGATGAAGTCAAGTGCGTACAATCGTTTATTTTGAAGGTTTAAGTTATTAGAGTAAGGTATAAGTCATGGCTTATATAGTGGCCTAGCAATCAATAACGTCCGTAATTCCCCCGTGTGTTGTAATTGAACTGCATGAGGCCCCTACCAAGCAAATCTCCTACGATTCTCTTTCTCCAAATGGACGTGTCATTTTCATGAGGTCTTTCGATATAATTTCAGACGTGGGGTACCCAAAAGCATGGTAAGAAACAAGGAGAGGATGGATTTTGCCATATATTGCCCAGCATAAAAGATAGGCCTGTCTAGATAAGTGCCTAAGTCACATGTTCGATGGCCCATAGATAGTTTTGCTGTATTCTCATCTTCGCGTGGTAGTTTTGGATGTTCTTCCCATGCACCATCGTCAGAAAGTCAAGCGATCTGATAATTACGAGATACTTTCGCAGTTGAATTTGATGTAAAGAGTTACGCGGAATCGTCAATTACACACGCCCTCAATGCCTTCGTGTTCTCCGATATAGAAAGGTAAGCAGAAAACAAAGAAACATTTATGATAGAGTATGCGGAGTCACCTGTTTCCCCACATGGATTGCAGGTGTATGATCAAGAGCTGTTCTTCGGAAGTGATATTACCTCTCCGGACGTCGGGTCGGAGGTAATTCAACCATCGCAGCCGGCAGCTCTTTCCAGTGCGTTGAAGACCTAACATGATCAATATGTAAGATCATAAAAAACGACACAAGAAAAAGGGTCTGAATAAAGAGAACCATGAATACGGTGATGATGCGAAATGCCGGAAGTAAATAAGAAACAAGTTTTAAGACTATTACCAGCAGCTTTAGCTAGAGAGTTCCATACACCTTCGCCATGGTTGGCTATGTAGTCCATCAGAATCAGATCCTCTTCAAGAGTCCATGGTCCTTTTCTCACTTGAGGATCCTGTGTACGGTAGCATGTTTTCTTGTCCATCTCGAGGAGGGAGTGAGGGAGGGGGAGCGAGAGAGAGAGAGAGAGAGAGAGAGAGAGAGAGCACTGTCCAGCAACGCGAGCTACCGACGGTTTATTTAGAGGACGAGGAAATGTCGTGGCCGGTTCGTGATGTTAAATAATATGCACGAGAGCAGAGAGCTTTCTACCTAATCTCCCTTTTTTCAGCGACAAATTAGCTGCCCCTTGCTTTTAATTGGCTTCAAGGACAATTTGATCGCGATAGTTATGAGTTAGTACACGAAGAGTCCGATATCAATTTCAAGTCTGCAGCCCAGTTGCTCTATGCCATCAAACTTTTGACTCCTACTGAATATTTGCCTCATGAAAAAGTTTAAAATCACGTGGTAAGAAAGATTAACGAGCCAAAAAGCGAGACATTAGGTAGTCGATCAGTAATTGAGATGAATGCCCTCAGCTCGGCACATCTCTCGTTAGATAAACGCACGCAATCATATAAGCATGAATCATGACATCGAGATGGCCTCTACATTATCGACATTAGGCATTGCCTTACAGGCGACAAACAAAGTACACTAGGGACTTCCTGAACAAAGTACCTAACAACGGATCTAACCAGAAAGATTACTTATCAAATTCGCAAGCACAGTGACACATTTCCAGCAAACACAATAAGAAATATTCTTCCACTGGTCGCAAAACTCCACCGCCATTCTGTCTGTAATGGTGATGAAGGCAGTAGCACAATCAACTTTATAATAATCAGCTTATACATGCAGCGGCCTTTGGATGGTTTCAAATAGATAAACAAGAAAGTAGATCATAAGAGGTCACGAGAATAAACTTCCACTTGAACTTCCGCAAAATCCTAATACAGCTCAGTTAACCCCATGTCAACCTTGCCAGGAAATCTGAAAGGTCTTGCGAGTCACTTTCACCGCTTAAGAGTGTTGGCCAAAACAGCAGCAATGCAATCCTTTTCACATTACATATAAAGTTGAAGCAACAATTGAGCTTTTACAATAGTATACCAACAACAAGACAAAAACTAATCCCTTACAAACCACGTGCTTCTGGTGCCATGCTGAGAAAGCCTCAAGCCTGGAAAAAAGGGAGGAAGGATTGGTTTCCCAATCAGAAATCAAATAGCCAAAACTGAAGTAAAAGTCTATAAAAAGCAGAACAGGTAAAACGTAATCTGGGGTTCGAGGCGGTGGCCCGGCCACTTTACCCAGGAAATCAATCATTTCATTTAAGTATCGAAACTATTACGGGTATAAACAGAACAAAAGAACTCTAGGCTAACACATTCTACATTGTGCTTAGGAACCATGGCCCCAAAGCTCGAGCACCACATGCCACCAAATCTGTATTAGAACCATCTTCATTTACAAAAGCAGTGTACTAAAAGGAACTTAAGTCATCATTACTACTAAAAGCTGCCACACCAATGCAGCTCATAACATTGAGCTTTAAGCATGCAAATTTCAAGCTTCCTTTTATTGTGATTGTGCCAGACTGAAGCTACTTTGACAGAATTTGACCTATTCAATCTGGTTTTGCACAGTCTATGGCTTAAAGGTGTCAACTTAATGGATTGACCCGGTGCCAATTTCTAATTGATTGAACAGATTGATCCAGGCCAGTTTTCTTAAGCATGATGTGGACACCACAATAAATTAGCGATCGTGACAAATCCACCCATTCTACTCCAACTGATCGTTGAATCTTGGCAGATATAAAGGCTGCATCAACGCATGGGCTATCAATTACCTTGTTGGCAATATTGTTGGAAAGCCAGTCCAGACCCTCATAAAGGCCCTCTCCGGAGGTTGCACAGGTGCTCTGGATGTACCTGAGACAAACCATGACATCCCTTATAAGAAGGCTCACCCATGACCCAAAATTTCTGAAAAACATACGCATCACATGAGACCCTTTCACCAGAAAGAATAAGATCCAGATGAACATGGTTCTTAATTCAATCTCACCGACCATAAGAGAGCTATGCACTTTTATCAAGAGATAAGCTGTTACCAGTGACGTTGACGGAGAGAATGGAGACCAAGCTTGTCAGTTATTTCCGCCGCATTCATTGCATTAGGGAGATCTTGTTTGTTGGCAAAGACGAGCAAGACAGCATCTCTCAGTTCATCCTGAAAAGTTAAATGTTTATAAAACCAGCAATTTCAAAGATTTTTCGTTTTCCACAAACATCTAAGACACCTGCTGTCTAGCAATGTGCGCATGCATCGTGTAAAGACTTTCACAATCTATTTAAAAGATCAGTAAACGAACAGCTGCACAGCATACATGTTCCCATTTGAATTTTCAATTAGAGAGAAACTCAATGTGAATAAAGATTTTTTTTTTTTTTTCCATTAACAAACAACTGGAAATGCTGTCACTGACAAGGAAAGTGCCGATGGAAAGGTTGAAAAAGCCAAAGAACAACAATAGATCATCATTAACAACTACAAGCCCAGAAGGCAAAACAGAAAACTCTGCTTGTAAAAATTCCTCAATGAAACATCAGCATCCAGAAGCAAAAGACACTGATGTCAAGTAAAACCAATAGAAGCAACTATAATGTTTTGATGTCAAGTATGTCAATAATAGTCACTACTCATGTAGGAATAAGCCTTTTGCCTCTCACCACAAACAGTCCTATTCAGTAGATGAAAAGAATTATAGATGAACTAAATTGGCCCAAAATGAAATGCAGAGCTACCTCATTCAGCATCCTATGCAACTCATCTCTTGCCTCAACAACTCGATCCCTATCATTGCTATCCACGACAAAAATTAAACCCTGCGTGTTTTGGAAGTAGTGCCTCCATAATGGGCGGATCTGCATTTGGAGAAAATTAGAAGCTGCATCAGTCTCCATGATGAAAAGCTTGGTTTGGTTATGCTAAAAGAGATAGGGACAGCACTCAAATAATTTCAGTGATCACACATAACATACGAGTTATGAGCATATGCTTAATGATTTGGACTTGATGTAAATATCCGACAATAATAAAGGCCATTTATGCCATGAAAGTCAGCAGTACTAAAAAAGAATAGAATGGGTAAGGAAGAAAAGTAACTCTAGTTACATTACATTAACAGCACATAGGGTGAATGTTGAGGTTAATCAGAAGAAGGCTAAGCTGAAGATCATGTCCCCTTTAGGAGACAGGGTTTTAATATCTACAGGTTTTACTGCTTCTGTACTTGCTTGCACTTACATGTAGTGGTGAACACAAGCACATTCAAAGTTACAAAGATAAGGCTGCGTTTCGTTCAGCTTTGAAAATGAGCCTTGGGGAAATGCAAATATCTTTGGTCTAAAGGGCTTTAGGAAAATGCAAATTGCATTTGGCAAAAAATTCTTTATAAAGCTATTTTGGCGTAAAGAGTATTTGGCAAATCCTTTTTTATAAAGGTCTTTTGTATTTCATTTTTTTATTAAAAAATATTAAACTCTTTGCTAACTCTAGTAAAAGTAAGGGTAGTTTTGGAACAATGAAAAGTAAAACCAAAAAACTAAAAAATTTACGATAGTAGTTTTGAAAAAAAAAAAAAAAATTAGTTTCAGCATTTGACCAAATGCTGAAAGCTCAAAACTGGTCCCCATCAACATTGGGCTTTCAGCTTTTCCAAAGTCAACATTTGACTGAAAGCCCCTTGGATAAGCTTGCCAAACACCACAGCTTTTCTCCAAAGCCCCAGCATTTCCCCAAGGGGCTTTGGAGAAAAGCTGAACCAAATGCATCCAAAGATCAAGAGGGCAAATAGAGCAACCTTGTCCTGGCCACCAACATCCCAAACTGTGAAGCTGATGTTCTTGTATTCAACAGTCTCTACATTAAAACCTACAGATATAAAAAGGCTCTGTTAATCACTATGAACATGAAAAAACCAACATGGGCAAGGCTCACCAAATGACAAGGGATACAACAGCTGATTAGACATATAGGCGAGAAAAAGAAGGATGACCCAAAAGCTATCCTATACAGTTTATTAAAATAAACAAAAAATAGTCTCCAAATTGTTCCAATTAAGCACCATTAAGAGTTAATCAGGCCACAACAAGCATGTACTCTGATATCCACTTAACAATCTCTTAGAATATGAGGATTATAGTCTGGACAATGATAGTTCTAGAGCTTTTGTACTCAACTTTGCTTATCTCATGAATTTCCACAGACAGGCAACTGTCCAAGCATCTCTTCACCCTATTTTTCAGAAGATCTCTATTCTGTAGATGATACTCTCGTTCTATTATAACTGGGTAAAACATGTTTACTTTGCATCAAAAGGAAGAGTCCACAAAGGCTTGACAGTTGAGGCCACCTCAATGAACAATCAGTACCATAAGTCCATCAAATCTCATGCTTTATCTATATCTCATCTACCTTTCAAAGAATTCAAATTCATTCGTTCAAATAACTGCTCTTCTACAGCGCTTCCCTAAATGACCCTCATGCTCATTGCAGGCCAACAATGCAGCCGCACCGATCAAATGAATGCAAAGCCAAATTAAAGATTCAAACTCAGTCCACTGGATATAAGCTAACAGCTCATTCCAATGCATTTAGGAGATTTATATTCCTCTCGAGATGCATGACAAACCAGACACAAGATCTCATTTCACCATCTAGTAAACCAGTGATTTCAATCATGATCCAGGAGGCAATAATAATTTACACAAAATTAGAAATCATGCATTCAGGAACTCACCAATAGTGGGGATGGTGGTGACGATTTCTCCGAGCTTAAGCTTGTACAAGATGGTGGTCTTACCAGCAGCGTCAAGACCCACCATCAAAATCCTCATCTCTTTCTTGGCGAAAAGCCGGCTAAACAGTTTCGTGAACGTGAGCCCCATGGTTCCAAACGCTCTAGCTCAGCCCCAAACAAAAAACACTTCCCTGCTCGCCGTCCGCACCGCCGCGCCAACAGAAGCACAGCAACAATCACAGAATCAATCTCGGAAACAACGCGAGAATATTCAAACGGCAACCGTTCCAACGGTCCGTATCAGATCTATAAACGAAAATGCATCGACAAACGAGCCGAAATCGAAGCGAGACGACACAGCTACGGATCCGAGATGTTGCTAAGCAATTTCGGTAGATCCGGTAAGGGCATACAGATCGCCGGCGAGAGAAAGGTGTCCAGAAGCCCTAAGATGAGCCGCGAAGGAAGAGGGACCGCGAGATCGGGCGGCGCCGCGGTGGCGACGGCGATCGGATCTGCGCAGGAAAATCGACCGCGGAGCGCAGGCGATGCCTCGCCGACGGTGGATCGAGACGAGATGGAGAGAAAGAGGAGCTTACCTCGAAAGAAGGAAGGTGACGCTGCGCTGGAACGAAGGTCGCGCGCTCTCGTGTCGCGCTGCGGTGTGAAATGGGGGAAAGGGAAAAGAAGAAGATGACGACATTTTATGGCTGCCCGAACCTCAACGGCGTCGTTGCGGGAGTAGCTCTTGATTAAAGATCAATTTTTTTTTTTTTACTATTTCTACTTCCCACCCCCAAAGAAAATGATTGCGTTCACATCCCTTTCGAGGAAAAAAGAGGACTTTCTTTAGACTCGGATTAGACGCCCTTATTTGTAAATAAAGAAATACCAGACTACCAGTCTACCAGTCGGATGCATTTATTTTATTGAAAACTTTATAATAAAAAAATATTTTTCATGGAAATTTCTTTTAAAGAAAATGTTAGTTTTCAATTTGTTTAGTATTTAAAAAAAGTATGCTTCTTCTCAAAATGGGAAATCGGTTTCCCCAAATGTAAGATAGTTATTTTCAATTCACACGGAAGGCTTTATGTAAATTTATTTATTTTTTATTATCTCAATATTGACAAATTGGAATGTCAAATTACTTTGATGACGATATTTGTTACGCATTATCTCCTACTCAGATTAATCCATTTGGTAATCAATCCTCTTGTAATGTGAGAAGCATGCTCAAAATTTTATAATTCGACAAGAATGGGACACTACTCAAATTAAAATGACACAGTGTACTTTTCTCCTCCGATAGCAAACTCTAAATTGGGTGCTTGATGTCAACCTTATAAAATAATAAGCACGCTTGCTCGAGCATGAAATGAATTTACAAATAGAGTTATGAAATTTGGGTTTTGTATAGTCATATCTCTATAAAATGATAAGCAACTTACCACGGGAAAGTTTCATTGATTCTCTTATATTATTTTGTTGAAATATATCGCACTAATTAAACTCTTATCACTCACGAATAGAAGCAGCTAGAAAGTGCATGTTGTTTTTCCCTAATCCAAAATGCTGTAACCATGCATAATTCTTGATTTCGCTTGTCCAATAATACGAGTATATTTGGTTCAGCATTTGGAAAACTCATTGGAAAAATGCAAAGTTTTTCCCAAAGTAGTTTAGCCTAAAGGATTTTTGGAAAATACAAAGATTATTTGGTAAATTTTGCTTTAAGAAGCAATTTTGAGAGAAATGTTGTTTGGTAAAAACACATTTGCAAAACCCTTTTAGTGATTAATTTAAATATTTTAATTTTTATTTTTAAAAATTTAAAAATAATTTTTGCGACTTTTTAAATTTATATTTGACAATAATTAGAATAAAAGATATAACAAAATATTTAGATCATTTATCAACAAAAAACACTTATTATATATATATGTGTGTGTGTGTGTGTGTGTGTACGTATGTAAATATGTATGTATGCAAACTCCACTCAATAAAAAGAACACCAATTAGTAACAAGTTCGATAAATATAACATAAATATATCTCACTAACTAATACAAATAAGTAGTGTAAATATGTATCACATTACAATAACGTTACACATCAAAAATATAAATAGCAAATATCCTAATGAGCTCTACGTTGTGCGAACTTATATTTGAGCCATGTGACCTTTTCTTGATTATCTAAATTCATAAAGATTTGCCTATTATCTTTCTTTTCTGAAAAAAAATCCAGTGCAAAAAAATATAACTCTTGATCTTGCTTAATTTCGGGTATAGCTTTCAACGTCTCTATGAGTTCCTTGTAAGGATCAAACTCTTTGGCATAACTTTTACTTTCAATAGCTGAACAAATTCTCTCCATTTGCATTGCTAGCTTATCACTTTGATGTTGTTCGCTAGCCTTTCCACCCACATCGCCTTCTATATCATCATCAGTAAATTCTGTTGAACTCCCAATGTCAAATTGTGTGGCCACAATATCCTTATCAATACATAAGCCTTGTGCAGGATTCCATGTGATGCTTCCAGTGGCAACAGTATCTTCAAACATTTTATCCAACAAAACTTGAAGATCCGGATGTATGCCTTTCGTTCTAAAATCTCTAGCCTTAGGATTTTCCTGTTATAATAAATATTTTTGTGAGTTTTATAGTAAAAAGATGAACTTAAAAAAAATTAATAAAAGAAGAGAAAAAACCTGAATTTTCATCTCCCACCATTCATCACTTGCATTAATGGTATTCTTTTTTGGATCCCATCCTAATCCAGTTTCCTTTAGGATCAATATCCTCCATCTTTTCCAATCTTCTTTAAGATTATCCCACTTACTCTTCATCTGACCTTTATCAAACTTTTTGCCCCTTAGATCCTCAAATTTCTTAATTATAACCGTCCATCCATCCATGCTGTTGTTTGCAGGATGATTGCCATTATCAATTTGTTCAATGCACAACTTACAAAAGGTTTCAACATCTTCAGGGCTCCAAAATGCATTTTCCTTCAATGAACTTGCCATCTACTAATAAATGCAACATAAAAGAATGCAATTTGAGTTTAAAGACAATAAAGACAATAAACAACAGATGCAATCCACATTGTCATAAGCATAACATAAGGCATCTACTAACTCAAAATTTGACATCCTATTAAGAGCATCTTTTCATTTTGTGGGTTCCTTGAAATGGGACATGAACAAGAAAGCATTTTCCACTCAAAGCTAATCAAGTTCATGAATTGAACAATCCTCAACAAGACCGATTACTGTTATAAACTCTCTCCCTCTCCTTCCCCCTCTCCCTCCCATAGATGTACTCTTCATGCACTTATGGACGAGACACTACCACAACTTCCTAACTCTGTTTCCAAAACACTTTTTCTGTTTTTTTGTTCTGGGAACAAAAAAAGAACTCCGGGTTTAATGTGAACAATAAGTAGGCAGTAGCTCGCATCTGATTTTAGGAGGTGTTGTGGAAATTGGATTCGATGCTCAGGAGTGTTATGTGCCGGGCTACAGTTTATCATAAAAGAAGGACTATTGATTATGATTTAGTAGAAACTGCGGTCTGCAATTTTTCAAGCAAATTGGATGGCTGGTTCTACAAAATGAGAAAAGATTTCTAATCAAAGTGCATGTGAGCACTTTAAACATTGGATGAATTAGTTAATTGCATGGACCACATAGATACAGCCTAAACATCATTTGTTTACTTGTAACTTGAGTTTCCGCCTACCGGCTTATTCTTAAATCAAGTTATTTAGTCCAAACTCACTGCATGTTTGTCTTCACTAACCATGAATAAAATAAAATTAATGAGCATTTCATAGGAATGAGAATTCAATATTAAGTTTAAACATTAAATAAAAGCTTGTCAGAAGACACTCGATCATAAAAGAAGGTTGGATGGCAAAACCACATAGATACAGCTAAACCATATCATGTCAAAAGACACTGAATGCTATCTATCGCTCCATTTAATCTGGAGAAGGACAAGAAGATTTATCATCTTAACTCAACCTTTTGCCTGAGTCACCCTTTCTCATCATGATAGCAACTAACAAGAACACACAGAGATTCCCAGCACAATGAATCATACGGTCCTCCCATAGCACAAAGTGAACAAATTGTGTGCATCCTAGATAAACTTTGCATATGCTGAAAGATGAAGATAAAGACCATCATCAATTGACAGCTCAAATACACATCATAAATTGATAAAGAGTCTTTTTAGAACCAACATAGTGCTTGTGAGTCCTAAGAACTAAGCCTAATTTGTTTGAGAACTTGAAGAGAACTCAACTAATCACAACTCAAGACAAGGGGAAATTCCCTCTTCACCAAAGCTTGATAAAGCATCAACATTTGGACAAGCATCAACTTGCTTGATCTTATTTCAACAAGCATCACAACAACCATCGTGCAGAATAACTATTGGACAAATGAATCCCTGAAATTCTTATTTCCACCAAAGCCACCATGCACAAGCATGTGGATAAAAATTAGCAGTTGTTGATAAAAGGAATATATATCATGACAGTTGCCTTGAGGTGGACTTAGCCATGAACTCATTTCATAGCATCCCAATCAAGACCCTTTACCCCATCACTCTCAACACCCTCCTCGTCTCATCAAGTCATCACCCAGAAAGACCAATCGTGAAATCCAAAACTACCGAATATCACACCAATAACAACTCTTGCACTTCACATTCCTATTCAGCAACAAAGAACAAGCAAAAGCTACAAACTTGATGGACCACGGGCCCTTCCCGACAAAACCCATCTCGAAAGTCACGAAACGGAGCAATTCTTTTCACAAGCAATTAATAAATGGACATAAATTGAGGAAACCAGCGCTGCTCGATTTGACAAGTAAGGAATTTAACAAGGGATGCATAAATTCCTCGTACGCCATCACTTAATCAAATCTCATACCACAAAGAAAAACGAATGCTTGGATGATTACGCAAAAAGAAGCCCACTTTATCGTCCTCATATCACAAGACCGAAGGGGTTCGGGAACCCAAAACAGAAAAGTAGGAGAAAACGAAAGTTTTCTTGATTAGTGCAGAGAAATTGATCAGCCCACATTGTCCTCACACATCACAAGACCGAAGGGGTTGAGAAACCCAAAACAGAAAAGCATGAGAAAGCGAAATAATTCTTGATTAGTGCAGAGAAATCGATCGACTAACAGAAAAACATTTAGACATCAAACGGGTAACTGTACTGGAGAGAAGAGAGTTCAAACGCCGAGCGAGCTCTCAAGGAGACTCCTCAGCTCCTTCCCACGAAACCCACCGTTCAAGAGCCAATATGACCCAACACCCAAAAAAGAAGAGCAAGGAAGAGAAAGAGTAACGCCTGCCGCACAAAGAGAAGAGAAACAGAGCTCACCAAAGCCACGAAAGATTCCAATCCAAGAGCGCAGTCGAGCAGCGAAAAGCGCAGTCGAGCAGTGAAGAGCGCAGTCGAGCTTGCAGTCGTCACGAGGAAGAGACCGATGGGGAAGGGTGCAGTCGAGCAGCGAAGAGCGTAGTCGAGCTCGCAGTCGTCACGAGGGAAAGAGCGATGGGGAATGGTGCAGAGGAACTCGAGGGTTTTACTTTTACAAATCGGTAAAATTGGTTTTCGTAAAATTTTGAGGATAAAATAGATAATTTACTAATTTTCATTAAATGAGCTCCTCCAGCTTTGAAAGCGATGATTGCCAAACACCCCAAATTTTCTCCGACAGCTTTGGGCCTCTAAGAAATTTTTCAAATGCCGAACCAAACGTATCCTCCGCGCCTCTTTTCACAACACGAGAGTTACTCATAATTTCAGGGTCACATTACCACCAACCTATTACTTGCTATTTTTTTTTTAAAGGTAAACTTCAAATTTCATTTTACCATGTGAAAAGGTTTCATGATTCAAATAATGCTCAATTTAATTTTTCACAATCACATAGAGATTTTTCCACACCTGGATATATTGTAGATATACAAGGTCAACAAATAATGTCTGCTTAGAATTTATTATTGAGAAAAAGTCAAAAAAATCTCAAATTTTGCCTAAAATTATAAATTTATACTAAACTTTTTTTTTTGTAAAATATACTAAACTTTTTCTTGTAATACAAAAAATCTCAAATTCTACCAACCGTGACACACTTATCCAAACTCTATAATCATTAGCATTTTTGTCTTAATTTTTTTCCTCTTTTTATTTTTCCTTTTTCTTTTCTTTTATTTTTTCTTTTTTTCTTCTTATCTCTTTTCTCAGCCAGCCATGGCAAAAGGAAGCCAAATTTAAGCAAAGACTGCCCTTGTCAACATTGGGCGAGAGCGACCCTAGGTTGGATCCAATGAGGAATGCCCTCGCCCAATGCCGGCAAAGGGTGCCTTCTCTAGATCTAGAAACAGCAAGCCTCGCGTGACCCTTGCCCAACGAAGGGCCAAGCTCATGCAACCCTCGCTTGACGAAGGTGAGAGTAGCCCCCATCTAAGTCCGACTTCCCTTTGCTATGGCTAGGGGAGGGAAGAGAGAAAAAGAAAAAAAAAAGACAAAAGTGTCATAGTATGAGTAAATGTGTCACGCGAGTACAAATCTAATATTTTTTATGTTATGAAAAAACAGTTTATAATAAATGTATTCAACAAAGTTTGATGTTTTTTGTGTCAAAAAAAAAAAAAAACTTGGAATAAATTTGTTACTTTGAATGGTGATTTTTCCCTTCTTTATTTAGAATGAAACAAACTTTGAAGACACCTCGATGCATCCAGGCTTAATTTCCAAATATCCCCTAAAGGGGACAACAAATCCCAAAATGTCTCCTCTCCTCCATTGAGTTTATAACAATGTATTATGGCCATCCCTTGCTCCATCATACCGAATGACCCGGTGGCATACCCTCTAGCATCTAGAAGGGTAAAAATCACTGTTAACATTACATTTTGAGTCAAGAGAAACTGCTTGGAATCTATCAGGTTATCATAATACAGCTCGGTTTAATCTCCATACAAACCTTGATGGGAAGTTTAGAAAGGTCTTAAAGAGCCATTTGTACTGCTTAAAAGTATTTAGCCAAAAACAGCAGTTATGCAATCCCATGTCACATTACACAGATAAAGCTCTAGCAAACCATTTGAGCTTTTACAACAGTATATCAACAGCAAAAACAAAGACTAAATCCTTTCAAGACCAAACATAATTCTGGTGCCCCGTCGTGAAGCCTGTCAAAGCCCTCAGAGATCTCAAGCCTGAAATTACAGTAACAGGATGGTTGTCTTAATCAGAAAATGAGAAGTGATAAAATGCCAAAATTAAGTAGATTTGTATAACAGAGAACCAGAGTGAACAGTGGTAAGGGGGCTGGCCGACTTAAGCAAGAATATAAACATAACAGAAGCAAATTTTGACTACGATGGAATACATTGAGCTTACGAACCCTGGCACCATATAAGTCATACATACAGCCGTCTCCTATTACAAAGAATTGCATGAAAACTAAAGCACAAGTTGTTACCGTTACACAAAGTTGCTTCAGCAATACAGCAGAATCTTTATAGTGTGTTCTTTACTGATTACAAATTACAATTCTGACCTTTTTGGCCTTGTAAGCTTCCTTTCATTATTAAAAATATCCAATAGTACTAGACCAGAACCATGCAGTGTTCTATGTAACTCAAATGGACCTAACCAAAATTCCCTTTTGATTGTTTGAAATGATCAATCCAGTCCAGATTCTTAAAATAAGACTTGGGCTTGACACTAACTTAGCAATGGCTCCAAAACCCACGCCCCACCCACCCCCACCAATGACCAAGTTTCAGAATTTATCAAAAGCTACATAGGAAGTCAATGCACTGGCCATTAATTACCTTGCTGGCAATATTGTTGGAAAGCCAATCCAGACCCTCGTAAAGTCCTTCTCCAGATGTTGCACAGGTGCTCTGGATGTACCTGAGATAAAACATCACATCCAAAAGAAACTTCAGAAGAAAAGATAGTAAATGCATCCATTTCACAGGAGAGGCCAAGATCAAAAGGGAATCAGTTCATGCAGTTCTCATATTCAGCTTCACAAATTAAGATAGAGCTAGGAATGTTCCATACTCATGAGCTTCCACCAAAATTCAAAAGCAAAATTGTCCATTTCACTTGATGGATTCTCAAGCATCATAGGCTGGATGTGACATAACAACTTTTAAAAGCAATATTTCTGAGGAAAAGAAAAATTAAGAGTGAAAAGGGATAATCTCTTGCCAGTGGCGTTGACGGAGAGAGTGAAGACCAAGCTTGTCAGTTATTTCAGCTGCATTCATTGCATTAGGAAGATCTTGTTTGTTCGCAAACACAAGCAAAACGGCATCTCTCAGCTCATCCTGACAAAACAAGATTCAAACGTTAATTGCACTGTTTTCCTTTTCTCAACAAGCATAAGATAGAACTGTAGAATAGCAAAACTAATCTGCACCATGTATAAAGAGACTTGAATGATCATATCCATAGATTCACAAAAACTAAAAAACGAAAAAAAAAAAAAAAAAAAAAAAAACATGGTCGACATCAATTAGGGAAAAGATCCAAAGTTTAATGCGACAGGGATTTTCTTCTTCTCCTTCCTTTTGTAAACTAGCAACCAGAAATGTTATTATAAACAAGAAACCAAATGAAGCAAAGATCGACAAAAACAAAAGAACAAGAAAAAGGTCATCATCCACAAATTCAAGCTAAAACAGTGTACAATAGACATCACTCTGTTGACCATATCTATCTCAATGTCCGGATTCATGAGAGAAGGACTTAGAAGGACTTTGATATAGAATAAATCCAAAAGAAGCGACAAGATAAATGTCATCACTCATGCAAGCCTCTGCCTCTCGCCACAAGGTACTCTATTCAATAGATATTAGACTATGTAATGTACAGTAAATTTGTCCAAAACAGAAAATGCAGCAATACCTCATTCAGCATTCTATGCAACTCATCTCTTGCCTCAACAACTCGATCCCTATCATTGCTATCCACAACGAAAATTAAACCTTGTGTGTTCTGGAAGTAGTGCCTCCACAATGGACGAATCTGCACAATAGAAGCTTAATCAGTTTGCATAACACTTAAAAATGCTTTGAGATGCCACAAAAGAGAGGGCTATGATTCATATGTCAGTAATCTTGTAACACAGAGTATGGGATGCGAGCACGTGCTTAATAACTACCATATTACTGTACCAGGCATCAACTAAGGAAAAATATGCCTATGTTGAAGTGATCAATATAAAAATCTGCAGTACAGAATTATGGGTAAGGGCCGAGAAGGAACCCTAGCCATGTGAATTTTGCACCATGTGGGGTGGATGTGTCAATGAATCAGCAGAAGACTGAGCTTAAGTACACATGCCCTTCAGAAGACGGGATTATAATAACTATCAGGACCTCCTGCCTCTATTTACGTTTCTGATGACATGCAAGCTGGAAACAAAAGCATGTGGAAAGCTATAAAGGAGCAAACATCAAGAGGTACATAGAGCAACCTTGTCCTGACCCCCGACATCCCAAACTGTGAAGCTGATGTTCTTGTATTCGACTGTCTCTACATTAAATCCTACAGAGAAAGAAGGAAGCTATATCAATCACAGTGATAAAAAAGTCAAAACATGTTGCATGTTTACCTTGGGTTAATGAGAAGAGTCCACAAACCAAGATTTCAGAGTTAAGACCACAAGTTAAAACACTCAATGGAAAGGAGCGGATACCCAAATGACCCGAACATCCTATCTGCTCTTATGACTAGATTTAGTTTCGAGTACAACAAATCTCAGCCGGTAACTCTTTCCTCACCTACCAGTTAGAAATTCTAAATGTGTTCAAACGGTATCTCTTCAATGTGCTATCCCTTAAATTCACTCACTACAACCTATCAATTGAAATAGACCATATCGATGCATACAAATCCTGATTTAAAATCATAGTCAAATAATTTTGGCACAAACAGGCTGGTAGCTCATTCTACCGCACCTATGAGGTGCAAATTCTTCTTCGCACCTAATTCTAGATCATTAAAAACGATGAAAAATGACAATAGTATATCCTCCTGCATCACGACCCATTTACAAATCCGACACAGAGATCTTGTAGCACTGCAGATATAAATAAAATAAGGCAACTTTATTCGATTGGAAAACATGTCGGGCAGTCGAGGACTCACCAATAGTGGGGATCGTGGTGACGATTTCTCCAAGCTTGAGCTTGTACAAGATGGTGGTCTTACCAGCGGCATCAAGACCCACCATCAGAATCCTCATCTCCTTCTTGGCGAAGAGCCGGCTAAAGAGCTTCGTGAACGTGAGCCCCATGGTCCCAAACGCTCTAGCTCAACCCAGATGAAAAGAATCACTTCACAGCAAAAGAAACCCCAACGATTAAACAAGGAATCGATCTCACAAACAACACGAACCGACCCCAACAGTAAACATTCCAACAGAAATGCAGATCTAGACCGAAACAAAACCCCAGCGCACCGCAATCCGATGATCAGCGGAACGGGCCACGCGGAGCTCGACGGAACAACCGCAAATTCGGAATACAGCCGACCGCTTCGACAGATCCGACGAGTTCGGGCGGATCGTCGCCGGAAAGGGAGTCGAGAAAGCGACGATT
Source organism: Eucalyptus victrix (assembly GCA_016097545.1). Classification (NCBI taxonomy): domain Eukaryota; kingdom Viridiplantae; phylum Streptophyta; class Magnoliopsida; order Myrtales; family Myrtaceae; genus Eucalyptus; species Eucalyptus victrix. The sequence goes on along the minus strand of CM027843.1, from coordinate 17,739,077 downwards.
GCGAGATCGGGGCACCGTCGATGGCGGCGGCGAGCGGATCGGATCCGCGACGAGAAATCGACGCGAATCGAAGGCGAATCTCGATGAACGATTGGATCGAAACGAGGAAGAGAAGGAGGAGAAGTACCTATTTGGGTCTTTCCCTGTGCGAAAAGGAGCCGCAGCGTTTGAACGAGGGGAATCCCGTCTTCGCTTGGGTTGCTTAATAATGACCTCTCAAAGCGAAAAAAAAATGGAATTTCAAAATCCCGAAAAGAAATAAGAAAAAGAAAAAGAAACTGGAGGAGGGGAAAAACCACCGCCCCAAAAATACACAGAATGGCCTGTACCGACGGCGCCGTTTAGCTTATTAATTTTTTTAGGGACATAAACACAAATAATCCTTAAAATTTGGTTTAGCATTTATTGTGATCCTTAAACTTTCAATTTATTTAACATAATTCGTGAAATATTAGTACATGTTTAGTTTGATCACCAAACTATACAAATTGAAAGTTTAAGGAAAATACAATATTAATAGATCATTTATATCATTTTCTAATTTTAATGACATGCTTTTAAAATTTTAGATAATGATAGATTATCAAATAAAAAAGAAGATGACGCAAAGGATTCATGAAAACTGATTTAATGTATGATATGGTCATTATATTTTTTAATTTATTCGATATGATTTGTAAACTTTGAAATATGTAATATCTCCTTTAAAGTTTTATTCAATATAATTCTTTAAATTTATGGTGTAATTGCAATTTAACCCTTAAGTTACGACTTTAATTAATGAAATTATAACATTGAATATTTTTATTTAATATGGAGACTAATTGAATATTTACCGAAATCAAAATTTGGGGGTTATAGTCCAATGATATTATAAATTGGGTTAATGTTTAGAATCCATTCGGGTTGGTACCGTCCAATCTTTGTGCTGCAAAAAACGACTCGACAAATTAAAGGAAAAAAAAAAAATGGGGCGCAAGGCTCGAAGATTTTTCAGGACACAAGAAACCCGTCGCCGTCGCGCTTTAATCTTATACGCGCGTGCTCTCCCAACTCCTGCTTCCTCATCAGCCCCGGCCATGGCTTCCGCCGTTCGCCTCCACTTATCTTCCCTTCTCATCTCCCACTCTCTCCTACCTCGCCTCAGCCTCCGTCTCCGCCCTCCTCCTCCGTCCGCCTCCGGCCGGCCCCGCCGCTTCTCCTCGGCACTCCCGTCCGCTCCCTCCGCCGCCCGGCGCGCCTCGCCGTCGCTGCCCGTTCGCGCGCAGGCCAAGCGCGGCTTCTCGTCCAAGGACGACGACTTCGCCTCCGGTAAGTAGCTCTTATCGATGCTTTGGAGTTTGGATTCGGTGCTTTTGGTTGTTTATCGAGTCGAGAATCGGAGGAGTTTCGAGTACGTGAGATGCTTTTTCTTGTCTTCTCTCGGTTTACTTTTTAGTTGATGATCTTCAATTCGAGGCTCCGCTTAAGATAGTGGAGTATCCGGACCCCGGGCTGAGGGCGAAGAACAAGCGGATCGGGACGTTCGACGACAATTTGAGGAAGTTAGCCGACGAGATGTTCGATGTGATGTACAAGTAAGCTCTTGATGATGTCGTTTGCGATGTTTTAGCGGCAATACTCTGTAGTTGGCGTCGCGGACATCTTGTTTAATGATCGCTTGGCCGTTGTGGCTCGAGTTTGTCTCTGTTCTTGTTATGTGCCTGCTATCCTAGTCATTGTCGGATGCTTAAAGGAAAATCGTTACGCGGTTACCAGAGTTGAATGCTATGGCTTCCTTTTCTGCAGGACTGATGGTATCGGACTCTCGGCACCCCAAGTGGGGATTAATGTCCAGCTCATGGTGTTCAATCCCGTTGGTGAACGTGGGGAGGGAGAGGAGATTGTTCTTGTGAATCCAAGAATTATTAAATATTCCAAAAAGATGGTGCCCTTCAATGAAGGTTGCCTCTCATTCCCTGGTATTTATGCTGACGTGCAGGTATATTTCTCTCTTCTAGCTGCAGCGTTGGTGTTGGACTTCTTTGAGTTGAAATGCTACTTATAGGAGAGAATGGATTTTTTTGATGACATGGCTTTGTTCTTGAGAGTAATGGCTGAAATAGTTGGATCTTACCTTTGGCAAGTCTTAAGGCAGAAGCCAGGAAAAAAATTAGGAGAGAAGTCAATTAGGCTCAACATAGAAATATGTACTTAGTTCACTTTTTTTCTCTTCAACATACTTGTTTTCCCTTTGTTTAGGTATGTGATCTGGAGGACATTGATCTGTGTGATGTGTGAGTTGATATAAAGTTCGTTGTCATCTCTACGCGGATGACATTTATGTTTTGCAATGTCTTATAGTAGTTGGGCCAAGATATAATTGTGGACCTGTGGCAGCTTGATTCCTTCCAGTTAAGGGCTTGCAGTGAGAAATTGCTCTATTTTTTCTGTGATACATTTTCTTAGTGAATCTATGAAATTCTATTTGCTTGTATTGGAGTAAATCTGTCTTGTCTTATATGCAGAGACCAGAAGCTGTGAAGATTGATGCTCTGGATATAAGTGGTGCAAGGTTTAATGTCAGCTTATCTGGTCTTCCTGCAAGAGTTTTCCAGCATGAATTCGACCATTTGCAAGTATGGCTTTTTATTTTTTATTTTTTTTAACATCATATTGTATACTTTTAAAAAGGGTTCATATTTACTTTTGAAAATGCTTCAGGTACTCCAGACATCTGTGTACGTGCGGTATTATTTCTTTATAATAAATTTACAAAACTATTACTCTGCTAGGTTCTTGCTAATTAATAAATTACAAGAGAGTGAAAATGTATTGGACAGTGTATGTTAAAGATAATTAGCTGTAGTCAAGTATTACTTGGACTTAATGCTAATATCTTCTGCATTATTCAATGACCAAAGTTAATGAAATTGGTAGGTGACAACGAAGGTTCTAAAGCTGGATGTGACTATGTGCATGCCTAGTTGCTTGTTTGTGAGAAGGGACTAGTTGCGCTTTGGAGGAAGGATGATCACATAACTGTTACTTCTTGCAGTTGTTATCAGACATTTTTTGTAGAAATTCTTGGAGCACGTGTTGAAGCAACATGGCTACATTGCATGACTAGTTTTGAAGTGCTTACCTGAAACTTAGACAGTGGATCACTGGGAGGCCTAAACTGATTATGCATGAATACACCTACTCTTAGTTTGAGCAAAATGTTTATGCTAGTTTGGCCCTCCCATGTGTTACACTCGCATAGGCAAGCTTTCAGCCCCTACCAAAAAAAAAAAAGAAAAGTCTGGCCATTGATTCTCAGCATACATGATTTTTCTAAGTCGAGCAGTATCTTGGGTTGAAGGTGTGAAGAGATGATCCTCTGCTATAAGTGAACTTTATCGTGCCCATGTAGATCATGTCCTGGAGAAGGGCTTGCTTTTTTCATGTCAAGGCATTCTACACATCGATGGCCATCATGAATTTATTCTAATATTAAGTAATGTGTTGCAGGGGATTGTCTTCTCTGATAGAATGACTGAACAAGTTCTAGACACTATACGTGCAGAGCTGGAGGTGAGTTGATACATGCTTATTGTGGATCATTTCTGGTTTGTTCAACTATTGAAATATCTGCCATGATCCATTTTAAGAACTTTGAAGTTATCCCCATGAATTGCTGTATGGATGTTAATTATCAACTTGATTTTGTATTTCTTTTGAGAAAAAAAAAAATGTACCATTTTGGAAATCCCTCATCATCTTTACTTGAATGAGGCAACATATTAGCCTGATGATTGCTTCCAGGAACACTGAAATGTTTTCCACGTTGGATGTTATCGATTTTCAGTTTATTAGCTTTCTAGTTTTTTCTATTTGCAATCTCTTTCATCCGAGAGAGAAGTCTCCTTTACTTATTCAGAATAGCCATGTGATCTTATAGAATTCAAAAGGATATGACTAATTTCTTGTTGCTTAAAGGGCATTAGAGGGTCTAGTGTTTCTTAGACATGGAGGTTTTAACAGGGTCAGGGCATTTGACATGTTGCATTTATAGAAGAATTTTGGGGTGGAAGCACTGGTTTACTTGTGCAGCTCTCATCTATTTCTATGCATCGTCATTTTCTTCATATATTTTCATCATTAAATTTTGATGCTTGTCCAGGCCTTGGAGAAGAAGTATGAGCAGAGGACAGGATTGCCCAGTCCTGAACAGATAGAGACACGTGGAAGGAGGGTAGCTGTTGGTTTTGGCAAGTCATGATTGTATCTGGGGCTTTGATACACAGGTGAGTACAGCAAAGCTGGTAGCTTATCTTTTTGGGGCAAAGGGCTATTAATGAATGTATAGCGGAATTTTGAGGGTGAAGTAATTGGCTTTTACAAGCAGAAAAGCTCACCTTATATGCAAACCTAGTCAGAATAATTTAGTAAATGTAAAGGTTTTAACATTTGCTAGTGATTCCGTGCTATAAATGACCTAATTATCTGCCACTTTTATTCTTGAGCACATATATTTTCAAGGCATAGTAAGGTTTTGCATATTACATCTGTTTCTGAGGCAACACAACTTATACTTGAGAATCTTCTGACACAATTATTGTAGATCTCATTTGCTGCCTTTGTGTCTTATGTAACTGAGTTTCTGGAGTTGACAGAAGAAAGCAAAGAAGCAGTTTAGTGCCTGTATTGGCCCAAAAAAAAAAAAAAAAGAATTAAAAGAGGTATAGATGTTCACAACAGTGGGCTAAATTAGGGTGAGCGGTTCTTCATTAAAGTGCTGAGATAATTGCTGTTTTCCTCAGTTTTGCGCCACTGAGTTGCTTTTGTTGGAGTAACAACTGATTGTGAAACTTGTGACCATGTTTTTGGGGTTATTGCAGATTGAAAGCTCAGAGGGATAACTCTTGGGACTAATGTCCAGGAGGCGACTGATTTAGATATTCTTTTTCATTTGGAAGAGTGGAAAGATGCAAGGTGCAGACAGCGGAGAAGCAGAAGTTAACGAGTTAGCAGGCAACATGAAATGAGGTCTTAGTTGTAGGTTTTCTTCACAGTTGAGAGCAACATGTATGAATTATAAATGATTGAGATTGTAAAGATTTGTGTCCAAACTGGGTCCATGGTTCTCATCTTTTGAATGTGCCTGTATAATCCTGAGAGGGAAGTGTCGGCTTGTCCCTCTGATTGAATATTTGGCTGGAAAATTCATCAAGGTTGGAAATGAGATGCATGAGTTGTAAAGGCCACACTTGTTTATCACAGAACATTCATGAGATTAATTATCCTTACTTCCTGATTTTTTTCACCATAAAATCACCTTATATATGTAGCTATTCACCTATAAACAGGCAATGTCAGACTGAACACATTAGTTTAAATAACTTTTTGTTCTTTTGTTCGCCTAACATGGCTACACTTGGTGTTTGTCTATCTATTATTATTCAAGACTCATAGCTGAATAGTCCATTGTTCTGATCTTTGAATGTGCTTGTATGACTGGGAGAAAAGTGCGTGCAGGTCTCCGACAAATGGAATATTTGGCTGGAATCCATTGTTAAAATGGAAATGATATTTCTGTATATACCTGTAAATTCTTGTGTAGAAATACTATTCTATCACTAGAAAATGACGATTCCCCTATACATGTATAAATTTCCATATAGTTCTTCCCTACATAGTCAGCCATATATGGCTGAAGAGATCACTCAAAGCCTATGGTACGAATATACGAATATCTAGCAGAATTCTTTCCCTAAACTCAGCATGAAACAAGCTGAGACGGCAACTTTGATGGCTTTCCTTTCTGTAAGCAGCTGATTGGAGGTTCTGTGGCAGTTTTCAACTCACCATATGTCTCCCAGCAAAAGGGGTCATACCAGTGGCTGCCTTGAACCGGTTTCAACTGTATGGTTGTAAGGGACACACCGATGCAAGGCAAGCTGTCGCTGCAGGCAAAATGTACGGGTTGCACTGTGTAAGTTCCTTTTATGTTCATGTAGTTTATGCCTGAAACTGCCACAGCCGCGGTTTCATTCTTGCATTTTCCTTTGTCACAGTAGAACTGGTCAATCACAATAGGAGTTTGAACCTCAGATACTTGGATGTTTGAGAACATGATATCTTGTGCAGATCCTGATCCTCCCTGTAGTTACGAAAGGTGGGTTGTTGGTTATTCAATTATCAATTTTTCCTTGCTGCAGTTTGCAGTTGAGTTGTTACTGTTTCGTAATTAAGTGGATAATTGAAAAAGGTTGTGGAGACTATTATCGGGTTAGGGTATTTTTACCTGCCATGTCTTTATCCTGACTCCAGTTAATGTTCCAGTAATTGTTGTGTCTCGGACGGTGATGTTTGAGACACAAGCTTTAGTGTTGTCCTTTCCTAGTCCTCCAATACTGATTCCATGTCCTGGTCCGCAATTTACATTGTGTATGTACACATTGGAGCATCCAGTCTGTATCGATACACAGTCATCTCCTGCAAAAGAAAAATTGATACTCAATTATTGATCCTAATTTTAAAGATCATTTGGACAAATAGTTGAGCGACTTTTGGGTGGACTTATTCCGAGAAGACTTTTGGTAATAAGTACTGTGGGGCATTTGTTAAGCGCTCAGGAAACTTGATAGCTTCCAAAGCATTGATTGTCCTCATGTTATGCAATATCAATGTTTTAGAAATTGAATTATTCCAAATTAAGTATGGCTTAACAAGTGACCGGGGGGCACTCATTAACATCAGGTGCTTGTGGTGCCCCAGAAGGAACGATACACTGCTTTAGTGTTAGGAAAATGGAGGATTACCACAAGCAATATCTGTGCTGTGAATTAGCATATTTTGGGAATTCTGTAGATGGATTCCATCAGTGTTGGGGCTGCTTCCAGGGGAAGTTATAGTAACACCAAAAACCTGGACATCTGTGCAAGAGTCGAACTTCAGGTGGGTCTGAGGGCTGTTCTGTAAGGTTATCCCATTGACTGTTACATCAGTGCTTCCATAGAACCTAAGTGCCTGCATGCCAAGATCACAATGTTTTAGGAATTTATTTCTGGTCTATCAGATTTTTAGGTTGAAAGACTGGAAATTACCGTGGGCTTGGTGCTTGGCATTCCACTTAGATTAGTACTTATCTGCAGTCATGATTGAAAAAAGTCAATAAGTTTCAAGAACTGTGGTTAGGCTTAACTGGAACTATATGCATGCTATTGTATAATATATGACCCATAGGAAAGAGTGCATGTGTGATATGCACTGAGTTACCATATCGTTGGAGCTATTTGTTGGACTTTGGGCTGTGGAGGAGATCGAATCCAACTCATCTGTTGGATTAACAGTGGGTGAATCATTCCACCACACCGAGCCTTGTCCATCTATGATGCCCTTTCCCTGAATTTTGATCGTTGTAAGCTTTGTGAATTCAATCCATTGGAGGAGACCTGATCCCCAAGCCTGAGAGCTTGTTGGAGCAATAATCTTGCCATCTAACTGTATAGAAGACGAGTCAAGAGAAGTATGGTTATCCTGCGGAATCCTATCCTAGATGGTAGTACACTGAATATGTCTACCAAAATGTTGTTCTACAAGGTTTTGAACCTGATTACTGCCTCACCCAGCAGTGGCCTGATGCCAAGTAATGATGTCTACCGAAGTTAACTAGCAGGAATGGGATATTAAAGTTACCTGAAACACAATGCCCGGTTTGCAATTAGGCCCTGAAAAAGAGATTGGTTTAACCATAAACACGGACCCAGATGGGACCACCAGCGTTGATGCCGCCACTGGACATGCTGCTGCCCAAGCTGCTTCAAATGCCTGTCCGTTTGACTTAATTAATTTATATTTTTAAACCCATATAAACTGATAAATCACACCCTTGCTTATTATTCTGCTGTGCAAGCTGCTTCAAGTGCTGTTTCAAGGTTTTCAACTATAGATTGTTGTTTCAAGGTTTACTTCCTGCTTCAAATTATTTACTGATTGTTGTTTTGAGGTTTTTAATTATGCTGCTTCCCAAGCTACTTCAATTGCCTGTCAGTTTGACTTAATTAGTTTTTATCCTAAAACCACGTCAACTTTCAAATCACATCCCGCTTTATCTTTAGGTTTTCAATTATTTACTGATTGTTTATGTGAGGTTTACTTCCTGTGGCCATGAAGCTTCTTCTGGCCAAACTATTGGGCTCCTTCATTCCCCCTAGGGCTGCCTTGTTGGGCTCCACTACAGATTGTGTGGCCAAACTATAGTGACTACGGATTTCTTTCTGAATAAACTGGGATTACTAACACCGCTTGGTTTGAGTTGTACCATTTGAATTTGTGGAGGGTTGCAGTTCTATGCATATGCACTGCCTGGGGTAAGATCATTTAGCACCAGCATACACTAATGATCCAGCAGGCAGTGCCGTTCTATAATACTGTCGTTTTCTTGTCATGTTTTCTAGTCAGCTTTTCGAGCTGCACCTGCTCGAGAACAAGGTGGAAGAACAGGTCTGATTTGCTGAAAGAAAATATATGGTAGAAAGCTTTCAAGAATGATAATCACCTTTGTATCATCAGCATTTCCATCACCTTTAGCACCATAGTCCAGCACATTAAAGGTGGTAGTACTCCCTGAACTTCCTGCTAAACTTGTCATAGTCTCATGAGGAACAGTGTACCCGTCTCCCATCACCTTTGGCGAAAGGCGGCGGTGATGTTGATGGTGGTGTTGGTGTCCATCTTGATGATGACCTTCTCCCTTGTTCAGTCGATGAGCTTCACTGTGCCTCCAACGCTTGCCTTCTCTGCCATAACAAGTCCCCAAACTTGCACTCAAAATGAAAATGGCAATGAGAAGGAGGGAGGCGTCATTCTTCATATTGATCTTAGTCATCCTCTTGGGTCTGGCTAATGAAACAGAAGGAGGGAGGGAGGGAGGGAGATGTTTGAAGGAGTCTATTAAACTAAGGGTGGCTAATGAAGAGTAGGTTGGTCTCTTTATTTATAAGCAGGAAGCATTGCTGAAAATCAAGAAATCGGGACTCATAACACTGTGCAACCATGTGCCCCACAGTTTAGCAAGCGTATGCAGTGAATCTTTCGCTTTCTGTTATTTTCCTGACTCTTTGGCTTGTGACTTTTTGATTCGTTAAAAAACACATGAAATGTACACTGTCTGTACCCTTAAATAGGACAAGTGGTGGGAATTCTAAACTAGGGTTGGAACAACGCCCTGTGTTGCGTCCATTGTGACGTAGCTCTCATTCTTCTATCTGATTGTCATGACCGGTGTGGCTAGTGTCGAGATTGCCTGCATCTGAATCAGTTGTGCTTCCGTCCAGCTTTTCGAAGTTAGCCTCGGCATGTGATGCCACTGATTTTGTGCTCAGTGTTTTTCAGGACATTGGCGTTTTTTCATGATGTGTGTGGTCGATGCTCTAAAATTTGATAGGTTCTTGACCAAGAATGCTTAATATGCAGCTTTTTGAGTTACTTGTTAATGTAACCTTTCAATGCGTTAATGCATGCGGAACATGGCACGGGGACCTCCTAGGCTACTTTCTTAATGGTAAGATCCCGAGGAAACGATGTAGTCTTTCTGAAACTAACTTTACTTGAGGATACTTTTGTTTACTGGGAGCCATGTCTGGATTCTAGAGATGGAGCTTGGAGATGAAAGTTGTGGCGATGGGATTGGATTTCATGATGATCCGGTGGTCTGTCGATTGCATACGCAACCGATTTGTCTCTACCGCTAACGAGCTCGTGACCGTCCTTATTTGTCTACATGAAAAAAGAATCGCATGCTGTAGCCCCACCTTTCGTATTCGCATGATGTCATTGAGGAGACAGGTGAATTAACAATTGAGTGGAGATTGAATTATAACACCGCCGGCAGTAGATTAGACCTACAACCGGCAATAATATTTCGAGATATCAAATTGAAATAATCCGAAGCGTTTTAATTAAGTTAACAAGCTATACGAACAGTTGTCATGTTCTAAATCATTAGAATTGTACTTAGTATCGAAAAATCCGACACTATGCAAATAAAAAGAATCTCACGAATTAGTCGAACATATGATTCCAAGGATTGAAAGAGCTATGGCTACATCCTATACAACCATGAGATGACAAGCATGATAAAATATTTTCTGGTCATGAAATGATGAGAACATGACAAACTCACGTGATCCATAATTAACAAATAATGTATCAATCAATTAAATGTGATTAGCTTTTAGCTTACCAACATTTGGCAAAGTTTCACACGATCCGGCCTGACTTGCCAAATCAAACAAATGACACCATTCATGAAGATATACCTTGATAAATCCAATTGATGAGAAAATGACATCGACAAAGATAATTTGAGTAGGAAAACAAAGCAGCACTCTAATCGAATACCCAGTACCATTTTATTCATTAGGCAAATTTGATGCATGAAGCATGATACGGAATGTCAACTTTTAAAGATGCGATATCATCTAAATCTTACTCATATAATAAGTTCAAGTCGCCATTGACTCTCACCATGATGTGGAGGAATAATTAGGCAATAATCCAAGTTACACAACACAAAAGAAAAATTGAATTATTGAAGATGCTCGCGGGAAAAAGGCCGCCAGAAGCGGCAATGGACAAGGCAATATCTTCGAGATTTGCGTGTTGTAAGCAAATTCCAAAGGCGAAGAGAAGCCTTTTTTGGACTAAACGGGTAGCTAAGTTGTCGTACCTTTTTTTTTTTTGGAAAAGTTGTCCTACTTTGTCTTTTTGTTCGAAAGAAAAAAAAGTTGTCCTACTTGACAACAACGTTCTGTTGGTGAATGTTCTCTTGCTGCACGGCTGAACAAAAGAATGTCAAACCGTTAAATCGGTTGTAATAAAATATATAACGATGACTCACTTTCATTGACCACCAAAAAATGGAGAAATCTTTGAGGCGTTTCTAGAAATTACATACCCTTTTATTCCACTAATCACGAGAACTTTAAGTATTATTTAATTACTTTTTTTCTCCTTAGAAAAAGACTTTAAACTTGATCGGGATGGACTTAGTCACAAGTGAGATGTTAAGTTAGACACGCCAATAAAGTATGGATTATCCACCAATGAGTGTGTTACTATAGCCTTATTAGGTGCAAGTAAGGAAAATCTAGACTGGTAATACAGCTAAGCTTAGGCCCGTCCTTCATGGACTAACCAAGGTTTCCCAAGGGCAATAGTAGATCGGGGAATCAAATACACGACTCTTTGGCTTGCAAACCAAATCTCAGGCTCTTCTCAACTAGTTGGCCCTTGTGAAAAGAATTGAGAAAAAACATGAGCCCTAAATTTTCCTGGTACTCCTAAAATAATTATCGATTCACGTGATTCGTCTTCTTAATCACGTTATTGTAAGACCCAGAGACGTCGCAATATTCTACATCAACGTTGTTGTCAAGTTGCACCCTGATTTTCCAAGTCCAGAAAACGACTCCCAGCGTGAGAAAATGCGCGGGTGCGAGTCTAGATACGCCGCACATGGGAAGATCATCAGGTCATGCTTATCCACATGCACGCACGGATCATCCTAGATCTCCGATCCTAGATTTTTCCTGTTAAACCTGTGAAACTTGACATCCTTATGGAACTTCATGGCGAGAGCATTAACGCCTCGAACATCCGGCACGATGTTCATGGCGAGTGGCCTTCGGTAATCCGACTTTGGCTCCGGTTTCTCCCGCACGAGGAGAAGAGGAATCCACACAGTTCCGTGAGTCGTGTTTCTTTTTCTTACCGGATTCCTTAACTTTCTATTCGGACGTGAGACATGCTGGGATTTTTTTTCTTGTGTCTCTAAATTCATTTTCCATGGAGTTTAAAAATCTACCTCATCTTCTATATCAAAATCACCTAGTTATTCACCGAAAAAAAGGCACTAACTTTCACCATAAGATGATTTTTGCCCCGCTTGTTATGTGTCACGTGAAAAGGCACTAACTTTTATCGAGAAACAATTTTGGCTATCGTTAGTTTTTGACTAAATTAGCACCAACTCGATTAGGGCACCAGGATCGTCGAAGTATAGCAAACCATATGATCCTAATTGCAAGCGACAAGATTGAATCTCAGATCAGATGCATAGCACTTTGGCGCGGCGAGGGTCCACATGGTTTCGGACTCTTTCACCTTAATAGCTAACTTTCAAAATATGGTGATTCGCCTGAGATCTGGGTCACGAGAACACCCCATCTCATCTTCTAGATTGCGTGACAACTCTGCCATTGACTCGTGAAATTCGCCTCGTCCCGCCATCGAGAAAGAAGGGCCGGCAATGAACGACGAGGAGCGAATCAGCTTTGCTCAATCGCTCGTCGTGCTTGGATTTCTAAGTCAAGCCGGGTCTTCCTCACATCTTCTTCGTTCTTGTAGAAATCGAAGAAAACGATCGAGCATCAAATCCGACATCGCGAACGAGCTGTCTTGACTTTGGACACGCATCGCGGAGTCCAAAGAGTGTGAATCTGAAAACATGGAGGACCAAATTTCCATCGCGAACGAGCTGTCTTGACTTTCAATTATATTGCCGGAGATGGGCACGGTGCCCGGGAAATCCGCGGCGTCCCGTCGCGAACGGGGCGAAATTTCCCTTTTGAAATCGGCATTTTGGGTGGCGCGCGGGACGGTCCAATTGTGATTGTGTGACGATCGTAGAGCAAGAAAAAGTCTAAAATAGAGTGGTCCATAATTCTTGTGAAAACTTCAGATTTCATACATTTTAGTATGGATTCTTTCTCCCATGCGGGACGCCCCGCCCCGCCCCATGAAGCGCATCTCCATCTATCATGGGAATTGTTGATTCCAAAGACTCCTTGAACGCACTAGTTAGGAGCAAATTTCTTCATTTGCTATCAAGATACTTCCTCCTCGGTTGCATTCTCATTAATCAATTAGGTATTCGCTACTATTTGAATAAATTCAATTTTCCTCTCTCTTTCTCACACGGTGAGTCCTTAAAACTATTAATAAATTAATAAAAAGCGAGATTTACTAAATTTAATTTAAATTTTTTAAAAATTTTTAATTTTAATTTTTTTTAAAATTTTTAATTTTAAAATTATTTTTTTATATTTTAACTAAATTTAATTTTAAAATTATTGTTTTTTAATTTTTTAACTATTAAAATTATTATTTTTTTAATATTTTAACTAAATCTAATTTTAAATTTAATTAATTTATTTATTTTTATTTTTTACCATGTCAACCCAAAGTAACGCCGTTTTTGAATTATTTGCCACGAAATAGGAATCGCATTTTTTTTTCTTCGAATATGAAAACACTTAAAATTATCTTACCATTTCCTAGCTAAGGAGACGGTGTAACACGGCTTCAAATTTCCTAAAAGATTTTATTAGGTGACGGGCTAATTTTTATCTTTTCCGTGATTTTGATCCTTGGCTGAACTAATTATTTAAATTGATTGAAGGATGTACAAGATCATTTGACCCTAAGACTTTATTTGTTTTTAAACGAAACGTAGAAAATGAATAATTTAGAAAGAAATTTCCTAAAAATGATCATTTGTATTACCTACAAAAGTAAATGAATAAACAATATTTAAGCATAAATTATTGTTGACAATAATAATATTTTCTGTTGACTAATTATTTCACAAGATACAAGTAATCAATTAAATGAAAATGTCTCCTAAATTATTCATTTTTTTTTTTGCGAAATGAACAAAGTCTTCGTTGGTCTGATTTAGGAAAAGTCGAATTTTTGTTGCTCATTGCCTGCTCAGATTAAGTAGTGCATTTATGCTTGGGATTGAATCCTACCTGCCAGCCATGTCTCTATTTTCGGGTATTTGGAGGATCCTCTAATTAATTTTAAGCCCGGTCCACATTTGAGTGATGCAATTCGGGTCCTATTGTGATAGGGCCCAACGAGAGCAAGTTTTCTTAAGCCCCTTTTTTAGATTTCTTAGATTACAGCCCAAAAGTAATCATACCATTAAACACGTCCTTTTCTTATTCCTATGGCATGCGTGACGATTTGTTGACTTTTTTGGAAAAAAAAATTACATTAATGATTCTTGAACTTTGATTTAATACACAATATGGTCCCTGAACGTTTGATTTAGTTAATGTGATCCTCGAACTTTAGTTTAACGTGCAGTGCTGTCCTTAAATTTTTAATTCATTCAATATAGTTCATAAAATTTTAATATATGTGTGAATTTAACTCCTAAACAATATGAAAATATTCAATGTTATCATTGACCTTGAATTAATGGAATGATAACATTGGACATGTCCATATATTTTAGGGATTAGATTAAATATTTACCAAAAAATTAAGGGATCATATTGAACAAGTTAAAGGTTTAGAGATGATATTGTATATTGAGTTAAAGTTCAAATTTTATATTGAACAAATTAAAATTTTATAGATTACATTGCACATTGAGTTAAATTTCATTGACTATTTGTATAATTATTATGACTTATTGAGTACATGTTTAATACTTAGTACTATTGTGTGTAATGCAGGCTTAGGTATTCCAGAACCATCAACAGTGGATGAACCCACCATTCATTTGCAACTCCTTAGAAATATAATTTGAATGATAACTCTTTCCTATATTTCAAGTACTCCGTAAAGTGCCAATAACGTACTAAGTATTCTTTTAATGGTTTCCATACCTATGGGATTACTCATAAAACTTGTGAGACTTTACTTTTTATGGATATTGATTCATCTAGTTTGTTTAGTTCTTGCTCAAGCCATATGATGGAGAATTATTATGGTCTGTCCTTTCAGAAGATAGATCTATAAGAATCCACCTATCCTAGTAATTGGTAACCAATGATGCCAACGAAGAACTTTACCCCATTGGCAATGTTCCTAAGATAACACTATTTTCCTCTTCTTTTTATTTCCCCCCTTAATTTTAGGTAATACCGTGTGGAAGTTGAACTATGAGCTACGAGTGAAAGAACCGCCTCACCAAAAATTTAAAAGTTTGCTACCTCCAACTTAGCATACATGTATTATGATTTGAAAATAACGGTTAAACCAAAATTGTGGCTAGAAAATTTTCTATTTTCATTTCATTTCAATGTCATGTTAAGATATCGACACTCGATCTTCACCTTAGATGCGAATTGAGTCTTGTCTATCATTGTTTTAGCACCTCGTCCATATATTTTCTGTCATATCACCATATTGGAGCAGCTAGATTCACATTTCTAACTTATGTATGTTCTCGAATGACTATCTTATAGCCATGTGTTGCTGAGAAGCTAAGTTGAACCCATTGTACATTGACTCTGTATTGACTTCTCACCTTCCATTGACTTCTCAATACTCAACACACGGAGGGGACGTCACAACAATGCTTCAGGAGCCTTGACAATCAGAGTCTCCACTTCCCTAAGAAAGGCCTAGGTTTTTGCTTTTCTTATTTTATTCATTTATTTTTTAATATAGCAATCAGGTGATGTTCTGATCAATTTTTCCCCCCAGCCTCTACCTGTACATTTCCTCATACGATCTTTTAATCCCCGTAAACGAATAGATGGCATTAATGAGTTGCGAGCTTTTTTAAATCGGCTCTTTGCTGTCTCAAATAAAATTCATTGAGCTCTCGCTCTCGACTGCCATGCCGTCCCGATTCTCATGCCGAGTCACAACTTCAAATGCTCAGCCCAAGCCGATTTCGCCGGAGGCAGCTGAAAACCCGCCGTCGGAGTTGACGTCGCTGGCCGCGAAACCACACAGACGGGTCGTGATTCCCCAACTTTACCCCCAAAACTTTGGGGGCCGAACTCCATAAAAATCTTCTCCCCGGGGCCCTCCAAAACGGGAAGCAAATCTTCCGTTTTTGGACCACCGGAGATGCGGCCCGAACCGAACCGTGGTTAAAACCCACACCTAACCAGGGTTGGTCAGCGCCACCCTCATTCGTTCCGCGTCCTTTCCGTCGTCCAGCTGTTATAAGTATCAAGCCTCCTTCCCCCTTCCCTCGCCCTCTCCCTCTCTCCCCCAGATTTTATTCTCTCTCTTCCTTTCTCTCTCTGCGCCGCTCCTCCGTCGGAAGCGGAGGGGTCCGATTGGCCGGGCGGCCTCGAGAGAGGAGAGAGACGGTACACCTCGCGTATTCCCCACGTCATATCTCTCTCTCTCTCTACTTTGCCGCATCCGAGCGCATTCGTACGCCGCCGTCGTCAGGTGCTTTTCTCTCTCTCCCCTCTCTCGATTTTTTTTTTGCCCCTTTTTTTTGGGTTTTCTTCGCGCATCATTGGGTTGCCTAGGGATTTCTCCGGTCGGTGCTAGGTTTCGATTTCGCCGTTGTAGCCCTCGCGGGGAGTTCTGGGTGGGGTGGGGAAAGGGGGGTTGGATTTTGGATCTGGGGTTTTTCGGAGCGCTCGCGTCGTTTTGCGGCCGCCGCCGCCGATTGTCGTCAAGATGGGGTTTCCCTTGGTTTGGGATGATCGATTTGGCGGCGTTAATGCGTCTACGGTCGATTGCGCGGCGATTTGTGAAGCTTGAGCATTGAATCTGAGGCATCAAGATTGGTTTTTTCCCATCATTTATAGGATGCGCGCATGTTGAATGCACCGCTTGCTTCTTTCTGCTGCCTAATCTTGCTTTGTTTTTCTGGGTATGTGCGTGATTTATTGTACGAACCTTCTGCATTAAAAATATTGCCTGCTCATATTTTTGCTGTGTCCTTGTAGAAACTATCTGGCAGTCCGTATTGAAATGGCTGCAACTGCGACCATGTCGTCCTCTGGTCCTCGCTACGCTCCGGAAGACCCTACTCTACCCAAGCCCTGGAGAGGGCTCGTCGATGGTAAAACGGGTTATCTCTACTTTTGGAATCCGGAGACTAACGTTACTCAGTACGAGAGGCCCACGGGCGCGTCTTCTTCAGCTCATATCAGCTCTTCTGTTCAAGTTCGACAGCCATCGCCTGGTCAGCAGCGAGGTTATAATCCTGATAAGGAAGATGATAGATATGGCCGAGGAAACAATGGCGGGTCAAGGGGCATTCAGGTACATATTCCTTTTATGCTTGCTAATTTGTCTGGTGCATTGTTTTCTGACTCATTTTTAATAATAATCTTAGTTGCTTTTGGCCGACAGTTCTGCTGCTACTCGAAAGCCTAATGACCACTCATGCTTGAAACTATGCATACACTGTTTCTTTGGCATGCCAATTAG
This sequence comes from Eucalyptus victrix, assembly GCA_016097545.1. Classification (NCBI taxonomy): domain Eukaryota; kingdom Viridiplantae; phylum Streptophyta; class Magnoliopsida; order Myrtales; family Myrtaceae; genus Eucalyptus; species Eucalyptus victrix. The sequence continues at coordinate 17,721,905 of CM027843.1, read as the reverse complement.
ATGCTTCGTCGCTAATGTATGCACTTTATAAAGTTTTGGGTAGCCCTTCTAATAATTTTTGTAATATGGGCAATGGGCTTCGATTTAACTATTGTCCTGCACTGGTCTCAACAAGTAAGTTGGTTGGGAATGAGTTGCTGTAGGTTTTTCTCTGGTAATTTTGTCCTCTGATTGCAGTTTCAGATACAGTTTGAGATCTCTTTTGCACGATGTTTTGGAATCACTGGCTGATACAGATCAATTAAAATGTTCATCAGAGTGCAGTTGGTGGGGCAGTTAGTTCACAAAATGCTCCAAAGGGGACAGTTGGTTTTGGGCATGGAGCACCTTCTGTGAAAGAACAGGGTCATTTAAGCACCGGAAGTAGTATATCTGCTGATGCTTATCGGCGTCTTCATGAAATTACTGTTTCTGTGAGTACTATGAACTGTGTCTGGACCACACTCATAATCTTTCTTCCAGTGTGCTTAGTCAATTTCTCGTCTGACGTATGGGCTTTTAATCGTAACGGCTCGATCCCCTTTTAAGCGTGCTTTCCTTATATATTTTCTCTTTATTGTCATAATATTAATAATTTCATTTCTAATTTGTTTTGTAACGTCATTAGGGAGCTGATGTGCCACCAGCGTTGACATCATTTGAAGCTACAGGATTCCCTCCAGAGATTCTCAGGGAAGTAAGTAGATCTCATTTATGTTCATTTTTCTGTGTTCTTTTATCCTTGCAATAATTCTGCCGATTTTAGCAATTCTATGTGGAGATCATGGATGTGTTGGGAACATTGTAGACCTAGTTTATCGGGTTGTCAAACTGGTGGAGTCAAAACGTCAAGTTTCAGACTCACGTTAATTCTTCTGCCGTCTCTACTCTTGTCTCAGGTGCGATATTTGCTCCTGGGAGGAGCTAATGTCGTACGCAATGCTGTCCTCTTTTGGGGGCCGGCATTAATTTGGGGCACCTTTAGACGATGGACCAATTATTTGGAAGGGCTTTCCAAGTCACTCATGTTCGTGGCTGGGACTGCCGATGGTGATAATTCAGTCTGCTACTTGGTCCAAACAGAAGAAGTGGTCTCCTCCTGTTCCAGCTTGCATCAGCAAGCACTGGTGGCCGCGTGCAGGGGATGATACTTCTTCTGGCTTTAGCCAAAAATTCTGTTTGGTCCAGAAAGGAAATCACAAAGAAATACTGAAGGCAGTGCCTGTGCTTATGGAGCTGCTGGGTTTTGCCTTTTTCCAGGTACACAGTGCTGGGTTTTCTGCTCCAACCCCAATTCAGGCACAGTCATGGCCTATTGCACTCCAAAGTCGAGATATTGTGGCCATTGCTAAAACTGGTTCTGGGAAGACATTGGGATATCTTATACCAGGCTTTATCCATATCAAGCGCTGCCGTAATAATTCTCGTATGGGTCCAACTGTGCTGGTACTGTCACCCACTAGGGAGTTGGCAACGCAGATACAAGACGAAGCTGTCAAGTTTGGTAAATCATCAAGAATTTCCTGCGTGGTGCGTCACATGTCCACCTAACTTATCATTTTTTTCCTTTATCATCTCCTCCTGTGTTTTTGATGACATCATATTCTTGGGAGTACAAATCAATATGCGTGTTACTGAAATCAGAATTCGTTTACTGATTTTTCTCTGTAACTGTGTCAGTAACTTTCCTTGTTTAGTCCATCTTTTGAGGCATTGTTGCCACACCATGCATCGTGTTTTTCATGCATGCAGTTTCTACATAGAAGATGAACTTTAGTAGACTGCGTCACCAGTTTCTTTGAGAAGTTTCTTGTAATTGAATATTTGCAGACTGCGTTCCCTGGTGTCCTTGCATAATCAGGGCCATATGTATCTTAATTTGGGTGAAGATTGCACATTTGTGATTGTTGATTAAACAGTTTTCTCTGATGTCATTTGTGATAACATCCTTTTCATGTTAGTTTATGTAGCAATTGAGTTCAAGATTAACTTAATTTTGTCTGTCAAAATGAGTATATCTAATACACACTCAAATATATGTAGATTTAAATGTAGTTGCTTATTGATACATTTCCTTTCGGTGCTTCAGTGTCTCTACGGAGGAGCACCAAAAGGTCCCCAGTTGCGGGATATAGACAGAGGAGCTGACGTCGTGGTTGCCACTCCTGGGCGTTTGAATGATATCCTGGAGATGAAGAGAATCAGCCTCCAACAAGTTTCTTACCTTGTGCTGGATGAGGCAGATCGCATGCTGGACATGGGTTTTGAACCTCAGATAAGAAAGATTGTTAGGGAGGTGCCTACTCGCCGTCAGACTCTCATGTATACTGCCACGTGGCCAAAAGAGGTTCGTAAAATTGCAGCAGATCTGCTGGTTAATCCTGTGCAGGTTAACATTGGTAATGTGGACGAGCTTGTTGCAAACAAGTCTATCACACAGGTTAGTATTGTCCTCCTTCAATAACTTGTACTTACATTTTTGAAATGGTTCTTCCTGGGTTGTAGCAGTTGCTTTATTTACTAAGACTGTTTTCATCAAGATGAAGTTCAAATACATGGTATTTATCATTTGTTATGATATGACATACAGCATGTGGAAGTCTTGGCTCCCATGGAGAAGCACAGACGGTTGGAGCAGATACTTCGCTCTCAAGAGCCAGGTTCAAAAATAATTATCTTCTGTTCTACTAAGAAAATGTGTGATCAGCTTGCCCGAAACCTCAACCGCCAGTTCGGAGCTGCTGCAATACATGGAGACAAGTCTCAGAGTGAGAGGGATTTTGTGCTAAATCAATTTCGGTCTGGAAAATCTCCTATCTTGGTAGCAACTGATGTAGCAGCCCGAGGATTGGATATCAAAGATATAAGGTAGTTGAAAAGCTACTTTTCATAGCTTGATGTAAGACAGATTGAGAGTACAGTTTTGTTATACTTGGCATATTGGAAGCTGTCAGAGCAGAGATGATTGGGAGAATCTGTGTGTTTTTTAGGTGGTCTTTTCCATTTGGGAATGTGCTTTGCTGTCTTTCTGTTTTATTATTTGAACATGGCTATTTGGATTTTTGATCTGCTTGATCAGTGATACATTCTATCACACACGCTTTTTAGACCTCTTATATAATGGACTTTTGCAGGGTGGTTATCAATTATGACTTCCCTACTGGTGTGGAGGATTATGTTCATCGGATTGGAAGAACTGGAAGGGCAGGAGCTAGTGGATTAGCGCACACATTTTTTAGTGACCAGGATGCGAAATATGCAGCAGAACTTATCAAAGTTCTTGAGGGGGCAAACCAGCGAGTCCCACCAGAAATTCGTAATATGGCTTCTCGTGGTGGTGGAGGAATGGGAAGGTTTAATAGACGCTGGAGCTCTGATTCTGGTGGCAGTGGAGGCCGAGGTGGACGTGGTGATTCTGGTTATGGTGGAAGAGATGCTGGAAGGGGAGGTTGGTCATTTTCTGCTTCTGCTTCCAACAAGGGTGGTGGTCGTGGTTATGGTTCTGAGTCACGTGATAGGTAATGTTGGCAGCAACTTTGTTTGTTGGAAATCTTTTACTATCTGATAAACTGCATTTGGAAGATCATGATGCTTAAGAGTTCTCCTATATTGAAACAGGTTAAGCAGCGGTGGCCATGATGGATATGAGAGAGCTAGAAGTAGGAGTCCCCGGGGATCAGGTGGGTGGGTTGATCGTGCTAGTAACTGGAGTCGTGACCGCAGTCGTAGTCCTGATAGGTCTGAACATGACAGGGTTCGTTCCCCAGTTCGCAGCTTCCACCAAGCAATGATGGAGAGAAGCCAATCTCATCGCCTGGGTGCATCTTGCTTCCACAGTGAGAAAACAAGAGAGAGTTCACGGAGTCCGCGGCGGGCAAAGTCTCCTTCACCCCGTGGGAAGGATAACGAGAGAGGGAATTTTGGGGGAGCGCATGGTGATGCTCCATCGAAATGGGATGGAGGATATGGTGGTGGGTCACGCTATTCTTACCTCGGGGAAGAAGAGGAAGGCATGATTCCTGTTTGACGGAGTCAGATAAGTGGTGCAGCTGGAGATCCGCTCATTCTTTTTGAAAATCGGCCTGAGTTCTTTCTTTGCCCTTATTTTTTGTTTGTTTAGCAAATTATGAAATTAGAAATAGGGGAAGCTGTAAAGAGAAACTTGGTTTCCCTAGAATTACAGGATCTAAGATATGCTTGACCCATGATCTCTTAGAACTGGTTTTCTTTACATATTTGTCTGCGGTGGATGGAACGAAGTTTTGTGAATGCTGTACTGAAGTACTTGCTGGTGGTATTCTATTGTAAAATGCTTAACTGGATTATGGCAAATCAAGAACTTCACTAGAAATTTTACTGGACGCGATTTCTTATTAAGCGGTTTTGCGGTTATGGAACTGCTGTGGTTTGAGCTGAGGTGGTCTATGTTAGATGATTTGCGTGGGAATATGAAAGTGTTTGTGATTGCTGTTTGCTACTTTTTGTATGAAACCGAAGACTCTAATTCTCTGGGCTGTTGAAACGTGTATCCGTCATTGAAATTTTATAGATGGTTTTGGCTGATGGTCAGTTCAATGGCTATCGATTGGGTAGGGATGTGAATCACCATCACCGTCGCCATGGTAAGTAGTGGATGTTTTAGTGTTGTAACGGTTGAGTTTGTTTTTAGGAGCAGGGATCCTTTGCTTCCATTGCGGTCTTTGGCTGGTGCTACATTCATCCCAATTATGGATTCTTACTGAGATATGATGGAGGCGCCAAAGCGAGTTAGACGGTCTTACTTCGTTTTGCAATCAATCACTTACAATAGCCACAGCCTGTGTTATCGATCGTGGGCTTTGATGTTGTGAACCTGACAGCGCAAGTTAATCAAGGAAACAAGCATCGGGGGTCATCCATTCATTTCGGCTTTCCGTCTGGATTGATATTTGCTGGGGAATACATATGATTTCAGATAAAAGTAACAAAAGAGTCATAAATTCATTGCATTTATCATTTCAATTATGAACTTTTCAATTATGTTAATTAAGTTTTAAATTCTTCAACAATTTACCAATATACTTCATTGGCAAATTCTAGTTGGAAATCAATGATAAGGTTGTTGACCATTTTATGTGACGTGATTAGTGCTAACGATGATAAATTTTATAATTTTTTTTTTATGTTTTCCTTTTTCTTTTTTTCTTACAACTTTGGATTGATGAGATTGTTGGGTGACCATCACTGGCCATAGGTGAGGGCCTTTGCATTCAAATTCGAGCGACGGTCAACAAGGTCCTTCGTGCCCTTGCCAAGATCTAGGGAAGGGCTACGGTGCCCTCGTTGGTCATAGGCAAGAGTCTTGTGGCGCTTGCGTGTGGTCGTGCCATGTAGGACGCTTGGCATTCATGTCAATTATGATTGTAGTTGCATTATGTATGAATAATCAACATCAATGTCATCGATTTTCGTTTAAAATTGAATGAGTCGACTATTGACAAATTGTTAAATAATTTAGGATTGATTTTGTAAAATTGTTTGACTAACAAAAATTGATATGATTATGATTGAATTGAGACAAATACAATAGATTTATGACTTTTTTAATACTTCTTTTCGTGATTATTGAATTGAAACTTTTGGTTCATTAGGAAATATTTAGTGCTTTGGTATTAGCTATGATGTTGTGGCATTAGACTTTGCTCTTTAGTTTTTTCAACGTGAACTACCAAAGAACAAGAACTTTGTTGGGGAGTTTATTTCGATTTTAGCCCTCTCTCGAGCACCAAATACGGCATGGGTTTTGCATGAGTTTCACTGTTGTAAGGAAGATAGTTTTTGGCCGTTGAAACTTTGGAAGAATCACGTCAAAACCTCTTTGCAATATCATTATCATGTCGCACGGCCAAGCAAACTTTTTTTTTTGTTTGTGATGTCGATATTGTTCCTGAGTCAGAGTAAGCCCTTATTATCTTTAAACCACTCTTAGTTGAATTATCTCCAAAATGAACATTTGATCATATATAAAATGATATTGGTAACCCATAAGTTTCTGTCCAATCATGTAATGTCATTCTTGAACTTTTAATTTGTTTAATGTAGAACTCGAACTATTCTTAGTTGTTTAATGTATTTCTTTTGTTTGATCAAACAAATGAGGGGTAGTCATCCAAAGTGTCTATTTTATCTTTTTTTTTTTCCTGCATAAAAGAATCAAACATTAAAGACAGATTAACTTTTGAAAATGTCCCTAATTTTGAAAGAAATCCGGCATTCAATTCTCCTCTTTGATTCTTTTCATGTTGTTGGTATTTATGTACTTCCTCAATACTAATGAGTCTTAAACAATCTACTATTTTGTCAAACCTATTTAGGAACTCATCACTTTTTCATTTACGCTTCATTTATTTCGTGTGGAGAGTAAATGATTTGAAAAATATTTTCTTAAAAATATTCATTTATATCGCTTACAATAGTTAATAATTGAAATTCTTTTTATCATCCACGAAAATGTTTAGACATAATGTTTTATCGATAACCGAAACATTTTCAAAGATTAATTATTTCAAGTATATAAATGATCATTTTAAGGAAAATGTCTTTCAAAACATTCATTTTTTATGAAACAAACAAAGCCATAAACAAAACTCCCAATCCTCTCCTTTAGTCTCAATGATAAAAACTTCTTGCAAAATAGATGTTTCTTTTCTAAATCAGTGATTTGATTGGTCCATTAGTATACTTTTGAAATGGACTTGATTAATATGCATCTGAAAGCCATAGAAAACATGGAAAAATGTATGAACTATAAAAAATTCACTCTATCTCATTTTCATCTCATTAGCACTTTCTTAGGCATTATAAATTGATTTTATAAGGAATTTCAATTATATTCCAAAATATTTCGATTATTTTTTTTGGATTGACTACTTCATCTATTGATTTTTCTTCATGAACTGTAGCCATTTACGTAGTATGTAATTAAAGCAATTGCTAATGGAGTGATCTTAAGCTACGTTTGGTCATTTGGATTGGATATATTAGGATATCAAATCTATCAATTTTGTTATATCTTATTTATTGTTTGATGAATCATAACAATAAAGTCGAATATATTCATATTATATTATATATATTGTTTAGTATAAATGATATATTAGTGTAATGAACTCAAAAGATTACAAACGGAGAGGGTAAAACTTTATCGCGACACTCTTGTCTATTTTATTTATTATTTATTTATTTATCTTTTTTTTAAATATTTTATTTTTATTTTTTTCCCTTCCATCATTCTCTAATAAAATTTTATTAAATAGTAAACTATACTACTATACTAAAATACTAATATACCTAAAATATGTACTAAATGTAAATATATATTTATATTTATATTTATATATTAAATTTATGTTATAAGATAGAATTAAATTCAAATATATAAATAAAAATAAGATTAAATTGAAAAACCAAATTTTAATTTTTTATTTTCAATTTATTATATTTTAATTTAAATATTATTTATATTGAAATATAAATTTAATTTTATTAATTTAAGAATTTTTTTATTCAAGAAAAATATCTTTTCTATTATGAATATTATAAATTCCATTCACCTTTATCTTATATCTCTGGTGGGATAATTTAATCATGGTTATATCCTTCGTATATATAATTTTATCTTGTCTTGAGTAGGTACTAAATGTATAATATGATAAATTTTATCCTATCATAAATTTTATCTTGATTGCTAAACGTAGTCAAGTTTTGCTACTCTCTTTCTAAAGTTTTGCTTAGTTGGAAATTGTAGAGCTTTTTCTACCTATAAGAATGATTTGGGGGTAATATTTGACGAAGAAAATGATTGATTGTCTTTGTATCTTTTTCCTCTCTTTTTTTTCCTTTAAAGATATTCTTCTTCTTGCCCATAATTTGCTTATGCTTTGGACGCTACCAAATTCTACCTTGAATTTACATTGACCACCATTATCATTTAGTCATGCATTAGTAAAAAGAATTATAGCCAGATTTGATAAGTGATTCACATACAATTGAAAGTATATCTAGAGACAAATAGGTAATATGCATAAAGATTAAAGGATAAGAGCATTCAACACTCATAGCGATTTGCCATAGTGATTTATCATTTCATGCCACGGTTGCATCATGCATACACACAATAATTGAGAATGTGTTTCTTTTATTAACTGGCCATAGAAAAAATGGCTTTAATTCCTTTCTATAAAAACATTTAACACTTCATGTTAGGAGTGCACCTTTTTTCCATACTGCCAAACAAAATATATTTTTTTTTAAAGAAAAGAAACAGGCCTATATCCACTATGAGTTTTAACTGTCCCCAGTGAAGTCGCCAAGCTGTTGCGACCTTCCCGATGGTGAATTACTTAAAGAAGGCTAATGGATTACTAAGTCCGAAGACTTGGTGCAGACCCTCCAAATTCCTACCAATCGTGACTTGATACTAATGAATTAATCCATTTAATCATGTAATTATACTCAATTTGGAGCCACCACTAATCAATTAGGGTTTGATTAGAAACTCAAATAAAGTATGGGAGAATACTTTATTTTCAAGAACCAGAGATTCAATAAGTCTGGGGACATGGTTACGCTAAATTGGTCTAATGCCCTCTCGGTACTTTTTATTTTAATTTCAAAAAAATATTTTGCAGGCAGTATGATCAATTTTAACCCGAGATACTAATATGCAAATGGTGTTCATGTGGGTGCACAATCAATGAAATAACATTCAATAAACCAAAATGACAAATTATAAGAAATCATAAACTACAACTTTATTAAGGTCTATCCTCTAAAAAAAAAACTTCTTAAAAGTGTCAATAAAAATGCATACCCTAAACATGACTTTCTAAATGACATGACACCTAATTTTTATTATTATGCAATCTTAATCTAAACTTAATATGCATGGATTTTACTTTAATGATATGTGAAATGCGATTCATATGGCATACCTTGAACTATCACTATATGTATGCAATCTAATTTATAAAATCCTAAAGATGCATGCGTTTCATGATATGAGATGAATGACGTAATAATTCTATATGTATGTTCTTTTTATGATTTTTTATTATGATTCTTTTTTTAATGTATGCAACCTACACTAAACAATGATGACATAAAATGGGATTAATTATGAACTAACCTATTAACTAACCAGATAAATGACCTTTTGTGTTTTTTTTTTTTGAATTACTTAATAGTTCTTATTAAACAACATAATGATGCAATAATAATCTTTGGCTTTTCTTTTTCAAAAAAACTGCACAACGAGAATATTAAAACATTAAACTATGACCCACTAACTAAAGCGCAACATGTAGTATGCACATTATGAAAGATATATAACCTAAATAACATTTTTTTTTTTGTTTTGGTTTTATTAAAAGAGAATTATCCTAATTCTATATGAATCTTAACAATTAAAATACGTTGCTTTAAACATGAGATATGTATGGACTGAAATACCTAAGTTCTATAATGCGTGATATATGATGAGCAAATAACAATGACATGCCAAAATAAAAAAAATCCATCCATGTAAATCAATGGCATATTAGTTTAATATGAATCAATGATGCAAAGCAATTCATGAATTTTACCATAAAAGTCAAAATAATAAAAAATCTAACCCAACGTCTCATGGCTCAATATTTTTTATTATTATGACTTAATATGACCAATTTCCTAAATCGGACAATGATAATAAATCAGAACAAATCAAGTTAGAATAAAAAGAAAACTATGAGTTCAAATACTCAAAATAAACTTAATCTAAAAATCTACCTAGTCTACCTCGCGGTTAACTTGAGGAATGGTGAGGAAACAGTGGTGGCTGAGCTGTGATGGTGGTTCGGTAATGGGTCGCCGCTCGAAACAGGGGCTGTTCGTCAGAATGCCGGCGAGGGCTCGGGTGATAACCGGACCTGCAACAAAAACAGGGGAGGCAGCAGCCGGCTCTGTTCGGGCGTGCGGCAGCGAGCAGAGGAGCTGCAACGTCGGGCGCAGGGTTGTGGCGTGAGCGGAGCGGGTTGCGGCTCTGCGGAGCTTCAGGTCGGCGTCGGGAGTTAGCAAACAGAGCACCAACGGCGACCGGGTAGAGGTGCTGGTGCAGTGGCGTCGGCTGAGTGGAGACAGACCACGTACAGGTCGTGGGCTTCGAGTGGTCGGGAACGGCAGTGCGGCGAGCGTCACGGGCGAGATCGGGAGAGTGCCGAGGAACGGCAGGAGTGCGGAGGTCGCTGAGCCGCGAGTCGCCGAGGCGCAGCGTCGGGCTCTGACGGTGATAGGCGAGCGGGGATGACGGCGTCGCTGGTGTGGAGGACGACAGCAGCGAAGGGATTGCGGCTGAGCAGCGGAGACTTCGTGGGTGTCGATCTGCTTCGTGATGGAGCGGAGAGCGGCGGTGGTGTTGGAGCAGTGGCCGGCGGAGACAGCCCGTGAAGGAGATGAACAGTGCTTCCCCCCCTTTTTTTCTTCTGCCTTCACGTAACTCACCCATCTCTCTCTCACGTCACTCACCCTTCTCTCTCTCCACTTTTTGACTTTTCTCTCTTCTTCACTTTTGCATTCTTTTTTCCTTCGACGAAGTGAACCCTCACCCTTCCGAAACCTCGCCCTCCTTTTTATAGAGGAAACACTCGAAGTTGTTGAAGATCTGGCCCAACTTCTTTACTAAAAAAGTGGCTCCAAAATTTGATTGTTGAGTTTTTTAATTCAATTTTTTTTAATTTCCCTCTAATAAAAGATTATATTCTATTTATATTTTCTAAATTTAAATTAGGTGTCAACACCTTATCTTTACCTTTGTGTGTCGTCTAATATATGGAACTCCTTTTTTTTTTTGTCATTTTGAAGCTTTTGGTTGACTTACTTCTTAAAATTTGCCAATATGCTATTTATTTTGTGTCATTTAGTCTAGCACGATTACTCATAGGCATGTGTCACAGGTTGATTGATCTAGCGTTCTTTTACCCGTGCGATCTTAGAAATTTCTCTCAAGTCAACCTTTTATCCGTGCGACCTTAGGAATTTCTCTCAAGTCAGCCTTTCTCACACTCACTCACAAGGATAGAGAGAAACTCTAGAGAGAGAAACTCTGTATTATATTCACTTGTGAAAATGAGATGATACAAATGAGGGGAAGGAGATCCCTATTTATACAAATACAAGGCACACTGTATCCATAGATCTCTCCTTGATCTAACGGTGGAGATTACATTTTCCCAACTACTAACTACCCGCATTTATTACATACGAATATAATTACCGTATCGCCCCGCTCTTAGGAGTATTCTAGAAGACTCGAGAAAAGTGTCGGGGAACAAGTCGAGAGACGTTGGGTCCATAAGCGTGTTATGGCTGGCCCATGGGAACCTCTTGGACATGCTTTCTTTCGGGCCGTGACACATGCATGATGATGAGTGTCCATGTGGACTAGATTTTTCAGAAACCACGCCTTATAAGCAAGGCCACAAAAATCTCGAAGATGTTTTGATTGTTATCAAACATAATTTTTTTTTTTTCTAACTTTTTGTGATGACCAAATGGCGTGAACCCTTCATGCACTTCCGTGCCCTAGCTCAGCAGCTAATTGAGAACAAAACAAATGAACTCTGAATTCTTCCATCCAATACACAACGTGTACCTATTGAATCATCCAAAAAAATTGGGAATACAGCCCAATTAAGCCTTACATTTACTATGCATTTCCTTCGTTTTTCCTCTCAAAGAAACTTCACCATATATATATCGCGCAGAGAGTTTTTAGCCGTTGAAACTTTGAAAGAATCATATCAAAACCTTTTTAGCAATATCAGTCACATTGCACAGCCAATAAAACTTTTTTTTTTTTTTTTCGCGACATTGATGCTACTTTTGAGTCAGAATCTGAGTGGAAATTAAACTCGGACTCGTTGTCCAAAACTGCATTGCAATTGAAAATAAACTATTTTTATTAGTTCATGCTCGTGTCATTTAATATACACTAGCAACACATAATATATATATATATATATATATATATATATATATATATATATATATATATATATATATTTTATTTATCTAATTGGTCTCGTGAGCAACTCGAGTTGTGTATTCAAAGTTCAAGCTCAGCTTAATTCAATAAATGACATATTTGAACTCAAAAATGATCAAGATGTGAGAGCAGCGGCAGTGGACTCTTAGTGCGGTGGTTTCGCTGGGGGTGGCATTTCAATTACAGATACATTTAAATATATTGATAACTTGATATTAATATACTATTTTGATTAAATAGTTATGGCGAGAACTTAATATTAAGAATTTGGAGCAACTTAAACCAATTAATTTAATAAACATAATGCTGTCGCCAATAATTTATATAATTTTTATATATATTGAAGGTGAAGATAAAAGGTAACTTTTGAAACCTAAATGAGTTACAACTTAAATGAATAAACGGTGAAGAGAAATGGTGGAGAGAGATGAGTAATATATATATAGATATAATATATAGGTAGTTTATGAAGGAAGACGAAAGAGCTCTATGATTTCCAACTATGCAAAACAGCAGAAGAAGAACCGCAAAACTCTAAGATCACTCCATTAGGAATCGCTTTTATTACATACTACATTAATGGCCACAGTTCATGAAGATAAATCATATGCGAAGTAGTCAGTCCAAAAAATTAATTGTAATCATTCTGAAATATAATTGAAATTCCTTATAGAATCAATGTATGACGCCTAAGAAAGTGCCAATGATATGAGAGTGAGATGGAGAGATTTTTGATAGTTCATACTTTTTTTTTTATGTTTTTTTTTCCAGCTTTCAAATGCATATTAGTCAAGTTCATCTCAAAGAAAGATCGATGAACTGGGACAAAAAGACCAATCTTAGTTACATTGTCAGGCCATTAATTGAAAAAAGGAAAGTCTGTTTTGCAAGAAGTTTTGATCATAAAGAATAGATGAGAAGATTAAGAGTTGTTTAAAGCTTTATTTGTTTTGCAGATAATAGATGATTTCGATTTTTTTTTCTAAACATGATTATTTCTTAAAATGATTAGTCAATGAAAATGTTTGCATTATCGATAACAATTTATGTCTAAATATTTTCGTGGATGATAAAACAAAATATATTAATTTCATTTTGTGAAAAATATAAATAATTATTTTAAGAAAAATATTTTTCAAATGATTGATTTTTTCAAGAAAAAACAGAGACTAACTAAGAAACTGGAGGATTATTGGAAAGATTTGACAAAACAGGAAAGTGTTTAGCATCTAGGAAATATATAATTATTGCAATATTTTTTTTAAAGGAGGATTGAAATGTTGGATTTCTTTCCGAAGTTAGGGATCGTTTGATGACACGATATACATTCATTTCATTTTGTAGGAATATAAACGATTTTTTTTTTTTTTGCGAAACAAGTAGAGCCTAACTGAGAAAGTAGAGGATTATTGGATAGCTTTAACAAGATGGGAAAGTATTTAATATTGAGGAAATATATAAATATTGCAATATTTAAAAAAAGAGGAGAATCAAATGTTGGATTTCTTTTCGAAATTAGGGATCTCTTAGAAAGCTCCCCCTTGAATGCTGGATTTCTTTCCAAAAGTAGAGATCGTTTGATAAAACAAAATACATTCATTTCATTTTGTAAGTGAAATATATAATTATTTTTAAGAAAATATTTTTAAATGATTGATGTTTTGCAAAATAAACAGAGCCTAACTGAAAAGTAGAGGATTATCAAATAGATTTGACAAAATGGGAAAATATTTAACATCGAGGAAACATATAAATATTGCAGTTTTTTTAGAAAAAGGAGGATTGAACGCTGGATTTCTTTCCAAAATTAGGGATATGTTAGAGTGCTCCTCCCCCCTCTTACAAGACCATCCCACCTACCCCCCTCTCAACCCAAAAAAAAAAACAATTAAAAAGCCCCAGCTCACGCAGGATTCACTCATTCCCAAAGCCAAACCAGCGCCCCCCTCTCTGAGGAGCTCAACCTTTCCTCCTCCACCCCTTCCTCCGTTTTCCGAGATGATTTCCCTCTCCTTCTGGGCATTTTCCGGAAAAATTCCATCCTGAAACCCCGAGGCGGCTTCTCTCTTGACCTTGAGACTCCTCCGAGCATGAATGGCGTCTTCTAAGGGCTCCTCCACAGTCGTAACACCAACATTCTCGACGATGACCACGGCTTCACCGTCAAAGGCTCCTCGTCGAACCCTTTCTCTTGGGTGGTCTCAAACCCACAGCTGGAGAGAAGCAGCCTCAAGGCTTTAGGGTGGAATTTTCCTGGAAAATGTCTGGAAGGAAAGGGAAATCACCTTGGAAAGTGATGGAGGGGGTGAAGGTGGAAAGATTGAGATCCATCCAAAGGGATAGAAAAAGAAGGGGGAGGGGGTGCTGGAACGAAAAAGTGGTCTCAGATTGCTCAGATGCTGGAGGGGAGAGTCAGATTCAATGCAGGGAGAGATGGCATAACCATTTGAGGCCTGACATCAAGCTTTTTCTTTTTCCCCTTTTTTCTTTAAACATATGTTTTTCTTTGCCATAATTTGCTCCAACTTAGACTGTACCGCCATTGTACCCTCAATTATATGAATTTACATTGACTATCATACTCATTTAGAGACAGATATATGATATGAATATAGATTAATGGATATAAGCATTCAACGAGTTCTTCGTTTCTTTTATTTTTTATTTCTCGTATGAATTGGTCTTTGTTGAGTATCCATATGATTTATGGACCAAAACATTTAATCTGTTATGAAATATATAGTACTTTGGCGTTAGCTATGATGTCATGGCAGCAGGCTTTACTCCTTATTTTTTGCAACATGAATTGTGAAAAGACAGGAACTTTGTTGAGAAGTTTATCCCGATTTTAGCTCTCCGTCGAGTTTCAAATATGCCAGGACACTTTTCATGAGTTTCATCTTTGCGGTGTGGAAAGTTTTTGACCGTGGAAACTTGAAAGAATCATGTCAAACTTCTTTGTAGTATTAAAAGTCACATCGAAAGGCCAAGAAAAGAGCACGTGGTCATATATAAAATGATATTGGTAGCTCATAAATTTCGGTCTCCATGTGCAATATCATTATTGTATTTTCGACTAATTTAATGTGGCCCTTAGAACTATTTTTCTATATTTAATGTATTCCTTTTATTAGATCAAAGTAAAAGTGGGGCCAGTCGTCTCATGTGTCTCTTTTCTCTCGATTTTTTTTAAAAAGGGTTAATATTAATGACACATTAACCTTTACGGAGGTCCCTAATTTCGGAAAGAAATCCAGCAATCAATCCTCCTCTTTGCTTCTTTTCATATTGCAATATTTATGTACTTCCTTAATGTTAATTATACTTAAATACTTTCCGTTCTGTCAAACATATCCAACAACCCTCCACCTTCTTATTTAGGCTTTATTTATTTCGTGAAAAAAGAATAATTTCCTTAAATTGATTATTTATATTACTTACAAAAATGAATGAATGAACAAAATCCACAAAAATCTTAGACCTAGATCTTTGTCAATAATGAAAATAATTACATTGGTTAATTATTTTAAATGATACAAATAATAATTTTTAGGAAAATGTTTTCCGATTAAAGGATATGAGCATTCAACACTCATTGTGATTTACCATAGTGATTTATCATAGATTCATGCCATAATCACACCATCTTTACCCATCATAATTGAAGATGTGTGTTTCTATGGGGAAAGTACTATAAAAGTATTAAAGTCATTGCATTGGTACAAATTTAGTTCAAAATCTCTTAATTGAACCAATTTAATCCTAAACCTTTTGCATTTATACCAGTTGACTTTATCAGGCCAATTTAATATAAAATCGCTATCATGGATGATGGCCATCTTATGTGACATGATTGATAGTGACGTGAATTTTTTTAATTTTCTTTTTAAATTGAATTTTCCATTATTTTTCCATTAGTTCTTTTTCCTTGCACCTCATTGACCAAAATGTAAGAAAAAAAGAAAATATAATTGAAAATTCAATTATTAAAAAATGTCCGTGTTAGCATTGGCCATGTCATGTTAGTGATTTTCGGCCAAAATTTGTAAGATGGAGTCCGTCGATACAAATGCAAAAAGTTTAGAATTAAACTAGTTAAATTGAAAGGTTTATGATTGATTTGACACCAATACAATATACGCATCCTTAATTATGGGGTGTATGGATGGTGCGATTATGGCACGAATTTATGATAAATCACAAAGGGCAAATTATGATGAGTGTTGACTGCTCAAATCGATTAATGTATATGCATATCGCACGTGATTCATTTATTAAATCTAACTACGAATCTTTTTATTAATACTAGACTAAATTAGTATGATGGTCAATGTAAATTCATGTAATGGAAGGTATAATGGTCAATGTAAATTCGTGTAATGGAAGGTCTAATGGCAGTAAAGTCTGAAGCAGCATCATATCCATTATGCATATCATATATCTTGACTGTTTGTGTTTCTATGTCTGGTTAAATTTTTTGTAAATTCCCAAGAATCTATCTCCTTGGAATGCTAGATATATATATGATTAATTTAAAAGTAAGAGTCAAGTAATATGACAAGTCTTGTGATCATTTCTAATAAGGTGATATAAAAAGAAAAAAAAAGCTTATTCGCCTCCTTCTCTTCCTCGAGTTGTGAGTTCATGAGTGTTTTTACCTTCAAATTTTATCCTATCACAAAATATAAAGTAGAACTCATCAAAGTTCTTGAGGGGCAAGCCGATGAGTCCCACCAGAAATTCATGATATGGTTTCTTGTGGCGGTGGAATGGGAAGGTTTAGACGCTGGAGCTCTAATTCTGGTGGTAGAGATGAAGGCCGAGGTGCAGGTGGTGATTCTGGTTATTGTGGAAGGGGAGGTTGGTCATTTTCTGCTTCTGCTTCCAGCAGGCCAGACAACGGTGGTGGTTGTGGCTACGATTCCGAGTCACGCAATAGGTAATGTTGGCGGCAACTTTGTTTGTTGGAATTTTTTTCTATCTGATAAACTGCGTTTGGATGATCGGGATGCTTAAGAGGTCTTCTCCTATATTGAAACAGGTTTGGCAGTGGCCATGATGGCCATGAAAGAGCTAGAAGTCAAGAGTCCCGCGGAATCGGGTGGCTGGGTTGATCGTGCTAGTAACTGGAGTCGTGATCGCAGCCGTAGCCCTGATGGGTCTGAACATGACAGGGCTCGTTCCCCAGTTCGCAGCTTCCACCAAGCAATGATGGAGAAAAGCCAATCCCATGGCCCAGGAAGCCACAGTGAGAAAACAAGGGAGAGTTCACGGAGTCCACGACGTGCAGGGTCTCCTTCGCTTGTGGAAAGGATAGCGAGCGAGGGAGTTTTGGGGGATCGTACGGTGATGCCCCATCGAAATGGGATGGAGGATATGGTGGTGGTCCCGCTCTTCTTACCTCGGGGAAGAGGAAGGCATGGTTCCTGTTTTTGACGGAGGCAGAGAAGTGGGCGCAGCTGAAGATCCCCTCATTCTTTCTGAGGTCGGGCCAGTCCTTTGTTTGCCCTTCTTTTTTTGTTTGTTTAGAAAGTTATGGAACTAGAAATAAGGGAAGCTGTAAAGAGAAACTTGGTTTCCCTAGAATAACAGGATCTATGATATTGTTGACCCATGATCTCCTAGAACTGGTTTTCTTTGCATATTTGTCTGCAGTGGACGGAACGAAGTTTTGTGGATGCTGTATTATGGCAAACGAAGTCTTTCACTAGAAATTTTACTGGATGAGATGTTCTTTTTAGGCGGTTTTGCGGTTTTGGAACTGCTGTGGCTTGAGCTGAGGGCCTCCATATCGATAATTGGGTGGAATAATATTAAGATGTTTGTGATTACCGTTTGCTACATTTTGTACGAAACCGAAGACTCTGATTCTCGGTGCCGCTGAAAGTACATGGGTATCCGTTACTAAAATTTTAGTGATGGTTCTTTCTGATGTTCACTTCAACGGCTGCCGATTGGATGGGACGTGAATCATCATCACTGTTACCGTGATAAATGTGGGTGTTTGAGTGGGGTAACGGCAGAGGCTGTTTTTAGGGGGAAGGGATCCTTTGCCTCCGTCTCTGTCCGTGCATCTCTGTCCGTGCTTCACTCGTCCCAACCATCAATCCTTAATGAGATACAGTGGAGGCACCGAGCGGGTTAGAGGGTCTTTCTCCGCTTTTCGATCTATGGCTTACAATAACTGAAGCCTCAAGAGGGTTACCAATCGCGGGCTTTTGATGTAGTAGATTTGGCAGCCCTAACTGATCCAGAAAAAATGCAATGGGCGTCCTTTTTATTTTTTATTTTTTTATCGGCTTGAATTGATCTTAGCTGAATATCCATTTGATTTTTGAATCTGAATGTTTAATCTATTACAATAATTTTAGTGCTTTGGCGTTACCTATGATATCATGACATCAAACTTTACTCCTTATTTTTTGCAACATGAATTATAAAAGGACAGGAACTCTGTTGAGAAGTTTATCCGATTTTAGCCCTCTATCGAAAACCCAATATGCCATGGCACTTAGCATGAGTTTCATCATTGCAATGCAGAAACATTTTTAGCTGTTGAGACTTGGAAGAATCATGTCAAACTTATTTGCAGTATTAGAAGTCGCATCATACTGCCAAGAAAATAGCATCTGGTCATTATATAAAATAATATTGATAACCCATGAATTTCGATCTATGTAATGTCATTTTTGTATTTTTGACTCACATAATATGGTACTTAAAACTATTTTTCCAATGTTCAATGTACTCCTTTGATTTGATCAGACATAAGAGAGGGCAGCCACCCCATGCGTCTTTTTTCTCGATTTTTTGTAAAAGGGTTAAATGTCAATGACATATTAGCTTTTGAAAGTCCCTAATTTCGGAAAGAAATCCAGTATTTAATCTTCCTCTTTGGTTCTTTTCATATTGCATTTATGTATTTCCTCAATGCTCATTAGTCTTAAACACTTTCCCATTTTGTCTAAACCTATCCAGCAACCCTCCACTTTCTCATTTAGACATTATTTATTTCATGAAAAATAAATAATTTTGAAACTATATTCCTAAAGTTGATAATTTATATTTGCTTAAAAAATGTATGAATGAAAAAAAATTATGATCCACAAAAATGCTGACACCTAAATTGTTGTCGATAAATAAAATATTTGCATTAGCTAATTATTTCAAGGGTTACAAACGATAATTTAAAAAAAAAATGTTTTTCAAATTATTCATTTCCTGTGAAATAGATGGAGCCTTAGACGAAACTCTCACTTCTTTATGATCAAAACTTCTTTCAAAATAGATATTCCTTTTTCAAATCATTGATTGGACAATGCAACTAATTTAGTGTCTTTTTGTCTTTGTCCATCAATTAGTATTTAAAATGAACTTGATTAATATGTATTTGAAATATGCAAAAAAAAATTAAAAAATATGAATTATAGAAAATCTATCCATCTCATTCTCATCTCATTAGCACTTTCTTGGGCATTATACATTGATTCTATAAGGAATTTTGATTATATTCCAAAATGATGGTGATATATATTTTTGGACTAACTACTTCACATATCGATTTTCCCTTGTGAATTGCAGCCATCTATGTAGTACGTAACAAAAGCAATTGCTAATGGAGTGATCTAATAGTTTTGTTGCTCTTTTTCTACTGTTTTACTTAGTTGGAAAGCGTTAGTTGGAAAGCGTAGGGCTTTTTCATCTCCCTCCATAAACTACATATTTGTTACTTATCTCCCTCAACTTCATTGTTTCTTGACTTAAGTCGTAATTCATTTACTTTTTAAAAGTATCTTCAATTTAATATATATGAAAAAGTACATAAAACATTGACAGTGGTATCATGTTTATTAAATTAATTTGTTTAAATTGCTCCAAATTCTTAATAGTAAGTTCTCATCATAACTCTTTAATCAAAATAATATGTCAATATTAAGTTGTCTATATGTTGAAATGTGTCTGAATATTGAACTGGACTTCCGACAAAACCACCACTAGCCACCGTGCTAAGAGACCACTACCACTACTTTCCACTTTCCTTTCCGTCGGTCCTAGTCTGTACACCCCCCCCCCCCCTTCTCTCATATTTTAGATGGGGTGGCTGAAATTATGTACATATCTAATCACATGCAAGGGTATGAACTACTCAAACTACTCGCAGGCTATTGTATCTCCCCTCGCACATCTTGATTCTTTTCAAGTTTGAGCTTGTGCTGTGAATTCACTACTTGAATTGCTCTCCGGACCTATCAAATAGTCAATTTTCAATTGCAATGTGTTTTTAGACTATAAGTCCGAGTTTAGTTCAAATTTCATGTGAATTTTATTAACAAGTCCGATCAGATTCGACATTGTTGAAAGGTTATTTAAGTTGAGCTCGAGTTTAAAAATTCCTACTCTCAATGGAGCTCAATAGTAGAGTCAAGTTTTGAATATTTAAATAAAGTAAAATTGAGTCAAGTTATAAGTAATGAGGTGTATTGACCGAACTTTATTTCAATTGTGCCAATGTATAATAGTGCATACCCATATAAGAACCTTCGTTTTCTTGCGAGACTCAACGGGAGTCTACTGTTCTTTAACAGAAAATAAAAAAATGGATAAAATATTACGTAGTCCCTTCTCACCACGTCAACGTAGTTTTAGACCACTTAATGATTGACAAATGGCGCCACGTCAGCATACTGGTCCCAGCGACTAAATCCGAAATCCAAGATGGGCCCAGGTCCTCGATGGTTCCCGATCCTGGCCGTCGGTTCCAAGTGAACCATGGGAAATCAACGTGGACCCTATGGCGCTGTCTTGGCCCCCGTCGTTTCCCTTGTTAAAAAGCCCCAACTCACAATCAGAATTCACTCACTCCCGAAGCCAAAACCAGCATCCACCCTCTCTCTCTCTCTCTCTCTCTCTCCCTCCCTCCCTCCCTCCCTCCCTAATGGAGCTCAACCTTGGCTTCTCTCTTGACCTCGAAACTCCTCCTCCGCCTCCTTTAAACCTGAAAGGCTTCTTCTACAATCTCCTCCACAGCCGTAGCCCCGACATTCTCGACGACGACCACGCCTTCACCATCGAAGGGTCCTCATTAAATCCTTTCTCTCGGGTGGTCTCGACCCCACAGCTCGAACCTTCATTTCCTCACCCATCCCCTGATCCTAACCCAGCCGCAACGCTCCCCAGAGGGTTCGACCTCTGTGCACCGCCGCTGCCACCGACCCCTCCTCCTCCGTCCATGGAAACCTCGCTAGAGAGCAGTGACGGCATAGCGGAGCATGGCCAGCTCAAGTTCAAAAGCCTCTTTAACTGCGGCCCAGTGGATCAACGTCCTTATCACGACCCGGTTACAGACGACCGCCAGGTCATGCCTTTGCTCGACTTAAATGACCTCGGATCACTGAACGAGAGGCTCGGTGAGGAGGCCGGTGTGAGCTCGGACCACCAATGGGGTCGTGAGCGGGACGATGGTCGTCACGATCGAAGGAAGAGAGAGGTGGCGACGGGTTTGCCGCAGCAGCAGTCGAAGCGGAAGACGGAGAAAAATAAAAAAGAGAATGACAAGGACGAGGCTGACGAGGAGCCCTTGGTCGTCAAAGGCCAGTGGACTCCTACCGAAGACAGGTCAAGAATTAAAAAAAAAAACGCCCTTTTTCTGATTGCTTCTTCTTCTTCATCTTCTTTTTTTTCCCCCGATTTTGAATGTTTTTCTTTTGACTTCTGTGTTTTCAGTTTATTTTCCACATTAGCGTTTCTGCGCATTTTTTCCCTCAAAATTTTGGGGTGACATGTCATGAAGAAAATTATTCATTGTCTGTATTTTTTTAATTCTTTTTTTTTTTTTTGTGCAGCCGCTTAATGATGTTGGTCGAGACTCATGGAATGAAATGGTGGTCTCAGATTGCTCAAATGATGAAGGGGAGAGTCGGAAAACAGTGCAGGGAGAGATGGCATAACCATTTGAGGCCTGATATCAAGGTTTTTTCCCCCTTTTTTTCCTTTAAATTTATCTTGCCCATAATTTGCTCCATCATTAGACTCCTTCCTCCATTGTACCTTCCATTATATGAATTTACATTGACCGCCATACTCATTTAGTCAAATATTCAGAAAAAGAATCACGGTTAGGTTTGATAAATGATTCGCATACATAGGAAGTATATCTAATGACAGATATGCGATATACATATAGATTAAAGAACGTGAGCATTCAACACTCATCGGGATTTGCAAATTTATTATAAATTCATACCATAAGCGCTCATCCATACACACCATATATGCGTTTCTTTTATTAGTTGTCCGCAAAAAAAATGACCTTATTTCCTTATATTTACCGACACGTGTAGTCTAGTACGCGGAACTCGTGACTCTATCTCTTTTTTTTTTTTTTTTGTCCTTATTAAGTTTTTGGTTGACTTACTTCTTAAAGTTTGCCGATACGCTACTTATCCTACGTCGTTTAGTCCAACTCATAGGCATGCATGGCGACGAGTGCCCACGCGGACCGGATTCTTTGGAAACCATGCCTTATAATTAGGCTGTAAAAAATTCTAAAGATGCTTTGATTCTTATTTAACGTAAAAGTTTTTCTTTTAAATTTAAGTTTTAGTGATGACCAAATTGTCTGAACCTTTCACGCGCTTCCGTGCCCTAGTTCAGCAGCCACTTAAGAACAAAACAAAAGGTTAAATCCTTTTTATTAACTCCAAAATCTTCCATTGAACACAGCATATACCTAATAAAACACCCCAAAATAAATATTAGGAATACACCACTATTAAGCCTAAAATGAATAAGATCCACAATTATATTAGAAAGGTGTAAAGACATTCATCATGAATTTCCCTTGTTTTTTCCCTCCAAGAAATTTCACCATATTGTATATCAAGAAAATATTTTACACTTGCACATGAACACAAGTATTTTGTATTATATTTGATCAATTAAAACTGAAAAACCAAATTACAATGGCTCGTATTAATGAAGTGCATGTTAAAGACGCATTACCAAAATTAAAGACTTCGCCAAAAGCTCAAACTCACAAAACCCTAGAGTAAGTTTTTCTATCTCTTCTCCTCCCCTTTTTCTTCTTCTTCTTCATTTGGCTCTCATCATTTTCTTAGCAGAAGGACTCGTGGAGCATCGAAGAAGACAAGATCCTGATTCAGGCACACAAGCAGATTGGGAACAAATGGGCAGAGATAGCCAAGAGATTGCCTGGAAGAACTGATAACAGCATAAAAAATCACTGGAATGCCACCAAGCGCAGGCAATTCACAAAGCGTAAGTTGCTACCCGATAGCAATAACTCCAACCTCTTGCAAAACTACATCAGGAGTGTCACCACTCTATCTCCTCCGAAATGGTCGCCACCAGCTCGTGGTCCTGACCACTGCCACCAAAACACCAAGAAGCAGTCATTGTCTTTGTCGAAGGCAGCCATTTCCCGTGGCTTGGACATGCAGCCCGAAGTGGCTAACTGCCCCCAGCAGGTGCTGGATCACCACCATGTGCCGCCGCCTCCGCTTGCTCAGAGGCCAGCCAGCAATTACTTCCGTTATCCGATGGTTGATGGGAATGGGAATCTTGGGCTTTATCAAGTGAAGGACCATCATTATCATCAGGTGCCGAGTGAAGGTGGTGGTAATGGGGGTGGAGGGAGATGTGATAATGATCGTGAGTTGGACTTGGAGATGAGGTTGGGGATGGATGGCGATCGCTGCCGCCACCATCGTCATCAGCACCATAGTGACCATCACCGTCGGGAGATTAAGGAGCTGGACTTGCTCGAGATGATGGGTCGTCAAAGTGGCCAATTCCGAATTCATAAATACCCTAGTAGGTAATAAAAGACCCTTATACTGTTGCTGCTTCTCAAAATGTTGTCTTTGGCTTATTTGTTCTCCCAGTTTGCTTGTTTGAGACCTCATGTTGTTGTTCTGATAATCGTATGTGAGATAGAGACTTCTTTTGTTTTATTCCCATATAACCATTGTGTAAGGGTGTCTATGACTATGTCAATGTTTATGTGGGAGACCTGAAAGGGGTCTAATGTTATTACATATGCATGTGTTTAGCTTAGTTATTCTGTGTTTACCTCGATCTTCGGGGACAGATCGAGGCTTCTATCACTATCTCTCGACAATCAACTAATTTGCTAGGTGAAAACAAGAAGAGTCAAGCAAAGCTTACAAATTGCCATAGATGAAGAATTGTGAAACCCAAGCGGCTTTCTTTGGAATTGGTCAGATTGCTTGTTACACGACTTTCATAATTGCATTTCTTAAATCCCATCTCTTAACTGTGAGTTTACAAATTGCTCTCAATCTCCAACACACTTTTTCTCTGTAGCTGTATGTAAGAATTGATCCCGAGAGTAAAAAAAAAAAAACTGTAGTCATATCATATTCACACTTCTTTATAAGAAAAACTCTAGCACACATTATGTGCATTGTGTACTGTTTGTAAAATCAAGCGAGCCACCTTCGGCAATAATGAATTCAGTGCACCTAATGATAGCCCTCATTTGGTAGATTGAAATGCATTTCCAACTTGGAAAAATTGTCGATGATAAGAGAATTTGCATGGAAAACATGGTTACGTTCTCCCCTTTTAGGGCTTTTGAGGGTCTCACTAGAGCTAAATCCTTGATCGGATCACAAGGCCCATTGAACCCCATCTCTTAACTGTGAGTTTACAAATTACTCTCAATCTCCAACCCACTTTTTCTCTGTATCTGCACGTAAGAACTGATCCCGAGAGCCAAAAAAACTGTAGCGATATTATATTCACACTTCTTGATGAGAAAAATTCGAGCACACATTACGTGCATTGTGTACTGTTTTTAATATCAAGCGAGCCACCTTTGGTAGTAATGAATTCAGTGCACCTAATGATAACCTCTCATTTGGTAGATCAATTGATACAATTGCACAAAAGGTAAAGCAAAGGCCTGGGAAGTTGTCTTCCCTCTCAAAGGAAATAGGGACTTGTATTGATCTCGGTCACAAGAATAATATAGGTATAAGCCTTTGGGACCAATATTACTTGGCTCTAACAACATTATTAACGACAGACTACGCAGAATTGAATCACAAACTGTCATCAGACACTCCACGTCTACCACTTTTGCCTTGGAGTCCTTTGTCATTCATCGACGGGGTTGAAGAATCACTGCCAGAAGGTATGGATCCAGGTAAAGAAGGCACTCCTAGCAAGTGTGCACAAAAGGGAGGTTAAACTGGAGAAAATATTCGGTAGTTGCAATCAATTGACGCACGTTTTTTTACTCATACTCAATGATAAATCAAGACAAGTCAATTGAGGTGGAACCAAAAACTAAAAATCTGATTTTTCTCTCCTTCCTCCATTACCCACCTTCCTCCGCTTTGTCGTCCATGGCCGCTACGGCTTCCCCCTCCATCACACAGCACCACCTATCGCCACCCCTTCCGGCATTGCTTGTAGTCGGCCCAAGCTACCCCTCCATCATCACTCGTGGTCGGCTCATTACTCATCCAAATCTGGACTCGGATATGGCCGCAAGCTTTGCTCGTCCATCCACCAACTGAAACGACAACAGCACAGCAACAAGCGGTGACTTGAGTTTGCCCATCCATTAAAGACAACGAGCGAGCAACAAAGTTCAGATTTGATTGTTCTGATTGTAACTGCAAGCAACGAAGGCGAGCTACAAAGTCCAGATCTAGTCTCCACGGTAACAATTGCAAGCGACAAAGTCCAAATCTAGTTACCATCACTCCATACCTAAGGACTGTAGTGCAGCCCAACCTGACACTGCTGCGTCCAAGCCGAACACCCTCCGTTGTCCTTGCTCACCCATGGCCACAAGTGACAACAATTCGTTTGACACTGGTGGCCATGGACAGCTGGATTGGAAGAGCCTGCCAAAAAGAAGCTTAAATGTGACACCACTTGTTGGATGTATGCCCTAAAGCTACTATGTAATAGTTACATATTAGGGATTTCAGTTGTACTTTTATTATTATTATTTAATTAATGGCAATGACGTATTCATTTATTTGTCCAATTATTTTATATTTATGAAAAGATCAGTTGCAATTCAACCTATTCTTGAGACGTCAAGAATATATGTGACGGGTTCATAGTTAGACTAAATTTTTAAATCGTTCTCGGTCGATGAATTATTGAGTGGATATTAATAATCCTGTTGAGACCGGTGTGTTCTTAACTTCACCATTAAGTATTGGATACTTAAGGGAATAATGAGTCACATGTCATTGGGTATTATGATTCCTGAGTTAGAACACAGGTTTTTGTATAAAACAAGTTCATTGAACGTGACGCATATAGAACGATTAGCAACATGAAAGCTTTTAGCATGGTCAATGTCTAATTATTCATGCTTTGGTCTTGTGTAAATAATCCTTAGACCTGAGATATAGTGTTAATTTATGTGTTGAACAACTATGGTTCACGGGTGCACATAATGCTGAGTCGTTAATCCGTCTTTATACCTGATGGTCATAATTTGTTTATATGCGAAGTTGCACGTGTGCGCAATATGGAATTTGTCTCCTTGTTACATGCAATGTGTAATAATGATGTCCTATGCAATCTAATTATGACACTGCATTGAAATCCTCGACTGGGGTTGTAACTGAGAATAAATTATTTGTCTCGAATAAAATGCATGTCAATTAGATTTGTGCATATGATCAAATTGGTAACTTGACAAATAATCCATGGTCTTTGTTTGATCGGGACATAATAAGACAGAGGAATTGAATTACACTGAAGCTAAAGCTAACAGGTTTATTATGTTCTTAAAATATTCACACTATCTAGGTAGCCAAGACATATTGCTAAATGTTAGTCATGGCTTATAAGACCCAAAGATTAATCGGGACAATTAATTCTTTTGGGAGTACTAATGTGTTAGTACAAGTCTTACTACCAGCTTAGTGATGAACCTAGGGATGTCACACACCATAAACAATTAGGATAACGTGGAACAAAAGATAAATAATGTTGCAAATGTGTTTGCAATTACTGCAATTGGATTGTGTCGATTTGAAATTAAATTAAATGAGATTTAATTTAATTGGTATTATAGTCACGAACCTACTTGCATATGATGCACACGTATGTCCAAAATGGATATATGTTAATGTAACCCAATTGTACATATAAAGATTATATCCTTTTTATTTTTATTTTATTTTACGGGGATTGATTAATTAATTATTTATTCATTTAATTAATTAATTAATCAATACATATATTTTAACTAGGAAGCTTCATGCACGATCGTGCTTCGACAGATGGGGATCAGCAGCGGTTGCTGATCCCGTGAAAAACCATCCAAAATGCCGTAAAAGGGTTGAAAAATAGAGTGAAGGAGAAGTGTTCGCTGTTGAAAAATAGAGCAAAACAATGTGCGTGTTCTTGTGGTTTGTGTGTGTTCTTGTATTTTTCGAGACGCAAGAAAGAAGAGTGTTCTCTCGTTCGGGCCGTGACTATAATACATCAAGGATACAACGGATTGTTTTCACGAGAATGTTAGCACGATCATAGTGGTGATTATCTGAAAGTTCTCTCTTCCGTTCTCTATTATTGGTGTGTCTGAACTAGAGGTCCAATGTTTGTGGAGCTCAAACTGGAGAACATCCGAACCAATTTGTATAAAGCGTGCTTCGAGAGGTAATTCATTTAACTTCCTTTTATATATTTAGATTTTTGATTAAAACCCATGAACAACGCCTTTGGAGAATTATGTATAAAATATATCTTTATTTCCGTTGCGTTCTTTTTCTTAATTTTACTTATACATGATTCATTAAACCCCAACACCACTAGCCACATACCACAACTAGATTGGCAGAGGAAAGTGAGTGATGGAGGGAGAAGAGAAAAATCGGATTTTTACTTTTTGTTCCACCTCAGCTGACACGTGACAATGTATTATTGTGTATAAGTAAAAACCGCGCCACATTAACAATTGACATGGCCCTTTACAACCATTGAATACGTTCTTGGTAAACTGGGTGAGACTCTGTACAATGGAAAAGAAAAGTACTTGAGCAACTGCCATATAAGATCAAAACGATACTTGCAGAGCATCGAACCTAACTAAAGCACTTAAAGTGAAAGCAAGGGAATCTCCACTTCTTGATGATGGCAGGACGTAGCTAAGGCCAATCCATCGTGTGCAACCTAACAACTAGTAACCCTTAACCAACAGTATGATCAGAAAGAGAACTCTACTTCCAAAAGTTCTTTTCAGTTGGCCTCCAGGCAGACCTCAAGTACCACTATCAATCGTTAGCTGACTTATTGAAGAGCAAAAAACAGCTTAATCGTCAATGAATGCCCCTTGAAGTCAGATTCCAGATTCTATGCACCAACTGTAAAAGATGGATAGAATAAACTGAAGACACCATGACCATGACCTCGATGCACAAACATAAGCCAAATACAAGAATGATCAATCTGCATGCATGGATTACCCATGACCTTGATATAATATAATGCCTGAGCAACATAGAAGTGATTTTCTTTGCATCTTTGTCTGCAATAGAGGCAACGAAGTTTTGTGAATGCTGCATTGAAGTGTACCTGAGGGGGGGGAGGGATTCTAATGTAAAATTCTTAACTGGATTATGGCAAATGAAGTACTTCACTGGAAATTTTACTAGATGCGATGTTCTTTTTAAGCGGTTTTACGGTTTTGGAACTGCTGTGGCTTTAGATGAGGGTCTCCATTCGATGATTGGGTGGGAATATTGAAATGTT
The DNA here is from genome assembly GCA_016097545.1 of Eucalyptus victrix. Classification (NCBI taxonomy): domain Eukaryota; kingdom Viridiplantae; phylum Streptophyta; class Magnoliopsida; order Myrtales; family Myrtaceae; genus Eucalyptus; species Eucalyptus victrix. Next base: position 17,693,095 of record CM027843.1, on the reverse strand, counting down.
TGTGATTGCCTTTTGCTACATTTATATGAAACCGAAGACGAGGGTCTCCATTCTCTATGCTGTTGAAACTTGACGTTGTATCCGTTATTGAAATTTAATTGATTGTTTTGGCTACCGACTGGGTAGGGATGTCAATCACCATCACTGTCTCCGCGATACATGTGGATGTTAAGAGTGTTGTGACGGTTGAGACTGTTTTTAGGAGAAGGGCTCCTCTGCCTCCATTGCGGTCTTTATCCGGTGCTACAATTTATGCCAACCATCGATCCTTAACGAGATACAGTGGAGGCACCGAGTGAGTTAGACGGTCTTCCTTCCTTTTTCAATTTATGCCTTCTGATAATCAATCGCGGCCTTTTGACATAGTGAACCCGGCGGCGCTAGTTGATCTAGAGAAAAAGCATTGGAAGTCATTCATTTTTTTTTTTTTTTTGCTGCCTGAATTGAACTTTGTCGAGTATCCACATGATTTTGGAAAAGTACCAAAAAAGTCATAAACTCAATCTAAAATTTTCAATTGTACGAGTTGAGTTATAAACCCTTTAACGATTTCTCAATATAGTTCATCCAGCTAATTATACTCAAAAATCACCGACATTGTCACCAATCGTCCTAAGTGATACAACTAGCGCTAACTAGGACAAATTTTATGATTTTTTTAATGTATTTTTCTTTTATTCTTTTATTTTCTTTCTTTGTTTCTTTTACAACTCATGATCCTTAAGTGCCTTTCATGATCCTCAGTACTCCTTGAATACACCAGGATGTCATCGATGAAAACAATTACGAACTGATCTAAGTACTCTCTGAACACTCGATTCATTAGATCCATGAAAGCAGCTAGGGCGTTTGTCAACCCAAACGGCATCACAGTAAACTCATAATGGCTGTATCAGGTGCGAAATGCCAACTTCGATATGTCTTCCTTCTTGATCATCAACTGATGATACCCTGTCCTCAAGTCGATCTTAGAAAACATCGACGCTCCCTGAAGTTGGTCAAACAAGTCATCTATCCTCAGCAATGGATACTTGTTCTTAATCGTCACTTGATTGAGTTGATGATAGTCCATGCACAAACGCAAGGAACCATCCTTCTTCTTTACGAACAGAACTAGCTCTCCCCAAGGTAATGCACTAAGACGAATAAATCCTTTATCCAACAACTCTCGCATCTGCACCTTCAGTTCCTTAAGTTCTGATAAGGCCATCCGATAAGGAGCTTTAGAGATCGGTTTTGTCCCGGCGGCTAATTCAATCACAAACTCTATCTCTCTCTCGGACGGCAAACCCAATAACTCTTTTGGAAACACGTTTGGGAATTCTTGTACCACTGCAATATCTTCAATCTTTAACTCCTCCACTGTCGTATCTACGACAGTTGCTAGGTAACCTTGGCAACCCTTGCCTAGCAAGCGAATTGCTTCGAGCGATGAAATTAAGGAAATCGAGGGTCCTCCTCGACTCCTAATAAATTCGAAGCTCTCACCCCCTAACGGGTTAAACTGAATCGCCTTGCGATAACAGTCCATTTTAGCTCGTTGCTTGGTGAGCCAGTCCATACCAATTATCACATCAAAATCAAACATGGCTAGGACTATCAAGTTTATCTTCCCCTCTCGCTCACCAATCACCAACTTGCAACCCAGACAACCCACTGTAGCTAACACCTTATCCTTCAACGGCGTAGATATGCTAATCACAGACTCCAACAACTCAGGAATTAATTCTACCATCTTAACATATCTCTTAGCTATAAATGAATGAGAAGCTCCAGGATCAAATAAAGCATAAGCAGGTTGGTCGTTTAGCGAGACCATACCTGTGATCACGTTAGGCGCATCCTCCGCCTATCCTCTGGTGATAGCATAAGTCATTCCTTGAGCTGGAGGTTGGTTTAATCCACCTTGTGGCATGATCTGAGGCGCGACCCCTCTATTCTGACCCAACGGTGGCGGCGGCGGTAATTGACATTGTCCCATCTGATTCCTGGGGCAATTTGGATATGTGTCCCTGTTGGCCACACTCATAGCAGGCACCTGTCTTAGAGGGACACGGGTCTGTACCATGTCGTCTTCCACATGAACGACACACTTCCTGATGGTTCGGTGATGGCTTCCTTATCCCACCCTTCCTGTTGAGTGTAACAGGATATCTTCCTCCAGACATCGGCCTCTTCCCAAACCGATTTCCTTCTCTGCTCGAATTAAACCGCGACCTAGATGCGGCAGCTCTCTCATTCTGGTCTTTCTCAATCAGCTGGGCCTACTTATAAAGGTCCTTGTACTCCTTCAAATCCAATGGTACCATAAAGCTCCTCACCTCTGGCTAGAGCCCATCTCTAAACCTTCGAGTTCGGTCTGCCGGTTTCTGAACCAGCTTAGGGGCATATTGTGACAGCTCGACGAACTTCGCTTCATACTAGTCAACAGTCATCGTACCTTGACGAAGGCACTGGAACTCCACCATCTTCAACTCTCTAACAAAATCAGAAAAATGCTTCTCATTGAAGGCCTCCAAAAACACATTCCACTATGGAGCTACACCCTCAGGGAACACTATCCCTTTATTAATCTTCCACCATGTGGCTGCGGTCCCCCTCAACTGATAGGTTGCCAGCACGATCTTCTCTGCCTCAGTGCATATCAGCAGCTCAAAAAGGCATTCTCTAGCTCCTAAACCCATAGTGCTACAGCTTCGGGATCTCCTGCTCCCGTGAACGTTGGCAGATTCAACCTCAAAAAATGCTGTACCAGCTTCTGTCTAGGCCTCTTAGCGGCCACATCCTAAGGTGGAATTTCCTCAAGTTCCTCTTTTGGCTCGGCAATCGGTGTGGCGGCAATAGCAGCGGCATTGGCGGCATTAGCAGCATTGGTGGCAGTGGCGATAGCGGCGGCTGAAGCGGCGGCCTGCTGGTCTAGTCTGTTACACATCATCTCAAGCATCTGCATGATTCCAACAAACCTCAGATCCTTAGGGGCTGCTGTATCCTTTGGAGGCGACGCTGCACCACTCGCACTAGCCTCAGCCTGCGCTCTTCCCAGAGCACCTCGGGCACCAGCTCTCATTGGCGGCCCACCCCGAAACACGGGGCCTACTGCTCTCTTCCTAGCAGCTCTCGGCACTCGGTTACTCATGCTAAAGGCTCAATATAGATGCCTATTTGCAAATTTCAATATAACATTAGAATCTAAGTGACCTCACAACAAGTTAACAAACAACTAACAATCACTTGCGTCGGTATAATAAAAGTCTTTCCTACCGACCATCCCATGACTCCCATGCACCTTATCACTCCATACATGAACTATGCTTTGATACCACTTAAACGGGGTTGTCACGCCCCGAACCCCGAGACACGTGAAACAACCTGCCATGGTCATGTAAATGTGACATTCTCAGGTAGTGTCGCCGATGCCAACTTTTCTTATAATTATTATGCGCATGCGGAACGTACAAAGAAATCCCTGACAAAAAAGCACGGGATAGGACAGCAGGAAAATCACTTCAAAATCAACCAAACATACTTTCATACATCATTATCAATCCAGGCTTACATACACCAATAGGATTTGGAGACTATATGCACAAAAAATGGGTAAGAGCTTATGTGCATCAAAAAGGGGTTAGCCTACATAACATGGATCAGTCCGCCAAAAAGAAAATCAACAGTCCTAGGACTACTGGTCAGCCCCATTCGACGACTCCACATCCTCAGGATCTGTCACCCAAGAGGCCGGGGGCGAGGCGTTGATCACTCCACCACTAGGAAGATCCGCCACGCCTTCACCCAAAATGGCGTTCATCACAGCTAGCGGAATATCCATGCTATCCAGAGGGCCAACCCTAACGCCATCGACTCCGGAACGAAACCAAGCCCTAAATATGTACGGTACTCTGTTATGTACGTTCACCTGGACTTAGATGAGAGTCCTAACCAACTGATAGACCTAAGGACTCCCAGGGTCAGGAGCACTCTCTGTCGTCTAGTCAATCTCCGTCGGCAGGCCACTCATCTCTGGGGGTATGCCATCTACGGTCCTTTAATATTTTCCCCAAACAGGGATGAGACTTTGTCTCAGCAAGTTCATTCCTCCTAAACCCCTATTAGAAAGAAAATACGCCCCAGAGTGATCTAGCCACACAGCACAGAAGACTTACCTCACCTCCTTGCCTTCCTGCAGATTAGTATAATTCATACCACTCAATCACAAGTAACAACGGGGATTTAAATCATTGGAGCACAATCAATTTCACTTAATTCGCAATCACAGCAAGCATTCCAATCATTAATCACTGCCACACAATGGTATAGTCTACTTGTAGTTCGGCTATCTACTAACATATAGCCAGGCATCGCCTACCCCCTTGGAGTGCGGCTTCGTTAGTACATCGACGGCGTTCCCGAAGGAGCATGGGCCCAGAATCAACTGCGATCCACATCAGTTATATGGGGCATTCCATATAGGGGCAATTCCAACTTAATATTTCAAAACAATTTCTCATAATTATCATACCACAACTCATAATCAACTTAAGGCACTTCACACTTCATTCACATATTCCAATTACAACATTAATCTTTAAAAATCCAATTTCGATATCAAACCCGACATTTGAGATTTTCTAAATAAAATCCATAATTTCCTCAATCAACACTCAATTTGCATTAACCATTCATCAATTTCAAATTCTAAATATACAGTGACGATCGGCACGAAATTCTGAGCCATTAGGGTCAAAAATAATTTTTTGAGTTTTTTTTTGATGATTTTCGGAATATGATTTATTATTAAATAATCTAAAAATTTCGAAACATTTATTTAAATCATAAATAAATTCCTTTAAGTCACATTAAGGCTTTTTTAAAAATAAACCTACTTAACCCTTAAACTAAACATGCTTTACTTTAATTAAACATATTTAAATGAACTAATCTAACAACCTAATTTTAATCAACCTAAACTAAACCCACTTAAGGCATGATTAACCCACTAATCGGGGTTTAGTGAGTTAAACTCACCGGAATCGCTTTTCGATGAGTCTCTGGCGAAGAGCATGACGACGCCGACAACAAACCGAGCTCGGATCAACACCAAATGAGAATCAATAGGGGACTAAAATGAGCTCGGAAGGGGCTAGATCTTACTGGGTTTTCCAGCAACTAATCGAGCTCGGAGGGTGACGAAACGGCGGCTGAACGGGCGGAGGAAGATCGGCGGAGGCAGCTAGGGCTCGGGACGGTAGCTAACGGCGACGGATGGTGGCGACGGAGGCTTTGGTGAGGCGCGGCAACGTCGGGTAGCTGCTGGCTTAGAGAGATGATGACGCGGGAGGCTTGGTGGATGGAGACAAGGCAGCTCACACACGGGACGGCGGGCGGTTGCCCGCGGGCGAGCGGCGACGGCGAGCTTCGACGGCAAACGACGAGCGGCGGCGGTCGAGCGGGCGAAGGGCGGACGAAGGGGGGGCAGTTCCGCTGGTTTGCTTCAGCTTTTTTCCTCCCACTCTCTCTCTCCTCCCAAGCTTGAAGATGATGGAGACAATAGGGAGGTGACATCCCACCTTTCCAAGGGCTCATCCTCACCTTCCACTTGTCGCCACCCTAGCCAATCTTGCCTCAATCATGAAATCACATGTGATGTCACCATCCACTAACTCCAACCTTCCACAACTTTAGTCCAATAGGTTCAATTTCATTTTCCGCCGGGGTCCAAATTCTTGTACATCCAATTACTTCCATTCCCATCAATTCTCTTCTAATTGAGTCCAAATTAAAGTCCATAAATTAATCCAATGTTCCTAATAAGATATGTGACACACCATGACTTCCAATTTTAGAATTCGATTTCAATTTCATGGTTAATTTCACTTTGGCATAATACTAGCGCATCCTAATCTACCGAGCAGCATTTACAAATTTTTGTACATTTGACTTGCGGTTGATCATTTCAAGCCACAAATTTTGGTTGTCGGGGTAATCTCAAGGTTTCAAATATGAGCACAGGGTACTCAATCGTTAAAAAAGTCGGCCCAGTGTCGGTCGGCAAGAGTTGTGCGATCCGGTGGAATCACCCACACTTGATCACATGCCTCTGTCGAGCCAACCTATTTCCGATCTCTAATCGATTTTTATTTGTGCCTAATGACCCTTGCAGATTATCTCGGTCGAAAGGTCGTTTCCTGATCAAATTCTCGAGTTTTATGCATTAGAATTTCTTAATGGCTTCACCAAATAGACTAGTTTTCACATGAGTGGCCGACTCAAGGAAAGGAACTAGATGCGTGCCAACGAAATACCCGTCTAAATTTATTGAAATTAAAATTGGAAAAATCGGGTCATTCACACCGTGGTTGGTGATGGTCACACAGAGTCGTCGCAAGCTAACAGTTGGTGTAAAAAAAGAAGAAAGAAAAGAAAAGAAAAAAGAAAGGAAGAAGAAAAGAAAAGAAAAGAAAAAATTATTTACGTCAGAACCAGTCATGCCATGTAGGACAACAATGTGCATGTTAGCCATTTTAGGCCAAAATTTGCCAGTTATATTATATTAACAAATTGTCAAAAAGCTAAAGATCAAATTTGTACAATTGAAAGGTTTATAATTGAATTGACACAAGTATAATAGGTTTAAGAATTTTTTTGTACTTTTCTCCGTGACTTTTTAATCGAAACGTTTTGTCCGTTATGAAATATTCGATGCTTTGGTGTTAGCTATGATGTCATGGCATCAAGCTTTGCTCCTTATTTTGTTCAACATGAACAACAAAAGAGCATAAACTTTGTTGAGAAGTTTATTTATGACTTGATGCTTTGCATGAGTTTCATTGTTGTTGTGCAGAGTAAGCCCTTCTTATTTTAAAACCATTTTAAGTTGAATTTGTCTCCAAAAAGAACATTTGGTCATATATAAAAGAGAAAAAACCACTAAAAACCCTAAACTATCCCCATTGTGACATATTTATGCCAAACTATCTTCGGCAACACTGAAAAACCCTAAACTTGCATATGTGTAGCACATTTACCTCAAAATTTGGGGTAATTGTGTTGCATGAGTACAAGTTTGGGATTTTTTGTGTCACAAGAAAAAATTGGAATAAATGTGTCACATGGATATAAGTTTGAGATCTTTGATGCCGTAAAAAAAATTGGAGTAAATATATTACACAGACACAAGTTTAAGATTTTTGATATAAAAAAAAAGTTTGAAATAAATGTGTGACAATAGCTATAGGTTAAGGTTTTTTGTTATACCTATATAAAATGATATTGGGAGCTCATAAGTTTTGGTCTATTCGCACGATGTCACCCTTGAACTATTCTTAAATCTTCAATGTACTCCTTTTGTTTGATCAAACAAAGAGAAGGAAGTCATTCAACATCTCAATTTATCTCAATTTTATGCGTAAATGAGTTATACATTAATGTCAATTTACCTTTCGAAGAGGTCCCTAATTTAGGAAAGGAATTCAGCATCCAATCCTCCTCTTTAGTTCTTTTCATACTGCATTATAATATACTTCGTCAATGCTAACTAGTCTTAAACACTTTCTTGTTCAGTTGAACCTATCTAGCAACCCTCAACTTTCTCGTTTAAACTCCATTTATTTTGCAGAAGATGAATTATTTGTAAAATATTATTTTAAAATAATTATTTGTATTGCTTACAAAAATAATAAACGATATATTTTTTTATTACCCACAAAAATACTTAAATATAAATTATTGTCGATAATGCAAACATTTTCATTAACTAATTATTTCAAGTGATACAAACTATCATTCTTAGGAAAATATTTTTAGAAACATTCATTTTTTGCGAAACAATTGAAACCCTAGACAAAACTCCCAATCCTTTCCTCTGGTCTCTCTGATCAAAACTTCTTGCAAAAAAGACATTCTTTTTCCAAATCAATGATTTGACAATGCAACTAAGATCGTGTCTTTTTATCCTAATTCATCTTTTTGTCTTTGAAATGAACTTGATTAATAAGCATTTGAAAGCTGCAAAAAAACATGGAAATTTGTATGAACTATCAAAATCTCTCCATCTCATGCTCATCTCATTAGCACTTTCTTAGGCATTATAAACTGATTCCAAGAGGAATTTCTATTATATTCCAAAATGATTCCCTTTAATTTTTTTGGACCTACTACTTTGCACATCGATATTTTTTCGTGAACTGCGGCCATTTATGTAGTTTGTGATTAAAGCAATTGCCAATGGAGTGATCTTAGAGTTTTGCTGCTCTTTTTTTTTTTTGCTATTTTGCTTAGTTGGGAATTGTAGAGTAGTTTCGTCTCCCTCCATAAACTATCTATATATTACTCATCTCCCTTCGCCATCTCTCTTCACATTTTCTTCATTTAAGTCGTAATTTATTTACGTTTCAAAAGTTATCTCTAATCTTAACTTTAACATATATAAAAAATTACATAAAATACTACCACGACATCATGCTTATTACATTAATTTGTTTAAGAATTCTTAGTAGTAAGTTCACTTCATAATTCTTTAATCAAAATAACATGTTAATAACAAATTGTCTGTATATTGAAATGGCGTGATTTTTGAACCGGAACATTTAATCCGTTACGAAATTTTTAGTGCTTTGGCGTTAGCTATGATGTCATGGCATCAAGCTTAGCTCCTTATTTTTATTCAACATGAATTGCAAAAGGACAGAAACTTTGTTGAGATCTTTTCTTCGTCTTTTTTCTGATTAGCCCTCCAGCGCCAAATATAGCATGCCTTTTCATCGCTATGGTACAGAAACTTTTTAGCTGTTTAAACTTCAGAAAATCATGTCAAAACTTCTTTGCAATATGGCAATCACATCGTACAGCCAAGAAAACTTCTTTTTCTGTTTGTGGCATTGATGTTGTTCTTGAGTCAGAGTAAGCCCTTCTTATTTTTAAACCATTCTTAAATGAATTTATCTCAAAAAAAAACATTTGGTCATATATAATATGATATTGGTAGCCCATAAATTTTGGTGTAAACATATAATATCATCCTTGAACTTTTAACTTGTTTCATAAGGAACTCAAATTATTCTTAAAAGTTGAATGTATTCATTTTGTTTGATCAAACAAATGAGGGGGAAGTCATCTCACGAAGCCATCTCACGTGTCTATTCTATCTCGATTATTTTGTGTAAAAGAGTTAAAAATTAACAATACATCAACTTTTTAAGAGGTCCCTAATTTCGGAAAGAAATCCATCATTCAATCCTCTTCTTTAGCTCTTTGATGATGCAATATTTATGTAATTCCTTAATAAGTCTTAAACATTTTCTTATTCTGTCAAACCTATCCAATAGCCCCTCACTTTCTCATTTAGGTACTATTTGTTTCGTGGAAATGAAGAATTTTGAAAATATATTCCTAAAATTGATGATTTATATTGCTTAAATAAATGAATGAATGAAACAAATTTTTATGAGCCACAAACATGCTTAGACCCAAATTGTTACCGATAAAGAAAATAATTACATTGCTAATTATTTTAAGCGTTACAAACGATAATTTTAGGAAAATATTTTTTGAATTATTCATTTTCTGAGAAATAAATGGAGCCTTGAACGAAACTCTCACTTCTCTATGATCAAAACTTCTTGTAAAATAGGCATTCCTTTGTGAAATCAATGATTGGACAATGCTACTAAGATAGTGTCTTTTTGTTCGGGTCCATCAATCTATCTTTGAAATGAACTTGATTAATATATATTTGGAATCTGCATAAAAAAATTAAAAATGTATGAATTATAGAAAATGTATCCATCTCACCCTCATCTCATTAGCACTTTCTTGGGCATTATACATTTGATTCTATAAGGAATTTTGTTCATATTCCAAAATGATTTTGATATATTTTTGGACTAACTACTTTTTTTTTTTTTTTTTTTGGTTTGGACTAACTGCTTCACATATTGATTTTTTCTCATGATCAGCAACCATTTATGTAGTATGTAATGAAAGCAATTGCTAATGGGGTTTTGTTGCTCCTTTTCTACTGTTTTACTTAGTTGGAAAGCATAGAGCCCTTTCAGCTCCCTCCATAAACTACCTATATGTTACTCATCTCCCTCCACTTCAATGTTTCTTAAGTCGTAATTCATTTGTCTTCACTTTAATATATATAATTACATAAAATTTTGGCAGCGGTATCATGTTTATTAAATTAATTTGTTTAAGCTGATCCAAATTTTTAATAGAAGTTCTCTTCAAAACTCCTTGATCAAAATAATATGTCAATATTAAGTTGTCGGTAGCTTGAAATGTGTCTGAACATTGCATTGGCACTTCCGACAAAACCATCACTGGCTAGCTTGCTAAGAGACCACCGCCACCGATTTCCACTTTCCCCTCCCTTGTTCTTGGCTCGTGCCTCTCTCTCTCTCTCTCTCTCTCTCTCTCTCTCTCTCTCTCTCTCTCATATATTGGCTCATGCAGGGAGACCGTCGCGTGCCTTCAAGAGCGACTCAAGGGCAGCTAGTGCGATGCTGCAGTGTGGACTCAGCCAGGCTAGTGTCACGGTAGCAGCCGACGTGGTGGTGGTGAAGATCAGGACTGCAGCTCGTTCACTCGGTCCAGTACGGGAAGCGCTGTAGCTAGCAGGAGCACAGCGTCGCGGTGGGAGGAGTCGTGAAGCCGAGACCGCGAAGAAAATACCTCGCTCTAGCCTCTATTCTCTCTCTGGATTCTTGTGTGCCCGGCGTTGACCAAGGAAGAGAGAGAAGGCCCCCCTCCTATTGGACGAAGCAAAGACCCCTCCTTTGTCTTCTTCTCCCTGTGCTTATGGACGCTCTTCTTTTGTGTCCTCTTTCATGGAAGAACAGAAACCTTCTCTCTCTCTGTGCCGTACTCTTCTTTTGTGTCCTCTTTTCAGAACCTCTTTCATAGGAAGAACAGAAACCTTCTCTCTCTCTCTGTGCCGTGTATTCAATGTCCTCTCTTTTTCAGAATTGTGGCCTTATGTTCAATGTGTGGCCTTCCTTGTTCGTATGCGAGCCGGCTCTTTCATAGGTGAAGAACTTGATTTTCATGAATTATTTCACTTCCTTTTTCGGCTCATGCACAAAATCGCCTTTGATCAAAGAATATATTACTCAATATATGCCCCACGTGTAATATTTTCTCTTGATATTTCATCCTTAAACTTTCAATCTTCTGTAAAATATATCACCTAAAGTATAAATCATGTGAATATATGAAATATTTACCAAAAATTGGAAGAATAATATGAATTTTTTCTGAAAATATCAAATTGTCAACTCGTAAAATTGAAGCTCATCCGCCGTTGATCAAATGCAAAAGTAATAAACAAATAAATAAGTGCAACTAAATTATATGCTATGCAATTTTAATTCTATTTTTTTAGGGGTAAAAATTAATTCCCAATTTTTATGCAATAAATGACTAGGTCATCAAAATTTAGGAGTCAACACCGCCCCACGACCAACCACCATCGCTGCCTCCGCTAGCTCAAAGGCTAGCCAGCAATTACTTTGGTTTTCCAATGGTTGATGGGAATGGGGATCTAGGGCTTTATCAGGTAAAGGACCATCACTATCATTGGCTGCTAAGTGAAGGTGGTGGTAACGGGATTAAAAAGAGATATGATAATGAACATAAGTTCGACTTGGAGATGACCGTGGAGATGGATGGTGATCGCCACCGCCATCGTAGCCATCAGCACCAAAATGATCATCACCGTCAGAAGATTAAGGAGTTGGACTTGCTCGAGAAGATCACTCGCCGAAGTGGCTAATTCAAATTTATAAATATCCTAGTAGTTAATAAAAGACCCTCACATTATAGTTGAGTATCCCCATGATTTCTGAACCGGAACATGTAGACTGTTTCGAAATATTTAGTGTTTTGATGTTTGCTATAATGTCATGGCACCAGGCTTTGCTACTTATTTTATTCAACATGCACTGCAAAAGAACAGAAAGGTTGTTGAATTTTTTTCCCCGATATTAGCCTTTTCTCAAGCGCCAAACATAGTATGGCTTTGCATGGGTTTCATTGTTGTGGTGTATAAAGTTTTTGGCCGTTGAAACTTAGAAAGAATCATGTCAAAACTTCTTTACAATATCACGGTCGCATCATACGGCCAAGAAATCTTCTTTCTTTATTTGTGACATTGATGCTATTCTTGAGTCTGAATAAACCCTTCTTATTTTTTAACCATTCTTAGTTGAATCTATCTCCAAAAAGAACATTTGGCCCTATAAAAAGTGATATGGGTAGTCTATAAATTTTGGTCCAATCGTGTAATATCATTTGTGAACTTTTTAACTTGTTTAACCATAAGGGGTTGTGCCAGTAGCCACCCTTCCCATATGAGAAGAGAAAGGTAGTGAATTCGATCTCCCCACCTTCTCAAAGAAGGCTAAGGATAAAGACGTTTAGTTTCAAGTATGAGATTTGACTCTTACGCTCTACAAATAAGCATAGCAAAAGTTTAAGAGTAAATTGAGAATTAGAGTAAGATAAAATTAAAAAAAAAAAAAGGCTTTTAACTTGTTTAGAGTGAGACTCGAACTATTTTTAAATGTTCATTGGATTCCTTTGATCTAATCAAACAAATGAAGGGGAAGTCATCTGTCTATTCTATCTAGGCTTTTTTCTTCTTCTTCTTCTTCTTCTTCTTTTGTGTAAAAGAGTTTAACATTAATGAGAGATTCGCTATTTAAGAGGTCCCTAATTTTGGAAAGAAATCCGGTATTCAATCCTCCTTTTTGGTGCTTTGTTTATTGCAATATTTATGTACTTCCTCAATGCTAATTAGTCTTAAACACTTTCCCTCTCTCTCATCTGTCCATTCTACCTAGGTTTTGTGTGTGTAAAAGAGCTAAACATTAATGACGTGTTAGCTTTTTAAGAGGTCCCTAATTTTGGAAAAAATCTGGCATTCAATCCTCCTCTTTGGTGCTTTTTTTATTGCAATATTTGTATACTTCCTCAATGCTAATTAGTCTTAAACACCTTCCCTCTCTCTCATCTCTCTATTCTACATAGATTTTTTTTTTTTGTGTAAAAGAGCTAAACATTAATGACAAATTAGCTTTTTAAGAGGTCCCTAATTTCGGAAAGAATCTGGCATTCAATCCTCCTGATTGGTGCTTTTTTATTACAATATTTATGTACTTCCTCAATGCTAATTAGTCTTAAACACTTTCCCTCTCTCTCATCTCTCTATTCTACCTAGTTTTTTTTTTTTTTTTTTTTTTTTTGTACTTCCTCAATGCTAATTAGTCTTAAACACTTTCCCTCTCTCTCATCTCTTTATTCTACCTAGGTTTTTGTGTGTGTAAAAGAGCAAAACATTAATGACACATTAGCCTTTTAAGAGGTCCCTAATTTTGAAAAGAAATCCGGCATTCAATCCTCTTTTTTGGTGCTCTTTTTATTGCAATATTTATGTACTTCCTCAATGCTAATTAGTCTTAAACACATTCTTATTTTGTTAAATCTATCCCATCATTCTCCACTTTCTCATTTAGGCTATATTTATTTCCCAAAAAATTGATAATTTCAAAAATAGTCCCACCCCATCAAATTAGCGTAGTCCTAAGCCACTCATTAATCTACACGTGGCACCACGTCAGCAGATGGGTCCCATTGGACGGATTCGAGATCCAAGATGGGCTCAAGTCCAGGAAATCTAATTTACAATACTGACTCCTGATGGTCGATTCCTAGTGAACCGTGGGAAATCAGCGTGCACCATGGCACTTTTTTGGCCTTCCTCTTTTCCCTTATAAAAAGGCCCCAACTCACTCACAGATTTCACTCACTCCCAAAGCCAAAAACAGCGTCCAACCACTCCACTCCTCTCCTCCTCCTCCTCTCCACACACCACACCCCCAACACCCCCCCCCCCCCGGGGGGTCCCTTCTCTTTCTATGTCCCTCCTCTGCATGGAGCTCAACCTTCCTCCCCCACTCCCTCCTCCACTTTCCGAGATGATTACCTTTCCTTCCAGACATTTTCCAGGAAAATTCCACCCCAGAACCCTGGGGCGGCTTCTCTCTTGACCTCAAGATTCCTTCGCCTCCTTTGACTGTGAATGGCTTCTACCACAAGCTCCTTCACAGCCATAAACCCGACATTCCCTGACCCAGCTTCACCATTGAAGGGTCCTTATCGAATCCTTTCTCTCAGGTGGTGTTGACCCCATAGCTCAACCCACCATTTCATCACCCATCCGTTGATCCTCACCTGGCCGCAACGTCCCCCAGAGGGTCCAATCTCTGCGCACAGCCACGGTTCATGGAAACCTCACCAGAGAGCAGCGACAGTGTGGCGGCGCATGGCCAGCTTGAGTTCAAGAGCCTCTTTCACTACAGTCCAGTGGATCGCCGTCCTTTACCACCAGACAATGCCTTTGCTGGACTTGAATGACCTTGGATAGTTGAACGAGAGGTTTGGTGAGGAGTTCTCTTCGGCTGGCATGAGCTCGGGCCGCCAATGGGGTCATGAGTGGGACGACGGTGGTGATGATCGGAGGAAGAGAGAGGTGGTTGTTGGTCTGCGGCAGCAGCAACCAAAGCAGACAACGGGGAAAAAGAAAAAAGAGAATGAGAATGACGAGGCTGACGAGGAGCCCTTGGTCGTCAAAGGCCAGTGAAATGGAAGGGAAGGAGGCGAATATGATGGTCAATGTAAATTCGTATAACGGAAGGTATAATGGTGGTAGAGTCTCGGCAGAAGCAAATTATGGGCACGGAAAAGCATATTTTTAAAGGACAAAAGGGGAAAAATAGCTTGATATCAAGCCTCAAATGGGTCTATATGCGTATCATATAACTTGATTGTTCGTGTTTCTATGTCTAGCTTAATGTTTTGTAACTTCCCGAGAATCATCTTCTTCTTCTTCTTTTTTCGTGAATCTATCTTCTTGAAATGCTAGATATAGTTATGAGTCATTTAAGAGTAAGAGTCATGTAATAATCTTATGTAAAGGCAAGTCTCGTGATCATTTCTAACAAGAGAAATCAAAAGAAAAAGAAAAAGCATATTCACCTCCTTGTCTTCCTTGAGTTGTGAGTGTTTTTGTTGGAAAAAATATCAGATTTACACGAAATTAAAAAATAAAATGAATTGTCTAAGGTGTGCAGACACTGCTCCTTAGGAGAATTCCGCCCCAGAGTCTAAAACTCAATGCGTAAGGCTCTAACAACTATCATCATACAATAAACCTCATTTTATACTCCGCACTGAATATTAAAAGAAAATAGTTTTGTGCACAATCCAACAAGAAAAGAAAAAATACATAAAGAGAAACAAGAATATTATTGTCTTGGTAAATTGATATATAACAAGATAGGAAAGGAGAAATAAAGATATTCTAGTTTTGATATATCGATAATACTTTCCAATTACGTCTTGAGTAACAATTTATAGGAAAAGAAAGGAAAAGAAAAGGAGAGATGCTAAGAAACAGTATATGACCGGTATAAAATAATGAAGTTTATGAAGAAATAAATCCAACGTTATAAAAAATCTTAAAAAGCCGATATATGGTCGGTCGTTAGAAAGCCACAGCCGTTGCAAGCCATTGCAAAACCATTACAAAAATGATGACTTTTATAGCAATCAAAATAAATATTTCAAAATTTACTGAAATATCAAAAGTTTTCGTGGAAAATTATCCATTTCACAAAATATTTTCTTAGAAGTCATTTTTTTTTTTTGAAAATGACAATATTTTCTGATATTCGGCTAAAACCTGAAAATATTTCGAAAAATATTTTCCGGTGTTCGGTAAGAAAAATATTTTCCATTCACCGGATTGACGAGCGCAAGCGTTAACCTCGAGGTTTGCCAGATCGACGAACGTGAGCTTGAGATCGACGAGCTTGAAGTTCACCTGGTGATGACCAACAACTAGCCAAGAAAGAAGAAGATGGGAAACAAAGAAAAGAAAAAAGAAATAAAGAAAATAAATTAAAAAGAAAAAGAAATTAAAAATAATTCGAATTAAAAAATAAAATTAAAAATTAAAAATAATTCGAATAAAAAAAGAAAAAGAAGAAATGGGAGGAGGAAGTGAGGATTTATACAGGTGTGAGATAAGAGAGATCAAGTGATGAAAATAGTTTCCACTTTTCAAAAGTGAAAAACATTTTCCCTTAATTTAAAAGACTTTTTTTTTCGTTTCATAGAAAACATTTTCCCTCAAAAATTTATTTTCCATGAAATGAACGCCAGAAAATCCAGAAAAGGTTTTCCTGGAAATTAAAATACGCGGCAGAATTCATCAAAGTTCTTAAGGGGCCAAACCAGCGAGTCCCACCAGATTTCGCAATATGGCTTCTTGTTGTGGTGGAACGGGGAGGTTTACACGCTAGAGCTCTAATTCTGGTGGTAGAGATGGAGCCGAGGTGGACGATGTAATTCTGGTTATCCTGGAAGGGGAGGTTGGTCATTTTGTGCTTCCGCTTCCAGCGGGCCAGACGAGGGTGGTGATCGTGGCTACGATTCGGAGTTGCGCGTTAAGTAATGTTGGCAGCAACTTTGTTTGTTGGAATTTTTTTTTTTTTTTTTCTATTTGATAAACTTCATTTGGATGATCAGGATGCTGGAAGAGGTCTTCTCCTATATTGAAACAGGTTTGGCAGTGGCCATGATGGCTATGAAAGAGCTAGAAGTCAGAGTCCCAGGTGATCGGGTGGCTGGGTTGATCGTGCTAGTAACTGATAGGTCTGAACATGACAGGGCGCGTTCCCCAGTTCGCAGCTTCCACCAAGCAATGATGGAGAGAAGCCAATCTCATCGCCCAGGTGCATCTTCCTTCCACATGAGAAAACAAGAGCGAGTTCACGGAGTCCGCGACGTACCAGGTTTCCTTCGCCCCGTGGGAAGGATAACGAGAGAGGGAATTTTGGCGGATCGCTTGGTGATGCTCCGTCGAAATGGGATGAATGGTGTTAGCTATGATGTCATGCCATCAGGGTTTGCTCTTTATTTTTTTCAACATGAACAGCAAAAGGACATGAATTTTGCTGAGGAGTTTATTTCCATTTTAGCTCTCTCTCGAGCGCCAAATACAGCTTGGCGCTTTGCATGAGTTTCATTGTTGTAGTGTAGAGTAGGCCCTTCTTATTTTTAAACCATTTTAAGTTGAATTAAACTCCGAAAAAGAACATTAAAAAAGAAAAAGATATTAAAAACTCTAAACTATGCTTTCCATAACACATTTACGCCAAATTATCTTTGGTAAAACTAATAATTCTAAACTTGTATCTGTGTGGCACATCTACCTCAAAATTTGGGATAACTTTGTAGTATGAGTATAAGTTTGGGGTTTTTTGTGTCGGAACAGAATAAATTGGAGTAAGGTGTTACATGAGTATAAGGGGGGGAGTCATCCAGCATCTCTATTTATCTCGATTTTATGCATAAAATAGTTAGACATTAATGACAATTTAGCTTTTGAAGAGGTCTCTAATTTTGTAAAGGAATCCAATATTCAATCCTCCTCTTTGGTTCTTTTCATATCCAGCACTAGTCTTACACACTTTCCCATTTAGTAAAACCTATCCAGCAACCCTCCACTTTCTCGTTCAAGCTCTATTTATTTCGCAAAAGATGAATTATTTGGAAAATATTTATTAAAAAAATTAGTTATCTATATTGCTTTCAAGATAATAAACGGAATACTTTTTTTATTATCCATGAAAATATTTAGATATAAATTATTATCGATAATGAAAATATTTTTATTGATCAATTATTTCAGGTGATACAAACAATCATTTTAACGAAAAAAATTTTAAAACATTCATTTTCAACGAAACGAATGGAACTTTAGACAAAACCCTCAATCCTCTCCTCTAGTCTCTCTAATCAAAACTTCTTGCAAAAAGGACATTCCCTTTTCAAATCAATGGTCTAACAATGCAACTGAGATCGTCTCTTTTGTCCTAATTCATCAGTTTGTCTTTGAAATGAACTTGATTAATGAGCATTTGATAGCTGCATAAAAAATGGAAAATGTATGAATTATCAAAATCCCTCCATCTCACGCTCATCTCATTAGCACTTTCTTAGGCATTTCCAAGAGGAATTTCCATTATATTCCAAAATGATTTCATTTAATTTTTTTTGGACCAACTACTTCGCATATTGATATTTTTTCGTGAACTACAGCCATTTATGTAGTTCGTAACGAAAGCAATTGCTAATGGAGTGATCTTAGAGTTTTGCTGCTCTTTTTTTGTTGTTTTGCTTAGTTGGGAATTGTAGAGTACTTTCGTCTCCCTCCATAAACTACCTATTTTACTCATCTCCCTCCGCCATCTCTCTTCTAATTTTCTTCATTTAAGTCATAACTCATTTATGTTTCAAAAGTTATATTTTATCTTCACTTTGAAATATATATAAAAAAAAATTACATAAAATACCGGCATGACATCATGCTTATTACATTAAATTGTTTAAGAATTCTTAATAGTAAGTTCTCATCATAATTCTTTAATTAAAATAATATGTTAATATCAAGTTGTTTGTATATTGAGATGGCATGATTTTTAAACCAGAACATTTAATCCGTTACGAAATATTTAGTGCTTTAGTATTAGCTATGATGCCATGCATCGGGCTTTGCTATTTATTTTATTCAAGACGAACTGCAAAAGGATAGGAAATCTGTTGAGATTTAATTTTTTTTTCGATTTTAGCCCTCTTTGAGTGCCAAATACAGCACGACTTTGCATGGGTTTCATTGTTGTGAT
Source organism: Eucalyptus victrix (assembly GCA_016097545.1). Taxonomy (NCBI): domain Eukaryota; kingdom Viridiplantae; phylum Streptophyta; class Magnoliopsida; order Myrtales; family Myrtaceae; genus Eucalyptus; species Eucalyptus victrix. The sequence continues at coordinate 17,674,349 of CM027843.1, read as the reverse complement.
GCAGAAAGCTTTTGCGTGTTGAAACTTTAGAAAATCATGTCAAAACTTCTTTCCGATATCACAATTACATGGTACAACCAAGAAAACTTCTTTTTTTTGTTTGTGGCATTGATGTTGTTCTTGAGTCAGAGTAAGCTATTCTTATTTTTAAACCGTTTTTGGATGAACTTCTCTCCAAAAAGAACATTGGTCATATATAATATGATATTGGTAGCCCATAAATTTTGATCTAAACGCATAATATCCTTGAACTTTTCACTTGTTTAATGTGGAACTCGAATTACTCTTAAACATTGAATGTATTCATTTTGTTTTATCAAACAAATGAGGAGAAAGTCATCTGACATGTCTATTATGTCTCAATTGTTTTGAATAAAAGAGAAACATTAATGATACATTAGCTTTTTAAGAGGTCCCTTATTTCGGAAAGAAATCCATCATTCACCCTCCTCTTTGGTGCTTAAATAATGCAATATTTATGTAATTCCTCAATACTAACTAGTCTTAAACATTTTCCCATTTTGTCAAACCTACCTAGTAAACCTCCACTTTCTCATTTAGGCAGTTTATTCATAAAATTATTGATTTGAAAAATATCTTCTTAAAATAATATTGCTAACAAAAGTGAATGATTAAATTTTTTTATCATTCACAAAAATGATTAAACATAAAATTGTTGTAAAAACTGAAAGTATTTTTATTGACTAATTATTTCAAGCAATACAAATGATCATTTTTTGGAAAATACTTTTGAAAATCATTTATTTTTTATGAAACAAACGAGCCTTAAACAAAACTCTCAATCTTCTATATATTGTCTATGATCAAAACTTCGTGCAGAATAGGCATTCCTTTTTAGAGTCAATGATCTAACAATGCAACGAAGACTGTGTCTTTTTGTCCTGATCCCGCGGTCAATCATTGAAATGAACTTGATTAATATTCATTTGAAAGCTACAAAAAAAAAAAATGAAAAATGTATGAACTAAAATTTTTTTCCCTATCTTCCTCTCATCTCATTAGCACTTCATTTGTTGGAAGTTCTTTTCCTCTCTGATAAATTGCATTTGGATGATCGGGATGCTTAAGAGGTCTTCTCCTATATTAAAACAGGTTTGGCAGTGGCCATGATGGCCATGAAAGAGCTAGAAGTCAAGAGTCCCACGGAATCGGGTGGCTGGGTTGATCGTGCTAGTAAATGGAGTCGTGATCGCAGCCGTAGCCCTGATGGGTCTGAACATGACAGGGCTCGTTCCCCAGTTCGCAGCTTCCACCAAGCAATGATGGAGAAAAGCCAATCCCATGGCCCAGGAAGCCACAGTGAGAAAACAAGGGAGAGTTCACGGAGTCCGCGACGTGCAGGGTCTCCTTCGCTTGTGGAAAGGATAGCGAGCGAGGGAATTTTGTGTTAAGTATAAAGGAACAAAGATGCTCAATGCAGAAACAAAAACAGAAGGATTCGGCGATACAGCAAAGCAAAAACAGAGGACTCGGATCGCCAGCAAATGACTTGGATCGCTAAGTCATAAAGTCAAATCAGTGGCAAAGATCTTATAAAGAAGACCAGCCTAGATCGACGATCAATGAACGAAGATGCTCAAGGGATTAATGACTCGGATCGCCAAAGTCTTAAGCATAGTCAAATAGGCTTTTCTGTTAAAGTAGTTACTATATTCAGTTTTCCTTTGTAACCAAGTTCTGTTACATATCTTGGTATAAATACTCTGCTTTGCTTTACATAAGAAGTAATGAAGAAAGATAAAAATAAAAAGAGAGAGGAATCGCAAGAATTGAGAGAACAAGGTATCAAGATCATCAACGAATGCTGAAGGGATTTCGGTACTAAGAGAAGAAAGTTTTGGAGGATGAAGAACAGCTCAAGTCCAAAACACTGAAGCAAGTTAAGTACGATTGATCTTAGAAGATAGAACAACAAAAGTGTATGCATATTCTGTCTTTCAATTGTACTAAGATACAATGATATGATCATCATTCTGAAATACAAATCATCTTCAGAGTTGTTCACTTGATCTTGTTTGAAGTTCTTCATCTTTCTCATGGTATCAGAGCTGTAGGTTGTTTGTATAACTTGGTTTGATCTGAAAGTTTGAAGCAATGGCAATAAGAACACCAAAATATCCTTTTCCAATTCACGTAAACATCTCAAATTTTGTTACAATCAAGCTCGCCGAAGACAATTTTCTGTTGTGGCCAGCTCAAATTCAAAGGTTTCTGAAGAGTCAAGACCTCTTCGGTTTTGTTAATGGTGATGTTATTGCTCCTTCACGAATGTTGCATAATGATGGTGAAGGTTGTGACTCGAACTTGTTAATCCCGATTACGTTGATTGGACAAGAACAGATCGTTGATATCATCATGGATTAGTGGGGCTGTTACGAGAATATTCTAAGTCTAATCATTGGTTTAGAAACATCCTTTGAGGTATGGCAGTCTCTTCTAAAACGATTTACACAAAAATCAATAGCAAAGGAGTTCAAGCTTAGAGGAAAACTACAGTCCTGCCAGAAACTTGATCAAAACCTCTCTACTTATCTCAGAGAATACAAAAATATATGTGATCAGTTGAATGCTATTGGTAAACCAGTAGATGAAATAACCAAGATCTTTGGTATACCGGAAGGACTAGGTCCAGAGTATGAGCATCTTCGAACCACCATATATTGTTTGAAGCCTCAACCTGACTATGATGAAGTTATAGCTCAACTGGAGAGATTTGAATCCAGAATGAAGACCTACTCCAGAAGTCAGTTCGATCCTAGTTTGGCCTATCTCGGCCAAAGAAAGACTCAAATATATCCTAAAGAAAGTACTGATGAAGAATATCTTTCACAACCTACTGGTTTTCTAGCTTAGAGAGGAAGTTATAGGGGTGGTCGTAGTTTTGGTCGAGGTAGAACTGCTAGTAATAGAGGACGAGCGTTTGGTTATACTGAAAGAAATTAGAATTACAGAGAAGATGCAGCATTTCAAAGGCCAGGAGATCAATATCTAAGACAAAAGAATGTCTTTCCTACAACTGCACAGGGATTTCGACCTTATGCCACACAATCTCAAAGGTATCAAAACAACAAATCTTATCCTCCTCTGTTAAACTCAAGGAAAAGTTTGTAGGATGAGAAAGACATAGAGGTTGCTAGACTAGAATGTCAAATATGTAAGCGACCTGGGCATGATGCTCTCCGCTGTTGGTACCGTTTTGACAATTTCTATCAAGTAGAAGAGATTCCAGCAGCTCTAACAGCAATTCATATCAAAGATCCAAAAGGAAGTGAATGGTACCCTGACACAGGAGCCACTGCTCATATCAGTGCGAATTCTGGTATTCTTCATACTTCTTCTAAATATCAAGGTCTCGATACAGTAATGGTTGGAAATGGATCTTGTTTACCTGTTACACACATTGGTAACACTTACCTAAAAACAGAAGTAAACACATTACCCCTTAATGATGTTCTTATAGTACCAGAAATAAAGAAGAATCTTCTTTCTGTGTCTAAGCTTACTGATGACTATCCTTGCACTTTTATCTTTGATAAACTTGGTGTTTATGTAAAGGACAACACTACCAAGGCAACAACTCAGCTCGGAAGGAAGACTAAGGGCCTTTATCAAGTCAATACACGGACTGCAGCAGCCTTTTTCACTCAAAGTCAGAGAACAGTCAATGCAGAAGTATGGCACCAAAGATTGGCTCATGCGAATACTCAAATAGTGGATTATCTACATCATCAGAAACTGATTCATGTTACTTCAGTCCCTTCAAAAATTTGCAGCAGCTGTCAAATAGCGAAAAGTACAGCTCTATCATTTCCTTTGTCAAATTCTATATCAACTTCATCATTAGAAAAGATCCACTGTGACATCTGGGGACCATCACCAAAGACTCATTTCAAAAGTTTAGATACTATGTGATTTTTGTTGACAATTTCTCACTATACAGTTGGTTATATCCAATGAAGTTGAAATCTGAGTTCTTTGATATCTTTAGTCGATTCCAGACATTAGTTGAAAAACAATACAGTCACAAGATCAAAGTCTTCCAAAGTGATGGAGGGGGAGAGTTTGTAAGTAGAAGGTTTCAAGATCATCTCGCAAAGTTGTGGAATAAAACAACAGCTATCTTGTCCTCACACTCCCCGAACGAATGGAGTTTCCGAAAGAAAACATAGACATATTGTTGAATTGGGATTGGCTATGCTATATCATTCCAAGATCCCACTGAAGTTTTGGGTCGATGCTTTTGTTACGGCAAACTACATTATAAACAGACTTCCAACACCAGAGCTAAACATGGATTCACCATATAGAAAGATTCATAATACTCAGCCACAATATGATCATTTAAGGGTATTTGGCTGTGCATGTTATCCGTGCTTAAGATCATATTCAAGACACAAGTTCGATCCTAGATCACTTACTTGTATTTTTCTGGGATACAGTGATATGCATAAAGGCTATAGATGTCTTGTACCTACTGATAATCGTATATATATCAGTAGGCATGTTACCTTCGATGAAACATCATTTCCTTTCACAAAAACTGTGATAAATGAATATGGTCAATATACTCCTTTGTATAGACAATGGATTGAAGGAGTCAAATTGCTCGAATCTTCAAGCTTGGACACAACAAGTCAAAGTGTTTCCCATCAGTCAGTAGGGAGAAGTCAATATCATCCTACTATGGATAATTATGAAAGTAAGCAGATGCATCAACAGACTTCTTCAGCATCAATGTAGTTCCAAGATACTCCTCTGTCATCAAGGCAAAATGATGCTATCACAGAAACTCAATCCGGTCAGAATTCTTCATCTTTCTCAAGTACTCTGCCTAGCAATACTAGTTCTGACACAGACCAACATACTCTTGATCTATCTTCTTCTCAGAGAAATGTTAGTAGTCATCCTATGCAGACACGACTCAGATCGGGTATTATCAAGCCAAATCCAAAATATGCTTGCTTGGTGAGTATCATGTTCCTATGGAACCAAGATCCATTAAGTCTCGCATTAGGCGATACGGATGGTACAATGCTATGCAAGAAGAGATGAATGCTCTCCATAATAATCATACCTGGACATTAGTTCCAAGAACGACCGGATGAATGTTGTAGGCTGTAAGTGGGTCTTTAAGACCAAACTCACACCAGATGGTAGTCTAGAAAGACTCAAGGCTCGTCTGGTAGCCAAAGGATTCCATCAGGAAGCAGGACTGGATTTTACTGAAACATTCAGTCCAGTTGTAAAACATGCTACAATACGCATAGTACTCTCTATAGCTCTCACAAGACAATGGACAATACACCAACTTGATATGAAGAATGCATTTCTTCATGGAGATTTAAATGAAACTGTTTACATGGAACAGCCACCTCGCTTCGTTGATTCTCAAAAATCAAGCCATGTCCGTCTTCTTCACAAGTCATTATATGGACTTCGACAAGCACCAAGAGCCTGGTTTGACAAATTCAGCAACTTTCTTCTTGAAATTGGCTTTGTCTGTAGTACAGCTGACCCATCTCTGTTTGTGCTTCATACTGAATCAGATACAGTATTATTACTTCTGTATGTTGATGATATCATTCTAACAGGAAGCTCTCCTCAATTCTTAACTGCATTAATCCAGAATCTTAGTCTTCACTTCCAAATGAAAGATCTCGGCTATATTCATTACTTCCTAGGCATTGAAGTGAAACATACTCTACAGACCTTGTTCTTATGTCAAACAAAATATGCAGTCGACCTACTCAGACGGGCACATATGATAGATTGCAAACCAATTTCCACACCTTTGCCACTGCGGCCAATTGCTATGACAAATGCTGAAGTTCCTCTGCTGGATCCTATTGAATACAGAAGCTTGGTAGGTGGTCTTCAATACTTAACTATCACTCGACCAAATCTAGCATTTGCAACAAATCTCCTCTGTCAGAAGATGCAACATCCCACAATGGCCGACTTTCATCAATTAAAACGAGTGTTACGATATGTCAAAGGAACTGTTCATCTTGGCTATTATCTTCACTCCAACAGTTTAACAAATCTCTATGGTTTTTCAGATGCTGATTGGGCAGGTTGCCCTATTACTCGACAATCTACTACAGGATTTTGCACTTTCTTAGGCTCAAACTTGATTTCCTGGTCAACCAAGAAACAAACTACTGTTTCCAAGTCCTCCACAGAAGCTGAATATCGAGCTTTAGCATCTACAACAGCTGAATTAACTTGGATTGGTTTGGTTCTACGCGACATTGGAATTCCTCTCACCAAAGCTACATCATTATACTGTGATAATAAATCAGCTATTTCCCTCACAGCCAATCCTATCTTACATGCACGAACAAAGCACATAGAAGTTGACTTCCACTTTGTTCGAGAAAAAGTATCATCTGGTTCCATTTCTATCCAACATGTTCCCAGTCCTCTTCAAGTAGCTGACATATTCACTAAGTCCCTTTCTCACTCAGCTCATCTGTCTCTTCGCACCAAATTAGGAATGGGATTCATTCCCCTTCCCAATTTGCGGGGGGATGTTAAGTATAGAGGAACAAAGATGCTCAATGCAGAAACAAAAACAGAAGGATTCCGCGATACAGCAAAGCAAAAACAAAGGACTCGGATCGCCAGCAAATGACTTGGATCGCTAAGTCATAAAGTCAAATCAGTGGCAAAGATCTTATAAAGAAGACCAGCCTAGATCGACGATCAATGAGCGAAGATGCTCAAGGGATTAATGACTCGGATCGCCAAAGTCTTAAGCATAGTCAAATAGGCTTTTCTGTTAAAGTAGTTACTATATTCAGTTTTCCTTTTTAACCAAGTTCTGTTACATATCTTGATATAAATACTCTGCTTTGCTTTACATAAGAAGTAATGAAGAAAGATAAAAATAAAAAGAGAGAGGAATCGCAAGAATTGAGGGAACAAGGTATCAAGATCATCAACGAATGCTGAAGGGATTTCGGTACTAAGAGAAGAAAGTTTTGGAGGATGAAGAACAGCTCAAGTCCGAAACACTGAAGCAAGTTAAGTACGATTGATCTTAGAAGATAGAACAACAAAAGTGTATGCATATTCTGTCTTTCAATTGTACTAAGATACAATGATATGATCATCATTCTGAAATACAAATCATCTACAGAGTTGTTCACTTGATCTTGTTTGAAGTTCTTCATCTTTCTCATTTTGGGGGGTCGTACAGTGATGCTCCATCGAAATGGGACGGAGGATATGGTGGTGGTTCCGCTAATCTTACCTCGGGGAAGAGGAACGCATGATTCCTGTTTTTGACGGAGGCAGAGAAGTGGGCGCAGCTGAAGATCCCCTCATTCTTTCTGAGGTCGGGCCAGTCCTTTGTTCGCCCTTCTTTTTTTGTTTGTTTAGAAAGTTATGGAACTAGAAATAAGGGAAGCTGTAAAGAGAAACTTGGTTTCCCTAGAATAACAGGATCTATGATATTGTTGACCCATGATCTCCTAGAACTGGTTTTCTTTGCATATTTGTCTGCAGTGGACGGAACGAAGTTTTGAGGATGCTGTATTATGGCAAACGAAGTCTTTCACTAGAAATTTTACTGGATGAGATGTTCTTTTTAGGCGGTTTTGCGGTTTTGGAACTGCTGTGGCTTGAGCTGAGGGCCTCCATATCGATAATTGGGTGGAATAATATTAAGATGTTTGTGATTACCGTTTGCTACATTTTGTACGAAACCGAAGACTCTGATTCTCGGTGCCGCTGAAAGTATATGGGTATCCGTTACTAAAATTTTAGTGATGGTTCTTTCTGATGTTCACTTCAACGGCTGCCGATTGGATGGGACGTGAATCATCATCACTGTTACTGTGATAAATGTGGGTGTTTGAGTGGGGTAACGGTAGAGGCTGTTTTTAGGGGAAGGGATCCTTTGCCTCCATCTCTGTCCGTGCTTCATTCATCCCAACCATCAAATCCTTACTGAGATACAGTGGAGGCACCGAGCGGGTTAGAGGTCTTTCTCCGCCTTTCGATCTATGGCTTACAATAACTGAAGCCTCAAGAGGGTTACCAATCGCAGGCTTTTGATGTAGTAGACTTGGCAGCCCTAACTGATCCAGAAAAAATGCATTGGGCGTCCTTTTTTTTTTTTTTTTAATATCGGCTTGAAATGATCTTAGCTGAATATCCATATGATTTTTGAATCTGAATGTTTAATCTATTACGATATTTTTAGTGCTTTGGCATTACCTATGATGTCATGACATCAAACTTTACTCCTTATTTTTTGCAACATGAATTATAAAAGGACAGGAACTCTGTTGAGAAGTTTATCCCGATTTTAGCCCTCTATCGAAAACCCAATATGCCATGGCACTTTGCATGAGTTTCATCATTGCAATGCAGAAACATTTTTAGCTGTTGAGACTTGGGAGAATCATGTCAAACTTATTTGCAGTATTAGAAGTCGCATCATACTGCCAAGAAAATAGCATTTGGTCATTATATAAAATAATATTGATAACCCATGAATTTCGATCTCAACGTGTAATGTCATTTTTGTATTTTTGACTCACATAATATGGTACTTAAAACTATTTTTCCATTGTTCAATGTACTCCTTAGATTTGATCAGACATAAGAGAGGGCAGCCACCCCATGTGTCTTTTTTCTCGATTTTTTGTAAAAGGGTTAAATGTCAATGACATATTAGCTTTTGAAAGTCCCTAATTTCGGAAAGAAATCCAGTATTTAATCTTCCTATTTGGTTCTTTTCATATTACAATATTTATGTATTTCCTCAATGCTCATTAGTCTTAAACACTTTCCCATTTTGTCTAAACCTATCCAGCAACCCTCCACTTTCTCATTTAGACATTATTTATTTAATGAAAAATAAATAATTTTGAAATTATTTTCCTAAAGTTGATAATTTATATTTGCTTAAAAAATGTATGAATGAAAAAAAAATTATGATCCACAAAAATGCTGACACCTAAATTGTTGTCGATAAATAAAATATTTGCATTAGCAAATTATTTCAAGGTTTACAAACGATAATTTAAAAAAAATGTTTTTCAAATTATTCATTTCCTATGAAATAGATGGAGCCTTAGATGAAACTCTCACTTCTTTATGATCAAAACTTCTTTCAAAATAGATATTCCTTTTTCAAATCATTGATTGGACAATGCAACTAATTTAGTGTCTTTTTGTCTTTGTCCATCAATTAGTATTTAAAATGAACTTGATTAATATGTATTTGAACTATGCAAAAAAAAAATTTAAAATATATGAATTATAGAAAATCTATCCATCTCATTCTCATCCCATTAGCACTTTCTTGGGCATTATACATTGATTCTATAAGGAATTTTGATTATATTCCAAAATGATGGCGATATATTTTTTTGTACTAACTACTTCACATATCGATTTTCCCTCGTGAACTGCAGCCATCTATGTAGTACGTAACAAAAGCAATTGCTAATGGAGTGATCTAATAGTTTTGTTGCTATTTTTCTACTGTTTTACTTAGTTGGAAAGCATTAGTTGGAAAGCGTAGGGCTTTTTCATCTCCCTCCATAAACTACATATTTGTTACTTATCTCCCTCAACTTCATTGTTTCTTGACTTAAGTCGTAATTCATTTACTTTTTAAAAGTATCTTCAATTTAATATATATGAAAAGTACATAAAACATTGACAGTGGTATCATGTTTATTAAATTAATTTGTTTAAATTGCTCCAAATTCTTAATAGTAAGTTCTCATCATAACTCTTTAATCAAAATAATATGTCAATATTAAGTTGTCTATATGTTGAAATGTGTCTGACTATTGAACTGGACTTCCGACAAAACCACCACTAGCCACCGTGCTAAGAGACCACTACCACTACTTTCCACTTTCCTTTCCATCGGTCCTAGTTTGTACCCCCCCCCCCCCCCCCCCACAGATGGGGTGGCTGAAATTATGTACATATCTAATCACATGCAAGGGTATGAACTACTCAAACTACTCGCAGGCTATTGTATCTCCCCTCACACATCTTGATTCTTTTCAAGTTTGAGCTTGTGCTGTGAATTCACTACTTGAATTGCTCTCCAGACCTATCAAATAGTCAATTGTCAATTGCAGTGTGTTTTTAGACTATAAGTCCGAGTTTAGTTCAAATTTCATGTGAATTTTATTAATAAGTCCGATCATATTCGACATTGTTGAAATGTTATTTAAGTTGAGCTCGAGTTTAAAAATTCCTACTCTCAATGGAGCTTAATAGTAGAGTCAAGTTTTGAATATTTAAATCGAGTAAAATTGAGTCAAGTTATAAGTAATGAGGTGTATTGACCGAACTTTATTTCAATTGTGCCCATGTATAATAGCGCATACCCATATAAGAACCTGCGTTTTCTTGTGAGACTCGACGGGAGTCTACTGTTCTTTAACAAAAAATAAAAAATGGATAAAATATTACATAGTCCCTTCTCACCACGTCAGCGTAGTCTTCGACCACTTAATGATTGACAAATGGCGCCATGTCAGCATACTGGTCCCGGCGACTAAATCCGAAATCCAAGATGGGCCCAGGTCCTCGATGGTTCCCGATCCTGACCGTCGGTTCCAAGTGAACCATGGGAAATCAACGTGGACCCTATGGCGCTGTCTTGGCCCCCGTCTTTTCCCTTGTTAAAAAGCCCCAACTCACACACAGAATTCACTCGCTCCCGAAGCCAAAACCAGCATCCACCCTCTCTCTCTCTCTCGCTCGCTCCCTCCCTCCCTCCCTCCCTCCCTAATGGAGCTCAACCTTGGCTTCTCTCTTGACCTCGAAACTCCTCCTCTGCCTCCTTTAAACGTGAAAGGCTTCTTCTACAATCTCCTCCACAGCCGTAGCCCCGACATTCTCGACGACGACCACGGCTTCACCATCGAAGGGTCCTCATTAAATCCTTTCTCTCGGGTGGTCTCGACCCCACAGCTCGAACCTTCATTTCCTCACCCATCCCCTGATCCTAACCCAGCCGCTGCAACGCTCCCCAGAGGGTTCGATCTCTGTGCACCGCCGCTGCCACCGACCCCTCCTCCTCCGTCCATGGAAACCTCGCTAGAGAGCAGTGACGGCATAGCGGAGCATGGCCAGCTCAAGTTCAAAAGCCTCTTTAACTACGGCCCAGTGGATCAACGTCCTTATCACGATCCGGTTACAGACGACCGCCAGGTCGTGCCTTTGCTCGACTTAAATGACCTCGGATCACTGAACGAGAGGCTCGGTGAGGAGGCCGGTGTGAGCTCGGACCACCAATGGGGTCGTGAGCGGGACGATGGTCGTCACGATCGGAGGAAGAGAGAGGTGGCGACGGGTTTGCCGCAGCAGCAGGGGAAGCCGAAGACGGAGAAAAATAAAAAAGAGAATGACAAGGACGAGGCTGACGAGGAGCCCTTGGTCGTCAAAGGCCAGTGGACTCCTACCGAAGACAGGTCAAGAATTAAAAAAAAACGCCCTTTTTCTGATTGCTTCTTCTTCTTCATCATCTTTTTTTTCCCCCGATTTTGAATGTTTTTCTTTTGACTTCTGTGTTTTCAGTTTATTTTCCACATTAGCGTTTCTGCGCATTTTTTCCCTCAAAATTTTGGGGTGACATCTCATGAAGAAAATTATTCATTGTCTGTATTGTTTTTTTTTTTTTTTGGGCAGCCGCTTAAAGATGTTGGTCGAGACTCATGGAATTAAATGGTGGTCTCAGATTGCTCAAATGATGAAGGGGAGAGTCGGAAAACAGTGCAGGGAGAGATGGCATAACCATTTGAGGCCTGATATCAAGGTTTTTTTCCCCTTTTCTTCCTTTAAATTTATCTTGCCCATAATTTGCTCCATCTTTAGACTCCTTCCTCCATTGTACCTTCCATTATATGAATTTACATTGACCGCCATACTCATTTAGTCAAATATTCAGAAAAAGAATGACGGTTAGGTTTGATAAATGATTCGCATACCTAGGAAGTATATCTAATGACAGATATGCGATATACATATAGATTAAGGAATGTGAGCATTCAACACTCATCGGGATTTGCTAATTTATTATAAATTCATACCATAAGCGCTCATCAATACACACCATATATGCGTTTCTTTTATTAGTTGTCCAAAAAAAAAAATGACCTTATTTCCTTATATTTACTGACACGTGTAGTCTAGTACGCGGAACTTGTGACTCTCTCTTTTTTTTGTCCTTATTAAGTTTTTGGTTGACTTACTTCTTAAAGTTTGCCGATACGCTACTTATCCTACGTCGTTTAGCCCAACTCATAGGCATGCATGGTGACGAGTGCCCATGCGGACCAGATTCTTCGGAAACCATGCCTTATAATCAGGCCGTAAAAATTTCTAAAGATGCTTTGATTCTTATTTAACGTAAAAGTTTTTTTATTTATTTAAGTTTTAGTGATGACCAAATTGTTTGAACCTTTCAAGCACTTCCATGCCCTAGTTCAGCAGCCACTTAAGAACAAAACAAAGGGTTAAATCCTTTTTATGAACTCCAAATTCTTCCGTTTAACACACAGCATATACCTAATAAAACACCCCAAGAAAATTCTAGGAATACACCATTATTAAGCCTTAAATGAATAAGATCCACAATTATATTAGAAAGGTGTAAATACATTCATCATGAATTTCCCTTGTTTTTTCCCTCCAAGAAATTTCACCATATTGTATATCAAGAAAATATTTTACACTTGCACATGAATACAAATATTTTGTATTATATTTGATCAATTAAAACTGAAAAACCAAATTACAATCGCTTGTATTAATGAAGTGTCATTACCAAAATTAAAGACTTCGCCAAAAGCCCAACTCACAAAACCCTAGAGTAAGTTTTTCTACCTCTTCTCCTCCGCTTTTTCTTCTTCTTCTTCTTCATTTGGCTCTCATCATTTTCTTAGCAGAAGGATTCGTGGAGCATCGAAGAAGACAAGATCCTGATTCAGGCACACAAGCAGATTGGGAACAAATGGGCAGAGATAGCCAAGAGATTGCCTGGAAGAACTGATAACAGCATAAAAAATCACTGGAATGCCACCAAGCGCAGGCAATTCACTAAGCGTAAGTTGCTACCCGATAGCAACAACTCCAACCTCTTGCAAAACTACATCAGGAGTGTCACCACTCCATCTTCCCCGAAATGGTTGCCACCAGCTCGTGGTCCTGACCACTGCCACCACAACACCAAGAAGCAGTCATTGTCTTTGTCGAAGGCAGCCATTTCCCGTGGCTTGGACATGCAGCCCGAAGCGGCTAACTGCCCTCAGCAGGTGCTGGATCAACACCATGGGCCGCCACCTCCGCTTGCTCAGAGACCAGCCAGCAATTACTTCCGTTATCCGATGGTTGATGGGAATGGGAATCTTGGGCTTTATCAAGTGAAGGACCATCATTATCATCAGGTGCTGAGTGAAGGTGGTGGTAATGGGGGTGGAGGGAGATGTGATAATGATCGTGAGTTGGACTTGGAGATGAGGTTGGGGATGGATGGCGATCGCTGCCGCCACCATCGTCATCAGCACCATAGTGACCATCACCGTCGGGAGATTAAGGAGATGGACTTGCTCGAGATGATGGGTCGTCAAAGTGGCTAATTCCGAATTCATAAATACCCTAGTAGGTAATAAAAGACCCTTATACTGTTGCTGCTTCTCAAAATGTTGTCTTTGGCTTATTTGTTCTCCCAGTTTGCTTGTTTGAGACCTCATGTTGTTGTTCTGATAATCGTATGTGAGATAGAGACTTCTTTTGTTTTATTCCCATATAACCATTGTGTAAGGGTGCCTATGACTATGTCAATGTTTATGTGAGAGATCTGAAAGAGGTCTAATGTTATTACATATGCATGTGTTTAGCTTAGTTATTCTGTGTTTACCTCGATCTTCGGGGACAGATCGAGGCTTCTATCACTATCTCTCGACAATCAACTAATTTGCTAGGTGAAAACAAGAAGAGTCATGCAAATCTTACAAATTGCCATAGATGAAGAATTGTGAAACCCAAGCGGCTTTCTTTGGAATTGGTCAGATTGCTTGTTACACGACTTTCATAATTGCATTTCTTAAATCCCGTCTCTTAACTATGATTTTACAAATTGCTCTCAATCTCCAACACACTTTTTCTCTATAGCTGTATGTAAGAATTGATCCCGAGAGTAAAAAAAAAAAAAACTGTAGCCATATCATATTCACACTTCTTTATAAGAAAAACTCTGGCACACATTATGTGCATTGTGTACTGTTTGTAAAATCAAGCGAGCCACCTTCGGCAATAATGAATTCGGTGCACCTAATGATAACCCTCGTTTGTTAGATTGAAATGCATTTCCAACTGGGAAAAATTGTCGATGATAAGAGAATTTGCATGGAAAACATGGTTACGTTCTCCCCTTTTAGGGCTTTTGAGGGTCTCATTAGAGCTAAATCCTTGATCGGATCACAAGGCCCGTTGAACCCCCATCTCTTAATTGTGAGTTTACAAATTACTCTCGATCTCCAACCCACTTTTTCTCTGTATCTGTATGTAAGAACTGATCCCGAGAGCCAAAAAAAACCGTAGCGATATTATATTCACACTTCTTGATGAGAAAAATTCGAGCACACATTACGTGCATTGTGTACTATTTGTAATATCAAGCGAGCCACCTTTGGTAGTAATGAATTCAGTGCACCTAATGATAACCTCTCATTTGGTAGATCAATTGATACAATTGCACAAAAGGTAAAGCAAAGGCCTGGGAAGTTGTCTTCCCTCTCAAAGGAAATAGGGACTTGTATTGATCTCGGTCACGAGAATGATATAGGTATAAGCCTTTGGGACCATTATTACTCGGGTCTAACAACATTAGCAACGGCAGACTACGCAGAATTGAATCACAAACTGTCATCAGACACTCCACGTCTACCACTTTTGCCTTGGAGTCCTTTGTCATTCATCGACGGGGTTGAAGAGTCACTGCCAGAAGGTATAGATCCAGGTAAAGAAGGCACTCCTTGCAAGTGTGCACAAAAGGGAGGTTAAACCGGAGAAAATATTCGGTAGTTGCAATCAATCGACGCACGTTTTTTTACTCATACTCAATGATAAATCAACACAAGTCAATTGAGGTGGAACCAAAAACTAAAAATCTGATTTTTCTCTCCTTCCTCCATTACCCACCTTCCTCCGCTTTGTCGTCCATGGCCGCTACGGCTTCCCCCTCCATCACACAGCACCACCTATCTCCACCCCTTCCGGCATTGCTTGTAGTCGGCCCAAGCTACCCCTCCGTCATCACTCGTGGTCGGCTCATTACTCGTCCAAATCTGGACTCGGATATGGCCGCAAGCTTTGCTCGTCCATCCACCAACTGAAACGACAACAGCACTGCAACAAGCGGTGACTTGAGTTTGCCCATCCATTAAAGACAACGAGCGAGCAACAAAGTTTAGATTTGATTGTTGTGATTGTAACTGCAAGCAACGAAGGCGAGCTACAAAGTCCAGATCTAGTCTTCACGGTAACAATTGCAAGCGACAAAGTCCAAATCTAGTTACCATCACTCCATACCTAAGGACTGCAGTGCAGCCCAACCCGACACTGCTGCGTCCAAGCCGAACACCCTCCGTCGTCCTTGCTCACCCATGGCCACAAGTGACAACGATTCATTTGACACTGGTGGCCATGGACAGCTGGATCAGAAGAGCCTGCCAAAAAGAAGCTTAAATGTGACGCCACTTGTTGGATGTATGCGCTAAAGCTACTATTTAATAGTTAAATATTAGGGATTTCAGTTGTACTTTCATTATTATTATTTAATTAATGGCAATGACGTATTCATTCATTTGTCCAATTATTTTATATTTATGAATGATTCCATAAGATCAGTTGAAATTAAACATATTCTTGAGACGTCAAGAATATATGTGACGGGTTCACAGTTAGACTGAATCTTTAAATCGTTCTCGGTCGATGGGTTATTGAGTGGATATTAATAATCCTGTTGAGACCGGTGTGTTCTTAACTTCGCCATTAAGTATTGGATACTTAAGAGAATGATGAGTCACATGTCATTGGGTATTATGATTCCTGAGTTAGAACACAAGTTTTTGTATTAGATAAGTTCACTGAACGTGACGCATATGGAACGATTAGTGACATGGAAGCTTTTAGCGTGGTCAATGTCTAATTGTTCATGCTTTGGTCTTGTGTAAATAATCCTTAGACCCGAGACACAGTGTTAATTTATGTGTTGAACAACTATGGTTCACGGGTGCACATAATGCCGAGTCGTTGATCCGTCTTTATACTTGGTGGTCATAATTCGTTCATATACGAAGTTGCACGTGTGCGCAATATGGAATTTGTCTCCTTGTTACATGCAAGGTGTAATAATGATGTCATATGCAATCTAATTATGACACTGCATTGAATCCTTGGCTGGGGTTGTAACCGAGAATAAATTTTTTGTTTCGAATAAAATGCATGTCAATTAGATTTGTGCATATGATCAAATTGGTGACTTGACAAATATTCCATGGTCGTTGTTTGATCGGGACATAATAAGACAGAGAAATTGAATTACACTGAAGCTAAAGCTAACGGGTTCATTATGTTCTTAAAATATTCACACTATCTAGGTAGCCATGACATATTGCTAAATGTTAGTCATGGCTTATAAGACCCAAAGATTAATCGGGACAATTAATTCTTTTGGGAGTACTAATGTGTTAGTACAAGTCTTACTACCAGCTTAGTGATGAATCTAGGGATGTCACACACCATAAACAATTAGGATAACGTGGAACAAGAGATAAATAATGTTGCAAATGTGTTTGCAATTACTGCAATTAGATTGTGTCGATTTGAAATTAAATTAAATGAGATTTCATTTAATTTGTATTATAGTCACGAGCCTACTTGTATATGATGCACACACATGTCTAGAGTGGATATATGTTAATGTAACCCAATTGTACATATAAAGATTACATCCTTTTTATTTTTTTATTTTAAGGGGATTGATTAATTAATTAATTAATCAAAATATATATATATATTTTAACTAGGAAGCTTCATGCACGATTGTGCTTCGACAGATGGGGATCAGCAGCGGTTGCTGATCCCGTGAAAAACCGTCCAAAATGCCGTAAAAGGGTTGAAAAATAGAGTGAAGGAGAAGTGTTCGCTGTTGAAAAATAGAGCAAAACAGTATGCGTGTTCTTGTGGTTTGTGTGTGTTCTTGTGTTTTTTGAGACGCAAGAAAGAAGAGTGTTCTCTCGTTCAGGCCGTGACTATAATACATCAAGGATACAATGGATTGTTTTCACGAGATTGCTAGCACGATCATAGTGGTGATTATTTGAAAGTTCTCTCTTCCGTTCGATGTCTATTATTGGTGTATCTGAACTAGAGGTCCAATGTTTGTGGGGCTCGAACTGTAGAACATCCGAACCAATTTGTATAAAGCGTGCTTCGAGAGGTAATTCATTTAACTTCCTTTTATATATTTAGATTTTTGATTAAAACCCACAAACAATGCCTTTGGAGAATTATGTATAAAATATATCTTTATTTCTGCTGCGTTCTTTTTGTTAATTTTACCTATACATGATTCATTAAACCCCAACACCACTAGCCGCATACCACAACCCGGATCGGCGAGAGGAAAGTGAGTGATGGAGGGAGAAGAGAAAAAATCGGATTTTTACTTTTTGTTCCACCTTAGCTGAAACGTGACAATGTATTATTGTGTATAAGTAAAAACGCGCCACATTAACAATTGACATGGCCCTTTACAACCATCGAATAGCTGTCGCGACCTCTTTTTTTGGGCGCCCGCAATCGGGTACGAGCGCCTAAGGAGGCTAATGGCTCGGCTGAATTAATTAAAGCCCGGACTCTCCCAAGTCCACCAATTCACGACTTTAATAGTCTAAATTTTTAACCTGTAAATGGAGTCGCCACTAATCAATTTGGGGTGGGTTGATTAGAAACCCAAGTGAAGTATCGGGAGAAATACTCACTCGTGCGCAACTAGAGAAATTAGGATCGGGGACTTGATTACACTAATTAATCACTAATGCCCTTTCGGTACCTAATATTGTTTAAACCCTGAGGTTTTTTGGATGTTCAAGGGATTTTCCATGCATTTTTGGGAGGAAAAACATTTTTTGAGTCATTTTCAAATTTTTTGGATACAAAAGGGATTTTTTGGGTTTTTTTGGTATTTTTTGGAAAAATACAAGTCTTTTTGGCTTTTCTGAATTTTTTGGCTTTTTCATGAATTTTTGGCTTTTTTTTTGGATTTTTGGCATTTTTTTTGGAAAATAAAATTTTTTTAAAATATTTTTGGAAAATAAATTATTTTTTGATTTTTCTTTATTTTTTTGGAAATTAAAACATTTTTTAAAATTTTTTAAATATTTTTTGAAAATAAAATTTTTTTTATTTTTTGATCTTTTTTGAAATAAAATATTTATTATTTGTTTATTTATTTAAAATATTATTTTATATTAAAATAATATAAAAAGCCGACCGGGTCCTGATCCGCGGGTTGGAGTCCGACCTGAGCCAGCCCGAAACGCGTTGCGGGCCCGACTCAGATTTTTCTCCCTTTTTTCTTTTTCCAAGCCTATGAACTAACCCAAGCCCATTTATGCACAAAAACAGTCCACACGGTTAGGCCTAGAGGACCCGAACAGGGAGAAACCCTACCCGGATGGGGGTTTCGCTTGACCCGGTTCAGACCCGACGGGCGCCTCTCTCCACACTCGTGTCTTCGCGGCGCTGCTGAGGGAGGTTGAGAGGTCGCTGGGCAGACGACGGCGATGATGGGTTTGACGGTGACGATGGCGGCGATGGCAACCACAAGCTACTTACGGGGATAGCGTCACGATACAGCAGCAGCGATTGGGGCTAGCATCGAGGACTGAGGGTGAGATGGGTCTCGAGGGCGTCTGGAAACAGTAGTAGTTGTGTCGAGGGAAAGGCAGCGGCGAGGTGTCGAACCAGAGGGCTTCACGGCGGCAGCACGACGGGATCTGGGGTAGCAGCGGCGTCGGGGCACGGCTTGACCGGGATTCGCTCGCTAGGTCGCAACGGGAGTCCGGCACGGCAACCGTGAGCCTTCCCCCTTCCAGATCCGACGTCCAGACGGCGTCTCCTTCTCTCGGAGTTCCAGATCTGACCTCCTTCTCCGCTGTCTCTCTCTCTCTCTCTCGACCAGATCTCTCCCCCTCCGGCCAGATCCGAGCCTTCACCGGCCGGATCTGACCTCCTCGAACTCGCTCGCCGGCAACCTCCCCCGAAGTCTCTCAGTGGGAGGTCGGCCTAGCTCGCGACCTGATTTCTCTCTCACTCGCCTTCCTCTCGCTCGCTCTTCAACCTCCTCCGAAGTCTCTCAGGAGAAAGCTTCCAAGCTCGCGATCTTCTGGCATGCCCCTCAACGACGGAAATGCTCTAATATTTATAGGCGAGGAGGTCCGGTCGATGGAGAGGTTCGGTCGCCGGTCTTCGGCTTGCCGATCGGACCCCCGTGGCCGAACCGGCGTCCCATCCTCCACCTGTCCTCCAGCTGCCCCCTTTTCTCACGCGCATCGCCGTCCGTCTGCTCATCCGGCATCGCGCCCTCTGCGCGTGTGTTGCAGAGCGGACGAAGGAGGAAGAAGATCGAAAAGGGCTAGGCCGGAGGAGAAGGAAAGTGGGCCGTAGAGGCCCATGCGGAGGGG
Source organism: Eucalyptus victrix (assembly GCA_016097545.1). Lineage (NCBI taxonomy): Eukaryota > Viridiplantae > Streptophyta > Magnoliopsida > Myrtales > Myrtaceae > Eucalyptus > Eucalyptus victrix. The sequence continues at coordinate 17,654,595 of CM027843.1, read as the reverse complement.
GAAGAGAGGGAGAAAATGGGCTGCTGGCTTCTGCTTTTCTTGCTGTTTTATTTTTTTGTTTTTGTTGTTTTTATTTGTTTATTATTCCGAAAAAAGACTAGATAAATAAAAACTTAATTAATAAGATAAAATAAACTTAATTAAAATTTGAGGCGTCAACAAATATGTTCTTGGTAAACTGGGTGAGACTCTGTACAATGGAAAAGAGAAGTACTTGAGCAACTGCCATATAAGATCAAAACGATACTTGCAGAGCATCGAACCTAACTAAAGCACTTTAAAGTGAAAGCAAGAGAATCTCCACTTCCTGATGATGGCAGGACGTAGCTAAGGCCAATCCATCGTGTGCAACCTAACAACTAGTAACCCTTAACCAACAGTATGATCAGAAAGAGAACTCTACTTCCAAAAGCTCTTCAGTTGGCCTCCAGGCAGACCTCAAGTACCACTATCAATCGTTAGCTGACTTATTGAAAAGCAAAAAGCAGCTTAATCGTCAATGAATGCCCCCTGAAGTCAGATTCCAGATTCTATGCACCAACTGTAAAAGATCGATAGAATAAACTGAAGACGCCATGACCATGACCTCGATGCACAAACATAAGCCAAATACAAGAATGATCAATCTGCGTGCATGGATTACCCATGACCTTGATATAATATAATGCCTGAGCAACATAGAAGTGATTTTCTTTGCATCTTTGTCTGCATTGGAGGGAACGAAGTTTTGTGAATGCTGCATTGAAGTGTACCTGCAGGGGGGGAGGGATTCTAATGTAAAATTCTTAACTGGATTATGGCAAATGAAGTACTTCACTGGAAATTTTACTAGATGCGATGTTCTTTTTAAGCGGTTTTACGGTTTTGGAACTGCTGTGGCTTTAGATGAGGGTCTCCATTCGATGATTGGGTGGGAATATTGAAATGTTTGTGATCGCCTTTTGCTACATTTATATGAAACCGAAGACTCTAATTCTCTATGCTGTTGAAACTTGACGTTGTATCCGTTATTGAAATTTAATTGATTGTTTTGGCTGCCGACTGGGTAGGGATGTTAATCACCATCACTGTCTCCGCGATACATGTGGATGTTAAGAGTGTTGTGACGGTTGAGACTGTTTTTAGGAGAAGGGCTCCTCTGCCTCCATTGCGGTTTTTATCCGGTGCTACAGTTATGCCAACCATTGATCCTTATCGAGATACAATGGAGGCACCGAGTGAGTTAGACGGTTTTCCTTCCTTTTTCAATTTATGCCATCTGATAATCAATCGCGGCCTTTTGACATAGTGAACCCGGCGGCGCTAGTTGATCTAGAGAAAAAGCATTGGAAGTCATTCATTTTTTTTTCCGCTTGAATTGAACTTTGTCAAGTATCCACATGATTTTGGAAAAGTACCAAAAAAACTCATAAACTCATTGCACATGTATCGATTCAATCTAAAATTTTCAACTGTGCGAGTTGAGTTATAAACCCTTTAACGATTTCTCAATATAGTTCATCCAGCTAATTATACCCAAAAATCGCTGACATTGTCACCAATCGTCCTAAGTGATACAACTAGCGCTAACTAGGACAAATTTTATGATTTTTTAATGTATTTTTCTTTTATTCTTTTATTTTCTTTCTTTGTTTCTTTTACAACTCTAGGTTTGCAATGGTCCTCTGCGTCCTCACCCAGATCCAGGTTAGGGTTCCAATGAGGTCTCCTTGCCCTCACCATGATCCATGGGAGGGTGGTGATGCCCTCGTTGGCCTTGCCTGTGGTTGGTGATGGTCACTTGGAGCCGTCGCAAGCTAACAATTGGTGTAAAAAAAGAAGAAAGAAAAGAAAAGAAAAGAAAAGAAAAAATTATTCACGTCAGAACCAATCATGCCATGTAGGACAGCAATGTGCATGTCAGCCATTTTAGGCCAAAATTTGCCAGTTATATTATATTTACAAATTATGAAAAAGCTAAAGATCAAATTTGTACAATTGAAAGGTTTATAATTGAATTGATACAAGTATAATAGGTTTAAGAATTTTTTTGTACTTTTCTTCATGACTTTTTAATCGAAACGTTTTGTCCTTTATGAAATATTTGATGCTTTGGTGTTAGCTATGATGCCAGCTTTGCTCCTTATTTTGTTCAACATGAACAATAAAAGGGCATACACTTTGTTGAGAAGTTTATTTACGACTCAATCCTCGGCATTAGTTTCATTGTTGTTGTGTAGAGTAAGCCCTTCTTATTTTTAAACCATAAAAAGATCATTTGGTCATATATAAAAGAGAAAAAACCACTAAAAACCCTAAACTATGCCCATTGTGACATATTTATGCCAAACTATCTTTGGCAACACTGAAAAACCCTAAACTTGTATCGGTGTAGCACATTTACCTCAAAATTTGGGGTAATTGTGTTGCATGAGTACAAGTTTAGGATTTTTTGTGTCATAAGAAAAAATTGGAATAAAAGTGTCACATGGATATAAGTTTGAGATCTTTGATGTCGTAAAAAAAAAAAAAATTGGAGTAAATATATTACACAGACACAAGTTTAAGATTTTTGATATCGAAAAAAAAGTTTGAAATAAATGTGTGACAATAGCTATAGGTTAAGGTTTTTTTGTGACTTATACCTATATAAAATGATATTGGTAGCTCATAAGTTTTGGTCTATTCGCACAATGTCACCCTTGAACTATTCTTAAATGTTCAATGTATTCATTTTGTTTGATCAAACAAAAAAGAAGGAAGTCATTCAACATCTCAATTTATCTCAATTTTATGCGTAAATGAGTTATACATTAATGTCAATTTACCTTTTGAAGAGGTCCCTAATTTAGGAAAGGAATTCAGCATCCAATCCTCCTCTTTAGTTCTTTTCATACTGCATTATAATATACTTCGTCAATGCTAACTAGTCTTAAACACTTTCTTGTTCAATTGAACCTATCTAGCAACCCTCAACTTTCTTGTTTAAGCTCCATTTATTTCGCAGAAGATGAATTATTTGTAAAATATTATTTGTATTGCTTACAAAAATAATAAACAATATATTTTTTATCACCCACAAAAATACTTATATATAAATTATTGTCGATAATGCAAACATTTTCATTAACTAATTATTTCAAGTGATACAAACTATCATTCTTAGGAAAATATTTTTAGAAACATTCATTTTTTGTGGCACAATTGAAACCTTAGACAAAACTCCCAATCCTTTCCTCTGGTCTCTATGATCAAAACTTCTTGCAAAAAAGACATTCTTTTTTCAAATCAATGATTTGACAATGCAACTAAGATCATGTCTTTTTATCCTAATTCATCTTTTTGTCTTTGAAATGAACTTGATTAATAAGCATTTGAAAGCTGCAAAAAAACGTGGAAATTTGTATGAACTATCAAAATCTCTCCATCTCATGCTCATCTCATTAGCACTTTCTTAGGCATTATAAACTGATTCCAAGAGGAATTTCTATTATATTCCAAAATGATTTCCTTTAATTTTTTTGGACCTCCTACTTTGCACATCGATATTTTTTCGTGAACTGCGGCCATTTATGTAGTTTGTGATTAAAGCAATTGCCAATGGAGTGATCTTAGAGTTTTGCTGCTCTTTTCTTTTTCTTTTTTTGCTATTTTGCTCAGTTGGGAATTGTAGAGTAGTTTCGTCTCCCTCCATAAACTATCTATATATTACTCATCTCCCTTCGCCATCTCTCTTCACATTTTCTTCATTTAAGTCGTAATTTATTTATGTTTCAAAAGTTATCTTTAATCTTAACTTTAACATATATAAAAAAAAATTACATAAAAGACTACCACGACATCATGCTTATTACAGTAATTTGTTTAAGAATTCTTAGTAGTAAGTTCACTTCATAATTCTTTAATCAAAATAACATGTTAATAACAAATTGTCTGTATATTGAAATGGCGTGATTTTTGAACCGGAACTTTTAATCCGTTACAAATTTTTTAGTGCTTTGGCGTTAGCTATGATGTCATGGCATCAAGCTTAGCTCCTTATTTTTATTCAACATGAATTGCAAAAGGACAGAAACTTTGTTGAGATCTTTTCTTCGTCTTTTTTTTTTTTCTGATTAGCCCTCCAGCGCCAAATATAGCATGCCTTTGCATGGATTTCATCGCCATGGTACAGAAACTTATTAGCCGTTGAAACTTCAGAAAATCATGTCGAAACTTCTTTGCAATATGGCAATCACATCGTACAGCCAAGAAAACTTCTTTTTCTGTTTGTGGCATTGATATTGTTCTTGAGTCAGAGTAAGCCCTTCTTATTTTTAAACCATTCTTAGATGAATTTATCTCCCAAAAAAAAAAAAAAAACATTTGGTCATATATAATGTGATATTGGTAGCCCATAAATTTTGGTGTAAGCATATAATATCATCCTTGAACTTTTAACTTGTTTCATAAGGAGCTCGAATTATTCTTAAAAGTTGAATGTATTCATTTTGTTTGATCAAACAAATGAGGGGGAAGTCATCTCACATGTTTATTCTATCTCGATTATTTTGTGTAAAAGAGTTAAAAATTAACAATACATCAGCTTTTTAAGAGGTCCCTAATTTCGGAAATAAATCCATCATTCAATCCTCTTCTTTAGCTCTTTGACAATGCAATATTTATGTAATTCCTTAATAAGTCTTAAACATTTTCTCATTTTATCAAACCTATCCAATAGCCCCTCACTTTCTCAATTAAGTATTATTTGTTTCGCCGAAATGAAGAATTTTGAAAATATATTCCTAAAATTGATGATTTATATTGCTTAAATAAATGAATGAATGAAACAAATTTTTATGAGCCACAAACATGCTTAGACCAAATTGTTACCAATAAAGAAAATAATTACGTTGGCTAATTATTTTAAGCGTTACAAACAATAATTTTAGGAAAATATTTTTTGTATTATTCATTTTCTGAGAAATAAATGCAGCCTTGGACGAAACTCTCACTTCTCTATGATCAAAACTTCTTGTAAAATAGGCATTCCTTTGAGAAATCAATGATTGGACAATGCTACTAAGATAGTGTCTTTTTGTTCTCGTCCATCAGTCTATCTTTGGAAAGAACTTGATCAATATATATTTGAAATCTGCAAACAAAAAATTAAAAATGTATGAATTATAGAAAATGTATCCATCTCACTCTCATCTCATTAGCACTTTCTTGGGCATTATACATTGATTTTATAAGGAATTTTGTTCATATTCCAAAATGATTTCGATATATTTTTTGGACTAACTGCTTCACATATTGATTTTTTCTCATGATCAGCAACCATTTATGTAGTATGTAATGAAAGCAATTGCTAATGGGGTTTTGTTGCTCCTTGTTGACACCTAAATTTTTGCACAATTTTTGGGTTAATTTTTACTAAAATAAAAAAAAAATAATGACATGGCATATAGTTTAGGAACATTTTTATTTTATTGGACCGTCGGCGAGTGCAAACTTCTTCACATATTTCGTTGGGATTTTCATATATTTAGGCAATATACACCGAGTGATGTATTTTTGACAGAAAGGAAATTTTCGAATGAAATATTTGAAAATATTGCGTGGGATAGAATGATATATTCAATAGTATCGTGCATAGGCAAAATTAGAAATGAAATATACCACGAAGATACAATTTTTTGGCCTATAAAAGGAGTCCTTTCCGTCGAGTAAAAGGGCCGGACAATTGAGGACGAAAAGTTGAGAATCGAGAGAGAGGGACGGATCGTGAGGGAGAATCGTTGGCGAACGTGTGCTGCCCTTTGATTTTCGGTGATTAATTGACATCAGTGATCCCCACGCGTGCCTGCAGCTCCTTCTCGGTGCCTTTTACCTTCGGAAGTTCAATGGAGGCTCCATCGACACCGGTGATCTCCACGTGTGCCTGCAGCATCCTTCTCGGTGCCGGTGTTTTGTCTGTGAAGGGCGCCCAACGTCAACTAATTTGCTGTTCCCATTGTTCTGCCACGTTAGTCCAAGGGCGCGTCAAGGAGGGCTAAGCATCACAGCAAATTCCTCAACTTCTCCAGCAAATATTTGGATCTTCAAACGTTGACTGTTTGCTGTCCCAATTTGCTGCCCACGTCCAGGTGTCGAGGTGTGCTTCAAAGTGGATTGAGCAGTATCGGTGTAGGCGTGTCCGTGAGTTCCTAGGCTTGAATCGTGTCCATCACGACCCAATCCAATATCGGTGAAGCTTGCTGATTTTGCTGCGTCAACGTTGCTGTTCCATGTTTAACTCGACGCCAAATTGATGTCCCGAACATTAGCCCATCAAAATCGTCACAAATTGTGCCAAGCCAAGCCGAGATATTGCCACAACCGTTGCCCTAAAGCTGAGCCGTGCCGTGCCGTGCCCATCATTGGTCCGTTCTACCGATTGGTTTTTTGGAAAAATTCAAATTTAGGTATAGATCTATTTTACTTTATTTGATAGGTTTATCTTTTAGGTAGATTTAACTTATTAGGTAGATTTGTTTATCTTGTTTGAGGTTTTGATATTTTATCTCTTTGTTTGATTTTTTTTCCAATACATGATTGAAATTCCCTAATGTAGCATCCAATTCGCAACCGCACGAATTTTTATTATATCTATAAGGCTTTAGATGGAATAATTATTCACGCGGGAGTAAAACTGATATCTTGATCTGTAAGGCTTAAGATCAATTTATCGATTTTATTAGCGGGATAATCAAATTTGAATTTCAAATTGAGTGATAGATAATACTCTTGACGATCATGGTTGGTTCGATGTTTATCTCATAGTTGTTCTATTTATCCCGAAAATACAAAAAAAAAATTGCATTCCCATCCCATGTAGATTAGGATTGATTGCATGATAGGTTAGTTTTTTTAAAATGCATGTTTAGATGATATCTAGGTTAGATGATATCTTTGAATTAGATTGCATTCATCTAGGATGTTAGTTTTAAATTTGAATTGCAGGTTTAATTATTTGGCCATTTTAATTTTGAATTTCATAAGAGAAAAAGAAAAATTAGAATTAGGGCATTCTTTGCACGTCATGGCATATCAGGATAGATTGCATGCTTATTAAGAAAATAAAAAAAAATCACGTGCACGTCATTTAGGATTGGGTTCATGAAATGCACGTCATTTAGTAATTGCTAGGTTCATTTAATTAGAATTTCCTTGTCATTAGAGTTAGGTCATTTGGTTAATTTAGATTGCATATTTAATTATTGCATGTTCACTAAGAAAACACAAAAAATCATTTTTTTACTTATGTCATATAGTTTAGGTCATATTGCTATGCCATATCATTGCATGTTAGATTAGTATATTGCACTGCATGATTCTCATTAAAACGAAAGCATAAATTGAGTGATTGCGTGTTAATTAGAAATCATATCTAGGATTGATGATGTGAATTTTGATCTAACAACGTAGATGCTTTCGTTGCTTCGAGGTAAATCCTATAATTTATTCACTGCTTTATCTGAGTGTTAAATTGGTGGTTTGTGCACTCGCATGATCGCCTCACATGTTAGGGAAATAAATTTAAAATCAATCAAAACTGCTTGCCAAACATTTTTCAAAATAAAAAGAAATGTACCGAAAGGGCATTAGAGGAATCTAGTGTAACCAAGTCCCCGTACCCATAGTCTCTGGTTTGTAGGAGTAAAGTACTTGGGTTTCTAATCAACCCACCAAAAATAGATTAGTGGCGACTCCTAATTAAAAAAATTTCATGTTAAGAACTTGAACCGAAAGTTGCGAATTGGTATGGGCTTGGGAGAGCCTGAGTTAAGTTTAGGCTTAACAATCCATTAGCCAAACCTTAGGTGGTTCATCCCCGAAAAAATTGGTCGCGACACTCCTTTTCTACTGTTTTACTTAGTTGGAAAGCATAGAGCCCTTTCAGCTCCCTCCATAAACTACCTATATGTTACTCATCTCCCTCCACTTCATTGTTTCTTAACTTAAGTCGTAATTCATTTACGTTTTAAAAGTTATCTTTTAGCAGCGGCATCACGTTTATTAAATTAATTTGTTTAAGCTTATCCAAATTTTTAATAGAAGTTCTCATCAAAACTCCTTAATCAAAATAATATGTCAATATAAAGTTGTCGGTAGCTTGAAATGTGTCTGAATATTGCATTGGCACTTCCGACAAAACCATCACTGGCTAGCTTGCTAAGAGACCACCGCCACCGATTTCCACTTTCCCCTCCCTTGGTCTTGGCTCGTGCCTCTCTCTCTCTCTCTCTCTCTCATATATTGGCTCGTGCAGGGAGACCGTCGCGTGCCTTCAAGAGCGACTCAAGGGCAGCTAGTGCGATGCTGCAGTGTGGACTCAGCCAGGCTAGTGTCACGGTAGCAGCCGACGTGGTGGTGGTGAAGATCAGGACTGCAGCTCATTCACTCGGTCCAGTACGGGAAGCGCTGTAGCTAGCAGGAGCACAGCGTCGCGGTGGGAGGAGTTGTGAAGCCGAGACCGCGAAGAAAATACCTCGCTCTAGCCTCTATTCTCTCTCTGAATTCTTGTGTGCCCGGTGTTGACCAAGGAATAGAGAGAAGGCCCCCCTCCTATTGGACGAAGCAAAGACCCCTCCTTTGTCTGCTTCTCGCTGTGCTTATGGACGCTTGTTACTCTTCTTTTGTGTCCTCTTTCAGAACCTGCAGGAAGAACAGAAACCTTCTCTCTCTCTGTGCCGTGTATTCAATGTCTTCTCTTTTTCAGAATTGTGGCCTTATGTTCAATGTGCGGCCTTCCTTGTCCGTATGCGAGCCGGCTCTTTTATAGGTGAAGAACGATTTTCATGGATTATTTCACTTCCTTTTTCGGCTCACGCACAAAATTGCCTTTGATCAAAGAATATATTACTCAATATATGCCCCACGTGTAATATTCTCTCTTGATATTTCATCCTTAAACTTCCAATCCTCTGTAAAATATATCACCTAAAGTATAAATCACGTGAATATATGAAATATTTACCGAATATTGGAAGAATAATATTAATCTTTTCTGAAAATATCGAATTGTCAACTCGTAAAATTGAAGCTCATCTGCCGCCGATCAAATGCAAAAGTGATAAACAAATAAATAAGTGCAACTGAAATTATATGCTATGCAATTTTAATTCTATTTTTTTAGGGGTAAAAATTAATCCCTAATTTTTTATGCAATAAATGACTGGGTCGTCTGTTGACACCTAAATTTTGATTAGGTTATTAATTAGGCTTTAATTTCTTTTATTTTTCCTTCTTTTAAATAATAAAAACAACAAAAAATAAACAAAAGCAAAGAAAAAACAAAAAGAAAAACAGAAGCTAGCAGCCATAAGGGCTGGGCCTTCAAAGCCCAGCCCCTCTCCTCTTTTCCTTCGCATAGGTCCGCGAGGCCCAGCCGCGACCTAACCCGGCCCATGCACCCCTTGTCTTCTTCCTCCTTGGCTTCTCCCTTCACGCCTCTGCAACACACACGTAGAGAGCGACAGCTAGGGTTTCGACGCGCGCGTAGGCCAGCTGGTGGCGGATAGGACGTGCCTTCAAAGCAAGCAAGTGGATAGCCAAGGTGACGCCGGTTCGGCCGCATCAAGGCCGGTCGGCACAGGGAGAATCGGCGGCCAAACCTCTCCGTCGATCGGACTCCCTCGCCTATAAATAGGCCAGCACCACCTCCATTGAAGGACACACGGAAGCGGCGAAAGATCGAGGGCTGCAGATCTTCGAAACCTCCCACTGAGAGACTTCAGAAGGGGGGCCGAGAACGAGCAGGCCGAGATCTAAGAGCTCGCGGCCGGAGAGAGAGAGAGGGAGGCAGATTGAGTCGCAGCCCTTGGACACCCCACTGAGAGACTTCAGGGGGTCCGAGGACTCATAGCCGCGGATCCAAGCCTCGTCGGAGGAGAAAGAAGAGATCACGAGAGAGAGAGAGAGAGAGAGAGAGGCTAGCCGAAGCTCGAGGTCCCTTGAGAGACTTCGGGGAGCTCGAGTGCAGGGTTGACCGTGGTGTGGTGAGCTTGGAGGGGTCCCCGAAAGATTTTGGGGGAGCTTGAAGGGCAAACCCGAGGGAGAGAGAGGGTGTTCTGGCCAGATTTGACCGAGCCCAGGTCTCGCTGTCGTCGAGGTCTTCATCGTCTCAAATCAAACCCTCCAGCTTCGTTGTGGCTCGCCGTGGCCGCCGCCGTCGTAAATCGACCCTTGCCGTCACTGTCATTGCTTCCGTTCAAGAAAAGGTAAAAAAGCCCATCGCTGTTGTCCCTGCCGTCAATCGCAACCCCATTCCGTCACCGTCACCACCGTAGTGCCTTGATTTCCGTCCTCAGCACCGCGGATTCGCAAACCCTAAGGTTTGCGATTTTCCAGGTCGCGAAGCGGATCCGGACCTGGAAAATCAGGTAGGGTTCGTGATATGGGGACAGCTAGAGGACGAGTCGAGTGCTAGAGCTAGGTCGGGTAGGGTTTCGCCGGGGGGAGTCGGGTCGTGGAGCGGGTTGTCGGAGCGGGTCGTCGGGCCAGGCCGGGCGTCCTCGAACGCTTGGCCATGATGCCGTTTCAATTAAAAAAAAAGAAAAAAGACAAAAAAATCAGAGTCGGGCCCGCAACGTGGGCCCGTCCCGATCCCGGGTTAGCCTTTTTTTTTTTAAAATTACATTTTAAATAATATTTTAAATAAATAAATTATTTTCAAAAAATATATATAATTTATTTTCGAAAAGTATTAAAAATATTTTAATTTCCAAAAAAACCAAAAAATATTTAAAAAATATTTTATTTTCCTAAAAAATCAAAAATATTCCATATTTTCCAAAAAATACCAAAAAATCCAAAAAAAAAAAAAAGCCAAAAATTCATGAAAAAGACTCAAAAAATGTTTTTCCTCCCAAAAATGCATGGAAAATCCCTTGAACATCCAAAAACCTCAAGGTTTAAACAAGATTAGGTACCGAAAGGGTATTAGTGATTAACTAGTGTAATTAAGTCCCCGATCCTAATTTCTCTGGTTGCGCAGAGTGAGTATTTCTCCCGATACTTCACTTGGGTTTCTAATTAACTCACCCCAAATCGATTAGTAGCGACTCCATTTTAAAAATTGATTTACAGATTAAAAATTTAGACTATTAAAGTCGTGAATTGGTGGACTTGGGAGAGTCCGGGCATAACTAATTTCAGTCGAGCCATTAGCCTCCGCAAGGCGCCCGCCCCTGAGGGGGCGCCGAAAAAAAAAAGAGGTCGCAACATCATCAAAATTTAGGTATCAACACTACCCTACCACCAACCACCATCGCTGCCGCCGCTAGCTCAAAGGCTAGCCAGCAATTACTTTGGTTTTCCAATGGTTGATGGGAATGGGGATCTAGGGCTTTATCAGGTAAAGGACCATCATTATCATTGGGTGCTAAGTGAAGGTGGTGGTAATGGGATTAAAAAGAGATATGATAATGAACATAAGTTCGACTTGGAGATGACCGTAGAGATGGATGGTGATCGCCACCGCCATCGTCGCCATCAGCACCAAAATGATCATCACCGTCAGAAGATTAAGGAGTTGGACTTGCTCGAGAAGGTCGCTCGCCGAAGTGGATAATTCAAATTCATAAATGCCCTAGTAGTTAATAAAAGACCCTTATTTCTGAACCGGAACACGTAGACTGTTTCGAAATATTTAGTGTTTTGATGTTTGCTATAATGTGATGGCATCAGGCTTTGCTACTTATTTTATTCAACATGTACTGCAAAAGAACAGAAAGTTTTTTGAATTTTTTTCCCCGATATTAGCCTTTTCTCAAGCGCCAAACATAGTGTGGCTTTGCATGGGTTTCATTGTTGTGGTGCATAAAGTTTTTGGCCGTTGAAACTTTGAAAGAATCATGTCAAAACTTCTTTACAATATCACGGTCACATCATACGGCCAAGAAAACTTATTTCTTTATTTGTGACATTGATGCTATTCTTGAGTCTGAATAAACCCTTCTTATTTTTTAACCATTCTTAGCTGAATTTATCTCCAAAAAGAACATTTGACCATATAAAAAGTGATATGGGTAGTCCATGAATTTTGGTCCAATCGTGTAATATCATTTGTGAACATTTTAACTTGTTTAACCACAAGGGTTGTGCCAGTAGCTACCCTTCCCATATGAGAAGAGAAAGGTAGTGAATTCGATCTCCACACCTTCTCAAGGAAGGCTAAGGATAAAGACGTTTAGTTTCAAGTATGGGATTTGACTCATACGTTCTACAAATAAGCATAGCAAAAGTTTAAGAGTAAATTGAGAATTAGAGTAAGATAAAAAAAAAAAAAAGCTTTTAACTTGTTTAGTGTGAAACTCAAACTATTTTTAAATGTTCTTTGGATTCCTTTGATCTAATCAAACAAACGAAGGGGAAGTCATCTGTCTATTCTATCTAGGCTTTTTTTTTTTTTGTAAAAGAGTTGAACATTGATGACAGATTCGCTATATAAGAGGTCCCTAATTTTGGAAAGAAATCCGGTATTCAATCCTCCTTTTTGGTGCTTTTTTTATTGCAATATTTATGTACTTCCTCAATGCTAATTAGTCTTAAACACTTTCCCTCTCTCTCATCTGTCCATTCTACCTAGGTTTTTTGTGTGTAAAAGAGCCAAACATTAATGACACGTTAGCTTTTTAAGAGGTCCCTAATTTCGGAAAGAAATCTGGCATTCAATCCTCCTCTTTGGTGCTTTTTTTATTGCAATATTTGTATAATTCCTCAATGCTAATTAGTCTTAAACACTTTCCCTCTCTCTCATCTCTCTATTCTACCTAGTTTTTTGTGTGTGTGTGTGTAAAAGAGCAAAACATTAATGACGAATTAGCTTTTTAAGAGGTCCCTAATTTTGGAAAGAATCCGGCATTCAATCCTCCTCATTGGTGCTTTTTTATTACAATATTTATGTACTTCCTCAATGCTAATTAGTCTTAAACACTTTCCCTCTCTCTCATCTCTCTATTATACCTAGGTTTTTTTTTTTTTTTGTGTAAAAGAGCAAAAACATTAATGACACATTAGCTTTTTAAGAGGTCCCTAATTTTGAAAACAAATCCGGCATTCAATCCTCTTTTTTGGTGCTTTTTTATTGCAATATTTATGTACTTCCTCAATGCTAATTAGTCTTAAACACATTCTTATTTTGTTAAATCTATCCAATCATTCTCCACTTTCTCATTTAGGCTATATTTATTTTGTGAAAATATTGATAATTTCAAAAATAGTCCCGCCCCATCACATTAGCGTAGTCCTAAGCCACTCATTGATCTACACGTGGCACCACGTCAGCAGATGGGTCCCACTGGACAGATTCGAGATACAAGATGGGCTCAAGTCCAGGAAATCCAATTTACAACACTGAATCCTGATGGTCGATTCCTAGTGAACCGTGGGAAATCAGCGTGCACCATGGCACTTTTTTGGCCCCCTTCTTTTCCCTTATAAAAAGGCCCCAACTCACTCACAGATTTCACTCACTCCCAAAGCCAAAAACAGCGTCCAACCACTCCTCTCCCCCTTCCACACCCCCCCCCCCCGGCTCCCTTCTCTTTCTATGTCCCTTCTCTGCATGGAGCTCAACCTTCCTCCCCCACTCCCTCCTCCACTTTCCGAGATGATTACCTTTCCTTCCAGACATTTTCCAGGAAAATTCCACCCCAGAACCCTGGGGCGGCTTCTCTCTTGACCTCAAGATTCCTTCGCCTCCTTTGAATGTGAATGGCTTCTACCACAAGCTCCTTCACAGCCATATACCCGACATTCCCTGACCCCAGCTTCACCATTGAAGGGTCCTCATCGAATCCTTTCTCTAAGGTGGTGTTGACCCAATAGCTCAACCCACCATTTCATTACCCATCCGTTGATCCTCACCTGGCCGCAACGTCCTCCAGAGGGTCCAATCTCTGTGCACAGCCGCGCCGCCAACCCTCCTACTCTTCCTCCGTTCATGGAAACCTTGCCAGAGAGCAGCGACAGTGTGGTGGCGCATGGCCAGCTTGAGTTCAAGAGCCTCTTTCACTACGGTCCAGTGGATCGCCGTCCTTTACCACCAGACAATGCCTTTGCTGGACTTGAATGACCTTGGATAGTTGAACGAGAGGTTTGGTGAGGAGTTCTCTTCGGCTGGCATGAGCTCGGGCCGCCAATGGGGTCATGAGCGGGACGACGGTGGTGATGATCGGAGGAAGAGAGAGGTGGTTGTTGGTCCGCGGCAGCAGCAACCAAAGCAGACAACGGGGAAAAAGAAAAAAGAGAATGAGACTGACGAGGCTGACGAGGAGCCCTTGGTCGTCAAAGGCCAGTGGAATGGAAGGGAAGGAGGCGAATATGATGGTCAATGTAAATTCGTATAACGGAAGGTATAATGGCGGTAGAGTCCAGGCAGAAGCAAATTATGGGCAAGGAAAAACATATTTTTAAAGGACAAAAGGGGAAAAAAGTTTGATATCAAGCCTCAAATGGGTCTATATGCGTATCATATAACTTGATTGTTCGTGTTTCTATGTCTAGCTTAATGTTTTGTAACTTCCCAAGAATCATCTTCTTCTTCTTCTTTTTTCGTGAATCTATCTTCTTGAAATGCTAGATATAGTTATGAGTTGTTTAAGAGTAAGAGTCATGTAATAATCTTGTGTAAAGGCAAGTCTTGTGATCATTTCTAACAAGGTGAAATCAAAAGAAAAAGAAAAAGCATATTCACCTCCTTGTCTTCCTTGAGTTGTGAGTTTTTTGAGTGTTTTTGTTGGAAAAAATATTAGATTTACATGAAATTAAAAAAATAAAATGAAATGACTAAGGTGTGCAAACAATGTTCCTTAGGATGATTCCGCCTCGGAGTATGAAACTTGATGCGTAAGCCTCTAACAGCTATCATCATACAATAAACCTCCTTTTATATTCCGCACTGAATATTAAAAGGAAATAATTTTGTGCATAATCCAGCAAGAAAAGGAAAAATACATAAAGAGAAACAAGAATATTATTGTCTTGGTAAATTGATATATAACAAGATAGGAAAGGAGAAATAAAGATATTCTAGTTTTGATATATCAATAACGCTTTCCAATTACGTCTTGAGTAACAATTTATAGGAAAAGAAAGGAAAAAAAAAGGAGAGATGCTAAGAAACAATATATGACCGTTATAAAATAATGAAGTTTATGAAGAAATAAATCCAACGTTATAAAATCGTTAAAAAGTCGGTATATGGTCGTTAGAAAGCCATGGCCGTTGCAAGCCATTACACAACCATTACAAAAATCATGACTTTTATTGCAATCATAATTTCTAATAAATATTTCAAAATTACTGAAGGGTCCATTCGTTTCGCAGAAAATGAGCCATTTCTGGAAAATATTTTCTTAGAAGTCATTTTCAAATAAAATGATAATATTTTCTGGTGTTCGGCTAAAACCTGAAAATGTTTCGAAAAATATTCTCCAGTGTTCGGTAAGGAAAATATTTTCCGTTCACCAAATTGGCGAGCGCAAGCGTTAACCTTAAGGTTCGCCAGATCGACAAACGTGAGCTTGATATCTATGAGCTTGAGGTTCACCTGGTGATGACCAACAGCTAGCCAAGAAAGAAGAAGATGGGAAACAAAGAAAAGAAAAAGAAATAAAGAAAAGAAATTAAAAATAAAAAGAAACTAAAAATAATTTGAATTAAAAAAGAAAAATAAAAATTAAAAATAATTCGAATAAAAAAAGAAAAGAAAAAGAAGAAAAATGGGAGGAGGAAGTGAGGATTTGTACAAGAGAGATCAAGTGATAAAAATGTTTTCCACTTTTCAAAAGTGAAAAATATTTTCCCTTAATTTAAAAGACCTTTTTTTCTTTTCATAGAAAACATTTTCCCCGGAAATTTATTTTCCGTGAAACGAACGTCAGAAAATCCGGAAAAGATTTTTCCGAAATTATTTTCCGCGAAACGAACTGAAAAATATCCAACAGTTTTCACGTTCAAATTATCCTATCACAAAATACACGGCAGAATTCATCAAAGTTCTGAAGGGGGCAAACCAGCGAGTCCCACCAGATTTCGCAATATGGCTTCTTGTTGTGGTGGAATGGGGAGGTTTACACGCTAGAGCTCTGATTCTGGTGGTAGAGATGGAGGCCGAGGTGGACGGGGTAATTCTGGTTATCCTGGAAGGGGAGGTTGGTCATTTTCTGCTTCCGCTTCCAGCGGGCCAGACGAGGGCGGTGATCGTGGCTACGATTCGGAGTTGCGCGTTAAGTAATGTTGGCAGCAACTTTGTTTGTTGGAAGTTTTTTTTTCTATTTGATAAACTTCATTTGGATGATCGGGATGCTTAAGAGGTCTTCTCCTATAATAAAACAGGTTTGGCAGTGGCCATGATAGCTATGAAAGAGCTAGAAGTCAGAGTCCCAGGTGATCGGGTGGCTGGGTTGATCGTGCTAGTAACTGATAGGTCTGAACATGACAGGGCGCGTTTCCCAGTTCGCAGCTTCCACCAAGCAATGATGGAGAGAAGCCAATCTCATCACCCAGGTGCATCTTCCTCCCACATAAGAAAACAAGAGAGAGTTCACGGAGTCCGCGACGTACCAGGTTTCCTTCGCCCGGTGGGAAGGATAACGAGAGGGAATTTTGGTGGATCGCTTGGTGATGCTCCGTCGAAATGGGATGAAGGATATGGTGTTAGCTATGATGTCATGGCATCAGGGTTTGCTCTTTATTTTTTTCAACATGAACAGCAAAAGGACATGAATTTTGCTGAGTTTATTTCAATTTTAGCTCTCTCTCAAGCGCCCAATACAGCTTGGCGCTTTGCATGAGTTTCATTGTTGTAGTGTAGAGTAAGCCCTTCTTATTTCTAAACCATTTTAAGTTGAATTAAACTCCGAAAAAGAACATTAAAAAAGAAAAAGCCATTAAAAACTCTAAACTATGCTTTCCATAACACATTTACGCCAAATTATCTTTGGTAACACTAATAATTCTAAACTTGTATCCATGTTGCACATCTACCTCAAAATTTGAGATAACTGTGTAGTATGAATATAAGTTTGGGGTTTTTTGTGTCAGAAAAAAATAAATTGGAGTAATGTGTCACATGAGTATAAGTTTGAGGATTTTTATGCCACCAAAAAAAAAAACTTAGAGTAAATGTGTTACAATAAATATAGTTTAGGATTGTTAGTGGCTTTTTCCTATATAAAATGATATTGGTAGTTCATAAGTTTCAGTCTAATCGCGTGATGTCATCCTTGAACTATTCTCAAATGTTCAATGTATTCCTTTTGTATGATCAAACAAATAAGAGGGGAAGTCATCCGGCATCTCTATTTATCTCAATTTTATGCATAAAATAGTTAAACATTAATGACAATTTAGCTTTTGAAGAGGTCTCTAATTTTGAAAGGAAATCCAAATTCAATCTTCCTCTTTGGTTCTTTTCATATTGCACTAGTCTTACACACTTCCCATTTAGTAAAACCTATCCAGCAACCCTCCACTTTCTCGTTCAAGCTCTATTTATTTTGCAAAAGATGAATTATTTGAAAAATATTTTTTTAAAAATTAATTATCTATATTGCTTTCAAAAATAATAATTTTTTTTTATTATCCATGAAAATATTTAGATTAAATTATCCATAATGAAAATATTTTCATTGATCAATTATTTCAGGTGATACAAACAATCATTTAAGAAAAAAATTTTAAAACATTCATTTTCAACTAAACAAACGGAACTTTAGATAAAACCCTCAATCCTCTCCTCTAGTCTCTCTAATCAAAACTTCTTGCAAAAAGGACATTCCTTTTTTAAATCAATGGTCTAACAATGCTACTGAGATAGTGTCTTTTGTCCTAATTCATCAGTTTGTCTTTGAAATGAACTTGATTAATGAGCATTTGATAGCTGCATAAAAATGGAAAATGTATGAATTATCAAAATCTCTCCATCTCACGCTCATCTCATTAGCACTTTCTTAGGCATTACACATTGATTCCATGAGGAATTTCCATTATATTCCAAAATGATTTCATTTAATTTTTTTTTGGACCAACTACTTCACATATTGATATTTTTTCGTGAACTACAGCCATTTATGTAGTTCGTAATGAAAGCAATTGCTAATGGAGTGATCTTAGAGTTTTGCTGCTCTTTTTTTTGTTGTTTTGCTTAGTTGGGAATTGTAGAGTACTTTCGTCTCCCTCCATAAACTACCTATTTTACTCATCTCCCTCCGCCATCTCTCTTCAAATTTTCTTTATTTAAGTCATAACTCATTTATGTTTCAAAAGTTATATTTTATCTTCACTTTGAAATATATTTAAAAAAAAAATTACATAAAATACCGGCATGACATCATGCTTATTACATTAAATTGTTTAAGAATTCTTAATAGTAAGTTCTCATCTTAATTCTTTAATTAAAATAATATGTTAATATCAAGTTGTTTGTATATTGAGATGGCATGATTTCTAAACCAGAACATTTAATCCGTTACGAAATATTTAGTGCTTTAGTATTAGCTATGATGTCAGGCATCGGGCTTTGCTATTTATTTTATACAAGACGAACTACAAAAGGATAGGAAATCTGTTGAGATTTAATTTTTTTTCGAAGCCCTCTTTGAGTGCCAAATACAGCACGACTTTGCATGGGTTTCATTGTTGTGATGCAGAAAGCTTTTGGGTGTTGAAACTTTAGAAAATCATGTCAAAACTTCTTTTCGATATCACAATTACATGGTACAACCAAGAAAACTTCTTTTTTTTTTTTGTTTGCGGCATTGATGTTGTTCTTGAGTCAAAGTAAGCTCTTCTTAGTTTTAAACCGTTTTCGGATTAACTTCTCTCCAAAAAGAACATTTGGTCATATATAATATGATATTGGTAGCCCATAAATTTTGATCTAAACGCATAATATCCTTGAACTTTACACTTGTTTAATGTGGAACTCGAATTACTCTTAAACATTGAATTTATGCATTTTGTTTTATCAAACAAATGAGGAGAAAGGCATTTGACACATCTATTCTGTCTTGATTGTTTTGAATAAAAGAGAAACATTAATGATACATTAGCTTTTTAAGAGGTCCCTAATTTCGGAAAGAAATCCATCATTCACCCTCCTCTTTGGCGCTTAAATAATGCAATATTTATGTAATTCCTCAATACTAACAAGTCTTAAACATTTTCCCATTTTGTCAAACCTATCAAGTAAACCTCCACTTTCTCATTTAGGCTGTTTATTTCATAAAATTATTGATTTGAAAAATATTTTCTTAAAATAATATCGCTTACAAAAGTGAATGATTAAATTTTTTTATCATTCATGAAAATGTTTAAACATAAAATTGTTGTAAAAAATGAAAGTATTTTCATTGACTAATTATTTCAAGCAATACAAATAATCATTTTTTGGAAAATGCTTTTGAAAATCATTTATTTTTTATGAAACAAACGGAGCCTTAAACAAAACTCTCAATCTTCTCCTATATTCTCTATGATCAAAACTTCGTGCAAAATAGGCATTCCTTTTTAGAGTCAATGATCTAACAATGCAACGAGGACTGTCTTTTTGTCCTAATCCGGCGGTCTATCATTGAAATGAACTTGATTAATATTCATTTGAAAGCTACAAAAAATAAAAATGAGAAAAGTATGAACTAAAAAAAAATTCCCTATCTCCTCTCATCTCATTAGCACTTCAATTGTTGGAAGTTCTTTCCTCTCTGATAAATTGCATTCGGATGATCGGGATGCTTAAGAGGTCTTCTCCTATATTGAAACAGGTTTGGCAGTGGCCTTGATGGCCATGAGAGAGCTAGAAGTCAAGAGTCCCAGGGGATCGGGTGGCTGGGTTGATCGTGCTAGTAACTGGAGTCGTGAACGCAGCCGTAGCCCGAATAGGTCTGAACATGACAGGGCTCGTTCCCCAGTTCGCAGCTTCCACCAAGCAATGATGGAGAAAAGCCAATCCCATCGCCAGGAAGCCACAGTGAGAAAACAAGGGAGAGTTCACAGAATCCTCGACCTGCAAGGTCTCCTTCGCTCGTGGGAAGGATAGCGAGAGAGGGAATTTTGGGGGATCGTATGGTGATGCTCCATCGAAATGGGATGGAGGATATGGTGGTGGTCCCGCTCTTCTTACCTCGGGGAAGAGGAAGGCATGATTCCTGTTTTTGACGGAGGCAGAGAAGTGGGCGCAGCTGAAGATCCCCTCATTCTTTCTGAGGTCGGGCCAGTCCTTTGTTTGCCCTTCTTTTTTTGTTTGTTTAGAAAGTTATGGAACTAGCAATAGGCGAAGCTGTAAAGAGAAACTTGGTTTCCCTAGAATTACAGGATCTATGATATTGTTGACCCATGATCTCCTAGAACTGGTTTTCTTTGCATATTTGTCTGCAGTGGACGGAACGAAGTTTTGTGGATACTGTATTATGGAAAACGAAGTCTTTCACTAGAAATTTTACTGGATAAGATGTGCTTTTTAGGCGGTTTTGCAGTTTTGGAACTGCTGTGGCTTGAGCTGAGGGCCTCCATATCGATAATTGGGTGGGATAAAATTAAGATGTTTGTGATTACCGTTTGCTACTTTTTGTACGAAACCGAAGACTCTGATTCTCGGTGCCGCTGAAAGTATATGAGTATCCGTTACTAAAATTTTAGTGATGGTTCTTTCTGATGTTCACTTCAACGGCTGCCGATTGGATGGGACGTGAATCATCATCACTGTTACCGTGATAAATGTGGGTTTTTTTTCTTCTTCTTTTTTTTTTTTTAAATGTGGGTTTTTGAGTGGGGTAACGGTTGAGGCTGTTTTTAGGGGAAGGGATCCTTTGCCTCCATCTTTGTCCGTGCTTCATTCATCCCAACCACCAATCCTTATAGAGATACAGTGGAGGCACCGAGCGGGTTAGAGGGTCTTTCTCCGCTTTTCGATCTATGTTTTACAATAACTGAAGCCTCAAGAGGGTTACCAATCGTGGGCTTTTGATGTAGTAGACTTGGCAGCCCTAACTGATCCAGAAAAAATGCATTGGGAGTCCTTTTTTTTTTTTTATCGGCTTGAATTGATCTTAGCTGAATATCCATATGATTTTTGAATCAGAATGTTTAATCTATTATGATATTTTTAGTGCTTTGGCGTTACCTATGATGTCATGGCATCAAACTTTACTCCTTATTTTTTGCAACATGAATTATAAAAGGACAGGAACTCTGTTGAGAAGTTTATCTTGATTTTAGCCCTCTATCGAGCACCCAATATGCCATGGCACTTTGCATGAGTTTCATCATTGCAATGCAGAAAATTTTTTGGCTGTTGAGACTTGGAAGAATCATGTCAAACTTATTTGCAATATTAGAAGTCGCATCATACTGCCAAGAAAATAGCATCCGGTCATTATATAAAATAATATTGATATCTCATGAATTTCGATCTCAACGTGTAATGTCATTTTTGTACTTTTGACTTACATAATATGGTACTTAAAACTATTTTTCCAATGTTCAATGTACTCCTTTGATTTGATCGAACATAAGAGAGGGCAGCACCCCATGTGTCTCTTTTCTCGATTTTTGTGTAAAAGGGTTAAATGTCAATGACATATTAGCTTTTGAAGAAGTCCCTAATTTCGAAAAGAAATCCAGTATTTAATCTTCCTCTTTGGTTCTTTCATATTGCAATATTTATGTATTTCCTCAATGCTAATTAGTCTTAAACACTTTCCCATTTTGTCTAAACCTATCCAGCAACCCTCCACTTTCTAATTTAGACATTATTTATTTCATGAAAAATAAATAGTTCTGAAAATATATTCCTAAAGTTGATCATTTATATTGCTTAAAAAATGTATGAATGAAAAAAAAAAAAATTATGATCCACAAAAATGCTGAGATCTAAATTGTTATCGATAAAGAAAATATTTACATTAGCTAACTATTTCAAGCTTTACAAATGATAATTTAAAAAAAATATATTTTTTGAATTATTCATTTCCTGTGAAATAGATGGAGCCTTAGATGAAACTCACTTCTTTATGATCAAAACTTCTTGCAAAACAGATATTCCTTTTTAAAATCATTGATTGGACAATGCAACTAATTTAGTGTCTTTTTGTCTTTGTCAATCAATCAGTATTTGAATGAACTTGATTAATATGTATTTGAAATATGCAAAAAAAAGATTAAAAATATATGAATTATAGAAAATTTATCCATCTCATTCTCATCTCATTAGCACTTTCTTGGGCATTATACATTGATTCTATAAGGAATTTTGATTATATTCCAAAATAATTTTAATATATTTTTTTGGACTAACTACTTCACATATTGATTTTCCCTCGTGAACTGCAGCCATCTATGTAGTACGTAATGAAAGCAATTGCTAATGGAGTGATCTAAGAGTTTTTTTTTTTTTTTTTTTGGTAACTGAGGACTCCATCACGGACCCCCATGCCCAAACGGCTCCTGAGAGTCAAGCCCCTATACCTCGGAGGAGATGCTCCCACTTAAATCGCTTTCTACTGTTTTACTTAGTTCAACCAACGCAACTATCCATGAATGGGTGTGATCTAAGAGCTTTGTTGTTCTTTTTCTACTGTTTTACTTAGTTGGAAATCGTAGGGCTTTTTCATCTCCCTCCATAAACTACATATATGTTACTTATCTCCCTCAACTTCATTGTTTCTTGACTTAAGTCGTAATTCATTTACCTTTTAAAAGTATCTTCACTTTAATATATATGAAAAAGTACATAAAACATTGGCAGCGGTATCATGTTTATTAAATTGATTTGTTTAAGTTGCTCCAAATTCTTAATAGTAAGTTCTCGTTGTAACTCTTTAATCAAAATAATATGTCAACTTTAAGTTGTCCGTATATTGAAATGTGTCTGAATATTGAATTGGACTTTCGACAAAACCACCACTGGCCACCGTGCTAAGAGACCACTACCACTACTTTCCACTTTCCTTTCCGTCGATCTTGGTTTGTGCC
Organism: Eucalyptus victrix; assembly: GCA_016097545.1. Lineage (NCBI taxonomy): Eukaryota > Viridiplantae > Streptophyta > Magnoliopsida > Myrtales > Myrtaceae > Eucalyptus > Eucalyptus victrix. The sequence goes on along the minus strand of CM027843.1, from coordinate 17,631,615 downwards.
CTCTCTCTCTCTCTTATTTTAGATGTGGTGGCATCTTTCTATGTGAAATTATGTACATATCTAATCACATGCAATGGTATGAACTACTCAAACTACTCGCAAGCTATTGTATCTCCCCTCGCACATCTTGATTCTTTTCGAGTTTGAATACATCAAAATATTGAATCAAGCTGAGCTTGTGCTGTGAATTCACTACTTGAATTGCTCTCCAGACCTATCAAATAGTCAATTTTCAATTGCAGTGTGTTTTTAGACTATAAGTCCAAGTTTAGTTCAAGTTTCATGTGAATTTTATTGACAAGTCCGATCAGATTCGACATTGTTGAAAGGTTATTTAAGTTGAGCTCGAGTTTAAAAATTCCTACTCTCAATGGAGCTTAATAGTAGAGTCAAGTTTTGAATATTTAAATCGAGTAAAATTGAGTCAAGTTATAAGTAATGAGGTGTATTGACCGAACTTTATTTCAATTGTGCCCATGTATAATAGCGCAGACCCATATAAGAACCTACGTTTTCTTGCGAGACTCGACGGGAGTCTACTGTTTTTTAACATAAAATAAAAAATGGACAAAATATTACATAGTCCCTCCTCACCACGTTAGCGTAGTCTTAGACCACTTAATGATTGACAAATGGCGCCACGTCAGCATACAGGTCCCATCGACTAAATCCGAAATCCAAGATGGGCCCAGGTCCTCGATGGTTCCCGATCCTGACCGTCGGTTCCAAGTGAACCATGGGAAATCAACGTGGACCCTATGGCGCTGTCTTGGCCCCCGTCTTTTCCCTTGTTAAAAAGCCCCAACTCACACACAGAATTCACTCACTCCCGAAGCCAAAACCAGCATCCACCCTCTCTCTCTCTCTCTCTCTCTCTCTCTCTCTCTCTCTCGCTCCCCCCTCCCTCCCTCCCTAATGGAGCTCAACCTTGGCTTCTCTCTTGACCTCGAAACTCCTCCTCCGCCTCCTTTAAACGTGAAAGGCTTCTTCTACAATCTCCTCCACAGCCGTAGCCCCGACATTCTCGACGACGACCACGCCTTCACCATCGAAGGGTCCTCATTAAATCCTTTCTCTCGGGTGGTCTCGACCCCACAGCTCGAACCTTCATTTCCTCACCCATCCCCTGATCCTAACCCAGCCGCAACGCTCCCCAGAGGGTTCGACCTCTGTGCACCGCCGCTGCCACCGACCCCTCCTCCTCCGTCCATGGAAACCTCGCCAGAGAGCAGCGACGGCATAGCGGCGCATGGCCAGCTCGAGTTCAAGAGCCTCTTTCACTACGGTCCAGTGGATCAACGTCCTTATCACGATCCGGTGACAGAGGACCGCCAGGTCGTGCCTTTGCTCGACTTAAATGACCTCGGATCACTGAACGAGAGGCTCGGTGAGGAGGCCGGTGTGAGCTCGGACCACCAATGGGGTCGTGAGCGGGACGACGGTCGTGATGATCGGAGGAAGAGAGAGGTGGCGACGGGTTTGCCGCAGCAGCAGTCGAAGCAGAAGACGGAGAAAAATAAAAAAGAGAATGACAAGGACGAGGCTGACGAGGAGCCCTTGGTCGTCAAAGGCCAGTGGACTCCTACCGAAGACAGGTTAAGAATTAAAAAAACGCCCTCTTTCTGATTGCTTCTTCTTCTTCGTCTTCTTTTTTTCCCCCCGATTTTGAATGTTTTTCTTTTGACTTCTGTGTTTTCAGTTTATTTTCCACATTAGCGTTTCTGGGCATTTTTTTCCCTCAAAATTTTGGGGTGACATGTGATGAAGAAAATTATTCATTGTCTGTATTTTTTTTTTTTTTTTTTTGTGCAGCCGCTTAAAGATGTTGGTTGAGACTCATGGAATGAAAAGGTGGTCTCAGATTGCTCAAATGATGAAGGGGAGAGTCGGAAAACAGTGCAGGGAGAGATGGCATAACCATTTGAGGCCTGATATCAAGGTTTTTTTCCGCTTTTTTTTCCTTTAAATTTATCTTGCCCATAATTTGCTCCATCTTTAGACTCCTTCCTCCATTGTACCTTCCATTATATGAATTAACATTGACCGCCATACTCATTTAGTCAAATATTCAGAAAAAGAATCACGGTTAGGTTTGATAAATGATTCACATACATAGGAAGTATATCTAATGACAGATATGCGATATACATATAGATTAAGGAATGTGAGCATTCAACACTCATCGGGATTTGCAAATTTATCATAAATTCATACCATAAGCGCTCATCCATACACACCATATATGCGTTTCTTTTATTAGTTGTCCAAAAAAAAAAATGACCTTATTTCCTTATATTTATCGATACGTGTAGTCTAGTGCGTGGAACTCGTGACTCTATCTCTTTTTTTTGTCCTTATTAAGTTTTTGGTTGACTTACTTCTTAAAGTTTGCCGATACGCTACTTATCCTACGTCGTTTAGTCCAACTCATAGGCATGCATGGCGACGAGTGCCCATGCGGACCGGATTCTTTGGAAACCATGCCTTATAATAGGCCGTAAAATTTTCTAAAGATGCTTTGATTCTTATTTAACGTAATTTGTTTTTTTTTATTTAAGTTTTAGTGATGACCAAATTGTCTGAACCTTTCACGCGCTTCCGTACCCTAGTTCAGCAGCCACTTAAGAACAAAACAAAAGGTTAAATCCTTTTTATGAACTCCAAATTCTTCCGTTTAACACAGCATATACCTAATAAAACACCCCCAAAAAAAATTAGGAATACACCACTATTAAGCCTTAAATGAATAAGATCCACAATTATATTAGAAAGGTGTAAAGACATTCATCATGAATTTCCCTTGTTTTTTCCCTCCAAGAAATTTCACCATATTGTATATCAAGAAAATATTTTACACTTGCACATGAATACAAATATTTTGTATTATATTTGATCAATTAAAACTGAAAAACCAAATTACAATCGCTTGTATTAATGAAGTGTAGTTAAAGACGCATTACCAAAATTAAAGACTTCGCCAAAAGCTCAAACTCACAAAACCCTAGAGTAAGTTTTTCTATCTCTTCTCCTCCCCTTTTTCTTCTTCTTCTTCATTTAGCTCTCATCATTTTCTTAGCAGAAGGACTCGTGGAGCATTGAAGAAGACAAGATCCTGATTCAGGCACACAAACAGATTGGGAACAAATGGGCCGAGATAGCCAAGAGATTGCCTGGAAGAACTGAGAACAGCATAAAAAATCACTGGAATGCCACCAAGCGCAGACAATTCACTAAGCGTAAGTTGCTACCCGATAGCAACAACTCCAACCTCTTGCAAAACTACATCAGGAGTGTCACCACTCCATCTCCTCCGAAATGGTCGCCACCAGCTCGTGGTCCTGACCACCGCCACCACAACACCAAGAAGCAGTCATTGTCTTTGTCGAAGGCAGCCATTTCCCGTGGCTTGGACATGCAGCCCGAAGTGGCTAACTGCCCCCAGCAGGTGCCGGATCACCACCACTGGCTGCCGCCTCCCCTAGCTCAGAGGCCAGCCAGCAGTTACTTCTGTTATCCGATGGTTGATGGGAATGGGAATCTGGGGCTTTATCAAGTGAAGGACCATCATTATCATCAGGGGCTGAGTGAAGGTGGTGGTAATGGGGGTGGAGGGAGATGTGATAATGATCGTGAGTTGGACTTGGAGATGAGGTTGGGGATGGATGGTGATCGTTGCCGCCACCATCGTCATCAGCACCATAGTGACCATCACCGTCGGGAGATTAAGGAGCTGGACTTGCTCGAGATGATGGGTCGTCAAAGTGGCTAATTCCGAATTCATAAATGCCCTAGTAGGTAATAAAAGACCCTTATATTGTTGCTGCTTCTCAAAATGTTGTCTTTGGCTTATTTGTTCTCCCAGTTTGCTTGTCCGAGACCTCATGTTGTTGTTCTGATAATCGTATGTGAGATAGAGACTTCTTTTGTTTTATTCCCATATAACCATGTGTAAGGGTGTCTATGACTATGTCAATGTTTATGTGATAGACTTGAAAGAGGTCTAATGTTATTACATATGCATATGTTTAGCTTAGTTAATCTGTGTTTACCTCGATCTTCGGGACAGATTGAAGCTTCTATCACGATCTCTCGACAATCAACTAATTTGCTAGGTGAAAACAAGAAAAAAAAAAGGCAAGGATATTGAGATTTATATAAGCAAAACATATGCATGCAATTGCTGCAAGGAGACTATTCGCAATGTCACCAAAAGACTTTCACAAAGTCGGTGCAAGAGTTCTTATTATTACTTCTCTTTTCGGGTAAAGCTCAAACCCAATCTACTTTGGTCATGCAAAAAACTGGTGACTGATTATAGGATTTTGAAAGTAGGCCAATCCTCTAGAAAGAAACTTTTGTTTGACATTTTAATCTCGTGGATGCACAAGAGTAAAATACGTAATTTTAACAAAGATAATGATATAACTATAGTCTAAACTTTCAAATCTTTAGCTGCGGATGATGGACCCGAATATGCACCTTTGAAGCTCAAAATGCATTTCCAACTGGGAAAAATTGTCGATGATAAGACAATATGCATGGAAAACACGGTCACGTTCTCCCTTTTAGGGCTTTTGAGGGTCCTATTAGAGCTAATCCTTGATCAAGATACTATTGGATCACAAGGCCCATTGAACCCATTATTTGAACGGGCTTTGCTTGACTCTTTTTTTATATGATTAAACCTAATTAGTCTAATCAAACTCCCCATAGATCAAGAATTGTGAAACCCAAGCGGCTTTCTTTGGAATTGATCAGATTACTTGTTACATGACTTTCATAACTGCGTTTCTTAAATCCCATCTCTTAACTGTGAGTTTACAAATTGCTCTCAATCTCCAACCCACTTTTTCTCTGCATTTGTATGTAAGAACTTATCCCGAGAGCCAAAAAAACTGTAGCGATATCATATTCACATTTCTTCATAAGAAAAACTCGGGCACACATTATGTGCATTGTGTATTGTTCGTAAAATCAAGCGAGCCACCTTTGATAATAATGAATTCAGTGCACCTAATGATAACCCCTCATTTGGTAGATCAATTGATACAATTGCCCAAAAGGTAAAGCAAAGGCCTGGGAAGTTGTCTTCCCACTCTCAAAGGAAATAGGGACTTGTATCGATCTCGGTCACGAGAATAATATAGGTATAAGCCTTTGGGACCATTATTACTCGGCTCTAACAACATTAGAAGCGGCAGAGTACGCAGAATTGAATCACAAACTGTCATCAGACACTCCACGTCTACCACTTTGGCCTTGGAGTCCTTTGTCATTCATCGACGGGGTTGAAGAATCACTGCCAGAAGGTATGGATCCAGGTAAAGAAGGCACTCCTAGCAAGTGTGCACAAAAGGGAGGTTAAACCGGAGAAAATATTCGGTAGTTGCAATCAATTGATGCACGTTTTTTCACTCATACTCAGTGATAAATCAACACAAGTCAATTGAGGTGGAACCAAAAACTAAAAATCTGATTTTTCTCTCCTTCCTCCATTACCCACCTTCCTCCGCTTTGTCGTCCATAGCCGCTACGGCTTCCCCCTTCATCACACAGCACCACCTATCTCCACCCCTTCCGGCATTGCTTGCAGTCGGCCCAAGCTACCCCTCCGTCATCACTCGTGGTCGGCTCATTACTCATCCAAATCTGGACTCGGATATGGCCGCAAGCTTTGCTCGTCCATCCACCAACTGAAACCACAACAGCACTGCAACAAGCCGTGACTTGAGTTTGCCCATCCATTGAAGGCAACGAGCGAGCAACAGAGTTCAGATTTGGTTGTTGTGATTGTAACTGCAAGCAACGAAGGCGAGCTACAAAGTCCAGATCTAGTCTCCACGGTAACAATTGCAAGCGACAAAGTCCAAATCTGGTTACCATCACTCCATACCTAAGGACTGCAGTGCAGCCCAACCCGACACTGCTGCGTCCAAGCCGAACACCCTCCATCGTCCTTGCTCACCCATGGCCACAAGTGACAACGATTCGTTTGACACTGGTGGCCATGGATAGCTACATCTGAAGAGCATGCCAAAAAGAAGCTTAAATGTGACGCCACTAGCCACAGACTACAACCAGATCGGCAGAGGAAAGTGAGTGATGGAGGGAGGAGAAAAATCGGATTTTTACTTTTTGTTCCACCTCAGCTGACACGTGACAATGTATTATTGTGTATAAGTAAAAAACGCGCCACATTAACAATTGACATGGCCCTTTACAACCATCGAATATGCTCTTGGTAAACTGGGTGAGACTCTGTACAATGGAAAAGAAAAGTACTTGAGCAACTGCCATATAAGATCAAAACGATACCTGCAGAGCATCGAACCTAACTAAAGCATTTTAAAGTGAAAGCAAGAGAATCTCCACTTCCTGATGATGGCAGGACGTAGGTAAGGCCAATCCATCGTGTGCAACCTAACAACTAGTAACCCTTAACCAACAGTATGATCAGAAAGAGAACTCTACTTCCAAAAGTTCTTTTCAGATGGCCTCCAGGCAGACCTCAAGTACCACTATCAATCGTTAGCTGACTTATTGAAAGAGCAAAAAGCAGCTTAATCGTCAATGAATGCCCCCTGAAGTCAGATTCCAGATTCCATGCACCAACTGTAAAAGATCGATAGAATAAACTGAAGACGCCATGACCATGACCTCGATGCACAAACATAAGCCAAATACAAGAATGATCAATCTGCGTGCATGGATTACCCATGACCTTGATATAATATAATGCCTGAGCAACATAGAGGGAAAAGCCACTATTGGATATAAAAATTATCCATCATAAAAGACCTGGGAAGTTGGATAAACCTCTTGGAGGATATATGGACTCGAATTGATCTCGGTCACAAGAAAGGTATAGGTATAAGCCTTCACAGAGTGAAGACCCTGGAGACAAAATTTCATGGCAAACTGTCCACGTGTTAACAAACATCTTTCACCTCAAGGAGTGCAAAAATTATATCATGCAACAGATTGCTAGACCAGTTAACATTAGCATATCTGAACTAGGACGAAAGAGACCTTCAAAGAATAATGGTTTCATTTCATCAACTGTGAAGTTCTTCAACTTCAACTTCGTGAAACCTCAGATATTGCACGTGAGAATGCGAAATGAAAGTAGTCCACAGATGAGGATCAGCATAAAGGAGACATCTCTTTGGGGAAAAAGTTCACTGATTTGAGATGCAACTCCTGAGCTTCTTCATAGAGCACCTTTGAACAAGCTTCTATAAGCAAATATCGTGACTCCTATCATTCAGGCGGCCGCAATTCTAGGTTGCCTGAATCAAGAACAGACAATGCCACCAACCAACCGCATCTTTCTCCGAAGATGGTACTCGCATGTAGAATTGATAACTCTTAGTAGTATCATCAGACTTGCTACAGCTTTTATGCGAACATTTGAGTCTTGCAAATGTCAAATACCCAGTATGGCCTCTGGCTTCAGCAGAAGGCCTTGCCATGATAGTTGAACTGATGCTCTCCTGCATGTTGCTTCCTTCATTAGTCTGTCTCCTTTTGCATGGAGGCTGCTGACTAGGGCTACCTCCGTGACCTCGCATACTATTGTTCTTAACCTCCCGGACTTCATATGTGCGAAGAAGCACCTCAAAGGTCCGTATGTCTAGACACATGAAATAGACGCATGGCCATTGATGTTAGAGTGAAAAAGAATTACAGCAAGAATATCTACCAAAAATGAATTACTTATAGACAAGGGAAATCTTGTACAGTCATCTCAATCCATAAAAGATATCAAAACATGGAAGAGTTGGTAGAAATGAGAGCATTTACCAGTAAAGTTCATCCTGAGTGCTTCACATGAGCGTTGCACTTGTTCAATACAGGGTGAGAAAGAGCATAATGTGCCGTCTGGTTTTAGCATTTTTGCAGCTGACGCTATGATCAACCAAGGTTGCGGTAGGTCCAAGAACATAGCATCAGCCATGCCACAAAGTTCATCGGGAAATCCATTTCCCTGGATGTCCCTAACCCCAACAGTGACCACGCTGCTCACTCCTGTTCTCTCAAAGTCCTCCCTGTAGGAAGAAAAAAGTCAAGCCAGCATGTTTAGACATTATGAAGGGAAACAGAGTTTCAAGTTTTCAAGCAATTAAACCAGAAACTCTCTCTAGCAAATTCTTAACGTTTGAAATCAGATAAACTCTCAAAGTTCAATTACACAGCTATGAGTTCACCGATGACTATTTCAGCGCCACTTTAACACATAGCTTGAAGGAGCGATAAGAAAGGAAGAGAAATGATTTTAGAAATACAATCGTGTTCGGATGGGGGAAAAGAAAAAAGGAAGGGACTTGTATACTAATAAACAATTTTTTTCTTGTTTCTCACTTATATCCTTGTTTTATATTTTTTTCCAAATACATAAAAGGGTATTTATGCCATAATGCATTTTTATTCCATTTTTTCCCCCTCATTAGTTATTAGCATTCAGACAACATTTTAACTCAGATCCTTCCAAACCCTTTTTCTTCTTTTCTCCAGTAATTATGTAAATCGTTCCTCGTCCTTTCTAATAACTGTAGAAGCTTCCTTTGGAGGAAAATGGAAGACACTGAGAAAACAGTGAACAATTGCATATGCATAACTTTGTCTTAGCTTAGAGGATCTCCAGGAGTAACTTAAGAAAGCCAAAAAACTCAATTTCCTAACAAGGAATCACCAAACCTGTTCGACAAATGTAGCCCAGAATCTAAGAACCGAAAGATCAAGCCAAACAGCCAAAACAAAACAGCAAAGCACACCTATTTCCAACTTGTAAGTTACACCACCATAGCGAGGGATTCATCAATCTTACCTAGCAGAGGCAGCTCTTTGTTCATGAAAATCAAATGTATAGACATGACCGGTTGGAGCCACAGCCCTCGCGAGCGAGGTCGTTAACGACCCGCTTCCCGTCCCCGATTCGAGAACCAGACAACCGGGAACTATCTCCAAGTACATGATCACGAAGCTGATGTCCGCAATGTAAAGTATTTGAGTCCTGTGGCTCAACACCAGAGTCCACAGCTCCGGAGACGGAGCCAGCAAGTAGACGTATCCGCTCTTGTTGCTGTACACCTTGGACCCGAAGGGCTTCCCGATCCAATCGGAATGCTTGAACACGCCGAAACGGTTCTGGAAGACCGACCCCTCGCACACGTTGACGGCCTTCATCGTATCGTGTCTCTCGTAAACGATCACCAAATCTCCATCGGCAATGTGCTTATTGAAGGATAATTTCTTCGAGGTGTCGAGCGCCAACATTTTTTCGTTGTTGAAGATCTCGATTCGCTTATCGCAAATCGACACGGTATGATTAGCTGAAAGAGCACGAAGTACAAGGATTAGCCAATTCGCGTAGCGCACATGCGAGAAAAATACTTGTTCTTGCGATTGTGACGGCGAGGAACTCGGGCTCTTCCGAGCGTCGAGCTCCGTCGACGGCGGGGAGATCGACGCCTTTGAGGTCCATCGCGTGGGCCAAAGCCGCTGCATTCGCCGCCGTCGATGAGGTTCGGCTCGTCGAGGGAGACTGGACGGAGCTCGCGCGTCATCGAGCTCCGTCCAGCGACGGTTGGAGCCGCGAGACGGAGGGAGCAAGAGACGCAGACGGAGAGGACAGAGAGAGAGAGAGAGAGAAACGGAGAGATAGAGAGACGCACCCAGAGGCGGCAGATGCGGAGGCCGGCGACGGAGGCGGTCGTGGTGGTTTTGACGGCGGCGGCGGCCGCGGTGTCTGTGTTGGTCGAATTAGGTTCGGATTGAGAGGAGGGAAGACTGGGGTTTTAGATGGGTTTTTGCGTTCTTTTCCTCAATTTTTAGTAGGAATATTTTGGGTTATGTGCGGGCTAAACTTAACGGAGGTATTTCACATATTTCCTCGGATTGAAAGGAAATTGGTATATCACTCTTATTAAAGTTCCCGTTAATTTCGCAAAAACTAATTTTTTTATTCGTTTTTTAGTATTTGGTTAGCAGGTTAATTCCCTAAAAATCCTCAAACTTTAAGTTTAATTCTAATTTGGTCTCGAACTTTTTTTTTTATCTCATAAAAAATCTCAAATTTTATATTTAGTCTAAAATTTGCCCTGAACATTTATTTTTTTTGTTTTAGAAATAACCTCAAAATTTAGATCTAATCTGAAATTTGCCCCACACTTTTTTTTCTCCAAAAAAAAAAAAAAACCCAAAGCCAATCCCAAATGTACCCCAATTTTTTTGGTCAAAAAGAATACCATCAATTTTTACTCTAATCCTAAATTTACCTCAATTAGCCATTTGTCCAAAAATCGCGGTTAGTCACTCATAATTTTCATATTCTTGAACGGTTTTATTTTGAAAATAATTTTCTATGTCATCATGTCAATGTGTATTTATCGTCGATGTGGAAATGTCACATTAAGTTGGAAATGGACTATGATATAGATTTAAGAATAAATTTAAAATTAATTATTCTTTTTAACAAAATAAAATTCGAGACAAATTTAGGATTGGACCTAACATTTGGAGTTTTTTTAAGAAATTAAGAAAAATTAAGCAATAGAAAATCTATATTTAATTTCAAAAAAATGATTTTTCTCTTTAAAAAATTAAATTATTATGCTAAATATGACTAGGCATTTATGCTTGGTTCGAAATTCTAGCTTTAGGCACAAAAACCCCAATGCAAGTTCCCAGATCCCTCGCATCCAGGATCAAGTCTCTCACGCTTGGGCCCAAGTCCATCAAGGCTGAGCTTGAAACCCCGATGCCCATCATGAATGCCTCAAAACTCGTGCCCGGGTTCACAAATGTCAAGTATGGGATCCTAACTCAAGCGATCCTCAACACCCAAACCTAGGCCCACAAAGGTCATGCTTTGGTCTATCAAGGTTGGGCCCAATGCTCATGCTTAAGTCCATTAAGGTCACACTTGAGGCCAAAGTAACCATTTTTGGATTCCGTGCACCTAGGTTGGGGTCCATCGAGGTCGGACTTGAGATTCCAGTACCAATAATCGACTCCCTAGCTGTCATGCACAAGAATAGTGCATGTTTATTAAGAAAATCAAACCAAATTATGCAAATGGTGGAAAAAAATTTCCAATTTATTTTCAAGTTTTAGCTAAATACTGGAAAATAAAGAAAATATTATTATTTTCCCTTGAAAAATGACTTTAGAGGTGATTTTGTAATTTCGTGATGATTAAATAATCAAGAGTAGTGTGCTCTTTCAACAAATTTATAATTTAGTACAAATTTGATGTTGCCACCATGGTTATGAAACTCAAATATCATTATATGCTATAATTCTATAATCACAAACACAACAAATGAAAAGTTGGTTTGATTTACTCGATTACTCAAATCTCTCTCTTCTACACATGTTGCGATCATGTCTATCGAACTTCCATCTTGTCATCAATCTCTATGTTGAAAGAGAAATTTCAAGTCCACATTTTTAAAGTAAATGGATACGTTGTTCGATTACTGAAATAGAGTTTATTTTTAGAACGAATCATCAAATCGACAGCCGGAGCAAGTTCGACCTCGCGTGGCGGCGGCCCAATTGAAGAAAACAAAAAGGGAATCCAAGCGATGGGCTGGTCGTTATGGATCGAAGAGGACAACCTGCGAAGAGATGGAAAGGTCACAATCAAATTAAAAGCACCCAATTGCCCAATCCCTCAAAGACACCGAGAAGAGTAGCCACGGCAGCTCGCGTAAGGCGAGAGGGTTTGAAAAGAGATGAGGGCGTCAGAAAGTTGGGTGAGATTGCTGGTGCTCTTTCGGCCCTTCACTTGGATCTCCATCGGATAAAATTCACACCTCATCTCCTCTTCTGCCCTCCTCTTCCATCCTCCATCATCCCTCCGCGCACGCACCTAGACAGCATATATATACATACGTACGTATCTACAGAATATCTCCCACCAAAATATCTCCAAACCTTGCACTTTTTCACACTCACTCTCTCTCTCTCTCTCTCTCTCTCTCTCTCTATTGTATCTGGCTACTGCTTGAGGAGGGAAAAACATGGTGTACCGTGAGCGCCGCCACCACCACCAGCACCACCAGCAGCCCTGTTTGCACTGCCACCCGCAAAGCTACATAAGAATGGTATGTGGGTGCGTTCATATACCTTAAGCTGAACTTGGCTTTGCCTAAAAACTTTGATGGGTTTTCTCTCTGTTATTTCGGCTCTTCTTTCAAGCTCATCTGATCAATGATGTGTTTGCAGGTGCAACATTTGATCGAGAGATGCCTTCTCTTCCATATGACCAGAGATGACTGCATCCAAGCTCTAGCCAAACACGCAAGCATTCAGCCCATTGTCACCCTCACCGGTTCTCTCTCTCTCTCTCTCTCTCTCTCTCTCTCTCTCTCTCTCTCCTCTCTCCATAACAAGTACTTGACTGTTTGTGCTTTTGGCAGTGTGGAAAGGGCTGCTGAAGGAGAATAAAAGCTTCTTTGAAGCGTATTACCAAGTTGCTCCCCAAAGCTATCCGCAATGTAAGCCATCAACAGACTGTGCAAGTTCTTCGATGATCATGTTGAAGGGTTCTCATCATTTTGGTCTTACATATATGTTCATTTTGAGCTCTTACATATGGTTGCTCGTTTGTCAGATAAGCCATCAGAGAGAATCTCGAACGGGAAAAGCAGAAATCAATGGAGGTGAAGAATAAAGAAAGTGACATGTTGAGGAGATAAAAGAGTATTTGTTTAGGATTACACGATGCTTGACTCAAGTTATAGCCAAGATTCGGGATTGGGTTTACCCACGACCCACGTTTATATCGGCTTAGACAGAAACTAGATGAATCAGGAATTATGCATTTTGTGCGTTGAATTGAACGAGTATATTTCATGGTTGTAATTCTCTTGTTCATTCAGTAGCAACCTTGCCAATGAGATCTCAACCTTGAAGCAATGACGCTCCATCTTCTAGGACCTAAAAATGATGGACAAGCATTCCTATTTTTGACCTAGACAAAAGACTTCTCAACGTTTCTCAAAAATTTGTGGGAACATGACACATGTAAAGCATAAGCCATTTCAAGAACGTACTTGACATGTAAGATAGGGAGGGCTATCGGCATTTGACATCACAAGCAAAGCTTGACCCAGCATAGCAAGGTTGGAAAGAAAACACGCAGGTCGGATAAGTTGATCACAACCATTTTCGACAGTTTTGTTCTGTTCCAATGGAAGAAGAAATCCACAGTATGAATTGAACAACACAACTTATTGAGAGGAATAAATAGCTATGACCCAGCAATTAGGATTGTGAGGTAATCTTTATGTTTTAGTCCCCTAAGATTGTGAGGTGCTTCGAATCTGAGCATTCACATGTATAAGTCAGGGAGTCCTGTGCTGCAGAGGAATTGATAACCTGGCCTACTAATACTCAGTTGACTGATGAAGGTTTGGAATTCTGATCCAGAATGGACTACCACAATATTCGTTGCTTAAGGGCCTTAGGCTTTTCATGGTATCAAAGGACTGAACCACACCGTATGCTGAGACATACTAAATGGCGAGCGTATCGTCCGTTCGAAGGATAAGAAAAATACTGTGAGGAGCAAAATGCGGAAATAACAAGATGTCCCCATCCAAGAACACCAACGGCATAGCTCCAACAGAATGACTTATCCATTAGCACCTAGAGCAGAGCAATACAAGCTACCGTATTTTAAGACAGCCTCTATAAAGGACCTGTCCAATCACTGCAATACACACGGTTTGAATTGGTCACTCTGTCGACTAGAACAAGGCCAGGTCAATGTGCATAAAACTGAGCCAAAAGACAACACTTAACCACCATATGGCAATAGTTTGCACTTATTTACTATTGGACAGACCAACCAAGTAGCTGAAATTTTCCTTAAGCAGCTTCAGCGAGAGCTCCTGCCTGAGTCAGCAAGGGCACGAGCTTTCCCTCATTGTGCATTGCAGTTGTAGCTACAAAACAATTAAAAAAAAAAGTCAAAATGAACCAACCAAAGAGGGATATCACAAAACAAAATAAATTAAAACTCGGCATTGCAATTTCAGCTAGGAATGAGAGACTTACCATCACAGCCACCGATATGATTCCCCCCGATAAACACATTTGGCACAGTCTTTTGTCCAGTCCACTCAGCCAGTGCAGATTGAATCTCACTCCCATCATCTATAGAAAACCAAATTAGATGCATTGAGCAGCTTTATCACATAAGAATGAAGAACTAAAGACATAAGATTATTGCTGTCAACCAGTTTAAGTGGAAAATATGAATAAGCCATACGAAACAGAATGAAATCACACGCATTTTCATGTCCAACAGAATTAGACAGTCAGGTCTTGGTTCTTCACTATACCTATATCTATCCATTACAGAGAATCTTTCATGGATGTCTAATGGTAAACATTCAGCAGATCTTCAGCTAACCGATCTCTTGCTCCCTTAGTTCTCACATTAGAGACCTAAAATTCCAATACACACTTCCCTGATTTCAATATTAAGCATCGCTTAATAAAAAAATCCAATCCAACACAAGGAAACCAGCATCAACATTAAGTTCTTTTTCTCCCCAGAGCCTTCACTGTGTTTCTCACAATCTGTATATTGCAAATCGACCTCTAGGCCAGTGAAAAGACATAACAACTGTGGCTTAGAGCATAAGTTGCAAAGAAACAGTATGAACAACCAAAAGTCGTCGGTCGAGGTCATCATGACACTACGAGACAAATTTCAAGCAAAAAGGATACCCAGCTGATCAAAACAAATATAACGATTTCCAGCATCAACACCTGGGAGGAACGAAGTCACAAATCACAAATCAAACATCTAATATCATTCTCATGGGCCACAACAATTCAACAATTCTAGTTCGCATCAACGAAGAAACAGATCAAGATCGAAATCAGTTTACACTCATGCAGCAACTCTAATCGACTGTAGGCTCCATTGATTTTACGGAAAATGAATGATCTGAAACATATTTTCCTAAAAAAGATCGCATATGTCACCTGAAATGATCAGTCAAGAAGAAACTCTTTTCTTATCGACAAATGCAACTGATCAATTTTAGGAAAATATTTTTCAAATCGTTCATTATTTTTCTATGAAACAAATAAGAGCCTTAACCGACAAAAGCAAATACTCTCGCGTCAAAGATACAAGCACAGCTAGACATCTCGTAAAGGATGTGAACACAAAACATCGTAACACCTTCAAACGAAACTAAGTCCAGAACAGAAGCTGTAGGGAACATCCAGAGGGAGACAGAGAGAGGGACTCACTCTCCTGATTTAATTCGAGGGCCATGAAATTGACTCCCAATCTAGACAACAGCTCCTTCACTTTGACGCAGTAGGAACAGGTCGTTTTGCTGCGCCACAAAAACACACGCCCCCCCTCTCGCCGTCAGAACGCGGAACACGACGACGACGATCGGCGGTCGCGCGGCTCGGCCCGCCCGCGCCGCACGAAAGAAGAGGGTGAAGAGAAAGAAACCGGACGAGGAGATTCATAATAACAAAATAATACCTGAAGACGACGACGGGGTTGGCGGACACGAGCTCCTGCGCCCTCTGCATCGCCATTTTCGCGATCTCTCTCGCTGCTCTTCGGCGGTGAGAAGTGTCTCTACAGTCCGAGCCCCAAATCGGAAGAAGCTTCGCGAAATGCGGATTTCACAGAGGCGCGCGTCCTTGTAGTGGGGAGAGAGAGAGAGAGATGGATAATCCCGTTTTCCTGGATTGATGTATATCTGGAAATATGACGCGGAAAGGGTTCAGAAAGGCTGGAATTTTAACCGGCGGCGCTAGATTTTTGTCTTTATGTGGGGGATCTGTCGGGGGCGGGGGCTTGTAACGTGACGTGGCGGACTACCTGCCGCTGGATTTGCCCCTCGTACGGCGGGATCTGACGGGCGCCCCGAGACTCCGGGGACTAATCAAGTGTGAGTCAAGGTCGTCCACCTTAATTCTTATCTATATCTTTGGGCGGCACTATCGCCACGGCTGAGATGACCCAGGGTACCGCCTTTTAGAGTACTTTGACCAAAATACCCTTTTGCTTGGGGGACGAACACGTGGAGAGGCGCTCTTTCGCGGCAAGAAGAGCAAATGAAGGGACGAGGAAAGGAAAATTTTATCAGATTAGTTTTTGTATTTACAAGAGTGGGCTGGGCTTTATAATGGAATATAGCCTTTTTCGGTTTGTCTAGGGGGGCATTCAACCGGCTTTGATGGCGAAAATCTCTACCGCGTTAAAGAGATCGCACAAGAAGCTCGATTAAGGTTTCCATCGTGTCTCCTTAGCACCAAGTCCAGCAAAATCTAATCAAGTCCCCGAGAAATGATTTCTCCATCTTGTGCTTGCGATGCTCTTGCCGGAGAGAGTATTGTCCCTTCGAGTTTGGAAGTTAATCCATATAAAAGCAGATTCTCTCTTTTTAGATCTCGAAGGATGTCATCGTGGAAATTTTGCCCCATGATGAACTTTTGAGATCTGCAGAAATCCTCTCAATTGTATGTGTTTAAGAGAGAGGAGGCCAGAGGGGAAGGGGGAATATGATCAGCATAGCGGTCCCAGGACGAGGTTAATTTGGTCACTAAAGGTTATGGCTAGAGCAATTTTGGTTGTGGCAATAGCATTGGCCTCATTTTTATTTTTTTTTCCATTTTTTTGTTTTAGGTTGAGTGGTTAATGGGGAATTGAGAAGGACATATACATACAATTTATTGTCAAAAAAGAAACTTAGCAATTGGAGATTAAAAAAGAGATTCGTTAGGTTTAGGAAAAACAATAGCAAAAGACTGAAAACCCCTAACATGTAAGAGAGAACAATAACAACTTAGTTTGAAATTTAAAAAAAAAAAATCAATGAGATGAATTGGGCAATTTAGTTAGTCGGTTAGTATTGAGTTAGTTCACTAGTCAGAGTCACGCCCGAGTCTCATCTCAAATTGATATGAATTCAACGAAGTATTTTTTTAATCAATAGAAAAATTGGACTTTGAAGTGATATATAAATTAAGACCTAGTTTTATCAAATGGTCTTTGAACTAAGTTGGGATGGCTAGATCGACTTAGATAGTTGTTCTAAGAGTGAAATAGATAATCAAACCAAGGCCGGGCTAGAATTTATACTCTCATTGATGGTATGCTTTAGTAATTGACCAACATATGTAAATGGAAAAAGGTGAAACCTACGAAGTTTGCACAAACGTGCAACTTTGATCATTGTCTCATTTTTGTCCACAATATTTAGATGTGGAGATTCTGGTAGAGACAATGCCAAACATCATTAACTACAAAATTGTACCATATTGTGTTGTGTCATTGTTTGAGGGTTGATGAGCCATGTTATACTCAAATTCTGGATGAATATGATAAATGAGTAGTTGATATATATGGATTGAGTATCTTGTGACATCATAATAGATTCAAGTTCTAAACTTGATCCTTTTCATTTTAGTATCATCACGATTATATTTTCACGTAATCTCGAAATTTATCAAATTCTACCGAAAAAGTGGAAGTAACATAGATATTTTGTGGAGTATCCCTTCATGCCATGTCACATAAAATTCAAATTGGGGACCCGAAATTGACTCTCTTTTTTTCAAAAGAGAGCCTAAAGTGAACTTTATTTCAATTGAAGGTTCGATGTGATGATTTAGTCTTAAATAACCTGAACTCAATAGCAAGTTCTAATTTTTTTTCTCCCTCTTTCATTTTCTTTTTTTCTCTTCTTTCGTGTCTAGTTGCTGACTAGCCACTGGCCATAGACGAAGGCAACGAAAGACTCGACCTCATTGGATCTAGGAGTAAGTATGGTTTTAGAGTAGACCTTGAAATTTGAGAACTAGATCGATGGGAACCTATAGATTCCAAATTCCAAGGTATACAAAGTAGATTTCAAATTCCAAAAAAAAAAAAATAATGAACCTATTTTGACAAGGTTAATATCATGTTCTCAATTGGAGGAACAAATAACAAGTTCTAATGTTTTTCTTAGTTTATGTCTTCACGTGATCTTGCGATGTAGTTTGAGCTTTTATTTTATGATTGAAATTTTTACTTTATTAATGTTCATATTTTCCATGTGCCATTATGATTAGTAATTATACAGCAAGTGGTGGTTATTAAAGGTTTAATTCATCATAATCGTTCAATTAATAATATAGTTGGAACTTGATAGATTCTAGAACCAACCCTAAAGCCTATGAAAGGGTGAATTATAGTTTCTAGGGTGTATAAGATAGGTTCCAAGTTCCAAAAATAATGAAAAATCTATTACAATGGGTAGGTTCCAAATTTTAGGTGAAATCAACGTGGAATCTAGAACCATTCACCCCAAACCGGATCTTGCGACAGTGAGTCTCACCTAAAGCTAGCGAGTTTGGCCTTCGAAGGCCCACTGACTGGTGGAGAAAGAAGGAAAAAAAGAAAGAAGAGAAAATCTATATAAAAAAATTCATAAAGATTATGATAATTTCAATAACATTGCCCATATCAATGCCAATTGTGCCATGTAAAAAGTACAACATCTACGTCAACAATCACCAACTAAAATTGACCAAAATGGGCCATATTGACAAATTGTTAAAAAATTTAAGACTCAATTGGTCAAATTAAAAAGCTTAGAACCAAATTGACCTTCATATAATATATTTATGACTTTTTTTCTTAATAATTTTCTCCTGAATTTCACCTTAGGACCTGTTATGTTCTCCTCCTCCATCCCCTGTAACTTGTGAGCTTATCTTACTAACATATCACTGGGCTTCATGCCTAGTTGCATCATTAATCCCGACAGAAAAATTGTTTAACGTATGTTGTGCCTGTACGCTACACTTTGTAAGAGTACATTTTCTCTAATTGAATTCACAACCAAGGACAAGAGCTATAATTCTCCCTACACCATAAACCATCTTAAAATCATACAAATCCATGAAGTGAAATTAGGGGTGTCGGAAACCGAACCGAAAACCAAACTCAACCGAAAAAATCGAAAAATTCGATTTGATTCAATTCTCATTAAAAACTGATATTTTTTTATTGGTTCGGTTTTTATCGGTTAACCGAACCGAACTATACAACAACAACAAAGAGATATCAATTTCAGCAGAGAGTCGGGCATCCTCCATCTCCATGTCCGCCGGCCGCAACCGCCGCTGAATCCGCCACCGCTTCCGCCATGTGCTACGGCCGCCACCACCACCCCCACCGGAGGCCCTTCTCCGACGACCACTTCGCCCCCGCGCGCGGCGGCGCCGGCGCCCTCCTGAACGCTGACGCCGTGGCGGCGGCGGAGGACCTGCAGAGCCGCCTCGCCGAACGAAGCCGGAGATTCTCCTTCGGGGACTACCCCGATCTCGAGCCCTAGATTCCAGAGCTGGACGATGTTCGTCCGGTCGCAGAAGCCCGATAAGTGGTCGCAGAAGAAGCTCCGCCGGCGCCGGAGATTCGAGCTCACGCCTTCGCGTTGCGGACACGCCGAGCCCCTGACGACGAAAACTTCTTGGTCTCGCGATGGGTCTTCGAGAGGCGACCTTGTAAGCTCGATTTCGTCTTCCTCTGTTTCCGAAGAAGGAGCAGAGCAGGACGACGAGGAGCAGCCATCGTCTTCCTCGCTACCGTCTAGGCAGCTGCTGAGAAAAGGCTGGGACTGAGACGGCGACACCGAGACAAGGTTGTTCTGGTACTGGATGATGAGGAATCTGATTCGGTTGATTAGGGTGCCGAAAGAAGCGACGAGGGCGAGGATCAGAGCACCCCATATACAGAAACTGTAGGCCTGCGAAATCGTCCCGACGGAGAACGAGAGAAACTGAGAGAGAAAGACGGGTCTTGGAGAGAGCTTTTGCCCGTTTCGAAATCGCCTATTCTGTTTAGGACTGGCATCTCTCATTCGGTTCGGTTCGAAAACCGAAAAGTAAAAGTTAAAAACCAAAAAACCGAACCGAACCGTTTGGTTCGTATTCGGTTCGGAAGTTTTTTTTAACGGTTCGATTTTTCAAAAAAATCGAACCGAACCGAACCGTTGACACCCCTAAGTGAAATCACGGTTTTTCCATAGATGATTCTCAATTGTGTTATTATTTCATGATAGCAAATATCATGGCTACATGAGTAACTCCCCAAACGTGTTAATAAATTAGGAATTTGTAGAACCATCTCAGACAGTCACTGGCTTTTAGAAGGAATGAACATCATTCAGGCCCCAAAAAGGAACTAAAAAGCTAATTGGAAAGCCATGGAAAAATTAATCAGGAAAATGTCTCAAACATGCTCAACTGCCTGCAATTTTGATTCCTGAGTATAATTCATTTACCCCGCTAGACTAGTAATTTCGATTCTCAACCAAGTGCAGCTGAGCTATGCAGCGTTTATTCCGACAAAACTTGCCGACATGAAAGCAATCCTCTGAGTATGCCACATCACAAGCCAACACCACAAGGCAATTCTGCAAGTAATTTTTTTTGAGAGGAAACATTCTGCTCCCTCTTCTGCAAAAGTAGTCAAAGGAATCGGCCCATTGATTCAAAATACTATACAAGAGAACGTCTGCTGGATGAACTGCAAAACCTATGGAAGAAATTCAAGACTAGGAACTCCCAATGAAATGTGCATTTAGGGATACCGATGTTATTACCATATCTCTATGTTTAGTCAGCCGTTCTTCTGACTATTTCTCTCGGTTGAAGAGCTCCCTCCCTTAGAAAAGATTGTACAGGCCACCAACCACCTAGAATTCCGACACCTAGAATTCCGACCAAAATGTATTTCTGACCAGTCGATTCAATCTTTACAAGGCAGAAGAACTTATAGTCCTGAACTTCAACCTTCTTGGCACATAATGACTACAAAGTGGGTGACCGGCAGAGAGACAATGGTTCTTCACGTCATTGGTAGAGAACATGCTCTAGGAAACTCTTAGATAATCTCAACGTGATTGTAGTTAAGACAAATGCATGTGAATGCCCAAGAAGCTGTCAATCATGATCATCACCGGACAAAGAAAAAGGGGCAAAAAATTGCAGAGTGCCTCTATATGAAAACAAACATCAATCTACAGGTGAACTGTTTAACCCATGAAAAGATGAATCTTTTCCTTGATTTACGAATGCTT
Source organism: Eucalyptus victrix (assembly GCA_016097545.1). NCBI lineage: Eukaryota > Viridiplantae > Streptophyta > Magnoliopsida > Myrtales > Myrtaceae > Eucalyptus > Eucalyptus victrix. Next base: position 17,610,493 of record CM027843.1, on the reverse strand, counting down.
GTTTTTCCAAATTGTCTCGAGTCTTGAATATGCAACCGGGGGTTTAAAAAAAGAACCACCTTTTGCCTCTACGAACTGAGTTGTTAGAAAAAGGGAGAAAAAAGAAATAGCTACTGCACTGGACCCACAAGGATACTTCACAACATTTCCTTAAAAAAAGAAAAAATCGTAGACTAGAGACATATATGAGATGAATACTTTTTAGCTTTACTCAGAGCACATCCAGGAGAGAGCCAAAATGACAGTTTTTGCTGAAACGTCAACCCATAAATTTCACTTCCATAGCAAGTGTAATGATATTCAGATTACTATGCAAATCATGATCAACAAATGAAGGATCAATAATACATGTGTGGCTGCAGGACAGTCATGAAATTTTTCTCAGATTAATTGAGAAATGATATGCAGATGAACATCCCAGGATAATATCTATAGCAAATGCAAGAGACCTTTCAATGAAGATTTCGGACAGATATCTATTGGCACATGCAAACATCTTCCATTATCCGCCTCGTCACTCATGGCTCAAAGTGGGAGATCAGAAAAGTTTATGGCAGCAGTGAACATACCTTTAGTCTGTATAGGTCAGACTCTTGATGTAGATTGACTACACAGCTAGAACACAAAAGATTTGATGTCAAGCAGTTGCTAAACAACAGCAGTAGATTATAATAAATCGACAATGACAAAAGTCCATTTCCTTTCAAATATCTAAAGAAATATAAGACATAGCCACATGAACATTAAAGCATCAGATGTTTCCACATCTCCAATTCGATAATTATTGGGAATGAAACTTCTAGGGATCGTTAAAATCGAGCCATCTTTCCATTTGAAGTTTTACTTTGTGAGAAAGAGCTCTAAGTAACACAGGTTGATTACATATCAGATCAATTCAGTAACTATCAACAGCTAATGAAGCAGATCAAACATCTCTCTCAATACTAGAATTATGTCAAAAGAGCAATTATATCCCCCTCATAATCACAGATGCACTCACATGATACCAAAGAGAATGATAGAAAACAAAAAGGCTTTGTCAATAAATAAAATTTGGAAATTTGAATTCTCGATGCTTAGAGGAGCCCATGTGAAGTTGCCCGTCGACTCGACATATTACAGACCAAAACAAACTTATAATTGTCCATTTCTATGGATCTCTGTTTATTTTCTCCTTCTAATATGTATGGGAGCGGAATATGGGCATCAACCCAAGACCTCATGGATCTTGATCTTGGTAAGCCTAAAGCATGGACCACTAATAGGCCACGCCCTTGTGACTCCATATTGTATTCTTGATTCCTAGACTAGCTCTATAATCAGGTACAAGTATAGAGACCAATAAAACACAAGTAAGCACACCACTTACCTTCTTTATAGGAAGATAAACTGATAAAGGACTGGGCTTTGTGCTGAGAAGGAATAGAATACTTCTCATTGCAAGTTCAATAGGATGGTCCCAGTTCAAAAATACAGTAACAAGGAAAAAGATGGGGAGCAAAAGTTTTCTCGCAAGGGCCCACAAGGCCTTGGGACTATCTTCCAGATTGGGCTCATCCCACGTCTTCGCTCGTTCATCATTTTTCACGGTGGGCTGTTCAAAGTTATCAAGTGGGTTGTTTTCTCTGTTAAGAGTTCGAATTCAAGCTGTGTTGCAGGAAAAGTATATGTTTTGGACTGATGCAGATAAAGCTTTCTGTTCCAGATAGGGGATTGGGCTGCAGTGGACATGAGAAAGTTTGATTTTGGGCTTTTGGAGATTGACAAACTTCCGGATAAATATTTGACAAATGTACGGTGTGTTGACACATGAACATTTTAACAAGATATTATACGGAATGCTAACGGAGGTAAATTTGGATAAATGGTACCGGTTTGAAAATTTTTGTGAGACGAAAATTTATTTGGAATAAACATATCTTGAGGTACTAATTTGGGGTTTTTATTGGTAGTAACCCAAATTGTAATTGTTGAATAGTTAAATGTTGGTAAGAATTTCATTGTCCTAGAAATTAACCTATCCAATCTTATTCATTAGATCTCTCTAATGAGGTAACCTCTCGAGGATATATCAAAGATGATGATTTTATCTCCAATTAATTACCAGACTCCTTCCTCTCTCGTGGTCCTACACTTTGTTGGCCTCATCAAAGGGAATCTCTCAGATGAAGCAGAGTTGAAGATTCAAAACTTGTATAAGACTGAAAGGAAAAAAAAAATTGGAAATTTTTAGTAATTTTCTCAACAAATTTTCCAGAGTTAAGTAATTTTCTTCGACTGATTTAGCACCTTCACTGTCGACAATCCTTCCGGAGAGTCAAGTCTTCTTAAGGACTTTGAACAAAAGATCATGTACGACTCATCATCATGCTCTGGAGTTAAAAAAAAACTCCCCACTCTCCCTCCAAAGTCGTTCTCCGTCCCTACCCACCATGGACTTTTGCAAAGACATGGAACAAGCACTGCATAGACTTATTAGACACGGTATGCATAGACTTATTAGACACGGTATGTTTTGAGAAGAATGAATGATTAAAAATATTTTTTTTAAATGATCATTTATATAGTTTACAAATATAAATGAACGAAAAATATTTTTATCATTCATAAAAATATTTGAACATAAATTATTGTCGATAATGAAAATATTAACCATTGACTAATTATTTCAAGTGATACAAGCGTTCATTTTTATGATAATGTTTCTTGAATCATTCATTTAATAGAAATTTAATCCACTAAATCAAGCCAATACATTTATAGGAACTTGTGCGACCCATGTTGGACGCTACTAGAAGCATGATTGTCATGCAATTCTGCAAGGTTCTTATCACCATATCACTGATAGACTAAGTTGACATTGAAGTCCTAGGAATTTTATGGCTTTCGAGACTTAGACTTGGAGCGAGGAAAACCTATGTCTGTTCATTATCAAAGATGATAATTTATCTCCAATTAATTATTAGACCTCTCTCTCATGGTCCTGCACCTTGTTGGCTTCGTCAAAGGGAATCTCTCAGAGGAAGCAAAGTTAAAAATTCTAAACTTGTATTAGACGGGAAGGAAAAAAGTTTGAACTTTTAGTAATTTTCTCTTCAAATTTTCCAAATTTTAGAAAAAAAAAATTCTGAATTAGCTTCTCTTCATTGTCCACAATTCTATCTGAGAGTCAAGTCTCTTAAGGACTTCGAACAAAAGATCATGCATGACTCATCATCATGCTTTGGAGTTAAAGTCTCCCACCCTCCCTCCAAGTTATCCGTCCCTACCCACCATTGACTTCCAAAGACTTGGAACAAGTATTGAATAGACTTATAAGGTACCCAGTTGTTGCGCGAAAAATAAAAAATTGAATTTTTTTTTTAAAATGATCGCCTATATAATATATATAAATGAACGAAAAATATTTTTATCATTTATGAAAATATTTAACCATAAGTTATTATCAATAATGAAAATATTCTCCATTAACTTATTATTTCAAGTCATATAAGCGATTGTTAAATCATTCAAATTTCGCAAAATAAACGGAGTTTTAGGGTGTGCATGACAAAATTTCTATTTCTCGATTTCTTTGTTTCTCTCGTTCCCCGAACAGTTTGGAACAGAAATCTGTTTGGTAACGCCATTTGATTTCTCTATTTCTGAAACAGATTTCTATTTCAGAAATAGAGAAATTGAAGAAATCAAAAACTGAAATTTTTAACTTCTCAGTTTCTGAAATAGAAATCGGAAACTGAAATTAAACCATATAAAAGAACATTACACTTTCTTGCTAACTTAATTTACTCATAACCACAACTTCACAAATTATTGCTAATTTTCTTTTTCTTATTTTGCTCGTGTTTTTTTTTTTTTTTTGATAACTTCCTCTTTAGGATGAAAGGCAATCGAATGGGTCCCCAATTTTAAAAAACGACCAAAGTTCTTAAATACTTACTTAAAAATAATGGGGCTCTTTCCTCTTAGAAAAGGCATGTGCATGACCAGTTGAAAAAAAAGTTCTTACGTAATAGATGAATAAAAAACGTGCCTAGAAATTTAACCTTATTTTTTTACGGATTCAAAATTCTTGCAAAATCAAAATAATTAGATTGTTACACAATCTTGAATTTTAATTCGAAGGCAAGAGATTCAAGAGAATCTCTCTCTTTGCTATGCAAGGGCCATTAAAGGTTCATTGAGCAACAATAAAGAAATTAAGGATGAGGAACTAGATTGATTCAATTCGAGAATCAAAATAAACCAACATTCCCTCAATTGGTTCCTAACCATAAACTTTACTTTAAGGTAGAATTCTCATATATTTCTTTACACAATTAATTTTATTTTGTTGATAATCTTGTATAATACTAGTTGTTAATAAAATGACAATGTTGTATAGGCGCCATTTATGGCACCTATATTCATGCTTCCGCATGATTTATCCGAATCTACGCAGGATGAGATTGCAAATGATACATTGACCGAGAGGGAAACCAAATAAATATGCTTAGGAAAACAATTGCTAATAAAATGGCAAGGGAAAATAATATGCCGGAAATTCCATGAAATTGTATTTTCAACTTTTGTAATGTATTAGTATTATTTCGATTATTATTTTGTATTTGAGGATTTCCTATGTTGTTATCTAATCAATTTCTATTCCTAGAAATAGAAATTTTGTTCTGTTATCAAATGAATTTCTGTTTCAGAAATAGAAATTTTGAGTTGTTATCAAACGGGTTTCTTTGCTAAGAAACTTGTTCAAGGAATAGAAATTAAGAAATTGATTTCTGGCCAGAAATCAATTTCTGTTTCAGAAATTTTGTCATGCGCAGCCTTAGTCTACTAAATCAAGCCAATACATTTAAGAACTTGCGCTAGACGCCACGAAAAGCACGAATGTCGTGCAATTTTAGCAAGGTTCCATTCACCATATGCCGAAGTCGTAGGACTTTTATGGCTCTCGAGACGTAGAATTTGGCAAGGAAAACCTATTTTGGTTCGCCAGTGAGGTCCATCATGAATAACCCTTCGTCTCATGAACAGGAAAAAAAAAATCCATCATCCAGGATTTATTCTAGGATGCTATGTGTAGTTAAACATTATTTGATTCGTATAAGAAATTATTGTAGTTAAACATAGTTTGAGTTACTTTAGCGCATGTAAAAATTGGTAAACAGTTTAAAAATATTAATAGCTGGATGAATAAGCTATTAGCCACGCGAAATACGTTATCATTCTATATTGAAAGTTACTAATTGATGAGAAGAAGTTACTAGTTATTTGAATGGTCGAACTTCACTTATTCATATAAAAAAAGAACTACTTTACTAGAAATCCTAAAACTTATCATGAAAATGTAATTAAGCTCTAAAATTTTCAAAAAAAAGTGCAATTAATTACTCAAATTTGTTAAATTTGTGCAATTAAGTCATTTTGTTAATACCATCAATTTGGCCAATGAAATATGCTTTTTATTACTATCAACATTGAGAAAAATTCACTATAGATTTGTTGAACATTACCTCGAGCAATTCAAGGTTACTTAGTATATAGAAAAAGTAGTGGTGTTACTAACAAGCGACAAAGATTATTTTGAATAATTACCTTCTGTTTCGCTGTTTTTGTTTCCCGCAAAAAATCTTTCACAAAATAATGTGCTTTGGTTTTATTATAGGAGACTTAGGTTCTATGTTGAATCCGGAAAAAGAATGTCAAATGCAAGAGTAAATTTTATTCTCAACTTATAAATACAACCTTGACAATTGATACTCAAATAACTCAAAGACCAACACCTTCCAAGCACAAATTACACCGGGATTTAATCAATGAAGTAATCGAACACAAGTAGCTAGATAGCTTACGCTTCAAGCTCAAACTATGCCGGGCTTGTATTAGTCATATAGTTGGAATTTAATCAACAGCAATATCCATGTATAGGAAATACAATGCTGAAATTTAATCAACGATACTAAGCTTGTGGAACAACATTCCTACCAGAATTTAATCGACGATGCTGAACCGAATAAACACATGCTGGAATCTAATCAACGATGGGAATTTGAAAGCTATAGCTAATAATGTGATAAAATAAGGGAAAAGTAAAAATAGTTGTTGCATTGTTCAGGGGGTTCTTTGTTGAACAAGTTGCGGTATGTATAGGGCGAGCTTGTAGCCATCAATCGGTTACTTTTCCTTGGGCATCACTCTTAGCCTTCCCCCATGTTTTCCTTTTCTTCTTAGCAATGTTGTTCATGAGCAACTATTTACTGACTTGTCGACGATGCTCACACGACTTGCTCATCAAGTATATAATAGCTTCCCCATTTTTATGCACATTTCGCACAGTAGTTATTCTTGCCTGAGCTCTAATGCTAATTCCACTTAAATTCCAAGTCTGATGCATTGCTCTCATAGCCTGACATGTGGCAATTAATTACCTTGTTGTTAACTCTGTTATACTTGTCTAGAATCCTATCGACACTTAGCTCAAATACCCTTCATAAACATTGGCTGCCCTCAGCTTTTACGAACAAAACGGGGCGTATTATTAATATTATTCCCCTCGTGGCCAGCACGTGGCAACAGGGGTAATTCAGAGTGTCAAACACCTTCTTACTCTAAAATAAAACCAGATCGATCTTGATTCAACTCCCAACCCGGAAGGCAAGTTGAAGTGGTCTTGTGGGAGACGTGGAGAAGAAGTTCGAAGTCTATGTGAGCCCACCAACAGACTTTCTAGAGAAGACTTGTGCTAGAAGTCTATCTATGTTGATGAATCCCTACCCCCACCTTCACTCCCAAGCCGAAGCGCAAAATGGGGTGGCATCAAATTCTCGGTCTCCCAAGTAATTACCCAGGCCTTTCCACAAGGACTTTATGCTTGGACTAATTGTACATAAATGTGGACTTCACATGTTTTGGAATAGAAAGTAGTAAAGTGTTTCCATATGCTTTCTGGAAGCATCACAAATAAAATCAGCCTCTCTGGAAGTTTTTCTTGCTTTATATTGAAACAATCGTATATCAGACGCTCCCTCGGTATCAGAATATTCTCTTTGGACCCCTAGTTGTCATAATAGTAATCAAGAGACCTGCCGTTGATGAGGGAAGAAAGTGATTTGAACGGCACAAACGTGAAGATTACTTTGTCGTGAGTATAAAAAGTATAAAAAGATAGCGCAGGTCCGTCTCAAATTCGTTCAGGTCTTTCTTTATTATTTCTTTTTGCCAGCCATCTTAAAATAAAGGAAGATTAGACTTCATCAAAGGAAAAAAGAGACAACCTGAAAAGAAGCAAAAGATGGGTCTTTCTCTAGTATTATCTCAAGTCGTGATTCATGCAACGTTTGTGGGACACTCCCCCTTTCAATTCTTCTGAGGATAGAGTTGTTTTCACAGTAAGTTCTTCTGGTCAGTTTACTCAGCTGATACATGGGTTGGTGAAATAGGCACGAGAAAAGAAGCAAAAGATGGTTTGGCATAGTATATCTAGTTTAATCCAAACCTGCCAAATTTTGATTTCATTTTGTGGCTTGTTATATTGAACCGGCTTCGAGTTCTTGAAAATTTGCATGTTACATGCCATTGTTTCGACTCATGAGCATCCACTTCGCCAGTCTAGTGTGTATTTAGTTATGATCTTTTAAAATTTAATTGTTTCAATATTTTTTATAAGGATTAATATCACGAAAAATCTCAAATTAGTTTGACAAATCAATCTCAAACTTTTAAACCCAAATAGTTACACATTTAACAAATTTAGTTCAAACCGATACACTTATAATAAATTTGTCTTATGTTAGTTTTTATTAAATTTTATTGTCAAATTACTAATTTAGATGACATGTGACAATTGACTAATGTATCAGTTTGAAATTTTACTCTTCGTTTGTCACCATTGTACCAGTTTTGTGAATTTTTATGATATTACTTCAATTTAATAGAAAATATATTTGTCACAAATATATCAATTTGAGATTATTGGTGGTCAAAAAATTAGTTTTTGGTAAATTTATCGCAAGTATATCAGTACGGAATTTTTCATGATCAAAAAATTAGTTTGAGGTAAATTTATCATAGGTGTACCAATTTTGATTTTTTCGTGATATTAATCATTTTTGTAACGAGGAATTGGAGAATTTTGTTGGTGAAAAGTACTTTGTTTACATCATATACACTCGACACTTTGATCTGACACACAAAACAATTATTTATTATGTATAGCGAACGATGAAGCCAAAATAAATCTTGCTTTTGCTTGCACGCGGCATTTTTCACTCGAAACAAAAATTTTAGAGTAACGAAAAGCATAACAGCAACTCTCATGTGATTGATTCATCACGAGATAATATTTTAGTGATTTTAAATTACATTCAAAGTTACAAATGAAAAAGCAAGACCAATTTTTCATCCAAAAAACTGTGATCCTTATTATTTGGTGGATAATTCGAAACATGTGTTTATATCATCAAGGGACTAAGATATACCTATATAAAAAAATGCACACTCTCCTGTCACGATGAGTGAAAAAAATGAAGCTCTTATTCAGAATAACATGCATGGGAAGATTTTCGAAACTTCAAGCCAAAGCCAATGACAAAAATGTCTACCTGGACCACACGAAACCAAAATAATCAAAGACGTGAGGATTCTAGAAATGCTAATCCTCAATTGATCTTGATTATCTTAATGTATAAACCATCACTTACATAAGATTAACTTTCATATACTGCTCATGTTTGCCCTGATAAATGAAAAGAAAAATGACTAGTCAAAAGATTGGAGGGATGATAAAGAAAGAACCTAACTTGAGAGAGTTATTTGATTAAGTTGGGTAACTATTATGGACATACTAATCTATATATATATAAAAGGAATGTTTATTGGATGTGTGTAGAAACATCCATATAGGATGACAGGACTATCATGCTTTGCTTGTGTGCTGATGGAAATGGAACTTACACACCGTACGACATCCAACAACCACGAAGAACGATGAATGCATGGACCGCTTGCCAATATATCTTACTTATCGATTATGGAGGAGACTTGACTTGCACTCGGATGGATGAAACGAAAAGCAGAACAACGACCCCTGAGGGCATATAACAATGCCCTCTCACTACTTTTTCTAAAGCCACTTTCTTTTTCCCTTGATTAAGCTTGTCGAACGATTGATTGAAGTGTGTTTGATCATACTTTTGTCATGTAAAAACAGGCTTTTTGACTTAAAATATGAGAGTGTGGGTCACCAAGAGTCAATTCATGCTGGAAATGCGATGATGATCTGATACTTGCATTTCATATTCCACCAAGTCAAGCCCAGATGAGTTCACAAGACAATCATTATTAAAAAGATTAGTATGCCAATTCAATTGCCACAGATTCCTTCTAATTCTGCCAAAATCAGATGTTATGGCTTGCAACCAATCTCTAGATAATCCACACCTACAATTCTTACAAAATCTCCTTTAGCTTTGCCAATGCAAAGGAGCAAAGTTGGTAATAGGGGATATCTCATTTATATACGTTATGCACAAACTTCCTACTTCATCTCCCAATGTGTAATATTTTACATTATCAATTTATATTAAATTCTACAATGATTTAACTTTGAATAGTATTAATCTGAAGTACACTTTTATTGGACGTATTTATATCAATTGTTTTTTGAGTGAAGTGTCAAATAACTTTTCTAGGCATTTATTTGCTCTTGTACATGACAAAATCACTGGAGGTTTTCAAATTGTTACGGGTTGTTGATTAGGTAGCCTTTCTTTATAATTAGAACAACTCAATTTCAATTCAATTTCCTTTTGTGGCTAATTTGATCTTGTAGTTCTAGATTTTCAAATTTAAAAAAGAAAAAATCTGAAAGATTGCGATGTTGAACACTACATATTGATCTTGCATATCAAACGTTCATTTCAAATTAATCAGACACTTTACCATTGCTCCATGTGCAATGATTAGGAACTATAACATTACATGAAATTACTCGTATGTTGACCAGCAGAGCTTTTAGAATGGCTTACACATGTTGTGGGCCCACCAACATGCAAGTAAGAAGGGCTATATAAGTTGAAGCACTTTCCATCATCAATAAACTCCCTCACATGCTGAATTGCAAAATGGGATGGCATCAAATTCTCGGCCTCCTCTGTTTCCACATTTTCTTACATTCCTCACATGCTTCTGCCTCGCCCCTTTGCCCTCCTGACCAGCGCGATTCCTTGCTCTTTTTTAAAAATTCCTTCATGATTGATACCAAGGCGTTGGACTTTTGTGATTTTTACCAAATGGCATCTTATCCAAAGACAAACTCATGGAACAAGGCTGTGGATTGCTGCTCATGGGACGGTGTCACTTGCGCCAATGTCACCGGTAACGTCATCAGTCTCAATCTTAGTTGCAGTTGGCTTCGTGGCACCCTCCATTCCAATATTTCCCTCATTCTCCCAAAGCTTGAAGTGTTGCGATTGTTTGGTAATAGAATTGGTGGGGAGATCCCAATGTGGTTTTGGGGCATAAGTGATGTGTTGAAACTTTTAGATCTTTCTAATAACCTTCTTGTGGGAGGCACACAACAATTGCACCAAATGCAATTGTTGCATGTTGAACTTCAAAACAACTTAGTCCAAGGGCCACTCCCGATCCCTCCACCTTCTACTTCTTACTTTGATGCCTCCAACAATGGTTTCACCGATGAGATCTCCCCTTCAATTTGCCAATTGAAATCACTCAGTTTTTTAGATTTGTCTACCAATAATCTCTCTGGCAATATACCACCATGTCTTGGTAGTATGACCAATCTCTCAAAACTAATCTTGAGTGAAAATAACTTTCAAGGGCCACTCCCGATCCCTCCACCTTCTACTTCTTACTTTGATGCCTCCTACAATGGTTTCACCGGTGAGATCTCCCCTTTGATTTGCCAATTGAAATCACTCGGTTTTTTAGATTTGTCTACTAATAATCTCTCTGGCAATATACCACCATGTCTTAGTAGTATGACCAATCTCTCACACCTAATCTTGAGTAGAAATAACTTCCAAGGGCCACTCCGGATCCCTCCACCTTCTACTTCTTACTTTTCAGCCTCCTCCAATGGTTTCACCGGTGAAATTCCCTTGTCGATTTGCCAATTGAAATCACTCCGTTATTTATATTTGTTTGCCAATAATCTCTCTGGCAATATACCACCATGTCTTAGTAGTATGACCAATCTCTCATACCTAATCTTGAGTGGAAATAACTTCCAAGGGCCACTCCCGATCCCTCCACCTTCTACTTATTACTTTTCAGCCGCCTCCAATGGTTTCACCGGTGAAATTCCCTTGTCGATTTGCCAATTGAAATCACTCGGGTCTTTAAATTTGTTTGCCAATAATCTCTCTGGCAATATACCACCATGTCTTGGTAGTATGACCAATCTCTCAAAGCTAATCTTGAGTAGAAATAACTTCCAAGGGCCACTCCCGATCCCTCCACCTTCTACTTCTTACTTTTCAGCCTCCTCCAATGGTTTCACCGGTGAAATTCCCTTGTCGATTTGCCAATTGAAATCACTCCGTTATTTATATTTGTTTGCCAATAATCTCTCTGGCAATATACCACCATGTCTTGGTAGTATGACCAATCTCTCAAAGCTAATCTTGAGTAGAAATAACTTCCAAGGGCCACTCCCGATCCCTCCACCTTCTACTTCTTACTTTTCAGCCTCCTCCAATGGTTTCACCGGTGAGATCCCCCCTTCAATTTGCCAGTTGAGTTCACTAAATATATTAGATTTTTCGAACAATAGTCTCTTTGCAAATCTGCCACCATGTTTTAGTAATATGACCAATCTCCGAGTCCTAAACTTGAGCAGCAATTATTTTACAGGACAACTGCCCACAAAGATTTTCTTAAACAACTCATTGGATGTAATAGATTTGTCCAACAACATGATTAGAGGGCCAATTCCACTTCCATCTCCCATCACATTTTATTATGACATTGCAAGGAATGATATTACGGGAAAGATAACTCCTTTGATATGCAATGCTACCAAGCTAGAGGTCATCGACTTGTCAAACAATGGCTTAACAAGTAGATTGCCTCGGTGTTTAACAAATTTTAGCACCAAACTGTTGGTTTTGAACTTGCGAAAAAATCACCTTGAGGGCACAATTCCTCAATCATTTTCTTCGAGAAGTAACTTAGCAACTCTTGACTTGAGTCGAAATTGGTTTGAAGGCACATTGCCCCGATCCCTAGTCGAATGTAAACATCTTGAAGTTCTAGATCTCAGTAACAATCAGATTGAGGATACATTCCCAAGTTGGTTGGGAAAACTCCCAGAACTAAAAGTTCTCAATTTGAGGTCAAACAATTTTAAGGATCTTTTGAATATTCCTAGGGGAGCTCACCTCTTTTCCAATTTACACATTTTGGACCTATCGAAGAACAACTTTCATGGGTCCTTTGCCAACCAACCTATTGATGAACCTTAAAGCCATGATGGATGGGAAAATGGGCAAGACAAATTATTGTATATGACAAGGTGGTCATATGAAAATATGCAGTCATATGAAAATTCTATGACACTAACCATGAAAGGGCTAGAGATTGAGCTAGTGAAAATCTTGACCATCTTGACAATCGTCGATTTTTCGCATAATTCTTTCCAAGGAGACATTCCCGAAGTGTTTGGACATCTTCACTCTCTCATAGGGCTCAACCTTTCACACAATTACCTTACAGGTTCCATCCCTCTGACTCTAGGGAATTTGACTGATCTTGAATGGCTCGATCTATCTTCAAACAAGCTCAGTGGGGGGATTCCTAGAAAATTGGGAGATTTGTCATTCCTTGGTAGCTTGAATCTCTCAAAGAACCAACTCACAGGACGCATACCTCAAGACAAGCAATTGAGCACATTTTCAAGTGACTCATTTAGTGGGAATCCAGGCTTATGTGGAACTCCATTACCAAAAACATGCCCTAGCAATGCTCAACCTCCTCAACCATCACCGTCGTCTACTTTCGACTGTGAAGGGCATGAGAGTTGGTTCAAACAAAAAACAGTGTGGATAGGTTATGCATCTGGAATCGTAATTGGAATTTCCATAGCATACATTGCATTTGAAATAGGAAGGCCCAAATGGCTTACGCGAGGTGTGAAAATGCTAGAGAGAAGAGCAGCCGAGTGGATGGAGAGGCCAAAGTGGAAGACCATCAAATTTCATGGACAATGAAATTGTTTGAGGAGTTATCTCTTTAATCGCAAGGTAGATTCACTGAATAAAAATGTCTTGAAACCAATTTGAAATATCATTTTCCTTATAGAGGCTTGTTTTCAATGTCTTGTCTTATTGTTTCTTGTTGCAACTATATGTATCTAATTGAGAAGATGAATAATGAGATCTGTCAAGCACACGACTTTAAAAAATGAAGCTAAAAACAGAAAAATAGCAAGTGTCATTAACCTTACAGATATATTTTCCTTGGTGTGCGTAGCTTTTATTTATCCATGCAGAATTAGATGTGAAGAATTAACCCATTCAGCCAAAGTAGCTAATAACTTAATGTGCCGAGGAAAAGTATCCTGAAGAATCAACACTAAAATCTTTGAAGTTGCAGGTGAATAGTAGGTTGTGAACTGTTAGCTACTGTACATCATCTTTGATAGTAAACATAGGTCAAAGTTGAACAGAAAAATGTTTAGTGATATACTCAGAGTATGTTCAAATTTCAAATAATTTGACTAAAAAATAATAAAGGAGAGTGCCGTCTCCGGTAAGGCTGCAAGAGATTGCCTCATACGTAAGTGGGGTGTTTGTCAATGGTCTGCTTGGAATTCACTAGTGAATTGGTGCAGATCCCTCATTTAAGATTCAGCGCCATTGCCTTGGGAAAACACAGTTTTGAGAGCAAAGCAGGTCTTTGAACTTAAACTAAATGAATAACACAAATAAAGTAGCATAAGTGTCTGGTCCACCGTTCCTTGCCCGGCGTTGGGCCTGCTTGGGTCATCGTCCAATGACTTAATTTTTGGGACCAATTTTTAGGTCCACTTGTGGGGATATCTATATAGCTTAACAAGTTTAGCCCCTCCCTCATTTGATCGGCTTCTCATTATCAAACTTCAACTTTTCTTGAGCATCTCTAACGACTGACTCCTGTGAAAATGAAAGTAATATATTAGCGAACTTGTTTACCCCAAAAAAAGAAAATAAGAAGATAGAAACGAAAAGGAAATTATAGCAGAACTTGGATGTAGACGTACAAGAATATTGGGCCCGGTAGGCGGTTGGTCCTGCAATCATTCCAGATGGCCCATAACTGGCCGAGAAGGTCCAAATGTACCACAATGTAACACTGGGCCTAACTAGCGAACGGAATTATAGCATCAAAGTAGATTTTTTTTTTTTATATATCGTATGTTACGTGTTGGAATAAGTAGTGATAACATTTTGGCCGTAGAGGAGCCTAATAATCTTCAAAGTTCTTAATTGAAAATATTCGAGGTATTGTCTTCGTTTTGGATGGAACCACAAAAAGAGATAGGAGTTAAAGATCATCGGAGACCAAAGTTTTGGAATTGTAACCAATTGAGATTAAATAGTAATTATTGACTGAAATTGTCGCACATTACTTGTTTTTGCTGGTCATCCCACCTGCTTTATATACTTTCATTGACCAAATAATTTTCTATAGTCATTAATTCGGACATTTATATCGGGTCAGACATATGCATTTTCCACCGATCTGCATAAAAAAAGATGCTAATATAAAGATAAATGGTGAGATTAAATAAATTCCATTCTGGGATTGTGAGAATTTTTCTTTCTTGAGCATTAAACACCCAAATCAATGCCCATCTAGGATTGTTCGATTGATAAAATCAATTTTATTCTCTTGACTTTCTCTGGCGGTGTATTTTCAGGGCAATGTTCATGAATTCGCTGGCTACAGTCGGGAAAAATGAGAAACAAATTGGGTAACATTAAACATCCGACCAGACATGTCCACGAACGACGCCATCATACCCAAAGGAGCATCAACCTTCGCACATTGATCAGTATACGAGACAAAGACAGATCGTAACGTGTTTATTTTCTTCGTCGTTTATTTTCTTCTCCCTCCTTTCCTTTTCATGCGTCTCTATGGTTGAGTTTGTCATACGTTGACATGTTGTCTCTCTCTGAAACCTCTAGATATTTTGTTGACTTGCAATATTTCAAAATAGAGATAGCTTGTCTTATCTTTGTGCCTAAAACGACGCACCCAGATGGTTGAACTCAATCATCTTGGATTCTCCAATAATTGATCCAATAACAGTAACACAGATTGAAGAGAAGGAAGAAGAAGGAAACGTTCCAGCTTGCTTATATTACGGCAACCTTAATTACTGTCCTAGTCATAGAGATCAAAATCAGCAAAACAAGGGGAACGACAATAGATACAAATCAGTGGATAGGGTTATGGCCCACCAGCAGCTATATTTTTCCTAATCCTTTGGGTATTTACAGATTGTAAGATAAGATTTGAAGACAATGGTACATTGACACCCCAGATAAATGAGTTGTGCAATCTCTACAAACATCAATTCTTTCAGATATATATAATACTGTCCAGCACTTTCAAAAGCATCCAAGTTTAACATATATAATAAATAAATAAATAAAATTAATCTAAAGAACCATTAGATTTCTTCTTATTGAAGTGATTTGAAATGATGACCGAGGCCATCCACACAAACTTTTTATTATGGGCCCATAAGGACCACTTGTGATAAAATTAATATGCTCATCATCTTCACAGCAGGTGATAGCAATCATTATCAAGTCAATTTAATTAGGGTCCCTAGGAATTTGACAAAGGTCTAGTGAGGCAACTTAGAAAGCTGAGTGACACTCGTAAAAAGAAAGGTATGCAATAGTAACATTACCCATCACATCATGCAATGTCTTCAATCTATCATTAAAACCAAGATTGGTCTATAAAAATCATTCCCACACTGGATTTATCTCCAATAGCAAGATCTTTATTCATTATTATTAGATCACTTGGATCTTGAATAGCTTAAATGTTCGGGTTTTGACCTTTAGTATATAGACACTACCAGGTGCACATCGTCACACATACCTCACATTTCATTTCTTGTGAATGTTGTGTAATGGTCAAGAATCACTGATAAAGAAAATGTTTAAGAATCAATCGAGATGGATGGTAACTTCTTGTTCTCTCTTCTTCTTCTTTTTCTTCTTCTTCTTTTTTTTTTTTCTTGCTTTTTCAATTCATTGCAAAGGTGTTATGATAACTAAAAACAGAAAGACCGCTTCTTTAACTCTCTCTCTCATTCAAATCAATAAAATGTTATGTAATTGACCAAAATAAATAAATAAATAAATAAAATGTTATGTACAAATCAACTTAAATGCCATCAAATCACTCAATAAAGAGGTCTTCCCTTACTTGTTGACCGGCGAGGAGGAAAAAAAGAAGACGCCTTTTCCGGCGAATGAACCGGTCAGCTTCTTCATTAAACAACTTGTGTAAAAACCAGCCACTTTCCATAACTTTATGGCACTTCCCCAATTATGACCCCCCTCAAAATGACTAATCACATCTTCAAATTACCAGCAACAGTGTTGGTTGGTTTACACCTGTCCATCAATGACTTTGATTTGCAAATCCTGAGCTGACTTTTAGCAGTGAAAAAATCAAAGTGTATTGTAGAATTAGGCCCCTAAAATTCATTGCAAATCTGATGTTCTGTTTTCAATTGGTGTTATGATAACTAAAAACAGAAAGACCCTTGAATTTGCTTATCTTGTCTCTATAAGATTGTAGAATAGTCCAAGTACTTGAGAGTGAAAATCAGAAGCATTCAAATCAATAAAAAAATGTTATGTAATTGACCATCAAATCAACTTAAATGCTCATTCAAATCAAAAAAAAAAAAAAAAAAAACTCAAATAAAGAGGATAAAGAGGACTTCCCTTACTTGTTGACCGGCGAGGAGTAAAAAAACGCCTTTTCCGGCGAATGAACCGGTCAGCTTCTTCATTAGTGTAGCCACCAGGCACTTCCCCATATGACCCCCCAATCACATCTTCAAATTACCAGCGCACCCGACTTTGATTTGCAAGTCCTGATCTGACTTTTAGCAGTGAAAAAATAAGCGAAAAAGATGGGTTTGGTTGAGGTTTTGACCAATTCAGTCATCAAAATAGCTGATTCTCACTTGCTGTACTTCACTCTTTATTTTTTATTTCATTTGTTTTTAGCTTTCGATTTTCCATGTAAGTCTTTATTGTAGTTCTTCAAAATTTATCATTGAGAAGACCCACCTGCACAAGACAAGGGAAAAAAAAAAAGAGCAATGCCAATTTCTTTTTTCCTTTTTAAGTTTTGGGAGAGCGATGCCAATTTGCCGATGGGGACTTCTTATCCAAGACAGCAAGTTGTTGGGGGGGGGGGGGGTGTTTCAAAGTAACATCATCAAATGCAGCAAAACGATTTCAACTTCAAAGTGACATCTTTCATTTATAAATTCTCTTGCATATCAGAAAGAGAAAGTAGCAAATTGTAAATTATAATGACGTACAATGTTTTTGTCATCTCAAGTATAGATTAAATAAATAATTTTTCTTGTTTGCATGCTTCCGGACCATTTTCTCGATAAGGTCATATAAGGCCTAAGATATGTGCTTTGTGTGCCCCACTTTGAATCTCTAAGAAAGATCCAACGGTCCATTTTCACAGAAGCAAGAAAATTGATCCATGTGTCCTTCAAACTCCAGTTCTAGCACATTTTCGAAATTTTTAATTTTTTTAATAATCCCATACTAAATCATTTCTCTAATTCTAAGACTTGAAAAGGGTAATCGAGTAAAACATTCAGTTGAGGTTGTTGAGGTTGTTTGGTTCGAGTACGAAAAATGTTGCTGAAAAGTGCAGGGCTCCCCACGGACTGCAAATTCTCCAACTTCAGCAGCGGAATTTCGAAAGCCATCAGCGGCTATGACTCCAGCTGAAAATGGAGATCCTGCCATGTAGTTCTTGATGACAATTAACATAACGTTATATAAAGCATATACTGAACAGAGCCAAATGCCGCAATTAGAACTGCTACACAAGGCTAGCAGCAGCGACAGCCGCGATAAGGAGCACCATTCATCATTCTCCCAGAGACTGAACCATGAAAATTCCACCCAAAGCAACGACACGGAACAAGACCCTCTTTAAGGCCAAAGGACAATGCTCTTAACTTGCCTGCTCGACCAAAGCTTCTCCCACTCAGCGTGCGAATACTGAATCCACAGCCGAATTGGGGACCCTGACGATCTTGTATCGCAGGCCGAATCCCCTCAAACCGGGCCTTCGCAATCCCGAACTCAGCACGACGCACTAGTAGAAAACGAAGTTCAGAGACGAAATTCACTTCGAAAACCGAGGATCGCCGCATGCTTTAATGGAAACGAAATCCGGAAATTTCTATAGATCTCTGTTTATTCTCTCCTTCTAATAGGTATGAGAGCGGAATATGGGAATCAACCCGAGGCCTCATGGATCTTGGTGATCTTGAAGAAAAAAAGGGGATTCTAAGGGATGAGCTGGTCGTTACGGACGAAGAGGACAACTTGCGAAGAGATGGAAAGGTCGAGTCAAATTAAAAGCACCCCGATTACCCATCTCTTGAGACACCAAGCAGAGCAGCTACGGCAGCTCGCGCAAAGCGAGAGGATTTGAAAAGAGATGAGGGTGCGTGAAAGTTGGGTGAGATTGCCGGTGCCCTTTCGGCCCTTCACTTGGATCTCCATCGGATAAAATTCACACCACATCTCCTCTTCTGCCATCCTCTTCCATCCTTCATCATCCCTTCACTCACGCACCTAGACAGCACATATATATACATACATATGTATCTACAAAATATCTCCACCAAAATATCTCTTGCACTTTTTCACTCTCTCTCTCTCTCTCTCTCTCTCTCTCTCTCGTATTTGGCTTCTGCTTGAGGAGGGAAAAGCATGGTGTACCGTGAGTGCCGTCACCACCATCACCAACCCTGTTTGCACTGCGACCCGCAAAGCTACATAAGAATGGTATGTGGGTGCGTTCATACACCTTAAGCTGAACTCAGCTTTGTCGAAGAAATTTGATGGGTTTTGCTCAACGTAGTCCACGGTTTTCTCTCTGTTTTTTTGGTTTTCTTTCAAGCTCATCTGATCAATGATGTGTTTGCAGGTGCAACATTTGATCGAGAGGTGCCTTCTCTTCCATATGACCAGAGATGACTGCATCCAAGCTCTAGCCAAACACGCCAGCATTCAGCCCATTATCACCCTCACCGGTTCTCTCTCTCTATCTCTCTCTCTCTCCCCATAACAAGTACTTGACTGTTTGTGCTTCTGGCAGTGTGGAAAGGGCTGCTGAAGGAGAATAAAAGCTTCTTTGAAGCATATTACCAAGTTGCTCCCCAAATTTGTCCCCAATGTAAGCCATAGACAGACTGTACAAGTTCTTCAATGATCATGTTGAAGGGCTCTCATCATTTTGGTCTTACATATATGTTAAGCTCTTGCATATGGTTGCTTGTTTGTCAGATAAGCCATCGGAGAGAATCTCGAATGGGAAAAGCAGAAAGCAATGGAGGTGAAGAATTGAGAAATTGACATGCTAAGGAGATAAGAGTATTTGTTTAGGATTATACGATGCTTGACTCGAGTTACAGCTAAGATTCGGGATTGGGTTTACCGACAGCCCAGGTTCATATCGGCTTTAGACAGAAACTAGACGAATCAGGTATTGCGCATTTTGTGCGTTGTATTGAACAAGTATATTTCATGGCTGTAATTCTCTTATCACATGTCATGTTCCCAAAAAGTTTTGAGAAACGTCGAGAAGTCTTTTGTTTAGGTCAAAAATAGGAATGCTTTTCCATCATTTTAAGGTCCCAGAAGATGGAGCTTCATCACTTGAAGGTTGAAATCTCAAGCATTCTTGACCCTGCATAACAAGGTCGGAAAGAAAACACGCAGGTCGGATAAGTTGATCCCAACACATTTTCAACAGTTTCACTCCGTTCCAATGGAAGCAGAAACCCGCAGTTCAATTCAACAACACATTTTCAACAGACTATGATTGTGAGGTGATCTTTATGTTTTTGTCCCCTAAGATTGTGAGGTGCTTGGAATCTGAGTATTCACATGCATGAGTCGGGGAGCCCTGTGCTGCAGAGGAATTGATATACTGGCCTACGTCTACTTGGTTGATTGATGAAGGTTTGGAATTCTGATCTAGAATGAATTACCAAAATATTCATTGCTTAATGGCCTTAGGCTTTTCATAGTATCAAAGGACTGCACCACACCATATGCTGAGACATACCAAATGACGAGTGTATCGTCCATTTGAAGGACAAGAAAGATACCGTGAGGAATGAAATGCGGAAATAACAGGATGTCTCCACCCAAGAACACCAACGACATAGCCCCAACAGAATGACTTCTCCATTAGCACCTCGAGCAGAGCAACCCAAGCGCATATATTTTAAGACGGGCTCTATAAAGAACCTGTCTAATCACTGCAATGCACACGGTTTAAATTGGCCATTCTGTCAAGCAGAACAAGGCCAAGTCAATGTGTATAAAACTAAGCCACAAGACAACACTTAACCACCATATGACAATAGTTTGCACTTATTTACTACTGGACAGATCAACCAAGTAGCTGAAATTTTCCTTAAGAAGCTTTAGCAAGAGCTCCTGCCTGAGTCAGCAAGGGCACAAGCTTTCCCTGATTGTGCATTGCAGTCGTGGCTGCAAGACAAAAAAAAAAATGTCAAAATGAACCAACCAAAGAGGGATATCACAAAACAAAATAAATTAAAACTTGGCATTGCACTTTCAGCTAGGAATAAGAGACTTACCATCACAGCCACCAATATGGTTCCCCCCAATAAACACATTTGGCACAGTCTTTTGTCCGGTCCACTCAGCCAGTGCAGATTGAATCTCACTCCCATCATCTATAGAACACCAAATTAGATGCTTTGAGCAGTTTTATCACATAAGAATGAAGAACTAAAGACATAAGATCATTGCTGTCAACCATTTTAAGAGGAAAATATGAATAAGCCATAGGAAATAGAATGAAATCACACGCATTTTCATGTCCAACAGAATTAGACAGTCAGGTCTTGGTTCTTCAGTATACCTATATATACCCAATACAGAGAATTTTCATGGATTTCTAGTGGTAAACATTCAGAAAATCTTCAGCTAGCCAACTTTTGCTCCCTTAATTCTCACATTAGAGATCTAAAATTCCAATAGACACTTCCCTGATTTCAATATTAAGAATTGCTAAATAAAAAAAATCTAATTCATCACAAGGAATTAGCATCAACATTAAGTTCTTTTTTTTCCCCAGAACCTTCACTGCGTTTTTCACAGTCTGCATATCGCAAATAGACCTCTAGGCCAGTGACAAGATATAACAACTGTGGCTTAGAGCATAAGCTGCAAAGAAACAGTATTAACAACCAGAAGTTGTCAGTCAAGGTCATCACGACACTATTACCATGAGACAAATATCAAGCAAAATGGATACTCGGCTGATCAAAACAAATATAACAATTTCCAGCATCAACACCCCAGAGGCAGGACGTCACAAATCACAAATCAAACATCCATTAACATCCTCAAGGGCCACAACAATTCACCAATTCTATTTCGCATCTATGAAGAAACAGACCAAGATCAAAATCAGTTTACAGGGTCCAACTTGCAAAGCGACTCTACTCAACTGTAGGCTCCATTTATTT
This sequence comes from Eucalyptus victrix, assembly GCA_016097545.1. NCBI lineage: Eukaryota > Viridiplantae > Streptophyta > Magnoliopsida > Myrtales > Myrtaceae > Eucalyptus > Eucalyptus victrix. The sequence goes on along the minus strand of CM027843.1, from coordinate 17,588,685 downwards.
CACGAAAAATAAATAATTTTAAAAAATATTTTCCTAAAAATAATCGCACATATCACCTGAAAGAATCAATCAAAGAGTATACTTTTCTCATCAACGGCAATTTACAAGCGATACAGCCAATCAATTTTAGGAAAATATTTTTCAAATCATTCATTTTCCATGAAACAAACGAAAACTTAACTGAATAAACAGATACTCTCGCGTCAAACATACAAGCACAGCTAGACATCATTCGTAATGCGTGTGAACACAAACATCGTAACAACTTCAAACGAAACCAAGTCCAGCTACCAATCTTCCAGGCAGAACAGAAGCCCATAAGCAGAACAGAAGCTGTAGGGAACATCTAGAGAGAGAAAGACAGAGGGACTCACTCTCCTGATCCAATTCGAGGGCCTTGAAATTGACTCCCAATTGAGACAGCAGCTTCTTCACGCTGACGCAGTAGGGACAGTACGATTTGCTGCGCCACAAAAAACACACGCCCCAACTCTCCCCGTCAGAACACGAGAACGCGACGAAGATCGACGGCCGCGCGAAAGGAGGAGGGGGAGGAGGGAGAAAGAAACCGGAGGAGGAGATTAATAATGACAACGAGACCTGAAGACGACGACGGGATTGGCGGACACGAGCTCCTTCGCCTTCGGCATCGCCATTTTCGCGATCTCTCTCGCCGCTCTTCGCCGGTAGGAAAACTCTCCCCGATCCGAGCCCTAAATCGGAAGAAGCTTCGCGAAATGCGGGGATTCACGGAGGTGGAAGCGAACTTGCCGACCGTGTCGCGGGGAGGTTATATGTAAAGCCTTCTGCGGGCGACAGGGCGCGTGGCCTTGTAGGAGAGAGAGAGAGATTGGCGGTTAGGACAGCGACGTGGCGTGTTGGATAACCTCCTCGTTTTCTTTTGATTGGTCGTTTTCTTATATATCTGGAAATTTGACGCGGAAAGGGTCAAGAAAGGCTGGAATTTTTTACCAGCCCGGCTCTAGATTTCTGTCTTTATGTGGAGAAAATATTAGGTACGTCTTTATGTGGGGAATCTGTTGGGCCCATGGGGAGGCCTGGGGACGTGACGTGGCGGATCACTTACCGGTTACCGCCAAAAAGATTTGTTTATTTTTTTTTCTCTTTTCTAATTTTGGCCGGCAGATGACCCAGGGCCACCGGCTTTCAAAGTACTTTGACCAAAACGCCCGCCCTTGTGGTTATGGGACGAACGTGTTGAGAGGGAAGCTCCTCTTTCACGGCATAAAGAGCAAATGAAGGGACAAGGAAAGGAAAATTTTATAGGATGAGTTTTTGTATTTACGAGGGTGGGTGGGCTTTATAATGGAGTATAGCCTTTTCGGTTTGTCTATGGGGCAATCAACCGGCGTTGATGGCGAAAAATCTCTGCCGCGTTGGGGAGATTGCACAAGAAGCTCGATTAAGGTTTCCATCATGTCTCCTTAGCTCAAAGCCTAGCAAAATCTAATCGAGTCCTTGAGAAACGATTGCCCCGTCTTGTGTCTCTGGTGCTCTTGCCGGAGAGAGTATCGTCCCTTCGATTTTGGAGGTTAATCCATTTAGAAGCAGATTCTCTCCTCTTAGGTCTCAGAGGAAATCATCGTGGAAATTTCCCCCTATGAAGGACGTTCGTGGTCTGCAGATATCCTCTCAATTGTATGCAGTTAAGAGGGAAAAGGACATAGGGGAAAAGGGGGAAGATGTCCGCATAGCGGTCCCAGAACGGGGTTAATTTAGTCACTAAAGGTTGTGGCTAGAGCAATCTTTGTGGCAATAGCATTGGCCTCATTTTTTTCAATTTTTTTTTTTTTTTTTTTTTTTTGAGGTTGGCTGGTTAATGGGGGATTGAGAAGGACAGATACATACAATTTATTGTCAAAAAAGAAACTTAGTGATTGGAGAATAAAGAAGAGACTCATTAGGTTTAGGGAAAACAATAGCATGACAATGAAAGCCCCTAAATTAATCAATGTAAGAGAACGACAACAACTTAGTTTGAAAATAAATAAATCAATCAATCAATGAGATGAATTGGGTAATTTAGTTTGCTGGTTAGTATTGAGTCAGGTCATTAGTCACAATCAACCCCGAGTCTTATCTCAAATTGATGTGAATTCAGTAAAGTATTTGTCAACCGATAGAAAACTTAGAATCAGAGTTGTTACATGAATAAAAATTAGTTTCATTAAAAGGTCTAGGAATTAAGTTCGGATGGCTAGAAAACCCAAAGAATATGTTTTTAATGAGAACAAAATTGATAATCAAACAAAGGCCAAGCTAGAATTTATAGTTTCATCAATAGTACACTTCGGTAATTGGCCAACATATGTAAATGGAAAAAGGTGAAATCTATGAACGGTGCGAAAACGTGTAACTCTGATCTTTGTCTCGTTTTTGTCCACAATATTTATATGTGGAGACTCTGGGAGAGATAATGCCCAACATCATTAACTTGTACCATGTTGTGTCATGTCATTTTTTAAGGGTTGATGAGCCATTTCACACTCAAATTCCGGATGAATATGATAAACAAGGATGATATATATGGATCGAGTCATGTAAAAACATATCAATTCAAGCTAATCTTGTTAGTATCATAATAGATTCAAGTTTTAAACTTGATCCTTTTAATTTTAGTATCATGGCAAATTCGCAATTATATCCTCATGCCAAGTCAAAATCTACCCAATTCTACTAAAAAAGTGCAAGTAATAGACTGTGGGGTTTCCCTTCATGCTATGTCACATAAATTCCAAATAGGAGCTTAAAGTTTACTCATTTTCTTAAAAGAGAGTCCAAGATGAACTTTATTTCAATTAAGGATCTGACATGATCACTTAGTCTCAAATAAGAGCTTGAGCTTGCTCGCCGACTAAATCTTTGCTGGTTGACAAGCACATGTTTTTTCTTATGGCATCCGTATAATATATTTAAGACTTTTTTAGTAATTTTCTACTAATTTCGCCACAGGACCTGTTAGGTTTTAATGCTTCTCCTCTATCCCCTATAACTTGTGAGCATAACTTACCAACATATCACTGGGCTTCATGCCTAGCTGCATCATTGAAATCCCAAGAGAAAAATTGCTTAACATATGTTGTGCCTGTACGCTACACTCTGTAAGAATGCATTTTCCCTAATTGAATACACAGCCAAGGACAAGAGCTATAATTCTCTCTCCCCCACAAACCATCTTAAAATCATACAAATCCATGAAGTGAAATCACGGTTTTTCTGTAGATGATTTCTCAATTGTGCTATGATTTCATGCTAGCAAATTTCATGGCTACATGAATAACTCTCCAAACGTGCAAATAAATTCGGAATTCGTAGAACCATCTCAGACGGTCACTGGCTTTTAGAAAGAATGAACATCATTCAGGCCCCAAAAAGGAACTAAAACTAAGTGGAGAGCCATGGAAAAATTAATCAGGAAAATGTCTCAATTATGTTCGACTGCCCGCAATTTTGCTTCCTCTGTATAATTCATTTACCCCTCTAGACTAGTAATTTTGATTCTTCACCACGTGCAGTGGAACTGTGCAGCGTTCATCCCGATGAAACTCACCGACATGAAAGCAATTCTCTGGGTATGCCACATCATAAACCAACACGACTTGAAGGCAATTCTGCTTGTAATGTTTGAGAGGAAAGTTTCTGCTCCCTCTTCTGCAAAAGTAGTCCAAGGAATCGGCCCGTTAATTCAAAATACTATACAAGAGAACGTCTACTGGATGTACTGCAAAACCTATGGAAGAAATTCACAACTAGGAACTCCCAATGGAATGTGCATTTAAGGATACAGATGTTATTACCATATCTCTATGTTTTGTCAGCCGTTCTTCTGATCTCCATTTCTCACAGTTAAAGAGCTCCCTCCCATAGAAACGATTGCAAAGGCCACCAACCACCTAGAATTCCAACCAAAATGTATTTCTGACCAGTCGATTCAATCTTTGCAAGGCAGAAGAACTTGTAGTCCTGGACTTCAACCTTCTTGGGACAGAATGACTACAAAGTAGGTGACCAGCAGACATATAAGTTTAAGTTAAGAACTGACCAAAAAAAAAGTTAAAGTTAAAAAAATACAATGGTTCTTCCCATCATTGGTAGAGAACATGCTCTATGTAACTCCTAGATAATCTAAACATGAATGTAGTTAAGACAAATGCATGTGTATGCCTGCGAAGCTGTCAGTCATGATCATCACTGGAGAAAGAAAAGAGGGACAAAAAATTGCAGGATGCCTCTATATGAAAACAAACATCAATCTACAGATGAACTGTTTAGCCCATAAAAAGATGATCTTTTCCTTGATTTACAAATGCTTGTTTTTCTAAATTTTCTCAAGTCTTGAATATGCAATCGGGGGTTAAAAAAAAGAACCACGTTTTGCCTCTACGAACTGAGTTGTTAGAAAAAGGGAGAAAAAAGAAATAGCTACTGCACTGGACACACAAGAATACTTCACAACATTTCCTCATAAAAAATTCGTAGATTGGAGACATATATGAGATGAGTACTTTTTAACTTTACTCAGAGCACATCTGGAAGAGAGCTAAAATGACAGTTTTTGCTGAAACATCAACCCATAAATTTCACTTCCATAACAAGTGTAATGATATTCAGATTACTATGCAAATCATGATCAACAAATGAAGGATCAATAATACATGTGTGGCTGCAGGACAGTCATGAAATTGTTCTCAGATAGATTGAGAAATAATATGCAGATGAAGATCCCAGGATAATATCTATAAGCAAATGCAAGAGAGCTTTCAATGAATATTTCAGACAGACATCAATTGGCACATTCAAACATCTTCCATTATCCGCCTCCTCACTCATGGCTCAAAGTGGAAGATCAGAAAAGCTTATGGCAGCAGTGAACATACCTGTAGCCTGTATGGGTCAGAATCTTGATGCATAGGTTGACTACACAGCTAGAACATAAAAGATGTGATGTCAAGCAGTTGCCAAACAACAGCAGTAGATTATAAAAAACTGACAATCATAAAAAGTCTATTTCCTTCCAAATATTTAAAGAAAAATAAGAACATTAAAGCATCAGATGTTTCCGCATCTCCAATTTAATAATAATTGGGAATAGAACTTCCAAGAACCATTAAAATCGAGACATCTTTCCATTTGAAGTTATACTTTGTGAGAAAGAGCTCTAACTAACACAGGTTGATTACATATCAGATCAATTCAGTAACTGTCAACAGTTAATGAAGCAAAGCAACACAGGTTTAGGATGGAAAACAAAAATGCTTTGTCAATAAATAAAATTTGGAAATTTGAATTCTTGATGCTCAGAGGAACCCATGTGAAGTTGCCTGTCAACTCAACACATTACAGACCAAACAAACAAACTTATATTTGTCCATTTCTATAGATCTCTGTTTATTTTCTCCTAATAGGTATGGGAGCGGAATATGGGAATCAACCCAAGACCTCATGGATCTTGGTGATCTTGGTAAAGCATGGACCACCACTAGGCCACGCCACTGTCCATATTGTATTCTTGATTCCTAGACTAGCTCTATAATCAGGTACAAGTATAGAGACCAATAAAACACAAATGAGCAAACCACCTACCTTCTCTATGGGAAGATAAACTGATAAAGGACTGGGCTTTGTGCTGAGAAGGAATAGAATACTTCTCATTGCAAGTTCAATAGGATGGTCCCAGTTCAACAATACAGTAACAAGGAAAAAGATGGGGAGCCAGAGTTTCCTAGCAAGGGCCCAAAAGGCCTTGGGACTATCTTCCGGATTGGGCTCATCCCACGTGTTCGCTCGTTCATCATTTTTTGCAGTGTCTCCACCTACATGTCCATGCAGATTTCAGATTCAATGGTGAACTGAGCAACTTATGGCACGATTGAATGACTCATTGCTCCACTCACCATCCAGGGAAAATGCAAAGTGCGGCCAAGGATGAAGTGATCCAAATATAACCGAAATGCCGATAAATGTTCCCACTTTACTTCCTGAAAGAGGTCAATACTAACATGAGAAGCAGACAAACCAACACAGTTCATATATTATCAGTGTGAAGAGGAACAGCAGTGACATTGGGCGCCAAATGCACAGTCAACCCAAGATATCAAACATGAGTACCGTCCATATAACTTAGACTCAATCAAGATGACAACCAACATAAGGTATACAGAGCATATAATGAACAGAGCCAAATGCTGTAATTAGAACTGCTACACAAGGTTAGCAGCAGCAACAACCGCGATAAGGAGCACCATTCATCATTCTCCCAGAGATCGAACCATGAAAATTCCATCCGAAGCAACGACACGGAACAACACCCTTTTTAAGGCCAAAGGATAATGCTCTTCACTTGCCTGCTCTACCAAAGCTCCTCCCACTCAGCGTGCGAAAACTGGATCTCCAGCTGAATTGGGGAGCCTGACGATCGCGTACCGCAGGCCGAATCCCCTCAAACCAGGCCTTCGCAATCCCGAACTCGGCACGACGCACTAGTACAAAACAAAGTTCAGAGACGAAAAATTCACTTCCAAAACCGAGGATCGCCGCATGCTTTAACGGAAACGAAACCCGGAATTTTGCTTGCCTGGGGGTATAGAGCGAGGAAGAGCCGCGGAAGAAGAAGGGCTTGAAGCAGCTAGAGATGCCCTAATCGGGCGGAGAACCCTCGCCGCGAACGCCATGCTGTCGACGCAGTCATCTCCGACGGCGATGGCTATCGAGTGCGAGTTGGAGATTCGAATATTTCGAAACCTCGTCGGAATCTACTTATTCCGACGTGGTCCGGCCAATTACTCCTTTCGGCCGATACGACGTAGGCGGCTGGGCTCCTTTTGTCTTTTTGCGCATTTTGTGAACGTTGGGAAGGAGATGATGGAATGTCATTTGTGTACAGCGCTCACTTTAATATCAAAAATTTTCGTCAATTCACTTTAGTATCAAAATGCTTTCAGTGAGAAATTTGGTAAGATGACTTTTTTTAACGCTAAATTTATCACTTTTTCATTGAAATTGATAGTAAAGTAATTACATTTTAACAATAATTGGTACTGAAATGATCATTTTTTTACAACGAATAGCAATGAAGTAATCATTGTTTAACTTGTCACACGGCATCGTATAGGGTAACTATGCTAATTGGACACGCTAACGACTCACGTAAGATTGAAAATTAATAAAATATAGTCACATGGGAAATTGACATTTAAATGATCATTTTTCAAAAAAGTGGTAATTAGATGATTCAAATAAATAAAAAAAAAAACTTTTTGCATTAAAGTAAGCGTTGTACACAATTTATGACACTTCTACTATCCTTCTTTCGTGAAAATTGGCAATGCAAACCATCGTCCCGCACATTACTAGTTTTTAGAATGCTAAGCCGCTTTGGCAATCTACTTAGGAGCTTTTTAATCTCTTATTCAAATTCCCAACATCTTCCATCTCACCTTAAAGACAATTAGGATGTTTCTATTGTATTTATGATGGATACATGGAGAAGCAAAAATACCAACATCTCCTCTTTTCAAATTCTATATGTGTGCCGATTTCAATAAATGTTCGACGGTCTTCATCCGTATAGTGTCATTGCTAATACATTCGAGATGTTATATCTTCCAAAACGAAATTCGTAGCTTAGCACCATTAGCAAGAACTAATCATTTTAAAGATATTTGATTAGTTGTACATCACCTCTAAAGACTGTTGTTATCACTTTTGTATTATTAATTTTCTGGTTACAAGAAACAGTGTTATGTATTCATTCCCCAACATGTTTATTCTTCTTCTACTCCTCTCTATTTTCCAACAATTGGTGGGGTGAAAGAGGTGCAAACTCTCGACTTTAGGATCACTCAAAAAGCTTTATATTCTTAATATAAGATTGTTGGAAATAGAGTGGAGTAGAAGAAGAAAAATAAACATATTGGAAAATGAATACGTAATACTGTAATAATTTGAGAAAGTGATAAGAAAAGTAATTTGAGGTAAAGTGCAGCTAACCGAATCTCTTTAAGACGCTTAGTGCCAATGATGTTAAGCAACTTCATGAACTTCGCCTGCCAAGATACAACATCCCAACATCCTGAACCTGTTAGTATTAGCACTACGCAAATAAAATCTATCAAACACATTTTGAAATCGGCACACTTAAAAAACTTAAACTTGAAGAGAGAAGATGTGGGTATTTTTACTTATCCTTGGAATGAAGATTTTGAAGTCTATTTATAGAGTTTTAGAATTCATGAATAGAAGTGGTACATGAACCATGAATCAAAGAAATATAAAAATCTAGAAGATACATAAATTAAATGGATATAATAATTCAAGAGATACATGAACCACATACACGAGTCCGAGAGGTACACGAACTCAAGAGATAAACTAATTAATGAGATACATGAATGAAGACAATGTATCTCGCTTTGCTCCTTTTTTTTATTCATTAACCCATCGTAAATACAACAGTTTCTTGGATGCTCTCCCTGATCATGTTAGAAAAGTATTGGGAAGAATGGAATCAATTATGATACATTAATACGCTATCTTTAAAGAATTATTTACTCCACAAGGTTGCTAAGGTTGCTAATGGATATTGGTAAAAATCATTCGACATACAACAAAATCTCAAATTAAAATACTAAGTAAATCTATGGTATTTCCCTTCATCATGATGCATAGGAATTACATAGAAATTACACACCAATGGCCTAGAGTTCGTTCAACCTAAAGTGCAAATAGATGGGCTCCAAAAAAAAAAAAAGAACAGGTTTCAAGCTAGCTCAGAAACTTATTCAGAAAATAAAAATGAAAAAAATATATTTTAGTTGGAAATTGATTTTTAAAAAATATAATAATTATCATTCGCATCCTTAATCTCTCGAAATTGAGGATAAAAGCGAATCCCCGAAGTCAACGGATAGCTCGAATAGCACCGGGCCAGCAAACATCGTCGAGCATATGCAATCGTACATCCTCTTGTCATTCCCTTTTGCCGGTGGATCCATACGGAACCAGCCTTCGAGAGCAAAGCAAGGCCAACTGGCTCGGACGTTGACGCATCATCGGCCCAATGATTCCCGATCTCTTGATTAGAGAAGCAACTGCCCTTTGTTAGGTGCATTTCTTTGACTTGAAACCTCCATTTAAGAAAAAAAAGTGCGCCCACTAAAATAATAAAAAATCTGTCCACCTAGACCTCATTACTCCATTCTAACGACTAATATAGTTGGCCAGTCCCATTCCACATTCTGATTTTCACAATAATTTTGGTGTTATTTGCATCACCGAATCATTAACTTTTACTCGGTATTCGGTCTAGGTTCCGAATTTGTATTTTTTTTAATGTTTCCACGTACTTTTGGAATTTGTTGTATTATAATCCTTCCGTTGAGCGTAGCGCTTGGTCACTTGCTTATTTGCTTAAGTGGATCACCAAATTGATATTAGAGAGGACACATCGCAATATGGACAATCACGTCATTTTTAATATTTTCAAATCATAATATCCCTATTGAGGTAAGAGTATTTGTTTTGATAAACATGATCTCATGTGCTTGAACCCACTTGGATCACATCTAGACGTATAGAAATAGGGTGGAGAGCAGAGCAATGTCAAGGAACGTGTGCCATGATGAGAAACTATGGCTATGTATAATTTTAGACAATTATGGTCAAATCCATGAAAACACGTGTGTTTAGGTAGCTCTCTCGAACATTGGATAGTTTACGTAGAATACTTAATGAAATGGGTGGAGTAGCAAAAAATAAAATCAAAAAGGCTATTTCAATAATGACATCCAAAATTTTATACCATTTAGATTTATTATCTCGAGATAAGAACTTAGGACAAAAAAAAAAAACCCTTTGTGGTAAAAAAAAAAAGAAAAATATAACCAAAAATACTATTTCAATAATGACTTCTAGAAAGTCTATACAACTCAATTCATTATCTCGAGATGAGAATGTAGAACCCAGAAAAAAAAAAATGTGCAGGCAAACCAGTCACGCCAAGAAAGGATCTTTACTTCGTATCCTAACTCTTTTTTATATTATTTATTTTCATTTCATTAAAAGAGTTATATTTTTATTCTTATTTTCAGTTTTGATTAATGGTTAAATTTAATAACCGAATGATTTTTATATTTTATATATATGTGTGTGTGCGTATATATATTTTACTATCATCCCTACGGTTGCCCGCCCATGCTCCTCCCATCACCTAAACATTGCTCAAAGTGGAAATGGCTTATTCTGAGCAAGGGTCCGACAACTCGGCGCGTAGTGTCTCACCTCCAGAAGCCTAGCAACGGGTTACCTGACATTTGAAACGAACGCAAAGATTAGTGACTTTAGAATAATCATAAGGCTAATACGATCAATCACGTGTGACCTGTTTTGTAGAGCCACTTGTCCAATTATGGTAAAATAAAAAAAGTATGGCAATCTATTTTTCTAGAATCATAGAGTTGCCCGATAAAAGATAGTTCTAAGATGGGGAAAATGACACGAATAATCCACAAATATTAATTCGATATGTATGTCATCACCGAATTTTTAATTTTGTTCAATGCAGTCCATAAACATTAGTCCGATGTATAAACTATTATTGAATTTTTAATTTATTTAATGCGATCCTCGGGCATTACTCAATATTTATTATGGTCCTTAAACTTTTAAATATTTTTATAAAAATTTAAAGATCAAAGATCAAATATTATATAATATACATTTGCGCTATTATTCATTTTCAAAATTATAAATTTACTTATTTTTTTGGTAAAGTACTTTTTTTTTTTTTTTTAGATTAGTATCACAAAAATAGCAAATTGATATATGTGTGACGAACGGAAATTAGAATCTTAAAGAAAAATGATGAAGAGTAAATCTATAAAGAGAAATATTAATTCGAAATTTTTGGTGGTATAAATTTTTTTTTTTTAATTGGGAGCTGGAAGCGCCGTGAACTCGTGAGCAACAGTATTCTGGCAAAATGCAGAATCAATGAGGTTGGAGACAGGTGGGAGGGATCTGATCTCCTGCACCGCACGCAACCCGCGAAGAAAAAAAAAAAACTCGTACCTTTACGACTCCATCGCCATCAACCCCTCCCCCCCCCACCCCCCACCCCACCCCCCCCCCCCTCTCCATAACTAAAAGAGGAAGCCGCAGCGGCAGCAGCAGCCTCTCTTGAACGCCAACTCATCTCTCCCTCTTTCCTCTCTGGTCTCACTTCTTTCTAAGTCTCTTCTCAGTCCACTCCCGAAGGACTCGCCTTCCCACGCGGCGGTCGCGGTCGCGGTCGCGGTCGCGGAAGCTTCACGTGCTCTCCCCAATCGGCGCGCCATCCAGACCTCGCGCCTCTCCTCCCTCGTGATCCCTTCGAATTCCGTCGATTCTCGCGCTCCGCGGATCTCGCTGGATCTCTCGCGCCGTAATTCGAGAGGAAGCGGAGGCCGCGTGCGGGAGCGAACTCGGAGGGCCTCGAGCTTCTTCGCGTAAATGCGCGTGGTGTGTGCGGCGGAGAGGATGGGGAGAGGATCCGAGTGAGGCGGGCGGTCTAGATGAAGCGGAAGGGGAACCAGCAGAAATCTCAGCACCGATGGAGGAGGAAGCTGTTCGCGGCGGTTCTGCTGGGGCTGTGCTTCGCGAGCCTGATGCTGATGCAGACTCAGTACGTCCGCGTCGTCAAGCTGGCCGCGCTGCGCTATCGCTCCGCTCCGAAGCCCAAGATCGCCTTGCTATTTATAGCGCGGAATCGGCTCCCGTTGGACATTGTCTGGCACGCGTTTCTCCAGGTACGTCCGTCGATGGTGGTGTTGTTCGCGGTTGGATTTTGATGGCTTCGCGTTCTGTTCCGGTGTCTCTTTTTTTTTTTTTTTTATCGATTTGCGGGCGATCATGGTAAATTCTGGACCTTTTCCTTTCGGACATGATGGGAGGCATCTGGTCAGCCAGTACACGCATGCATATCTGAAACGTGGTATCCCAGTTAGAAAGTTCATGGCGTCTGTATCCTCAGTAGTGGCGCACGCTGTGGATTGAGATATCATGTGTGAAGATGATCACTAGCACGTTTTCAGTATCTAGAGTTCCAATTCAGTTTGGTGCTGTTCGATGTCTGTTTATTTTCATGTGAGAGAGTGAGAGAACTTGAAAAATGCTCAAAGGAGTAAAAGCTGACTTTCTGATAGGTTGTGAATCTTGTGTAAGTAGTGAAGCATTGATGAAAGAAACAAATCTTCCGTTGTGTAAGTATTGTATTTGTCCAGACAAATATTGTACATTATGCAGTTCCTGTTGGAATCTGATGTTGTTAACAATTCCAAATCAGGTTCTAGTTTGGTGGCCTTAGTCTGTCTCTGCAGGCAGGTTGGCTTTGAACAAATTAAGTTTGCATGGCTCTGCAGTCAAGGCATATCTTAGATGTCACTCATTTCTAATACCAGCTCAATTATTACTTTCTTTAGGTGCTTTATGAAGTTTAGTACATAATTTTCAGGATGTTTTGCAGGGTGAGGAGGACAGATTTTCAATTTTTGTCCATTCAAGGCCTGGATTTGTATTGAACAAGGCAACTACGAGATCGGTCTATTTTTTAAATCGGCAAGTTAATAAGAGTGTAAAGGTACTATGACTCACCTCATCGGGTCATTCTCCTTTTTGTTTTGCTCTCTTTTGATTCTTAATGCAAATATTTGTCAATGTTCCTGTTTTATGCCAGAGCTTTTAACTGCACAAAAACTTTCTGTGGCTTCCCACAGAACTTGTGTAATATCTGATCCAAAAATTTAAAAAACAAAAAAAGCCAATATTTATTACTTGTTAGAACTTTTTGGTAACAAGTGGTTGTATGCACATACAAGGACATTTACCTCCATTACTTCATCCACCAATGCTTAATGTGCTAATTGAGTGATAAATAACCAGTTTTAAAAAGAATCTTGCTTCCTGTTAAAGCTGAGAGTCAAATTAGTTGGCAACTACATTGGGGTTCGCAAGTACAATCATTGTCTCTGATATCTTAGTTACTAAATAAGGTGCATTTCTGATTCAAAAGTACCGACAAGTCATGCAAACTGAAATTTATGTGCATGTTGGCTTGTTTAAATGCTGTGATATAGTCAAAGGTTTATATTTTTATTTTATTTGCACAAGTGTTCTCAGTTCAGTTGATTTCACCAGGTGGATTGGGGAGAAGCAAGCATGATAGAAGCAGAGCGTATTCTTCTTAGACATGCACTGGAAGAGCCTTTAATGAGCGCTTTGTTTTTCTGTCAGACAGGTAAGGATTCATACTAACAGTGGTTGCTTCGGTGACGACTGGTTCATGTCTGAACTTTGTTTGAGTATCTTCAATTCAAATTTCTTAGAGGAAACCCTCTGGTTATTTTAATTATCACTTTTGAAAAGGCTTGTTCTTAAAGCAAGAGGCCTGTATTCAACTTCCTTTGATAGAACTCTAACAAAGATTTGGTGTTTTTGCATTTTCTCAGCTGCTTACCTCTATATAACTTCAGCTACACATATGACTATATAATGTCAACAGCAACTAGTTTTGTTGACAGGTGAGTGGAGCTGGCAGATTTTGTTCATGAGCTTATGTTAAATGGTGTTTTGATTTTCTACTGATAGATATCCTCTTTAAACTCATCTCCTAAATTTAAAATTCATTTTATTCAGTATACAGTTGATTTGGAGGTAATCACTGTTTTCAAAGGGGTAAACTTACAATATTAGTTTCATACATTATCTGATTCACTTTGATGATTCCATCAGCACACAACATGGTGATGTTCTCTGCATATTCTATTTTCACGGGGATATTCTGGTTATTACATGAAGTTGTAGCCTAAATTCATCCATTATTTTCTCACACTACATTTTGTCGGATTTTTTGGCTGGTGAGAGCCATGTTAGCTATGGGTTGTCATGCTAAAGAAAAAGTCACACAATTGCAAAGGTAGGATTAACACGTGCAGAACTCTTATGCAAAACTAAACACGAAGTACCCGTGGGGGGTGAAATTGGTAGAAAGTACAAAGATGCTTGCTTTTTGAGTCTAAACATGGGTTCTTCTTTATGTAGCTTTTGTAGTCTCATATTAGTTGATTGGAAGATGTACTTGCACGGCTGAGTACACGGTAACTTCTAGTGGTTTACAGAGAAGGGGGGACCAGATTGAGTGCATAGCCTAGAAAGAGCCTTGTGCTACTGAACATATTGGGAAGGTCTAGTGGTGTCTCTATAAACTGTTCAAATCATGTGTTAACCTAAATGCATTATTACTCTGTCATAATTGACTATTGGCTTTATAGATGGCTCTATCATTGATGTAGTATTTGGCTGAACCAGCTTTGCAGATACAAAAGAGGGCCGTTATAATCCAAAAATGGATCCAATTATACCTGTTCATAACTGGAGGAAAGGATCTCAGGTAACAGATTAGTATCTAATTCCTTCCTACTATAGCAGAAATACTATGTCTGCTAATCTTTTATCTGTTGATTTTTCTGAAAAAGGATGGATCAACATGTTGCTTCTCTCCCGGTATTTTTAATGTGTTGCTTTTATCTTGTTTTCAGTGGGTTGTTCTGACCAGAAAACATGCTGAAGTGGTGGTAAAGGATGATACAGTCTTTCCGACCTTTCAGTTGCACTGCAAGGTTTATTAACAGGGCCTTCTCTCGCTATATTTAGTAGAAAGTTCAGAAACTGATGTTCTGACATAAGATATACCTCTGTTTAAGCATGACCGGAATGTTTGACTCTGGATTATGATCATTGTGCAGAGGAAGTCACTACCTGAGTTTTGGAGGGATCGTCCCCTAGTGAGTTCCCTACTTGATTTCCCTCGTTATCTCCAACTTTGAGGACCAAAATGTCCATTTCTTTATGTAGTGGGTGGAACTTATATTGTTTTGATGCTCTCTAGATCTATATCAGGATCGTCTGATTCTGAACCAGAAAATTCTCTTTGCTCTTTTACCTATGAAGCAGTTGCTAATGATCTTGTATGCAGCCAGTCGATGGATCAAAGGAGCACAATTGTATACCTGATGAACATTACGTGCAGACCCTACTTGCTGTAAGATTTCAATTCTGATTTCAACTTTATACATCAACTGGGAAAAATACAAGTGATGTCAGAATGGATTACTAGTCTGATAGAAATAGTTCTTTGATTTGGAGAGAGCATAATGCACCAGGACTTTTCTTTCTCCGCCCTCCTCAGAAGCATGTGTGTAGAACATATGGAATAGGATGTATGAGCCATTTTCGTTCATTTGATCGTTTATAGCATATAATTCTACTGCGTTTGTAATGACTATGCCTTCAAAAGATATTTTGACCTTTATTATGATGCCGATAGGGTTTTTTGAATTTTTTACTCTGTGAAATGGAAGTTCACAATGTTCTCGTTATGTGAAGTGTCACTTCGACCTTCTGAAGTCTGTGTTTCTTGAAATTTAGCAGGAAGGCCTCGAAGAAGAAATTACACGAAGATCACTGACACATTCTTCATGGGATCTTTCATCCTCTAAAGACCGTGAGCGTCGTGGATGGCATCCTGTGACTTACAAGTTTTCTGATGCTACTCCGAAGCTAATTCAATCCATAAAGGTATGATCATGTCATTTCTTGTATGGATGTGACTTCTCTGGTTGGTGTCAGAGATTGCAAAGTAATTCTGCAGATGGTATTGCAGAGACAATGAAGCATTTAATTAGAAACTTTCTCCCCTTTTCAGCACTTTGTCTGCCATGAAGCTAAATGCCTATCTTCTTCCAAAAGTTAACTCAGATATTTGATGCAGACCTAAAATACTTGTAAAACTTCTAAATATGCGTGAATGGTGGTGGTTTATTTTGGTTGATGATTTTTAATTATTAATGTCCTGTTTATAAAGGGGGATGCTACTACCATGGTATTATGCAAGTCCTTTGGATGAACAAACTACTTGGCTATGGCATTGATGTTAAACTTGCAGCTTTCACCAACACTTCCTGTTGCTTCCATGGATGATCACACTACGCCAAATCTACCTTTCCATGTTTCCTAGGCGCTGAATTCCCTGAAGTTTAAGTGACTGGTGATTGCGTTTCTGGAGTTCAGGTTAGATTTCATTTGCACATATATTGATTAAAAATTGTCGTCATCGCATTATACAGTGTGATGGTGTTGTGGTGAGGGATTGATTCCAATCGTTAGGCATAGACCTCAGCTAGTCACCCAACATGCGGTGAGGATACTGATAGCCCACCGACTCTTAAGGTTTCGTCAGTCCACGAATTTGTGCAGGTTTTGGTTTTCTCCTATTTAGGGGATAAAAATGAATAATGAAGATCATGATTTGGGACTCTGCAGGCACTACTTCTTGGCGAAACAAGAGAAAAAAGATCTTGTACATGTTCAATAATTCATTTGAATTGCGGGTTCTTGCATATAGGGTGTATGATATTTAGCGTGTAGAAACATCTTGTTTTTATAAATAATATTGTTCAATTTACTGCAGGATATTGATAACATCAACTATGAGACAGAAAACCGAAGAGAATGGTGCAGCAGCAAAGGGAAGCCATCGCGGTGCTTCCTATTTGCAAGAAAATTCACCCGGCCTGCTGCACTCCGGCTTCTAAATAATGTAAGTGTCTTGCAACTAAAATAGATAGCATTTCATGAAGAAACCATATTTCATTTGGGCTAATAGTTCTTTTCCTAATTATTCATCTTGTCTTTTTGGCAGTCGGTGCTGGGACCTTCCAGAGATAATTTGTAAATCCTGACCGGAATGAATTATACACAGCTTTCTTTATGTATTAGAATAGCTTTAGTCAGATCCAGCTCGCGCAAAGAATATCGTGTAATATGTGTGTAGAATAAAGGTAAAGGTTGTAGCTTCAGGAGAAGGAAATATAGAAAAAAATACGTTATACGGTGTATGAGCGGTTGTAATTGATTGGCACTTCAAGCAATAAAAGAGGGGATGGTTTTCCCGTTACTGTAGTAGAATTCCGCCTTACTCACGTCATGCTTAGATCGAAAAAAAAAAAAGGTCTGCTTTCGGAGTCGAATTGGGCTCCGTTTGAAAATCGAAAAAAAAGTTTTGAAAATTTTTAGGTACTAAAAATGGAAACGAGAAAAAGATCTGATTATATGGATTATCAAACTGCACCTAAATGAGTTCTGGAAAACTCAATTTATAGCACCATAACATGGTTGTCAATCGCGCCTATCTTGTAAATTTGGGCCTCGAGCTGTGTAGGTGGTTCTCTAATAGAAAGGGTTAGAAAGGAAAGCCTGCTTGTTGAGATCACAGCCTTCGTAAATATCCAAACAGTTGAGTCAGATGGACCAGTACCTGAGAACCTGAGATCCAATGAGTTAATGTTTTGGGCTCCGGTCAAATGGACCTCGGTTCATGCAAGAAATATTCAACCTGTTCCCATCTCAAAGGATGGCCTCCCTATCTCGCCCGCATAACACAACTTGGCCTAGTACAGAGGCCGCATGTCATGTCAATTCGAATGTTGCACTGTTGATATAGCGTGATCGATCGGATCGTGTTTCACTCCATATAACACGTATTTCCAATCAATTTTGTGTCTAAAGTTTTCGAAACCTTCATCTATATTCAGTTTATGTTTTGTCGGCCAATCACATGGTGCATTGGACAAGTGAAACGGACAATCGTCTTAACTATCGTCAATCAAAGTAGAAACCCGTCGAGGTAATTTTGAAACTCAAAAGAAAAGCAGGAATAGGGAAATGGAAAGTACAAGCATCGTCGAGAGAAGTACCTCTAGCCTAGGCACTGTTAAGTATTCTTCTAATTCATAAATGCCCTCGAGTCACTGGTTAAACATACTTCGTAAGGAAATTCTGCTATCATATTACACCGACGGCTCCAAATTGAAACTTTTTTTAAAGTTTTTCCCAAACTCGCTATGTCTCTCCTCATAAAGGTGAAGGACTAATGAAGATATCTTTGTTGTGAGGTGCGAAGGTTGAACTCATGACCGTGTGTAGAACATATAGGACAAATGAGCCATTTTCTCGTTCATTTGATTTTTGATAGGAAATAATCCTACTGTGATTGTATTGACTATGCCTTGAAGAAACTTTCACCGATAGGATTTTTTCTAAATTTTCTAATGGGTGAAATAGAAGTTAACAATAAATTCTGGATATTTTCGTTCATTTGATTGTTGATAGGTTTTCATGATCCGTTAATCTTTGCGGGTTTAAGTTTCCTCCTAATAAGGGGAAAAAATGAATAATGAGGGCCATGAGTTGGTGCTCTGTAGGCACTAGTTCTTGGTTAAACGTTATGTAATATAATAAGCAAAAATGATAAGATCTTACAAATTAAATTAATGTGAAAATACAAGAGAATTAAATAATAAATAATAAGAATATTAAAGATTTATATGATTTGATTTGAATATCGGTACTTATATCAATGAGCAAAAATTAGCATTAAAAAATTTATTACAATTGGAAAATCAGAATTACAATAATTCATATGTTTAAGTATTTATTATATCTAAATTTAAATTCAAATCTAAAATATTTATAATTAACTAATTCAATTTGATGTAATCTCATCGCACGAAAGCACCTGCATATTCACATCCGTACCGCCGAGAGACGACTCCTACACGCGTCCAAAATGTCCGCAAATTGGCTTCTTCAATTTTGTCTGTGCAGCGTCCCCACCATTCACGATTCCCGAAGAACCCCCTGGCGGCTGTTTCTCGTGCGGCTCTCTTTTTCTCAAGAAAAATCCTTTATTTTCTTTTATTTTATTTCCTTTTGTGCATCTATAAGGAGTCTTAACGAATTACTCCTTTTGTTAACCGACCAAACACAAAATTAGGATTTGAAGAAGACATCCATTGAACGGACCTAAGTGGATATTATTTGTGCACAATCTTGAATATTTTCTTTGACTGAAAATGTATCTTCACGATCAAATATGAAAATTTTGATCGTGAAAAATAATTCAATCGGAAAATTAAATTATAATAACTCATGTACTCAAGTATTTCTCGTATTTAAATTTAAATTTAAGTTTAAAGTATTTATAATTAAATAATTCAATTTGATGATCACACGAAAGCACTGCGCATACACATCCGTACGGCCGAGAGACGACTCCTAGCGTCCAAAACGTCCGCTAATTGGCTTCTTGAGTCTTGTCTGTGCAGCGTCCCCACCATTCACGATTCCCGAAGAACCCCCTGGCGGCTATATCTTGTGCGGCTCTCCTTTCTCAAGAAAAATCCTTTATTTTATTTTATTTTATTTTCTTTTGTGCATCTTTATGGAGTCTAACGTATTACTCCTTCTGTTGGCCGACCAAACACAGAATTAAAGATTCGAAGAAGACGTCGATTGAACGGACCTAAAGTGGATATCTTTTGTGCATAATTTTGAATATTTTCTTTAGTTGAAAAGGCATCTTCACAATTAAATATGAAAGTTAATTCAAGTGAGTTGCATTTCTCAGATGCTAGAATTTAAAGCATAATTTAATAAAACTAAACTAAAAAGATCTTGTACATGATCAATAATTCATTTCAATAAAAAGTCTTACATAGATTGTATAATATTAGTGTGTAGAAACATATTAAACTTGTAAATGAATTTGTGCAATTTATCGCAGAATATCAATAATATTCACTACGAGTCAAAAAGCCTGATGAAAATAGTACACTAATAGAGATAATTTTGGGAAAGAATATCACATTGGCTGCTTTTCGGTTTTTATTATATTTTCCCCCTTCTTTTTTGAGCTCCTTGATTTGCTCATTAATTTATTCGCATTCGATTGCAGACTGCAAATAAATTAATGGGTAAAGATCGGTTTTTTGATGATGTTGGGGGGGTTTGCTTTTAGGGATGCAACCTTCTCATTTTTTTCAAGCTCCAGATTGTTCTCATCCATCTCGCACACAACCACCAGTCCTTGACCAACCCTAGAAGCCAGCTACCCGCAAAATCCCCGACCTTAATCGCACCGAGAGTACACTTTATTGGATCATTCAATGGATTGGAAATCTCGATGCCCTACTTGACGCCCCACCACTGGGGCCCCCCGAATAGCTTTCAATTTTCTTTTTCCGGCTTCATCATGATTTGCATTTGGACCACAAAAGGAAAACCAATTTCCTTTGTCTTTCTCTTTCTTTTGTCAAAAAACCAAGTTTAAGGAGTAGGTTAATTGACCGTTTCTGCGGGATCCGCATTTTGTTGGAGATCCAAATTGTGAAAATCAATCCCCATGACAGTAAGGGCGTCCTAGTTCTGTTTATGCATGGGATTGAACTATTTATGCATGATAAACTTGTGTCGACAAGTCACAAGTGGTCCAAAATATTCATGATAGTAGTTTAATTTCCAAATCATCTTTTATGCATGATACAGGGACAATCAAAATATTGAAATTTGAAAGTTGCTTGGATTTGCTATTTAACTAGTGCCCCTCATACGCACCTTGGCATTTTGAATTCATGGTAGGCAAATGCCCAGCGGCAGCATATTGCTAGGCACGAGTCTCGAGATTCAACGGAATTCTTGAAATTAGTATTTCGAGACATGATTACATATATGATTAATTAATAAACATTACACATCATGGGGCATTGAAATACTTTGATTCCGAGCACATTTTTCAAGAATTCTTTGGTTAGCTATATATATATTGTATCAATTGAAAGATTACTTTCAAAGATATTGACAAATTATGGTTTTGTAAAATACAAAGTCTCATTTAGTATCATTACATTGATATCAAGATAGAACATATATTATAAAGTATAGAAAAATATTATATTTCTGATAGGTGAAGGTATAACAATTTATAAATCAATTTAAACCGATAGAGACAAATTGGACCAGAATTCCCCAACAAACTAATTTATTTGCTTGTAGATTCCCATGACAAGTGCGTTTTTTTTTTCAGCTCGACCTTAAATCAAATTTAACTTGCAAATTAGGGGGAAAAATGAGAATTGATCCATTTTGATCATCCCTCATTGCATTGCTCAAATCAGGGAAAAGTATCAAAAAAGTCATAAACCTATTGTATTGGTACCAATTTAATCCTAAACATTTTATTATTTGTACCAATTTAGTCCATCCGGCCAATTTTGGCAGGCCGACGCTGATGTGTATGTCGGCCGTTGGTCGGATGTGATGTGGAAATTTTTATGATTTTTTAATTATTTTTTTTGTCTTCTTCCTAGCGGTGGCCGCGAAGCCCTTACTTGCCGCCGGTGAGGGTCGCGGCCCTCACCCGGCCTCTCCTAGGGCCATCGATGAGGCGGCTTCGCCGGATCTAGGCGAGGCCAGCCTTGCCGTGCGGCCTTGGGCGAGGTCGAGCGGCCCTCGCTAGCCGCCGGCGAGGGTCGCGGCCCTCGCTCGACCTTGCCTAGATCTGGGCTAAGCCGCCTCACCCGCAGCCCTGGGCGAGGCCGAGCGAGGGCCGCGACCCTTGCCGGCAGCTAGTAAGGGCCGCTTGGCCTCGCCTAGGGCCGTGCGGGTGAGGCTGGCCTGGCCTAGATCTGGGCTAAGCCGCCTTGCTGACGGCCGATCTGGGCGAGGCCAGCCTCATTCGCGGCCCTGGGAGAGGCCAGGCGAGCCAGCGAGGGTTGCGGCCGTTGTCCAGTGGTTGGCGAGCCTCACTGGAGGCTCTCCGGCCAACGCAAGGAAGAAGATAGAAAAAAGAAAGAAAAAAGAAAAAAATTAATAAAAATAATTAAAAAATCATAAAAATTGCCACGTTAACATTTAGCCACGCTCGATCCACATCAGTGTCAATTTAAGTCAAAAATTGGCCGGATGAACCGAATTGATACCAATAGTAAAAGGTTTATGACTAAATTGATTCAATTGAAAAGTTTAGGATTGAATTGGTATCAATACAATAAGTTTAGTACTTTTTTGGTACTTTTCCCCTCGAATCAAGGTGTTCTTCTTTTTGTGGAACTCGAATCGAGCTGAGTTTAAGATATCGGCAACTCCAAGAGTGCACTGTCGAATGCTATCCGCACTTCGACCCTCCGTTCAAACCAGCCAGCTTTTACAGCGTCATGGGTGACGACTGACGATTGCTCACGCCAACGTCATTTGCCAGTCCGCAGCGACAGGTGGCGCATTGCCAGGGTGCCACGTGGGAGGGAGGGAGAAAGGTTGCTGTGGATCCGACGTGGCTGGGGACAGGTTGCGGGTGGGGATGTAATCGAGATGTAAAAGCACCTCTTGACTTGCTCAAGTCAATGCGTGCCTCATGGTCAAATATCCTTATTAAGATAATACATTTCTAAGAAAAAATGACCAAAACATTTACTAATTAAATAAATAAAAGAGGTGTATATATATTATTTCTGATGTCTTTACGAAAGTGAAATCCCAGCTTAGGACCATTGGGCAGTCTTCCCTTTCTAGAAAATATTGCATATTCCAACAGTGCCACGTCATGTGTTCTGATCCATTCACGCGTCAACACTGGTATGCAACTCCTCCTCCTTCACCTCCTTCGCTCTTCACTGATAATCTTAGCAGACTGTTCACTTTAGGTTTCAGTAGAATGCCCCACAAAAATAATAAATAAAAAACGAATCTTTTAAAGAAATATTATTTTATCTGGAAAAGAAGAAAAATGAAATCAACTTCCACGAACGTGACTCGCATTTCAGGAGTTCAGGCAGCAGCAGAACCATCCACCAGCCGCCTTCCAAGATCGCGCATGGCTTCAACTATAAATACAGGCCCTTGCCGCGTGCTTACCCTAGCATCGCAGAGCCTCAAATCTCAAAGCCAAGTTTTCCCATAAAAACGCACTCTTTTGTTCCCCAGAATCACTCACTTCCTTTGCTGTCCCGACATTTCGTTCCGTTTCTGTGTAAAACAATCCATTGTTCTTTCGATTCTTGGGGCTGCTGCCTGAAAATCTCTTCCATTTCTGTCTTCTTCTTGCGCTCCCTCGACTGCGAGCTTTCGGTTTTTATTCGTCTCGAGAATCAAAATGGCAACCGGTTTGAGCAAAGCCGGATCTGATGTGATCACCCTCGTCAATGGCTACACCGACTCGGTGATCACTCTGGAGGATTCGAACTTCTTGGCGAATGGCCACGTCATTCTCTCCGAGGTCCCCCCGAACGTCACGGTCAGCCCCTCGTCTCACCATACCTCGGGTGAGAAGGCGCTCGGTGGTGCCGGCGCCGCCCCGGCTGCTTCGTCGGGTTCGACGCCGCCGAACCCCGGAGCCACCATGTCGCCTCCATTGGCAAGCTGCGGGGCATCCGGTTCATGAGCATATTCCGGTTCAAGGTCTGGTGGACCACCCACTGGGTGGGCACCAAGGGCCGCGAACTGGAGCACGAGACCCAGATGGTCATCCTCGACAGGTCCGACGAGGGGTCCGAGCCGGGAGCGGCCCGGCCGTACGTCCTCCTGCTGCCCCTCCTGGAGGGGCCCTTCCGCACCTCCATCCAGCCCAGGCCGGACGACTTCGTGGACCTGTGCGTGGAGAGCGGGTCGACGAAGGTCACGGCCGCCGGGTTCCGGGCAGCGCTCTACATGCATACGGGGGATGACCCGTTCGCCCTCGTCAAGGACGCGATCAAGGTGGCCAGGGACCACCTGGGGACGTTCAAGCTGCTCGAGGAGAAGACCCCGCCCGGGATCGTGGACAAGTTCGGTTGGTCCACGCGGGATGCATTCTACCTCAGGGCGCACCCCGAGGGAATCTGGAACGGGGTCAAGGGCCTGGTGGAGGGCGGGTGCCCGCCCGGGCTCGTCCTGATCAACGACGGGTGGCAGCCCATCAGCCTCGACGAGGACCCGGTCACGAAGGAGGGCATGAACCACGCGGTGGCGGGCGAGCAAATGCCGTGCCGGCTGCTCAAGTTCCAGGAGAACCACAAGTTCAGGGACTACGCGAGCCCGAGCGGCGGCGAGGGCATGGGGGCCTTCGTCAGGGACCTGAAGGAGGAGTTCGGGAGCGTGGACTACGTGTACGTGTGCCACGCGCTGTGTGGGTACTGGGGCGGGCTCAGGCCCGGAGCGCCGGGCCTGCCCGAGTCGAGCGTGGTGAAGCCCAAGCTGTCGCCGGGGCTCGAGACGACGATGGAAGATCTAGCCGTCGATAAGATCGTGAACAACGGGGTGGGGCTGGTCCCGCCGGAGCTGGTCGAGCGGATGTGCGAGGGCCTTGACTCGCAACTGGAGTCGGCTGGGATTGACGGCGTGAAGGTGGACGTCTTTCACGTAAGTGGACCTTCATTTCCTGTTTTTCTTTTGTTCTTTTTTTCCTTTTTTGTTTTAACTGATCGATGTGCTTGAACAGTTGCTGGAGATGATGTGCGAGAACCATGGCAGAACGGTGGAGCTCGCGAAGGCGTACTACAAGGCCTTGAAGGCTTTGGTGAGGAAGCATTTCAAAGGCAACGGCGTGATCGCCAGCATGGAGCACTGCAACGACTTCCTCGGGACGGAGGCGATCTCGCTCGGCCGTGTCAGTGAGTCTCGCTCGATATCCACAGCTAAAAAACTTTCGTGCGGTTCTCTAACCGTGTTGCGCGATGCTTCCTTTTGATCGACAGGTGACGATTTCTGGTGCACCGACCCGAACGGCAAATTCTGGCTCCAAGGGTGCCACTTGGTGCACTGCGCCTACAACAGCCTGTGGATAGGCAACTTCATCCACCCGGACTGGGACATGTTCCAGTCCACGCAACCCTGCGCCCTATTCCACGCCGCGTCCCGGGCCATCTCCGGCGGCCCGATCTACGTCACCGACGCGGTCAGGAAGCATGACTTCAAGCTGCTCAGGCGCCTGGTGCTGCCCGACGGCTCGATCCTGCGGTGCGAGCATTACGCCCTCCCGACCCGGGACTGCCTCTTCGTGGACCCTCTCCACGATGGCAAGACCATGCTCAAGATTTGGAACTTGAACAAAGTGAGTATTGCTTGAATCTTCGCCGTGAATTCGTCCAGCATTTATAGTGTGCAGTTCATCCTGTTTTTACGACCATGTGCTTCAAAAATTGAACCTTTTTGACAGTACACGGGAGTGATCGGAGCCTTCAACTGCCAAGGCGGCGGCTGGTGCCGTGAGTCCCGCCGCAACAAGTGCGCCTCCCAACTTTCCCACGCCGTCTCAGGCACCATCAACCCCGCCGACATCGAGTGGAGCGCCGGCGGGTCGATGATCTCGGTGGACGGCGTCCGCGTCTTCGCCCTCTACCTGTCCCAGTCCAAGAGGCTGGTCCTCTCGAAGCCCTCCGAGAGCCTCGACATCACGCTCGAGCCGTTCCAGTTCGAGCTCGTCACCGTCTCTCCCGTCAAGGAGCTGACGTCGGCGGCGGCGAGCGCACGGCCCGTGCAGTTCGCGCCGATCGGGCTGGTGAACATGCTGAACCCCGGCGGCGCGATCCAGGGCGTGGAGTACGGAGAGGGATGGGCAGAGATCGAGGTGAGAGGATGGGGGGAATTCAGGGCGTTCGTGTCGGAGAGGCCTAGGGAGTGCAGGGTCAACGGGAGGCGCGTGGGGTTCCAGTACGAAGGGAAGATGGTGGCCATCCGAGTGAAGTGGCCGAGGATTTTAACCGGATTCAACCCAGTATCTCGAATCGAGATCGGAAATCGCGACAGCGGCGCGGCGAAGAGAACCAGAGGACCGAACCCCCGGATGGAGGTCATGCCGGCTCTCCTCGTCCCGGCTTACAATAGAAGTTGCACATATCCTGAACTGGAGACGATTGCAGAGGGTCATGAGGAGCTCGATTATGAATAGCATTACTTTGCGAGTCTTCGCTAGGTCACTTCCTTTTCTTTTTTATTTTTTGAGTTCGTGCACTTTCAAATCGGCATGTTGATATGACAAGTTTACCTAGGTCGTGATGTGGGGACATGGATTTGTGGATATCTTTTTGGCGTAATACATGCACGTTCTGTTATTTTGTCTTGCCCTGTTCTCAATGAGTACTGGTTGAATCTACGCTATGAATTTGTCGAGCAAGTATAGCGATGTCCCTTCTTTTATATTTAATAATTTATGATAGCTCAAAAAATTGAACCATTTGCGACGGCACACGGGAGTGATCGGAGCCTTCAACTGCCGATGCAGCGGTTGGTGCTCCGAGTCCCGCCGCAACAAGTGCGCCTCCCAATTCTCCCACGCTGTCGCCTGCACCACTGACCCCGCCGACATCGAGTGGAGTGCCGGCAGTTCCAAGCGCCGCGGCCGGGTTCTTCCAGCTTGTCTTAGAGGATCGAGTACATGACATCCTTTTCCTTTCATTTATGGGATTTTTGTTTTCTAATTTTTATTTTATTTTTTTGCCAAATTAAAGGGGCATTGATTGTAAGCAGTATGTACGATGAAGCAAACTAAGATTAAATTAAAGAATAATTTTCAGGTTACTATAATTTCTCTCTCCGTCTCAAAGGTGCAATCTTTGTAAGAGTTCATACGCACAGGCGGACCACCCGCAGCCGAGGCGAGGGGAGGTTCTTGTGGCGCGATCGGGGGCTGCCAGCGGCGGGGCCGGAGCCGGTGGGGGAAGTGTTGGTTGGAGGGAGGATCGGCGGAGACAGCCGTGTTTTGCGGGGGCTAGGGTCAATGATTGGTGGTGGGTGAAGGAGGGAGGCAAAGGATCGGAGCTAAGAGAGGCGATGATGATGATCAGAACGAAATGGAGATCATCGTGGAAGAGCAATTAGCTCGAGCTCGAGCTCTAGCTCAATCTCGGCGTACAGAGAGAGAGAGAGGAATTAGGGTTTGCCGGCGGCTCGCGCGTCTGGGGAAGGGGGAAATGGAGAGTTGGACCTGGGCGGCGCGTGAAGAGGTCGAGAAGAGCAACGCGAACGCGAACGCAGAACCCTCCATGGCAGCTCAAAACCTGTGCCGTTCAGTGCTCTCTCTTGTCTCTCCGTCTGCTGTGCGTATCTGTATTTTTAGGGTTATTTTTCTTTTCCATTTTCGTATTTATCAGTATTTATTAAAAACTATAAAAAGGGGAGCCATGCCCATGTACTACTGAACATATAGGTATGGCCTAGTTGTGTCTCTCTATTTTGTTCAAATCATGTCTATACCTGAATGCGTTTATTACTCTGTTATAATGACTATTGGCTCCATTAGACAGATCTATCATTGCTAAAGAAAGTATTTGGCCGAAACGGCATTGCAGATACAAAAGAGGGTCGTTATAACCCAAAAATGGCTCCAATCGTACCTGTTCATGACTAGAGGAAAGGATCTCAGGTAACATATATGTATCTTTCTTCCTTTCTTCTACAACAGATATACTATGTCCGCTAATCTTTTATCTGTTAAGATGACCTTATCTCGCTATTTTTAGTAGGAAGTTCATAACCCTATGTTATTGTTGAAATAATAGTTATTTTCTTTTTTCTTTTCTACATGTTTTGCTGATTTGGTTTTTCAGTTATTCTAGTCTTTAGGAGTTAGTGGAGTTACGTTCAGCTAATTTTTATATTAGTTGTCCTAGTTTTTAGGTGTTAGTGGAGTGAATGCTTTACGTAGAACATGGGTAGTTATGGATCTTATTTTAGTGGTGTTTTTACGTTATGTATTTATTTTTGTAAAATATTTCGTTGTTCTAAAAAAGGAGGAAGTTTCAGCCTCATCTCTCCTCCCCTTTAGCTATTCTACAGTGGTATCAGAGCACAGTATTCAAAGAGAGCTTACAGCCGCATATACACCACAACAAAATGATGTATCTAAGAGGAAAAATAGAACCATTTTCAATATAGTGAGAAGCTTATTGGCAAGAGGAAGAGTTCCAAATATTCATGTTTTGAACAAAAGTCCAACTTTTGCTGTTCAAAATATGACATTAGAATAGACTTGGAGTGGGAGAAGACCAGCTGAAGATCATTTCAGAATCTTTGGATGCATCGCATATGCCCATGTCCCATATGAGAAAAAGGAAGAAACTTAATGACAAGGCTAAAAAATGTGTTTTTCTTGGTGTAAGTGAAGCATTCAAAGCATATAAATTATTTAATCCATTAACAAAGAAGATTATGACTAGTAGGGATGTTATTTTTGATGAAGAGAATGCTAGGAATTGGAATAGGCAACAGCCTACGGAAGTCCTTTATAACAATGATGTTGGACAGGAGCAAATTTCAGCCCCTTGCATGCCTAAAAATTCATTAAATACGACTTCTACAGGTGCAGGAATTTCACCAACAGTCGCTGAAGTCAATGAAGAAGAAGCTCAATCTCTTTGCCACGCTAGAAGAAGGCTTGCTTGGATGGAAGATTATGAGGTAATTGGAATTGGAGATTCAATTACTTACTTTGCCTTATTATAGACTATGACCCTACAACTTTTGAAAGTGCTGTTAAAAAAGAAAAATGGCGAAAAGCGATGATGAAATTAATGCCATTGAAAAAAATGATACTTGGGAGCTATTCGATCTTTTGGATGGACAAAAAACCAATGGTGTAAAATGGGTCTTTAAAACAAATCCGAAAGAAAATGGTGAAGTTAACAAATATAAAGCACGTTTGGTAGTCAAGGGATACAAGCAATAATATGAGATCGACTATACAACCGTCTTTTCTCTAGTTTCAAGATATTACACAATCAGATTGATGGTTGCAATGGTGGCACAAAATTATTAACCTATTTTCTAGTTAGATGTCAAATCGGCATTCTTGCATGAGTACTTGGAGGAATAGATATTTGCCGAATAACCCCATGATTATGTCAAGATTGGAAATGAGCATAAAGTTTATAGATAAAAGAAAGCTTTTTATGGTTAAAACAAGCCCCTTGGGCCTGGTATAGTCGTATTAAAACTTATTTTTTTTAAGTTGGTTTTTCAAAATGTCCTTATGAGCATACGCTTTTTGTCAAGATTGAAGATAAAGGGAAAATGCTCATTGTTTGTTTGTATGTTGATGATTTTATATTTACTAGACATTGTGATGCCATGTTTGAAGATTTCAAAAAATCTATGATGGATGAGTTTGAAATGTCTGATCTTAGTATGATGCATTACTTTCTTGGCATAGAAGTGGTATAATCGGGTGATGGGATTTTTATTTCTCAAAAGAAATACGTGGAAGAAATTTTGTATAGATTTCAAATGAAGGATTGTAATTCTGTAAACACTCCAGTTGAGTTTCACTTAAAACTATACAAAGATCATGAAGGGAAGAAGGTTGACAGAACACTTTACAAACAAATTGTGGGCAATTTAATGTATCTAACTGTAACAAGACAAGACATAAAGTATTCTATGAGTTTGATCATTAGATATATGGATAATCCTATAGAAATGCATTTATTAGCTGCCAAGAAAATCCTTTGTTACTTGCAAATAACTAGAGACTTCGGGCTATTTTACAATAATTGTGAAAGGTCAATTTGTTGGGATTTTACTAATAGTGATTGTGCAGGAGATCAAGATGATAGGATGAGCACTTTTGGTTACGCTTTTATGTTTGGGACAGCTGCTATTTCGTGGTTATCCAAGAAGTAACCAATTATCATATTGTCAAGTACAAAAGCTAAATTTGTTGCTGCAACATCTAGTACTTGTCAAGTTACTTGACTAAGGAGAATTCTTGAGGAGCTGCAATCCAAGCAACTAGGAGCTACTAAAATTTTTTGTGACAACAACTCAACAATCAAACCCTCCAAGAATCCTGTGCTACATACAAGAAGCAAACACATTGATGTGAAATTTTATTTCTTGAGAGATCTTAGCAATGATGGAACATTTGATCTAATCTATTGCAGGAGTAAAGATCGGGTTGCTAATATATTCACCAAGGCCCTCAAGATGGAGTCATTTGTGAAGTTCAGAAAGTTACTAGGTGTTTGCATATGGAAAACAGTTAAGACTTTAAACTAAATGTTAGTAAACATCAGTTTAAGGGAGAGATTGTTGAAATAATAATTGTTTTTTCTGCACGTTTTGCTGATTTGATTTTTCAGTTATTATAGTCTTTAGGAGTTAATGGAGTCACGTTTAGCTAATTTGTATGTTAGTTGTCATAGTTTATAGGTGTTAGCAGAGGAAATGCTTTATGCAGAACATATGGGTCCTATTTTAGTAGTGTTTTTATGTTATGTATTTATTTTTGTAAAAGACTTCGTTGTTCTGAAAAAGGAGGAAGTTTCAGCCTCATCTCTCCTCCCCTTTAGCTATTCTACAGTTCTGACATATGATATTCCTTTGTTTAAGCCTGACCGAAATGTTTGAAACTGGATTATGATCATTGTGTGGAGGAGGTCACTGCCAGAGTTTTGGAGGGATCGTCCCCTGGTGAGTTCCCTACTTGATCTCCCTCATTATCTTCACCTTTGAGGACCAAAAGTCCATTTCTTTACGTAGTGGGTGGACCTTATATAGTGTTGACGCTCTCTAGATTGAATGTGTATGTCCGGATGGTCTAATTCTGAACTATAAAATTCTCTTTACTCTTTAACCTATGAAGATCTTGTATGCAGTCAGTTGATGCATCAAAGGATCACAATGAACATTACATACAGACCCTACTTGCTGTAAGATTTCGATTTTGAGTTCACCTTTATACGTCAACCGAGAGGGATATGGATGATGTCAAAGTCGGTCACTAGTCTAATAAATACATTTCTTTTATTTTGAGAGAGCATAATGCATTAGGAGTTTTCTCCGCCTTCCTACTGAAACTTTTGGTATTCAGTAAATTATTCAGAAGCTGTTTCAGCTTAAGTTTGCCTTTTCAAAGCTCAAATTCCAAAGCAACAGCTTACATGTTTCCACTCAAAGGACTTAAGGAGTTCAAACTATTTTCAAATTTTTTCCCGAACTCACTATGTCCCTCTTCCTAAAGGTGAAGGACTAATGGAGATATCTTTGCTGTGAAGCACAGAGGTTGAACTCATAAGCATGTGTGTGGAACATATGGAATATAGGCGTATGAGCCATTTCTTGTTCACTTGATTGTTAATACGAGATCATCCTACTTTGATTGTACTGACTATGGCTTGAAGAGATACTTTTCTTTTTGTTTGATGCCGATAGGATTGTTTCTAAATAATCTAACGTGTGAAATGGAAGTTCACAAAAAATTCTGGTTATGTAAAGTTCTGCTTTGACCTCCTGAAGTCTGTGTTTCCCGAAATTTAGTAGGAAGGCCTTGAGAAGAAATAACGCGAAGATCACTGGCACATTCTTCCCGGGATCTTTCATGCTCTAAAGACCGTGAGCATCGCGGATGGCATCCTGTGACTTACGAGTTTTCTGATGCTACTTGAATGCTAATTCGATCCATAAAGGTATGATCATGCCATTTCTTGTATGGATGTAATTTCAGGTGTCAGCGATTGCAGAGTAATTCTGCAGATGGTATTGCAGAGAGAATGAAGCATTTAATTAGAAACTCGCTTCCCCTTTTCAGTGCTTTGTCTGCCATGCAGAGAACTAAATGCCTAGTCTAAGCATTATATTCTTCCGAAAGTTAACTCAGATATTTGATGCAGACCTAAAATACTGTACCTATAAAACTTCTAAATATGCGTGAATGGTGGTGGGGTGCTTTGGTTAATGACTTTTAATTGTTAATATCCTGTTTATAAAAAGGGATGCTACTACCACGGTATTATGCAAGTCCTTTGGATGAAGAAAGTTAAGAAAGATCATACTACTTAGCTTTGGCATTGACTTTAAACTTGCAGCTTTCACTAACACTTTCTGTTGCTTCCATTGGATGATCACACTACGCCAAATCTACCTTTCCATGTTTACAAGGCGTGGCTACCTTTACTTTCCTCTGCAGCATCCCCCCTGAATTCCCTTAAGTTTAAGTGACTGGTGATTACGTTTCTGGACTTCAGGATAAATTTCATTTGCACAATAGTGATCCAGATTTGATGTCATCACAGGACATGGTGTGATGGTGTTGTAGTGAGGGATTGATTCCAATCTTTAGGTGTAGACCTCAGCTAGTCAACCAACATGCGGTGTGGATACTGATAGTCCACACACTCTTTAAGGTTTTCTCAGTCTGCGAATTTGTGCAGGTTTTAGTTTTCTCCTAGTTAGGGGAAAAAATGAATAATGAAGATCATGATTTGGTGCTCTGCAGGCACTAGTTCTTGGCGAAACAAGAGAAAAAAGATCTTGTACATGATCAATAATTCATTTCAATTGCAGATTCTTGCATATAGAGTGTATAATATGTAGTGCGTAGAAACATTTTGGTTTTATATGTAATTTTGTTCAATTTACTGCAGGACATTGATAACATCCGCTCTGAGACAGAAAACCGAAGAGAATGGTGCAGCAGCAAAGGGAAGCCATCGCGATGCTTCCTGTTTGCAAGAAAATTCACCCAGTCCGCTGCACTCCGGCTTCTAAATAATGTGTCTTGCAACTAAAGTAGATAGTATTTCATGGGGAAACCATATCTCATTTGGGCTGGTAGTCCTTTTCCTCATTATTCATCTTGTCCTTTTGGCAGTCGGTGCTGGGGGCTTCCAGAGATAATTTTAAGAACTAAAAATGGAAACGGGAAAAAGATCTCATTATGGGGATAATCAAACTGCACCTAAATGAGTTCTGGAAAAATTAATTTATAGCGCAATGACATGATTGTTAAACGCACCCTCATCAAATTTTTTTTATCACTTCTCTAAGATATCTCCTTTTCAATTTGGGCTTATCTCCTCTCTGAAGTCTCGAGCTGCAGGCGGTTCTTTTATAGAAAAAAGGATAAAAAGGAGAACCTTCTTGCTAAGATCACAGCCTTCATGAAGATTCGGACAGTTGAAACAGATGGACCGATAGCTGAAGATCCACTAATTAAATGTATTGGGCTCCGGTCGAATGGACCTCGGTTCATGCGAACCTGTTCAACCGGTTCCCATCTCAAAGGGTGGCCTGGCCTTTTTGTCTTGCCTGACCGTGCATAGCACAGCCAGGCCTAGGATTAGAGGCTGCATGGCCATGGCACACGCCGTCCTATTGGACCGACGGCTATGATTTTGTGTCTCTGTCCTCTCACATCTGAAACTTCCTCCTTCAAACGTTATAGCACCAGGGGCCATTTAATTCAGGCAGCCATCCTGGCGACACGTTATTGTTAAACATCAACACGTGGTCTCTAAGGCATTGAATTAAGGCCCCAGGAAATGTCATCGTTATCAAGGAGGTATTCGATTCGAATGCATCTATTGCACTGTCGGTATAGTGTGATCAACCAATCGTGCATCACTCTGTATAACACGTATTTCCAATCAACTCCATGTCTAATGTCTGCCAAGCTCTCGCCTATATTCATTTTATTTTACGTCGCCCGGTCACGTAGTGCACTAGACGCGCAAAACATGCAATCGTCTTAACTATTGTCAATGAAGATGGAAATCCATTGAGGTAATTCGAAAACTTCAAAGAAAGCAGGAATAGGAAAATGGAAAGGACGGAGAAGTACCTCAAGCTAAGGCACCCTAAAATATTCTTCTAATTCACAGATGCCCTCGAGTCACGGATCAAGCAAAATACTTCGTTAGAAAATTCCGATTCTTTATTAAACCGAATGAAAACCTTACTCGAACAGTTGACGAATTGGAAATGGTAGAAGCGCAGGACCACAAAAATTCAGAAATCAGGACTAGTAGGGGGGACGAATGACCAAGGGGCAAGTGCCACTGCCTCCCCCCTAGGCCTAGTCCTGCCCGCGTGAAACGGCACATGGGCCCCTTTGGATTTTCTGACCGCTCCACCGTACGAGAACCCACCGGGAACGGCGTCGCATGGGAGCGGCGCCACCGTCCATCTGTCCAAAACTTCCCGTACTAGTTGGGGGACATCACTTCACACTTACTTAAGTCCTTTCTTTTTGGTCGGTCGGGGGGGTCTCAACTAACAAATTGCGCCCTTTGCGGTGCCCTACTTGACCCACCACCATCTAGGGCCCACGCGCTTTGAGAACCCGAATATTTTTTAACTTTTCTTTTCCGCGTTTCGTGGTGCTTTGCATCAGGCCACAGGCCCACAGGGGCAAACCAATTCCCTTTTTCCTTCTTTTGAAAAACCAAGGAGGTTGATCAATAAACCGGGATTCAAAATGTGAGAATCATTTCACATCACAGTAAAGTGTCCTTTTATTCTGTTTATGCACGCGACGGAGCCACCATCACCAATCACGTCGTGTTGACGAGTAATCTCAAATGTTCTTGGAATATTAAGTTTAATTTTCGAATTATCTATCACACATGAGATGAGGACATTTGAAATATTAAGATTTGAAAGTTTCTTTAATTTTGCTAATTGATGGGTGGATGTTGAATAGCATTGCAGTTGTTAAATTGAGATACTGGGTCACGGGATTTGATAGAATATCTAAAATTAATGTTATAAGTCATGGTTACATGTATAAACTAATTAATAGACATTACACGTTATGAGGTCTTGAGATGTTTTGATTCCAAGCACGTTTTTGAAGGATTCTCTAGAAGTAGATGTTGCCATATGTTGTTTTTATTAATTAGAAGATTACTTCCAAAGCATGGTTTTTTGTATAGTAAAAAGTCTCATTTTATGCGGTTCCACAAATATCAAAATATGACACGCATCACAAAACATGACATAAAAAGGTTAATTTTTTTTTTAAGTGAAAATATGTCGATTATAAATCAATTAAATTGATGGATATAAATTGAATGAGAATTCGCTAATGAACTAATAGATGTGCTTGCGGGTTCCTTAGCAAATGTGTAATGTATGGATCTTAAATCAAATTGAACCATAAAATCAATTGACTTTGATTATCATTTATTACACCACTCAAATAAATTCACCGTTTTTTTTTTTTTTTTTTTTTTTAACATTTGCCGTCTGAACTCGAGTAAGTTTGAAATGTTAGCATCTCAAATGTATTTTAATAGCTAGTATTCAACTTTGCCCTTAAGCGTGAGGGTTAAGTCTTGCATGGACTAAGGATAAATAAATCTAAATGCGTCGTGGTCGTTGATCGCGGGTTTGCATGATCAACCGTCGTTACGGACGTGGCCCAGCCCGACGCTCAAGTAGTTGCCCCCAAGCGTGGTCGTCATCTCATCGACGTGTCGAATTCCGAGGCCCACACGTGTCTCCCCCATCATTGGTGGCGGCTCCCGATTGGAGATTTGCGGTTGTTGTCGGACGCCGACACCTGTGAGTTTGGAGACCGGCAGTTTTTTAGATCTCCCGGTATAACGTTCGTTTGCGCCAGCGTTGAATTTTCGACATCCGCCCATAACACGTCGCGCGTCCTTCGGAGCGCCACGTGGGGGCGCGCCTCAATTTCGTTTTTTTTTTTTTTTAAATTGGAAAAGGTTAACCCGGAGTGGGCGTCGGTGGGACTGGTGGGGCCGACGGGCGGTTAACACGTGATTGTCGGCACGCTATCGCCGACGATTCGCAACGGCAAATGTTTAACGGAGGTTTAAACCTTAAATTTGGTTAAAAAATTGAAAATTAAAAATAAAGAGAGAAATTCACGTTGGCGTGGTGCTATTGGCTATGAATTAAACGAGGGCCCCACGTATTTCAATTTTGACCCGAGGTTGGGCCCACGCGCTTTCAAAACATCTTTTTATTTCGTTCTTCTTTTGCAAGTTTCGCGGTGCTTTGCGATGGGCGACAATCAACGGCGCGGGTTAATCGGCGAGCTTTTAATTAATTTAACTATTAAGTACGGTCTCTGTGGGATTTGCAGCCACCGATGGTGGAATTTCCTAGTTTGTTGGAAATTTGAAACGTGAAAATCGATTCACGTGATAACAGGAGTATCCCAACTTTAGGGTTGCACACGGGAAAATCGCGGTTGAGTAATGTTAACGGGTGGTCTCCGAATATTCACGAGACATGCTCATGAATCTTAATCTCGATTTACTTCAACGAGAGGGAAGCTCAATGAATCGTAAGCAAAAGGGCTTAAATTCATATGAAAATTTATATTGAAAAAAAAGGGTATCTCGTTATTTTTATGTGACAACGACAAAAAATACTAATTGAAATGCATTGACAAGAAAAAAAGCGAGATCGAAAAATATGAAAAGGGGAAAAGTATTTTGTTTTCATCAAATTGATATTGGAGATCTATTTATAGTCCGGTTGAGTTGAAAATTTGTCAACATGCTCATGATACATTTTTTTTTATAAATTTGATCGAGTTAATTTTCACTTGAAGATCTCTATATTAAGGGTTTTTTTTTTTTTTTTTGTGGATTGAACAAAATCTGTGTTTTTTGTGAAATTTATCCTTGTTCTCCTATGAAGTTTATGTGTGTTACCAATGATGGTGTTCTCAATGTCATTGCTATATCTCTAATATTAATTAAATAAAAACTTTGTTTACCCAATTTTGTTGATAATGAAATTTTTGGATTGACCCAATCCCATGGTTTTTTATTTCCTTGTACCAATCAAGTTTTTCATGTAAATTGCTTTGTGTTGGTGGGTCTTTGGTATCAATATCACTCTATCAGACATGGCTATCATATATTGTTTATGGCGGTTTGCACAAGACGAGAGGTTGTTTTGTTTCACCATGCTAATTCGGTATTGTTTGAGTTGTAATTGTTCTTCCATCAATAAAATAGTTCAATTTTCAAGTCACCCGTCACAAACCATAATAGAACATTCAAAATATTTGAAATCTAAAAGTTTCTCTGACTTGCTACTTAATCGGCACGCCCGACACCCGCCCGTCCACAAAACAGTGGAAATTCTC
Source organism: Eucalyptus victrix (assembly GCA_016097545.1). Lineage (NCBI taxonomy): Eukaryota > Viridiplantae > Streptophyta > Magnoliopsida > Myrtales > Myrtaceae > Eucalyptus > Eucalyptus victrix. Next base: position 17,551,925 of record CM027843.1, on the reverse strand, counting down.
TTTTCTTTTGCTGAAAAGCAAAATTGATGGTTTATGAAATAGGGTAAACGATCTTTTTCTGCTTTTGTTCTTCGGATGACTTCAATTTAGAACAGTTGCCTCTTTTTTTCTTTTTATTTTGTGAATTTCACTTTTGAATTCGAATTCTCGACCTATTCTCCACCAAAGGACGAACAATAAACTAAACTAAATTATTTAAAAAGCACAGTGCATACTCTGTTTTCGTGTGGGATCGCTTAGCTCATGATCCATGGAAAAGTGATGGAGGCATTTGAGAAAAAGAATCTGAAAAGAAAAGGGCCACTTTATTTCCAATTTATTAAACAGAATCAAGAATATATCACGTTTTTATTATTTTTTATTTTGGGAATTTTGTTGGGGAATGTTGCAAGACAAGCCATGTGACCGCCTGAAGAACAAGTTCCTAATATTCGAGAATGCACTGTGGCGACAGCTCGATGCCCTGTCACGGTCGATGCAACTCCAAGGATTCTATGCAAGAAGCTTGATGTCACGAATTTTAAATAAGATGTAAAACGAATGACCCAAAAAAAAGGAAAACTTCATGGCGAAGCAAAACGAGAAGTCGGCTCAATTTGCTTTCATGCTCTTGACATTTTACTTCTATTCCTAGTAAGATTGCATGGGCGAATCAAAATGTGATTGATCAAATTAGATATGGGCCTTAGATCTTTATTCCATATTTCCCTATCAAACTTTATTTATGACAATCAATAGACAATAGCGACATAGATAAAAAGAAAAGTGTATCCTAACACTAGAGAAAATGTGCAAGTTAGGAAAAAAGAAATCTTGAAATGGGTTCAAATTCAATGTAAATTTACTAGGATGTTATTCATTTTTAGATAAGCTTTATCTTGATGGGTTTTATGTATCAATTAGTCAATGTTGCGTAAAAGGAATTTTTAGATTACATATCTCTCCATAAGTTTTATTCCTTATCCTTTGTAGACTACAGTGGCATAGACAAAAACAAAAGAAAAGTATGGTAACACCCGAATCCTAAAAAAGCACGAAGATTAGGAAAAAAAAATCTCAAAATAGGTTCAAATTAAATTTACCAGGAAGTTCTTTGTTTCAGACAGGCTTTATCTCGACGGGTCTTACGTATCGGACTGGTCAATGCCACGTTGAAGGGGCTTCCAGATTACATTTGTCGCCGTTTTATGCAGAAAAGCCCGGCCCGAAATTTCCGATGTCTCTCGTCGTGAGGACTACGAAAGTGAAATCCCAGCTTAGGGCCATTGACCAGTCTCTTCACTGGATAACCTTAGCAGATTGTTCACTTCAGGTTTCACTAGAATGCCCCACCAAAATAATAAATAATAAATAATTACTTTTTAAAAAATGTTATTTTCTCTAGAAAAGTAGAAAAATCAAACCAACTTCCACGAACCGTGACTAGCCCCAGAACCAACTACCGAACCACCTTCCAGGATCGCATGGCTTCCCCTATAAATACGGGCCCTTGCCACCTGCTTCCGAGCATCGCAGAACATCAAATCTCAAAGCCAAGTTTTCCCATAAAAACGCAATCTTTTCTTCCCCAAATCGCTCACTTCCTTTGCATTCCCAAAATTTCGTTCCGTTTCTGTGTAAAGCAATCCATTGTTCTTTCGATTCTTTGGGCTGCTGCCTGAAAATCTCTCCCATTTCTGTCTTCTTCTTTCCCTCCCTCGACTGCGAGCTTTCTGTTTTTTTGTTCGTTTCGAGAATCAAAATGGCACCCAGTTTGAGCAACGCCGGCTCTGATGTGAGTACCCTCGTCAATGGCCACACCGACTCGGTGATCACTCTGGAGGATTCGAACTTCTTGGCGAATGGCCACGTCATTCTCTCCGAGGTCCCCTCGAACGTCACGGTCTGCCCCTCGGCTCACCATGCCTCAGGCGAGAAGGCGCTCGGTGGTGCCGGCGCCGCCCTGGGCTGCTTCGTCGGGTTCGAAGCCGCCGAACCCTCGAGCCACCATGTCGCTTCCATTGGCAAGCTGCAGGGCATCCGGTTCATGAGCATATTCCGGTTCAAGGTCTGGTGGACCACCCACTGGGTGGGCACCAACGGCAGCGACCTGGAGCACGAGACCCAGATGGTCATCCTCGACAGGTCCGACGAGGGGTCCGAGCCCGGAGCGGCCCGGCCGTACGTCCTCCTGCTGCCCCTCCTGGAGGGGCCCTTCCGGGCCTCCATCCAGCCCGGGCCGGACGACTTCGTGGACCTGTGCGTGGAAAGCGGGTCGACGAAGGTCACGGCCTCCGGGTTCCGGGCGGCGCTCTACATGCATGTCGGGGATGACCCTTTCGCCCTCGTCAAGGACGCGTTCAAGGTGGCCAGGGACCACCTGGGGACGTTCAAGCTGCTCGAGGAGAAGACCCCGCCCGGGATCGTGGACAAGTTCGGTTGGTGCACGTGGGATGCGTTCTACCTAACGGTGCACCCCGAGGGGATCTGGGACGGCGTCAAGGGCCTGGTGGAGGGCGGGTGCCCCCCGGGGCTCGTCCTGATCGACGACGGGTGGCAGTCCATCAGCCACGACGAGGACCCGGTCAACAAGGAGGGCATGAACCATGCGGTGGCGGGCGAGCAAATGCCGTGCCGGCTGCTCAAGTTCCAGGAGAACCACAAGTTCAGGGACTACGCGAGCCCGAGCGGTGGCAAGGGCATGGGGGCGTTCGTCAGGGACCTGAAGGAGGAGTTCGGGAGCGTGGACTACGTGTACGTGTGGCACGCCCTGTGCGGGTACTGGGGCGGGCTCAGGCCCGGGGCGCCGGGCCTGCCCGAGTCGAGCGTGGTGAAGCCCAAGCTGTCGCCGGGGCTCGAGACGACGATGGAGGATCTAGCCGTCGATAAGATCGTGAACAACGGGGTGGGGCTGGTCCCGCCGGAGCTGGTCGAGCGGATGTACGAGGGCCTTCACTCGCACCTGGAGTCGGCTGGGATTGACGGCGTCAAGGTGGACGTAATTGAAGTAAGTGGCCATTCGCCCTTTTCCTTTTTTTAATCACTTTCGAGAAAAATCGAACCTTTTCTTAACTTATCCATCTTAATTCGATTACGTGCTGTAGTTGTTAACACATATGAAAGAACTTAGAAACAAACTGGAGATCTGGGTCGTTTTCTCTTATCTTTGGAGTAGGACAACTCCACCTTTTAGGTGGTTGTTTCGGTTAATTTGACTTTTTGGCTCTGCCAAGTTGACTTAGTTAAGTCCGTATGATTTGGTCGGCACGTTATCTCCTTATCTTTATCCGCATTCCGAAGCTTTCTAGGATGTTTCCCGTGCGGTGACACTTGTCCTGTCGTTTGATCTCGTTCAGACACCTTCATTTCCTCTATTTTTTTTTTTTTCCTTTTTATTGACTGATCGATGTGCTTGAACAGTTGCTGGAGATGCTGTGCGAGAACCATGGCGGAAGGGTGGATCTCGCCAAGGCGTACTACAAGGCGTTGACGGCTTCGGTGAGGAAGTATTTCAAAGGCAACGGCGTGATCGCCAGCATGGAGCACTGCAACGACTTCATGTTCCTCGGGACGGAGGCGATCGCGCTCGGTCGCGTCGGTGAGTGTCTCTCGAGACCCGCAGCTAGAAAACTTTCGTGCGACGTGCACCTTGTGTGGCTCTCTAACCGTGTTGTGCGAATGCTGTCTTTTGATCGACAGGTGACGATTTCTGGTGCACCGACCCGTCCGGCGACCCGAACGGCACGTTCTGGCTCCAGGGGTGCCACATGGTGCACTGCGCCTACAACAGCCTGTGGATGGGCAACTTCATCCACCCGGACTGGGACATGTTCCAGTCCACGCACCCCTGCGCCCTGTTCCACGCCGCCTCCCGGGCCATCTCCGGCGGCCCCATCTACATCAGCGACGCGGTCGGGAAGCACGACTTCGAGCTGCTCAGGCGGCTGGTGCTGCCCGACGGCTCGATCCTGCGGTGCGAGCATTACGCCCTCCCGACCCGGGACTGCCTCTTCGTGGACCCTCTCCACGATGGCAAGACCATGCTCAAGATTTGGAACTTGAACAAAGTGAGTATTGCTTGAATCTTCGCCGTGATTTTGTCGAGCATTTATAGTGTGCAGTTCATCTTGTTCTTACGACCATGTGCTCAAAAAATTGAACCTTTTTGCGACAGTACACGGGAGTGATCGGAGCCTTCAACTGCCAAGGCGGCGGCTGGTGCCGCGAGTCCCGCCGCAACAAGTGCGCCTCCGAATTCTCCCACGCCGTCTCCTGCACCACCAACCTCTCCGACATCCAGTGGAGCGCCGGCGGGTCCATGATCTCGGTGGACGGCGTCCGCGTCTTCGCCCTCTACCTGTCCCAGTCCAAGAGGCTGGTCCTCTCGAAGCCCTCCGAGAGCCTCGACATCACGCTCGAGCCGTTCCAGTTCGAGCTCGTCACCGTCTCTCCGGTCAAGGAGCTGACGTCGGCAAGCGCGAGGGCCGTGCAGTTCGCGCCGATCGGGCTGGTGAACATGCTGAACGCCGGCGGGGCGATCCAGGGCGTGGAGTACGGGGAGGGAAGGGCCGAGATCGAGGTGAGAGGAGGAGGCGAGTTCAAGGCATTCGCGTCGGAGAGGCCGAGGGAGTGCCGGATTGACGGGAGGTCGGCGGCGTTTGAGTACGAAGGGCTGATGGTGGTGATCCAAGTGCCGTGGCCGGGCTCTTCGAGCTTGTCCAGTGTCGTGGAGTACTTGTTTTAGAGAATCTGACTTCCATAACATGATTTTTCATCCCTTCATTTTTATGGGATTTATCTGATGTAATTTTTTTTTCTTTACTGCCGAATTAAAAGTGGTATTGATCGTAAGGAGTGTATGTACATAGTATGAAGCAAAGTAAGATTACATTGAGGAATGCAGTATTTTTCAAGTTACCATATAATCTCTCTCTCTCTTCTCTGTGCAATCTTCTGGCCCTTTATTCTTAGGAGCTTTATGTCAAATCGATTAAAGGAAGAAAAGAGAAAGTGGTGTTTGGCTTCCAAACAAGCGGCTACATCTTTTCGCTATGATCTCCAACTATTTTCTTGTTAACAAGATGCTTGTCTTGATAAGGTGATGTAATGAAATTTATACATGGAATTGCTTATAAAGTGACTTGAAAGGTGACGTTTCGATTGTGCAACTCATCTACCGTTAGGCTAATCGCCTTAATGCCTGTTTCTGGGAATTTTTTAATGATTTAGTTTTCTTTTTCCTTTTATACAAAAACAAAGCGGGATTAGTGTTAAGTATCCGATCATATAAAGATTCGTTGAAATTCCAAGGAAAAATTTGAGGAATTTCCCCAAAACGCTGCTTCAAGACTTCGCCATTTACACCCCTTAGAAATCCTCCGACCGCCGGCGGGAACAGTCTTTCGACTCTTTCCCTCATTATCACTCTCTCTCTCTCTGTTCGTCTACTAATGAATCGAACTCACCTTGATCCGATCAGCAAGGTTGTCGGAAGCTCAACCCATGGAACATCTCCTAGCCATTTCCGAACGCCCCTTCTGACACCAATCTTTTCCACATCCTTTTCCGTATCGACGTTGCTGTCGCCGTCGCCGTCTTCTTCTTCGTCCCTCCAGGTTCTGCAGAATTCTCCCGAAAGACCAGTCTTAAGTCCCCTCTATAACTTGCTCTCCGATACCCAGAACCCCGCAAAGTGGTCGACCTCATCTGCTCGTCTCTCAAAAACCCGAATCCCCGTCTCGAGCTCCAGCGTAATGCCCAAAGATCGCTCCTTTCTCATCTGGGTAGTGACGAAATCTCGCGGGTTCTGTTGAGATGCCAATCGGACCACGCCTCGGCCCTCGCTTTCTTCAATTGGGTCAGGCATGATTTGGGTCTCAGGCTCAGCGCTCGCAACTATTGCCTCGCGATTCACATCGTGGCTTGGTCCAGACATTTTCTCGAGCGATGAAGTTGCTGACCGAGCTGGTGGAGTCGGCTGATGATGTCGTGGCTCCCGACGGAGATGTTTTCGGAGCTTTGCTCTTGGCTAGCAAGGACTGTAATTGGGACCCGGTTGTTTTTGACATGCTCATCAAGGCTTACTTGAAAATGGGGATGGTCAAGGGAGGTCTCAGGGCATTTAGGAAGGCGACGGAGGCAGGTTTCGTCCCTAGTGTTATCTCTTGCAATTTCCTTCTGCATAAATTATTGAGGTTGAATTGCATTAAGGAGTGTTGGCAAGTTTATGGAGTGATGGGGAGAGTGGGGATACACCCGAATTCGCACACCTTTAATATTTTGACCAATGTCTTGTGCGAGGAAGGAGATATTAGCATGGTGTATGAGTTCTTGGAGAAGATGGAAGAAGAAGGATTCGACCCGGATATTGTGACCTACAACACCTTGATATATAGTTACTGCAAGAAAGAGAGGTTAGAGGATGCGTTTTACTTGTACAGGATTATGTTTCGAAGAGGGTTTGTGCCGGATTTGATCACGGACACAGCCCTAATCAATGGGCTTTGTAGGATAGGGAAGGTCAGGGAGGCTCATAAGCTCTTTCATCAGATGGTGAATAGGGGCCTGACTCCGGATATTAAGACATATAACACTCTCATACTTAGTTATTGCAAGGAATTAAAGTTGCGGGAGTCGAGGCTGTTGTTGCATGAGATGATTGGGAGAGGGATTTGCCCTGATGATTTCACTTGTCGTGTTCTCGTTGAAGGATATGTGAACAAGGGAACATTGGTTTCTGCTCTGAATTTGGTTGTGGAGCTTCGGAGATTTGGGTGTTCTGTTTCCCATGAGATCTATGATTATCTAATTAATTCCCTTTGCCAAGAGAATCGACCCTTTGCAGCTAAGAATTTTCTTGGCGGTATATCGAAGGATGGTTATATCCCCACTTTGCATATGTATAAAAAGCTTATAGAGTCTTTCTGTGAGTGTGATGGTGCCAATGAGGCACTACTTTTGAAAGGTGAAATGGTATGCAAGAACATGAAGCCTGATCTTGAAGTATACAGAGCTCTTGTTTGCTGCTTATGCAGAACAGAAAGAAGCGAGGAGAGTGAAGCATTGATGGAAGAAATGGATAAAGGCGGAGTTTCACCTGATCTAGATATATGCAGGGCATTAATCTGTGGGTATTGTAAGGAAAAAAATGTTGATAGAGCTGAATCTTTGTTAGGTCTCTTTGCTGCAAAATTTCACATTCAAGACTCTGAGAGTTACAATGCTCTAATCAGGACTGTTGGTGAGGAAGGGGATGCGGCTAAGTTGATGGCTCTACAGGACAGAATTCTGAAGATGGGCTTTATGCCAAACAGTCAATCATGCAAGTACATAATTAATGGGATGCGAAACGCAGCTGTGGCTCATAAGCAACCTTCCTTAGGACTATGTGAGGATTCACATGCATGACTCTGAGAGTTACAATGCCCTAATCAGGACTGTTGGTGATGAAGGGGATGCAGCTAAGCTGATGGCTCTACAGGACAGAACTCTGAAGATGGGCTTTGTGACAAACAGCCAATTACACAAGCATATAGTCGATAGGCTATAAAAAGCTTCTGTAGCTCAAAAGCCACCTTCCTGAGGACTGTGGGAGGAGTTGGGGTGGATGAAGCAGCCGAACAGCCTTCCCAGACTCTTGAAATTTCAGATTCAATACTCTGACTTACAATGCTTTAATCGGTACCGTTGGTGATGAAGGGACTGTGGCTAAGCTGATGGCTCTACAGGACAGAATTCTAAAGAAGGGCTTTGTGCCAAATTGCCAATCATGCAAGCATATAATCATGATATACGCCAGGCTGCTGTTGCTCATTAAGCGACCTTCCTGGGACCGACTTTGCAAGAAGTTGGTGTGGGTGAACCATTTGAAACAGGCGGGTCATTGCTTAGCAGGATCAGAATGGTGATTACTGAAGCTGCGAACTTCTGGATTGCAGGTAATATCACTAAGATTTTTCGTGAAAACTGAATGAAGCAGAACCTCCTCAGGAGAAAATGACATTTTGCTCCTCAGGTGATGCATGAGGCAGTGCTTCAAAGATTGCCGAAATGACTATTTTCCCTTCCAGTTTTGGGTCTTTGGCTGCATATTGCGAGCTGTAGTACATGAATTGCTTTCGAAGATATGCAAGTGGGCAGTACATCGATGACACCAACTCCTTAACTCAACTGATGCCTGGAATAGACTTCTTAAGGAAATAGAACATTGGTGGTCAAGATAAATGATAGGTTACCCACTAAACTTGCCAGGCGCTACATGTGGATGAGCTCAAACAAATCCGTGTTCTTTCTACAATTTCCCATCCTCCTATTTGCAGAGAATGGTGCTTTGTGATTGAAGAGTTTTTGCTGTAGTTTGGAGAGTTGGAAATTTAAAATCAGTAATCCTTCAACTGAGGAATTTAACTCTTGTTACTATGAGGGTGGGGATGGCATTGCATGTTCACTTGAGTCAAAATGAAGACGGGTTCGATTGTACAGGGTGGATTAAGGGCATGTCTCTATAAGTTCACCTCATTATATATGCTGTGTTTGGTTTGGTTCTTTTTGGTCCTTGTATCGTCCCCAGTGGTCCTATTTCCTCTTCCAACAATGATAATTCCTAGGAGGCTCGAACATGCAACCTCGTATAAAGGCTTTTTAATTCTGACCTTTGATGTAAGCTATGATATGGCATCAAAAGTCGGTCAACATGCTAAACTTAAAAACGAAATTTAGAAGCAGACTGCTCAAGGTGCTCCCTCCAGATTCCAGCTTGCGATGTTAATTTGCTTTCCAAGATGGACGGTAAAACAATATAGCACTCAAGTGAATCGATGCACAATAGTCGCAGCCACAAAGGTAGGTTCTAAATCAGTGAGGGATGATGATGGGAAACCATATGATCGGATTCTCGTAACACCAATTTTCCATGACGCCCGCGAGTGCCTTCGATGACGCCCGAAACCATCGGAATCTAATTTTACCAAAGCAAGTTGGCGCAGCACTTCAGCTCTTTGTGCGGATGTTTGATTTTGCATGTTTCAATGATGTATCTGGGAATGAGGCTGACCGAAAAAATGAGGAGTGGGTCGTCCACAAATTTCCTGCAGAGGTTTTGGGCCTTCTAGGTTGTAGCATTTGGGTTAAAGAATAAAGTTCTATTTTATACTCAGGGAAAGAAAGAAAAAGCCCTCCGAGAAGCGCTGCGTCAATTCAGATTCTGGATCTAAAATTAGCCCAAAAACCTAAATCTTGCCACACAGGATGTTCTAAGGCAAAGATAAACAGAAAAGCCCGTGGGCGCGCAAAGACGACTTCTGAACAGAATGGTACATCATTATCTCAAGAAATTCCCAAGACGAAAAATTCCTAAGCCACTGACGGAATTCATGGTCGCTTCTATCGACCTAGAATTTACCCATAAAACCAAAAAAGCCAAAAATGGGAGGTACCACTTACATTCAAATATCACTGGCATTAACGGCATCTCAAGAGAACTCTCAACTTTGCCACTGGTCAGGACAAATATATAATAAGGGGTCGTAATCTTTAGGCCAAGCTTTCGAGGTTTCACGCTAACAAGTGCAGCACGACAAAGAACCCAAAAATAAAGCGAGGGCATGATAATTGAAGTGATTCCAAAAGTACATTTTTTCACTTTGTATTGCTAATTTCAAAAGAGATTTCTCTCTCCGGTCCTTGCCTTTTGAAGTTCAAAGATAAAACAACATTTGTTAAACAACTAAGGAGGCATCCAAAATTCCCTTGTTACAATCCAATGGATGAAATGAGAAACTACTGGAAAATCCCATTTTAGCCATTTGCCTAAGCAGCATATCCAATTATATCGCTCAATATCTTAAAATTTTACCTTACTGTACATGGAAACAAGAGAACCCAACTCACTTTTAATCACCTCTCAGGTGATTCTTGTGACCCTTCCTCGGTAGATCCCAATGGTGGATTAGGCTGAGAAACTTTAGCTGCCAATGGTGGATTAGGCTGAGATACTTCAGCTGCATCAATATTTTCGTCATCTCCCTGTCTTTCTGAATCTTCAGCATCCCCATTTCCAGTTTCCTGCAACGAAATGTGCAGCTCTTTACCTGCAGAATGAATGGTTGATGGCTCAGCACGAGGAGATGATCTTTGATCACGCATATCATTGCTGGACCTGGTTGCCAACCACGCAAACTGCAAATTATGGCCTTGCCAGCACTTTCCATGCGCAAATGCCTTCTCTGCTGAATGGCGAGTTACAAAACCAATATGAGCAGAGACAGTTTTTAATGTCTCCGATCCATTATTATCATCCTGACCTTCCACATCTTCTAGCTCCAAAATAGCAAGATCACCAAAAGACGAAAAGTGTTCCTTCAAAGCAGGGACCTGATGTGTGTAGAATCATATATAGTTCACTTAGAAATAATTCTTGCACACGAAATTACCTAATTAAAGCACATGGAATGAACAAACTATGCCAAAGGACTATGCTGGAACTGCCAACTCAAATGAAGCACTCTCTGGGCTACCATCCCATTATTTTCTCCCCCACAAAAAAAAAAAAAGAAGAAATTTTTAAAAAAGTGAAGTCGTTAAGAAAGCAAGCAAATTTCCTCCTCTTTACAAGAACCCTTACAAGTAAAATCATGGGCCAATTCTACCATTGTAAGCTGCTTAAATATTTTAAGGACGCTTTCTCAAGTCAAACTAGTAATTTTCTATTGCTAGCTTGTCAACATAAACTTGCCCACCTTATTGTGGTGGGGGGCGGTGTGTGTGTGTGTGTGAGAGAGAGAGAGAGAGACTCACACTGGCAAAACTAGCTGGCAATGGTGGTAGAATTTTAAATGTTGTCGGACGGTTGTCAAGTTTGTATCTATGTATATAAGGAAAGCCAGCAGGAGTTGACGACAGATTCAGCTGATTCATGCTACTAGAACCTTCTATTGATGTTAATGAGGATGTATCACGACTATCCTGTGTAGCACCCTCCACTAACTTGTTCTCATTGTCTGTGACTTCATCATTTGATGATGCCATTGCATCAGCTGTAGCAAAGGACCTCTCAGTCACAGCAGCAACATCAGAAGGTCTGGGGGTCACAGCCTTTGCAGCGTCAGCCTCTAATCCCAACTTCTGCCGCTTAGCAGCTTGCTCAGCAATTACCTCACCCTTGACTCCGGAAGCCTGCAAAGTGTACACAAGAGAGGAAGAAGGAACCAACGTATTTCAGAATCCCAAGTTCCCAACTCTGACTGACAAGTAACATGCAATCAACAAAGGAATGAGCCAACATGAGTTATCTGGTAAGTTTGATTGAAACTATTCAACTTCTTAAGAGCACGAAAATTTCTTCCAAGATATCCGCAGATCTCCAACACAACCTATTTATTTAAATACAGTCCAGTGTGAGCAAAGAACGCAAGGGCATTCAGTTTACCGAAGTAAGTGGAAGATTGCACGTGCACCTTATTCATTGTGCTTCATATGTGTAGAAGTGTACATTATGCATGCCAAACACACTTTGCTATAATTGCTCACAACCTTGTAAAAGAATTCTGATAAAAACTAAAACACCAGAAAGGAGACTCGTTAGGTATACAGGTTTTATTACAAAGTTTGAACCTGTCCATTGAGTTTTCTGTGACATGGCAGACTCATTTACTTTACCATTGCTCCTATTAACTCTCTACTGCTTCAGGCTCACACACGCTGCTCTATCCTACTGAAAAATGTTGCTTAGCTGTTATCTTTCAGGTGATTTTCATGTCACAATTTCATAATATCCACAAGAGCTCAAGGAAGTCATACTCCTATTCTCCTTTTGCCTCATGATAACACAGTTTCCCTTACTAGAAACCCCAGTGGTGGACCAAAGTGGAAGTTGGCCCTCATCGTACAAGGTCTTGACCTGTTGCTATTTACAATTTTATTTTCATTTTAAGGTGGTCACGTTGAGATCCAATCTGTGAGGTTACATAGTAAGGACATCAATGAAATGTAAATCAGTGGATACAAACAAAGAATACATGAACTCTCTTTAATACGACTTGGCCCATAAAAGAACACCACTAAGTCTTCATATAAGCTATCCAACATAATGATTACACTAAGCGTAAAGTTAGCATTTGACCCAAAAAAAAAAAAAAAAAAAACATAGAGTTAGCAGCTAGGATCCAAAACCTGAATTCAGAATCACCAAGTAGAAAACAAATTACCCACAAAAATGCAATCTCTATAAGTAAATATTAGACACAAAAGCATGAAGAAATATGTCATCTTGATTGGAGAATGAAAGACAGCATAAAGTCAAGCAGAAAGGAGCGCACTTGTTTCTCAAGTTTGTCCAACTGACGTTTGAAGTCGTTGCGCTTCCGGTCCAGCATTTCTCGCTTCTTGCGAAGTTCTTCCTTCAACTGTTCTAAACTCTCCAATTTCTTTTGCAAAGGAGGTGTAACCTTGGAACCATTTGGGGTAAGAGGCTTAGATTGATCAGAGGATGGAAGGGCAGATTCTGCTACAGGAATATCAATAGCTTTTAAGGGGGTTGATTGTATGTTATCTTTTGTTCTATTGGCAATAGACAGAATGGTGGGAACTGAACCGGCTGTCCCACCATGGGGAGTCAAAGATGCACTATTTACACTACTTATGCCATCATCAGGAATGCTATCGCGATTAGCCCACCACAGCTTAATGAAGCGATTGCCCATTACAGCATCAGGTGCCTTTAGAGCAGCCTCTGCCTCTTCCCTTTTTGAAAATTGAACAAAAGCCCTCTCACTATTTGTTGGTATGTAAATATCAATGATCTCCCCAAACTTTTGGAAATGAGAAAGAAGAGCCTCCCTTTTGTTGCTTTTCTGAGGAATGCCATTAACAAATAGAGTACGTGATGCCTTCTGAGTTGGTTTGCGCACAAAACGCATTGCAACAGATTGTGTTTTTTGAGATAAATCTATAGCTTTGGAGCTCTTATCCTCCCCAGCGATCTGCTTTCCACGATGGGAGCTAGCTATAACACTGGCTGATGCCTCCTGCTTTTCCTTCATTTCATCTCCCACCATATCAGAGGTACTAGATTTAGCATCAGTTTCACCTTTCGAATTTGCTTTAACCTTAGAGCTTCTAATTCTACCCCAAACAGAGGAAGTTGGATTCTGTGAAGCAACAGAAAGTCCAGCTCCCCTATCTTGGTGGTCAGTATCAGCAGCTTTCTTGACATGACGATCAGACATATCATGATTAAATGAGGATTCAGTTTCATCAGCCTGGGATGAATGTAGAGCTAAGAGTGAAGATCCTTCGGGACCATTATTACTCCAAAGTGGCTGATCAGGATCATACAAATCGGCTCCAACAACATTAGCAGCAGCAGAGTATGCAGAATTTAATACCAAACTATCATCTGACATTCCATGTTTACCACTTTTGCCTTGTGGTCCATTGTTATTCATCAACGAGGTTGAAGAAGCACTGCCAGAAGGTATGGGTCCAGGTAAAGCAGGCGGTCCAAGCAAGTGTGCACTTGGAAGTGAAACAGGGAGGTTAAACTGAGAGAGACTCTGTAAAATGAAAAGAAAATACTTCAGCAACGTCCATATAAGATGAAAATGATACCTGCAAAGTATCAAACCTAACTCTAGCACCTTTAAGCGAAAGCAAAAGCATCTCCACTTCCTGTTGATGACATGAAATAGCTAAGGACAATTTATCGTGTGGTGTGCAATCTAGATGACTAGTGACTCGACCTTAAACCAACAGCATGATCAGAAAGAGAAACATCTACATGCAAAAAGATCTTTTCAGTTGGCCTACAGGCAAACATTGAATATTATCATCAATCGTTAGCTGACTCATTGAAAGATGAGGAAGCAGGTTATTAATCATGAATGCCCCTTGAAATCAGATTCAAGAGGCAATGCACAAACTCTAAAAGATCAACAGAATAAACTGAACCAGTCACCTTCTTTTCTTCTCAGTTCTTTTGTGAATCTACAAGAATAAAACTTGTTTGAGCACCTCTTCAATTCTATTATTTTTTCTTTCCAGTGGAAATATATATGTTTACATCTTGAGGCATGAACACAACAAGGCATGCACATTATTTAGGCCAAAAATAAGAATGATCAACTAGTGTGTATGGATGACCCATGACCCTGATATAATGCCAGACTAGCATAGAGGGAAAAGCCACAATATTTAAAATAAAATTATTCACCATAAATCTAGCACATTCTAGAAGTGACTTTGTGGACAGCAACCAAAGATGGACCACATTTCAGATTTAATTTATCAACGGTTCAATTATATCTAAATGCTTTACCAGACTGCGATGCAGGCCTTGATAAGAGGAGATACCTGTACATCTTCCACAACAATACGGTTAACACCATGCTCCATAGGGCACATGTCTCCTCTTAGACAAAATCCACGTTCCTCAAAGTCTCTACATCTCTGCCGAGGAATACCCATACCCAATGAAGTACTTATAGGGGGCCTAAATGCACCTTGCAGGCCAACAGAACTGAGTGCATCTAGACCACCACTAGGTACACCAGGAATCAATCCATACGCACCCCAGGATGCATTTTGTGCATTTGAACCACCTGCCAAACCCCTTCCAGGAAATAGGCTTGGTCGAATGGACCCCCTCTGCATGACCTGACTAGCTATATCAACAGAGTTAAACCTAGTATCCCGATGGTTCCATGCACCAGAGTCCCTTCCTCTTCCTCTACCAGGACCAGAATTACCAGAGAATGTTTGGTTTGCCCTACCTCTTGGATTCAAGTCCAAAGGACCTCGGGGGAGTGAAACAGAACCAGGGTGACGTTTTTCAAACTTACTAGAAAATTCTCTCTCTGAAGAGACTGCATTATAGTTTTTCCAGGACTGACTATCCTGTGTTTCGTTTGCTCTAAACATGTGTCCATTATCAAAAGGTTTGTTGTGCTTTCTGTACGACCTTGCTATATTGTGCTCCAGAGCATCTTTGTCAGAAGACTGAGAACGTGTTTCCCGTCGTCGATGCTTATGGTTGCGATCATCATCATCATCATCACTAAATTCCTTGTCTTCAGGATCACTTGCATAATCAGAAGGTGAAAGATCCCCAGACATTTGAGAAGCAACTTTCAGCACCATTGGATTTCTTGCAATAGATGAAATACTAAACCTCTAGAATCTTTCGACATCCAGCAATGTTGTGAAACCTAAAATCATGACCACCATGTCAGAATGAACAGAGTGTGTAGTCAGTAAGTAAAACTGTAGAACAATTAGTGTCACACAAGTGTCCACCTCTTGAAACAGGATTTGAAGAAGTGTTGATGAATATACTAAGTTGATGCAATTTTCGGGGGAAAAAGAAACATTGTATGGGTAGAGCCATAGGCCTAAGCAATTTAATTTTGAATGATTTCAAAAGGATAACACTGCAAAGCAAACCAACCCACCGGGTCAATAAAAAGATTAAATAACAGCACAGCACAATTAAACAAAAATTAACAAACAATAACAGAAATATAACAGTTATGATAAATCTGATGGCAAAGTTTATTGACTTATTCTTCTTAAAAATCCTAGAATCAGTGTAAAAAGAATTCTAAATTTCTAGTAACTAAATCAACGTCCTGAAACCATGATTGTGGCTTCTTTCACTATCAACAAGAAACTTCTTCGGCAAATGCTACGATCACAAAGAGTCCCCCAGAGAAACTACTCAGCAAGTTCATGTTTCTTATGAATACTCTAAGCCCTCCTAGGAAGAAATGGGGATGCAGCCATAAAAAGCAACAGCTGTTTCAACAAGGAATATCCCATAAGTGATTACATCATTCTGGTCATGGTGATTTTTTACATTGCAACACATGCTTTCGTATAGTGAGCTTCCCTGCTCCTTTTGGTACACCCTAATATTATTTGCAACACTGACTTGCTTCTATAGCCCTAAAAGAAATAACAGCCTTATCTGGCAAATTTGAGTTAGACCCCACAAAGAGGTTTCAAGTTGCTTCTATGTATGGATACATCTTTTTTTACTGAAAATTTCTTCATGTAGGAAGCAGTAATTTCTCCATTATAAAGATCTTTCTTATTTTCCACTAAAGAACTTGGTTTTTTGTTTTCATTTCCCCAGGGTTCTAAAAGATCTCTGCTGCCTTCCCTTTCCTTTAAGTCATACTGTTCTCCACCTCATCAGTATTACTCTATTCTTTACCTTTACAATTCAAATAGACTTCTCAATATTATCTACAATCAAACACCTTTGTGTAATGGAATTTTGAGATAGCCAGGCTAAAAAATTCTCTCAAAGCGTTTTGCACTTTGATATTTAAGAAATTTAAATTACCAATAGGTACTCAATAATGATACATTTAATGCCATTGCCAAATCATAAGTTCAATGCCCAGATACCTCGATCATTGTGGTCCCATACTTTCAAAAACTTAAAACTAAAAATCATATCTTTTGATCAGTAAGGTCTGATCAGTTGAGAAGTTAATAACTAAACATTGACCTCAATTTTCCATCCTAGGATATTTCAGTCACCAATGCTCCAAGGCATAAAACTGTGTGAGTCCACCTCTGGAACCCTTTTGATTGGTAGACTCCTCTGAGGGTTGGGGTCCATTTGTTTCTCTCCCCATTCTCATCCTTGTAAATGCTCTATAGGGACACTAGCTATAAGGAATCTATTTATCACACACGCATGTGCATGAGAGAGAGAGAGAGAGAGAGAGAGAGAGAGAGAGAGGGTTTAACATAACGAGAAAAGATAGAAACAAGGATCTAAATATTATCGGACAGCTAATTTATTTCCTTCACAGCAAATTCGTTTCTTCTCCCTGTTTAAGCCTAAGAGTTTTTAAAATATGGAAAAGCCAACACTAAAAGCTAATTCGCATTCTAGTTATGAAATGGGTAAATAACCTAAGAGCAGCTCTCAATAGGAAGCAGAACAAAAAGGCATGAATATGTGATTTAGCTTGCTGCACATTAATGCCTCTAGAAAACAGTTCTCCCACTTGTGCCTTGAAAAACAGATACAGGAAAGGAGCTTCTCTCTTTAGATCACCATGCAAATTGATGATAAAGAATGGCTTTACCCACTAGCCAACAAAGGCCGAAAGGGAACTCTCTCTAATGTTTGCCATATACTCTCATTCCCTATTGGCAATGATATTTGTACTGGAAATTACATCCATTAATATTTACCACTAATTGCTCAATTGGCATTAACATGCCAAAAGCTAGCATCCTCTAGAGTCAAATTGGCATAGTTTGCAAAGACCAACCTATCCTAGATGCTCGACCTAGGATCGACCCTCATTACAGCTTATCCACCTTACATAGAGTTGTATGAAAGTCAGCAACTGTAGCAATAAACTAATAACCGGCATAAGTGGAGAATGCTCCAACCTAATCCACAATCATAGCATTGAAGAGATAAGGATTTGTATAGACAAATAGCTATGTGTTTAGATAATGGAAATGATGAAAATACAATGGCATTAGCATTTACTATTCAAGAGGATTTTAGAGAATTCTCCTGTAGACAATTTTAGAATAGATGATGCAAATTAACGCAGTAACAATTTACAATGACATAAAACTAGATGTGGCTATATGATTCTCCTCCCTAAGCATGTCTTGACTCTTTCCACTATCATCCGAACAAAAAAAAGTTGCTAAGGGACAGATGCAACAAACAGTTTCCAGAACAGTTTCTTTTTGACAGATGCTTTCCCATCACATGCCTTGGCAAAGCTAATGAAGAGAAAGATATGTTTTGGACTTCAAGTCAATGCATGCCAGTATCAATACGGACTCCATATAGATATCTCACGTATATTCACCACTTGTCCCTCATAATGCCATCACAGCTCCAGTTTCTGGATTGAGTACGCTCTGAATAGCAAAATAGGACGACCATTACCAAATGGCATATAACAGTCATACCTCGAATGCCTTCATTACTTTCCACAATAAGCACAGCTAACTAATTACCGCGAGGACCAATACAATAACGTAAAAAATCTATCACAAGCGCATATGCCACAAGAATAACGAAATAACTTTCCAAATTTGGATCAGATAATGACAGTTGATAAGACACGTCCAACAGCAATATCAGCGTATCAGGCGCCGATACGAAAAACTAGCATCCTGCGTATGGGCAGGGCTCTTCCAAAGCAAGATACGCACATCCATCACTCAATAGAGTAAAATTAAACACGTACAAGACCATAAAAATGCCAATTGAGCCGCTCGAACCTATAACGAAAGGAAAACCAAGCACCGGACTCCGTTTCTAAGCGAGAAAAGGGCACAATGGTGAACAAAAAAGAAAAGATAATCTAGGTCAAGCAGCGGACGCAAAAGCGGGATACGGGAGAGCGGCGTGAGCGAAGAAAGCTTACAGAAACTTCTAGAAGCCCGGTTCGATTGAGCCTTCGATTCCCAATCGCCCGGCGATTCGGAATGGAGCGGCGGTGATCGACTGGGGCACGGGCATTACCGGCGGAGGAACCGGACCCCGCCGGGAGGGGGCGGGAAGGGCGGCCGGGCCCGGGGCCGGAGAATCGCCGGGGAAGTGCCGAAGAATCGCCGGGGAAGTGCGCGCGGAGTGAAGGATTGCGCGGGCGGGCCGGCGGGCGGGCGAGCGAGCGAGAGAGAGAGAGAGAGAGAGAGAGAGAGAGAGAGAGAGGGAGAGAGAGGGAGAGAGTTGAGTTACTCGGAGTTGGGTGGGCTGGAAGCTGCGGAGAGGAAATCAGAATTTTAGAGGGAGGGAGAGAGAGAGAGAGAGAGAGAGAGAGAGAATTAAAAACCTGGAGAGACGACGACGACGTCGACGGAGGTTTTATTTACTCGCGAGCTCTCCCGGCCCTCGCCGGTTTTTCCGATTCGGTGCGCCACCGTTGCTCGACCTTGCACAAGGCCTAAGATTGAACCATCGCTCGCTCGTCTCTTGATTAGCTCGTCACGTCACGAGTCTACTTGCTTACGAGTGTTGTAACCATCACGCTGAGATATTTCGTTTTCTTTCGTTCTCGCTCGAACGATGAAAAAGGACAAAATGTAAGAGAAAAGTAAAATATTCGCGATGGGAAGGGGCTTTTACTGAAGGAACGCTCGACCAACCGGAAACGAAGTGAATGTCAATTCAAAAGTAGCACGTTGGTCCCCTTGTTCTACATAATCTATGCGAGCATTGGCATCTCAATGCCAGGGTGTTGCGGAATGTCATCTTGCATTGTAGAGGTGTAGCCGAGGAGACTTGTGCTTCATTGACCATGTTCAACTAACTCCTCCATGCCAACAGTTTAATGCACTCGATCCTTTGCAGATTTTTGATGCTACATACTCTTAAGTTCGCTTCCTATTGCCTTTCAAATTGTTGCTCCAACAAATCTGACGTGGGGTCACGTGGATGAGAAGGTTTGATTTGCCTCGGCACGAGTTCAATAGACCGAATTCTCAATAAACCAAATACGCACCAACGATTGGACTCCTTTCTTAGCCTCGAGAGTATGGTCATTCTGAAGTTTTTCGAAAGTTGTGTTTTCGCATTTGGGGACCCGATAAAATTACATGCCGTAATTTTATTTTGTCGTGGTCTCTAAAGACCATATCCTCTTAAAGAGAACTTCGGAACGTTTGTCCATATGCCAGGATTTTCCACAAGGAGTTTTGGCAAAAACTAGGACTCCCTTTCATTGACGCTTTCTCAAGACTTTTCAGAAAAGCTGCTTTTTCTTAGTTAAAAGGTGAGACGAGGGCTCGGGCTCCTGCGCAGCTCATGCCCCACATTTGCCATTTTGAGCTCTTAAAGTTTTGCTTTATATTCCAAAATATGCAGATTATTTTGCCATTGACAGCTGTGGACAAATTAAACTTTACTCAGAAATTTAACTACCTAGTCTCATGATTCAGCTCATATAACTCAATAGGGACCTGAGATAGTCACGTAATATGTCAGGACGGGACCCCAAAAAGAGAGCATAGAAAGCGAAATTCTGTAAACGTGAAAGCACAAAACCAGGATGTGAGTCTAACAAGCCACTTTGTGAGAAGAGTGAGGGTTCAAGAGAAAGTTCGTCATACTGTATCCTGCAAGTAAATTCACATCTCAACTGAAACCCTTGCATTGACTTTTGAAACAACTCTAGAAATCAATATACTACATGTACATCTAAATGATAAACAAATGCTAATTTTACACATAATCTACATATCAAGAGTACTCATGATGAAGTGGCTTCGGAGCACACCAGAGCTAACCTCAATGGATTGCCATGTTGGCAAGCGTGATCTGCTTCTCTAGAGGCAAGTAGTTTCTTAAGGATGTACAAGCATCATGCATCACTTGTAGTAGGGAAGGAGCTAAGCTGTTCTCACTTTTATCGATACCTTGCAATGTATGTGTACCCTCACCACAGGATGGCTGTGTAACCCAATGGTAAAGGCGCTCGGTTGATGCCAAAAGAGTCACAGTGAAATGTTCCGCAATGACTGTCCAAGAGGGGTCAGTCAAAAGAGTAGAGAGAGTAACCGGAAGATCACTCAAACCACTGAAGCGATCCAGGATCAACAAAGGCATGTATTTGCAGCAACTGCCCGATAGCAGGCCAATAAATTGCATTGGCTGCAAGAGATTAAGAAAGTTACATAGAAGCATGATGAACAAACATGTAATCTTACAGCAGCAACACAGATAAGCGAATCCCATTTGCTCCATCTTTCCACATGAGCAGAAACCCATTTTATCACGAGGCAACAGAGCTGGGGTAATAAAATGGAAACTTTACATCTTACTATAGATGCAAATCTGTCCTGAAAACAAAGAGCTAGTGGTGTGTTTACTAAACACTTAAGCATCATCACTCATAATCCCGATGCAGTACAACACACTGAATACAAGAAAGCATCTCTTTCAGCTCACATTACTTGAGTGCCTTCAATCGATAATTAGAATGGGACTAAGAGAGTTAAGGGGGAACAAAAAGGCAGGACCGACTTCTTTTGCTGTTTGACTCTAATTTATAAGTCAAAACTTAAATACTTTTGAATTCATTTTTGATTCATCATTGTTAATTGCAATTAATATAACATGCTGGGTATGGACAAGCCTTCAAGAAAACCGAGACACGTACAACTTATGAACAAAAGCAATAGTTAATGCCCTATCCATTTCATTAGTAACACGTCAAAAAGTATGGGAATAGTTGCATACCGTAGAAGGAAAATTAGAGACACAGCTAATCTCCACTGCATCAACAAGCCACTGTCTTTTAATGCTTCCTTCAGCACGTTGTAAAGTTGCTACAACTTCAACAAGCACATTCCATGTGTCTGCATGTCAAATGTTAAAAAAAACCCATCAAACAAATCTAGTAACTTCTATTTTGTTACAGTTTTAAAATTGGTGGTTGAGATATAAAATGACTTCACCAACCATTTGCGTTGCAGTTAAATAAAAAGGCCTTCAGTCTTCCCAGCTCAGACAATGGGATGGAACTGCTCCTGACTAACCTCACTTTCACCTCAATTTTCTTTAGGACATCAAGGAACTGCCCATTTTCTTTATCCAAATCCACCTGTCAAAGTAGTAGAGACACACAAAAGCTTAGAGATGTCAATACTGAAGAAGCAGGAGATATGATGACAAGTTACATGCAACCAAACTTCAACTTCATAACAGTGACCTTATCAGAAAGTCTGGACAACAACAACTATAAAAGATGTGTAATGTGGTTGTCCTAAAAAGTTCTATAATAACCCAAAGGTTTTGAGCAGGAGAAGCTTGCTGGGAGCAAGAGGCAACTTCTCCAGGAGATAGGGTTCTGGTATTTCTTTCATCAGGCAGTTGAATGCAAGTTGAGAAGAGCATTTTTTATTGTGCCTCATTGGCCCAGCAGGAGGATCCTATTTATAGGATAAGGAACAAACATAGCTTGTTCAATCTGTGTTCTTACTACAAAAGTCTTACAGAAGCTGAATACCCATGGCAAACGAAAATAGAAGCCACAGGGGTGGACATCTTTCACTAGAACTGCAGCCAGATAGAATGCTTTTATGAAGGAAATCCTCCAAAGAGGGAAATGGCGTTAACCCAGTGTATTTGCAATTACAGAGGACAGTCATTGGATTAAACCAAGATGTCAGCCAGAGGCAAACCACGACCATAGTTGGGTCCTTAGGGATGATTCCATGCTAAGGTGAACGTGCCTTGCCTATTATTTCCCTGTCTATTTCCAGCCAACGTGGTCAAGGGAACAGAAGAGTTTTGATGAGATTAAAATTTCTACAGCAATCTTTTAAGATAAGATAGTGTAGAACCTTTCACTTAAGACAGAGCAAATACTTTATCCAGGGTATATAAATTGGAAGGTGTGATATGGATCTTTACACTTTGATTCTGCTCTTTCTCTAACTCATATACATAGATTCTTCTGAAGATATGTGGCGATCTCTTGATAAAAATCAATGAAACAGATTGACTAAGAAAGTTCACTCACCTGTAGAAAATTCAAAAGCCAATCCCTTGGTGCCTTCTCAAAGCATCTAACTGCTTCAGACCATGTTTCAGTAAAATTCATGCAATCTGCCTCAGCGATACTTGTAGGATGATACAAAGGCAACAAAGAGAAGAGCACCACCATGCACCTTTTGATACCTAAAAGATACTCTTCAGAATCAAGTAAAGCTTCGTCTAAACATCGACGGAGGCCCTTCCAGCAAGAAATACGTAACAAAAGTTTCTGATCAAGGCTGTAAACTTGGTTTGAGGTAAGTAAAAGCAAGAAATCAGCTATATCAGAGAGTAATTTCTCACGCCTGGACGAAGAGAAAACTTTTACAAGATCGGCCAGATGAAAGAGCAGACAACACTGTAGATTTGGTTCAAGTGTCCTGAACCTCGAGAGGTCAGAGAGCTCATCAAGAAATTCCAGCAGTTGATCAAAATGGGATGCGTGAGCTAACGAGAAATTTAAGCATTCCAGCCTCAAGATTCCTTTCTGAGGAGCCAAATCAGATGGCAAGGAGCTGCCAATTTCTGCTTCGTATCTCATGGACCGCCTAACAATTGCTTTCCAGTCAAAATTTGGTAATCTTGGAGCTTGCGAAAGGCACTTCAGCACAGTTCTAATTGTTCTCACGTCTGGTGTGTTCCCTGTCTGAAGTAAAAGAGTGAAATTAGTAAAGAAAGTGAAATACCAAAATTTGCTAACCTGTGGAACAATACAATGGACACATAAATGACGAAAGATTCTCCTAGATAATGAAATCAAGTTTTAATTGGAAGACAAATAAAGGCCAGGTACTTAAAAGGATCATTGCATGAAGTTCTCATACATTGTTTAGTTATTGATAACTTGATCGTGCAAACACTGTAATCAAAAGGTAATCCTGGATGCTCACAAACTAAGAACTTGACTTACCATGCAAATGTGCCACAGAAAATCATCTATTGCAAAGAACAAGACAGAGAACACATGAACAGTCCATGCATCAAGCGCATGCAGCTTATTTCTTATTCATCTCTCACCTTGCTCTTCAATGAGTACCGCAACGCAATGTGATGAGGAGCAAATTGATTACAATTACAAATAAAAATAAAAATTCATTAAGGATATTATCTAACCCTTGGTGCAATCTTTAGATGATCACCACTGCATTCACAAGGTTATAGGTCATCTTAAACCATATGTTGGACATGTCATCATTTAGTTCTATTCAAGAATTTAGAGTCTCAACAACAGAAAGTACACCAACAAGGGAAAATCAAACACTTCAGAAAGCAAAATATAAGTTGATTTTGTGAGTCCATGATAACCACTTCTGACTAAAGTTTTACAGTGAGTCCTTCATCAGATATAGAGTGACATAAACTTTCAACATGAAGAATTCTGAAACAAGAACAATAAATGGAGCTCATCACCTCTGTATTTGGCCTATTCATCTTTGATGAATTCACATTCGTTAACCATGAGCAGAGTTTCATGACTATACTGTCATTGGAGAAACTTTGAGAAGCAACTTCTGAGACAGTGGTATCAGTCTGAATATGATCATCCAAATTTACTTCCCTGGACCACAGACTATGTCGAAGAAAAGAAAGTGCCCAGGCAGAGTATTGTTGCAGCTGATTATCTTCAGAATGTTGAGCAACAAGAAACATCGCTTGCATTGATGATGTTAACAAAGGCTCGCAGACAGGACTTGAAAGAAGCGCACGCATTATATGAGAAGATTCCTGCCAAGAGAACATTTCACTGTAAGAAACAAGGACCACGAAAAATGATTAGAAGGCTAGTTGAGGGAAAATCCTCAATCACCTTCAGCCTGTAACGACCGTAATTGGAGGATAAGGGATGAATCAGAACCAACCCAGCTTCTGCACCCAAAGAATTAACAATTCCGAGCATCCCTCCCAGATAAGTGGAGGGAGGCTGAGGATTGGAATAACATCTCCTCAACAATTCCAGCAACTCTTTCAGACATCCAACTTCAAAGGAATCTATGCCTTCCTTCACAACACAGGCAAGGAGACTCCCTGCTCCAGCACATGATGCCATCAACAAGCTCTGGTGGAATGCACCTGACTTTTTAACAGACAATAATTCAGATATAAGTTCTCTATAACTATTTATCAGCTGGTTTAGTTCACCAACATCCATCAATTCTACTCTCTGGCAAAAAGCCACGACCATGGGAAGTGCAAGACAAGATCCAACAGATAGAAGCATCTCAGATCCTTCATTGCAGGAGTTAGAGCTCCAAACAAATGGCTCTGTGTGTGGAATCCATGAAGTTATCAAGTCCTTTATCTTCAGTGTCACATCAATTTCCCCACTTCGGTAAACTGCACTAATACAGCTGCCCAAACCAAGAACAAGTCCAGCAAGACCCCAGATGTCTTCCTCCACAAGATCACTGTCCTCATTCAAGAAATCAGGATTCTGATATCTACCATTCTCACACATGTCATTGGGGAAACGTTCACACAAACTTTCAAGAATCTGGGATGTTGATTTTGTAAGTCCTAAGATCGTGATAGATAATGACCTGATAATATTCCCTACTAATTCAACTTCAGCCATCTTGTAGGAATCTCTGTCAGCATTATCAGCAGCTTCAGTCCTAGTTAGAAGATCCTGGCATGAAAATCCCAAGCCAACTCCACAGGCTCCTTTCACAAAGGTGCTTTTGCTACTAGACAAAACCTATTAGGCACACATGATCAGTAAATAAACACAATTATCAGTGAGAAAACCTGCACTTGTTCTGTTATTATTCTTTAATTGGAAATATTAAGAAAACAGAATTATGGGCAACATGGTGACAAACCTCAAATCTAAAGAAAGAACCCACTATGCAAAGAGGAAACTCAAGTGCAAACCAAAGAAACTATACCAGCTATCATAGCAGGTACATGTTTCCCACTCTAGGATTTGACCGTTTGAACCATCAGCATTTGTTAAAAGAAAAATTAAAGTTTTCTCCCCATCAAAAGCATTATTCCTCTCTGACCATGTCGCACACCAAAATGAGTTGTTTTGTGCCATTTGAAAAATTCATACATATGATTGACAGGTTGGCTTTGCTAGAGATCCATTTAACAGCTTATGAGCTAAATGATGACAGTTTCAATCAGATCTACAAAAATATGGTACTCGTTACATTTTACTACTTGAGCCTACACTAGTTATTAAATGGTTTCAGCAAACAGACTTGCGACTAAGCTGTTTCCTAGTTATTAAAATAAATGCAACTATGATCAACCTCTGATCGAACCATAGATAAGAACAATTGTCTGCCTCTGCAAAGTCATTTCTTCTGGAACTGACTATGAAAACGCTTGCCCAGTTGTTGAAGATGCTCTACAGGAGCAACAGGTCACAAGATCAAACAGCTTATGGAGCATGAAATATTCTTTTTCTCTTCAACTGTATAAATTGGCGATAATTTATTGCAGTTCTGATTGTGCATAAAGGAAATGTTTAGCCTATTGGGAAGTCTTTTCTGGGCAAAAGAAGTTCCAGGATCGATATTTCATTCCTGAATTATACTAAATAGAACTAAGTTTGAACTGGATCAAACCTGTTTAGTCTGGTTTTTTATTAGTGCAGTCAGGCCATGAACTAGTAACTGGCCAACCAGTTGAACCGGCCAGCGCAATCAGGTTTTGAACACCGGTCTAACATAAATTTACATGACTAAATAAATGGTCTTCCTCTTTGATTGATTTATGGAAAGAACAAGAGTACTAAACAAAATCTGCGAACCTCAATAAGTCCTGAGATGTTCTGAAACTTTAGTTTATGATCTGTGACATGTAGACAGCTTGAGATCACTCCAAGAGAAATTGCAGCAGACCACTGCCGATGTTCATGTTCAAACTGGAACAACCAATTCAAAAGAAACTTTGATGCAGCTGATATAGCCGTATGAGCAGACTGAGGCAACACCTGACCATTCCAGAACAGAATTAGTGGAAAGTAGTGAGAATAGTCTAGAGTTCAATAGTAAGAATAAAACTGTGCCAAATCTAAGCCATATGAAATCGTATATATCAACTCTAATACAATAGGTTAGTTTCAGTTGACTTATCTCGCCCTTAAATTATACAGTCTTGCAATTATTTGACTTCATCATGATTGTCAAATGGAACTTATATGTGTTCAACACTTTTTTGTTTTTGATGATAGATTTGCCCAAAAATAAATCAGTTGGATTTGCAAAGATCATGAACTTCATTAAGTTGTAGTTTTTCAAAATAGATAATATGTGAAAAGTAAGGTGATATTGGGGAAAAGACTAGTTTTCCAATAAACAATCATAAGATGCAAACAAGTTTTCAGATAAAACATTTTATCTTGAAAAATAAAATCAGATAAACTGATTTTTTTGCAATCATAAGTTTGTTAATGGCAGTAGGTAGCACATGAGAACTAATAAAAGATAATTTATACCAGAGCAAGAGGAATAAAGCTAAATGAAATAGTACAACAGTGTAGCAACAGAAGCTTCAGATCCCTTAAACAATCCTTTGTAAGACAAAGGCGCAGTTCTCCAAGATTTCTTGAGGATGAACCGGCCACATAGACATTCCAACAGTTAAATAGCTCCATAGCATTTCTAGGCATTACTTAAGACAAATTTGAAGAGTTGAACTTTACCAAAAAAAAAATTTGAAGAGTTGAAGATATGATTCCACAGGCTGAGAGCATAGTCACAATGAAGAAAAAGATGATCAACTGATTTACCCAAATGTTGCACATACAAGACCAACCCATGATGATGAAATTACATTTTCTAACATTCTAAATAGTAAGAAAGAATCTCATCCCAAGCGACAGTTTTTTTTTTTTTTTTTGGGTCAACTCCAAAGCAACAGTTCAATAAGAAAGAATGCCATAAGGAATATGGGGAAGCCAAATTGGTTATGAAGGTAAAAGAGCGATTGCGCCCTGAGATGGAGTAGAAAGATTTAATGCTCTAGTTCTTGTTATTGGCTGGATGCCATGTCTTCCTCTAATTCACAGACCTTAAAAGAGATAGAAAGGAGTCCCACAAAGGCACAATCTTAACAGTCAACACTATCTTGGAAACCCCCCCCCCCCCAAAAAAAAAAAATATATATATATATATATATAAAAGCAAAGCAAACATCCTGAATTCGTATGTCCAAGACAATTTTCAAAAAAAAAAAAAAATTGGTTCTTACTGCACAGAGTGCACCAAGGGCCAGTGCAATATTCTCAGCAGATCTAGGAATAGACTCCTCAGCAATTCTCATCATGCTCTGCATATCAACAATGACAGAATATGATACAAATCTATGAGTTTATTGCAAAAGAATAACCCAGCATGTAGAGAATAAACAACAAAAAGCACCTTCAAAATATCATGAGCAGCTTTAGATGGTCTATCTAAAGCTATGGATGATACTTTCGCATCAAGAGACAACATATTCGCCCTAATCCACCGTCGCATGAAGGATTTCCACGATTGCAACGAAAGAAGTGCAACGAAAGTATTTCTTGAGAGTTGAAGAGATGCGGCAATCTCCACCAACATGTTCTCATACATAGCATGTGCATCCTAAGTTCCATCAGAGTTAAGCAAGTATATTAGAAGCACCATCTATGCTCGATATCAGAATCTTAATGATGGTCCTTATCTTACAGCATAAGCTCCTTGACTCTTTGAATTTTTTGGAGTAAATGAAAGGCATAGCAGCGCTGCACCAGGACATTCTCTAGCACTTCTTCCTCCTGAAAATGAAATTATTAATCAAGTATCACTTACGTGCAAATTACACAGGGACCTATGGAAAGAATTAAATCAAATTGACCACCAATAAAAGTAACACCAACAAAAGACTATTAACTAATTTTGTTGTTTTAAACAAACAAATTATGGCAATCTGATATTGAAAAAGACCTAGAATTATTTTCCAAAGCATCAAATGCTCCTAACCAATGATACCTGAAGAGAATATAACCTGAGGAAGTACATCCAGCAGCTTTTCAATCTTATTTGTGACAGCCTTTTTCTCCTTTACAAATCTCCGACGATTCCTACATTATGTAAATAAGATTGTTTAATGGAGTGACATCGCCACTTTATCAACAAATAGATGAGGAAACATACTGTAAACAATTTGCCATACATACATATGTTCATATGTGATAATCTTGACTTGAAACCGTTCCATAGAGCCAAGTATTTCATCATTTGTTTCCAAAAAAAGCAAAGCTGTGCTTCTTTCCCTTAACTCTGAAATGCATTTTTCAATATCTGGTATCTGGAGAAAAATAAAGAGCTTCAGAAGAGATGTAACCAGAAATAGCATCTAGACTTATCAAGTACATAATATATCAATTTAAAAAGATCCTCCACAGTTTATCAGTTAAAGGAAAACAAACCTCATACTGGCTTAAGGCATCAAAAGCAGAGGCCCTAGCCTTCGAACATTTAATTCCATTGCCATGTGTTGAGCTGGCTATGTCCCACAAAATTTGCAAGACATGCCCTGAAGCTTCAGGGTAAGCTTGGGCGTCCATTCCACCCCATCTTAGGAGAAGGCATATGCTACAAATTAACAGTACATTATGGTAAAGGTAAGAAATGATTGTCCATCGAACTGTTTTATGAAACTTACAAATGGTTATTTGTTTAAGCAACTAATAGAATTTTGAGAAGCTAATATGATGCATAAGCATTTATTGCATCCATCAAGAAGATAACAGGAGCACAACAAAGAACATTACACAAATTGTTCCATAATACAAAGTCACAAATGTTTTTTCAGGGGGAAAAAGTCCATGCAATCCTTTCCAAACTGAGGAAAAAATGCAGCAATTATGTTAATCTTGGAAAAAATACTTCCCGCCCTGGTCTGTGTAAGGTATTCCATTTCATCCTCACAAAGTTGTAAGGACGGCCGAAATTTATTTTAGAAAGAAGAATACCACAAATTATGAGCAATACAAAACATATACCAACATCAAGAACTAAAGGCATTTCTACCTGTGTGCTAGGTTTGGGTCTTTGGAGTAATCTAGCATGTGCTTTTCAATGACATCCCATGCCGTGTAGAAATCTGGAAAGATTGGGCATAAGAAATTGGATGTACTTCAAAGTCTTCCCAAGGAGCATAAATTTTCCAGGCGCAGTTCAAAGTATTATCACATATGAAGGTACTGACCCATAAAAAACCGTGACTCCCAATCTGGTTAGCTTAAAGGCATTCAGCCTAGTTTTATTTTCTAAAACATTCAACCTAGTTTTGATTAGATATAAACTGCTGTCTAATCCCATGCTTGCCATCTCCATTACCGAGTAAATGCACTGTAGCGTCCCAACAAAGCAAGACATACAAGTAAGATTGAGCAGATATCTGCATTTTTGCAAAACCTCAACTATTTGCATATTGCATACAAAGGGCATATCTTAAACATACTGGAGTTCACACCACCACATTGAGCAGATGTGCTTAAGTATAGTACTTCATACATGCACAATTAATTGCTAAGGCCATTTAGTATAATCTGGAGGGGTAGTACCAGAAGGAAAAATAAAGTGATGCAGAAAATTGATTATACCGACTACATCAGCTTCACAAAGGTGGGCAAGACTTTGAAAACCAAGTGCCTGAATGAGAGGATCTTGCATTTCGATGCACGACTGTTGATCACTCAACAAATAATAAATAGAGAAAGGAATTAAGATGAGGAAGAAAGAAAGGGGTAAAAAGAACAAATAATAGCTTTATAACCATACCGAAACAGACAGGATAAGGTCCACACCCCTATCAGGATTTTTTCTGCAAACATCTCGAATGGAAGTGGCCATACTTAAACAGACAACTTTTTCATGTCCAAACTCGGCAAAGCTTTTTGGAAGAAGTATCCCCTAGAGCAGTGAAAAGAACAAAGAAAAATTATCAAAAGATAACAAAGGGTTAAAAGAGTCCTAATCTGTGCAAATAACTTATATTCAGGAGGCTGACATCCTGACAAATGCAACTACTCTTAAAATAGGATTATATATCCCTCAGAAGACTTCCAGCCAAGTTACAAGAAATTTAACAGGGTCATCCATATACAAATAGTAAGTTTCAGGACCACACTGCCAAATAACTGCAAGTTGAGGAAGGGACCAAATCCACATGTATTTCTTTTGAGAAGGATTGCATAGGTTACATGGCTACATGATCTACTCCAGGAAGATTGTTCCGCTCATTATTTGGTTACCTTTGCTTACATTTTAACAGGAGGGAAAAAAAGCCAAATTGAAAAGAACAATTCATTGAACTGTGAAGAATAACCAGAAAAGAGAGGAAATATATTTACTTGCAAACTTCCAAAAGCACGGTCATTAGCTGTCCAGGTCTGGCAAAGCAAACGGGTTGCTGCCGAATACAAAACCCTGAATGCAGTTAAAAAGGGAAAAGCTTATCAAAGCAGGATGAAAACATATGTTCACAGACAAACCATGCAAATAGGAGCTGATACTCTTACAAAGATGAGTGCCAATCAAATTCAAGAACTTATCAATCAAATCCATGTGTAGAATCAAAAATCCAAAGGATCAAGACAAACAACTCATTTAAGTTTAAAGAAAACCAGGTCTCACAGAAAAAGGGAAAAGAGGGGGGGGGGGCGCAGTGGGGGGGAGGGGGAGGGGAGATTCAATGAACCAAAAGTATAAAATGAGGCAGCAGTACCAAGGAGTGAAGTACTATAGTGTGTACATCTGACAAGCTAATAACACCTGCACAGTTTCCTGACCAGTCACTGAATTCCATTATAAAGCATGAACATGCACAAGTCTCCTACCTATTTAAAATGACAAAATAGACTGCAACCTTTGTTTTATTTTCATGTATGTACTAGTAATGAAGATTTTATATGGAAATGGAGTGCTCCATGTAGTTCACTTAATCATGAGCCTCTGTGCATTCATAAACACATGGGAGCATTATCTCTGCCAGGGTACCCAACATGGAAACACTACCTTTTCTACTTTGTTACGCCCCAAAGGAAAATGATTATACAAAAGGAGTATCAGGAAGAGATAATTTACTACATACGGATTTGCGTCATTGTGAAGCAAGGGCAAGATAGTCTGAACAACAAGAGGAATCATCGAGGAATTTGAAGCAAGTGATGGAAGCATCCCCAAAACTTTTAACTGCAAAGAGATAGAAAACAGAAGCATAAATGATGGCTAACTTGTGCGCATTGCAGTGGCAGCTGCTTTTAATCAAAAGTAGCCCACAAACTCACCAGCATATCACTGCGTCCAACATCTTTTCTGGCAAATATATTAGTGAAGAAAAGAACGCCTAGCAACAAAGGAACTCCTAGTTTAGGGTCCGCAAGACCCATAGCAGTCAAAACATCTACTGCAGCAGGCCCAAGCAACTGATGTGTCACCAAAACACTTGCCACCGTGCAGATTATCATTGGCATTTCTACAGAAAAGTTCAAACTCGCATGAATGAGAAAATATATGATAAATTTGTTTTAATCATGCAAAACAAACAAGTCCACATGATGGATATGAGAAACTTCACAGAATATGGAAAACTATGACGAAGAAACGGAGTACCAGTGATGAATTTTTCTTGAGCTTGTGTCACAGGTAGAGAGCATTTTTTCCTGTCAGCGATCATTAAAGAGAGTTCTATCAATTTAGATGCCCAAGGTCTTCTAACATGAGATGCTCCTTCAGATTCAATTGTCCCAGAGAAAGCAAAAGTCTCAATAAAGAATCTAGATGATGTGGATAGATCCTGAAATGAGAAAGGAGAACCACATATGGCACTTGTCAACTGTTAGAAACGAAAATTTTGTTCCTAATGTGCTAACAAACTATCCACCTATTCCTTATTATGCATTAGAGATCCTGAGCATAGAAAAAGAGGCATAAACCCAGTGAAACAAAATTTTAAGGGAGTGATGAACCATCACTCTGGCAAGAACTGTTAATCTAGTCAGCCTCATGACTCCTGCTAAATCGTCACCTAAAATACCAGCGTTTCATAATCTATCATGAAATTGTCTATCGTTTGACATAGAAAAGTTAAGAAAATATGTTATGAGTCTAAAAATAAACAGAAGAAAAGGATTAGTAGGTTTGAGAAGAAAAGAGGAAACCTGTAACCATAATTGCTGCAAGAGCCTAAACATTATTTTTCCAGGTATGCTGACTGATTGAATTTGCTCTTTAATAGGAATGTCATTCTCCAGTACTATCAGTGGTTTCTCTATGATTTTTTGCAATATGACAATCAATTCACCTGCTGCTTCTTTGACAAATTTAGAAGGTGATGACATGAGACCGACAGCAGGAAATATGAATAAGAGCTCTTCACAGAAAGCACATCCAGAGTTACTGACCACGTATCCTGTAATGCATAAGCAGCAAAGTAAGAAAGACACAATGGAGCAAGGAAACCAATAACTACATACGTAATTAAGTTATTTTTTAAATGTAACAACCAAAGTTGGCCAAAAACAAGAGAGAAGAAATTTGAGGTCTCTATCACAAAAAGTAACTTCATAAACAGGCAAATAATGTCAAGAAAGAGAACAGTAACCATTTCTCTCACTTAAGTCTAAGAACAGTAAATAACATTGCCTTTTACTGTTTAGCACTTCCCATGTATTCAATGAGTTAGCAAGCCTGTAAGATATATTCAATTGATATGTGGTGAACATTGTCAATATATCAGCACAATAGAACGCAGAGTTCTGATAAATATCAGCAGTTCAGTCTCAGTTCTTAACTCAACTTTTGAAAAGATTATTGTTTACTCTTCTAGTTCCTTTCTCTGACAATCCCAACCCCTAAATGACCACTACTTGAAAGAGAATTTTTCTCAAACCAGTATAAGTACCAAAAACTGCCAGCCTACAGAATTGATGACTGTTGCCTAAAGTTGATTTCAAGTCATTCGAGGTCAATGTCATGGATCTGATAAAACAGTAAATAACACGACAATTTCAGTAGTCAATGCTAATGTATAGACCACCCAAGCACGATCCTGAGATCCTTCTCTTAAGGATAACAAGCGACAATAGACATGATAAAGCTTGCTACCTGAATCAGTTTTCCACTTCAAAAGATGGAGGATGACCTTCAGTATTGAAACTTGTTCGTGTTCGAGTTCTGATTGAACTAGACCCGTAAACAATGACAAACTGATTGACATTAGTTCACACGTGTATCTCAGACCAAGATCTTTCTGAATAAGCAATAAGCGCTTTGTCAATTCGATAACAGGCTCACTCCACGTAGAGTGCTTGAGAGGATGAATGCTTAACTGAAGAACAGTCTCCAATAGCTCCACTCCACAAAGTTGAATTTCGGAAACCAGCTGTCGAGCAAAAGAAAGGACAGAATTAGCAGTGAGAAGGCGAGTTTCAGGTTGACAACCCAATTAAGTTTTTACTGAACTGTAATCCATGTTTTCAAATATCAACTTAAGCCCTAAAAAGCTTTGAAATCATCCACAATCATGCTTGCAAAGTTACTGGACAATCCTAATTGTGTTGATGCAAGACAGGACACAGGAGTAGTTTACACTTGTGTTTGTCCTGATTATGGAAGAGAATGAATGATTAGCAAGTTAACAATTCTGAATGGCTAGTCTCTATATTCGATGCCAGGAGGTCTCAATGGTAAACTGAAAGGTTGCCATCATACTATCACCCACAATATATGACATTACAAATAAAAGGAGAAGCGGTATAATATCCTGGGATTTGCCTCATAATTCCGTTTACTGATTAAGGAAATATACAGCTCAAAGAGAGAGGATTGGAAATTCAAGGAAAACTAAGGCTCTGACATACCATTTGTGCCGCAACAAAATGTCTCAAAACAACTATAAATGCATCCACCATCTGCCCAGCACAATCCATTAAGCTCCCAAAATCCTGAAGATATTCTGCTAGTTAACAAACTAATTCTCTGCATTCAGTCGAGAGAGAGAGAGAGAGAGAGAGAGAGAAGGGGGCTTGACAATTATAATGGATGCAAAATGAATCAAAACAAATCCACTTTCTCCCGAATGAAAGCACTCACATCAGCACTCTTGTGTGGGAAATACTTCATACATCGAATCAAAAGCTTGAGTATAGGGATCGCATCATCAGGCAATGAGCAACAAAGCGATGCCATTGATGTCAACAGTTGCCTTGCGAACATAACCGACGAGGACTCCGAAAATGGCACTCTCAAAATCGAATAGTACAGAAGCGGCCTCAAGAATTCGCACACACTTCCTCCATGCCAATTTGCTTGTTCTGAACCACAAACAACAAAACCTGTCGCGCGAGTTCATCTCGGGCCTCGGCTCGGTATAAAAGAACCTGTCATCACGATTCACATTGCATTAACACGCAAAATCCGAGCAAAAGAAGAATTCGGACCAACGCTAAAGCCACTCTCAGACCATAACTCCAGTCCAAAACGAAGCGATTAGTTTCTCGCACCTTAACGAAAGGATGAGCCTCCGTCGACGCGAACCGCCACGAGCCGCCGCTCCTCTGGAATCCCAATCGGACCAGGACCCCAATCCCTTTCACAAGGAGACCGACGAACCTCGGCTCCGATCCTTCGAGGGCGGACTGGAGCTCCAGCAGCCCGCGAGGGAGGTCCATCTTCGCGTCGGCGACGAGCCGGCACAGCTCGCGCACGGCCTGGTCGACGACCGCGGAGGAAGCGGACAGAAGGCATCGGGCGATGGCCTCGCGGCCGGGATCGGAGTCGGCGTCGAGGCGGCTCGGGGCGGACCGGAGCTTCGAGAAGATGGAGATGACGGCGCGCCTCTGGAGGGAAGGCTGCGGGAGCCGGAGCTTCTCGAGAAGCGGAGCGTACGACTCCATCGCCGCCAGCGAGCGCAGTGTAGTAGATGGGCGGCGGTGGTGATGTCCGAGTGTTATGAACAGAAAGCCGTCGGTCGGTGGCGATGGTGGTCGGTGGCTGCCGGACGACGGAGGCGCGGCGGAAATGACCGAGCGCGGGTTTAGTTTTGAGTTGGTCAATCGGTCCGACAGCCGGTTCGACCCGGTTCGGCACCTGTCTCAAACGGGCCCGGGCCTCCGGAGCTGGGCCCGTCCAGAACATATCAGGCCTACCCCTTCTGGGCCACCATCCAATTTGGTTTTGGCCCGGCCCGGGCCTGGCTTCTCTCCCCTGGATGAAAAAATGAGAACTCGATTTATGCTTGCATTTGTCGTTATCGTTTGTCTTTGTAGAGGATTTGCATTCCGATTTTGGTCGAAAGAAAGCATATTAAAGAGTTCACTAAGGTCAATAACAAATTATTAACTATCTCAAGACCTAATTTCAAACAACAAAAAGCAAAGTCGAGTCCACCGAAGATGAAAGGCATACAAAATAATATGGGAGAATACGAGAGGGAGACAAGCTTGTGATGCATCAATTTTCCAAATTCGATTTATAATAACAAAAATAAATGCCAATAATAATTCAATCCCAATTGATTTGATTCTTTTATGCACAAACCATGTGCACTTCTCGATTCAATAACCGACCTATCCTCTGAAACATTGTAGATTCCAACAAGACATTTGGATCGTTTCTTTAAAAAAGAAAATAACAGAGTGAAGGTTGTCGCCTTTTAGAAAACGCGTGGATTTGTTGGAATCAATTCACATTTGCAACTAGAAAATCAAATCAAAATCCCACTTGCCGACAAACGACTCGGTTACGATTTCACGGGACAATCGTTCCTGCCCGTGTCGAAAATTTCCATGTCCCTCCTTTTGAAAATAGAACCTAGAGACAACAGTGGGTCTTATATAGGGTGACGAGGTAGCTGTCGTAGGCTTCTCTCTCATGTCGGAGATTAAAAAAAAAGCTGGCTTTAATCGAGAGGCACCGCTAAAGCACTGCTTCGATACTATATCTAGCTAAGCGGTGTCATTCCTTGGAAAAGACATGGTGCACAAATTTTCTCGAGCGCGACTTTAATGCATCGTTGATGCATCGATAGGACGCACGACGCACGCGCTGAAAACCATTAAAGCTAACCGTCCAAACTTATCTTCGGTCAATCCCATCCTATCACATGATTGCCAGCATTAGTGGCGTGCTAGCTTTCGTGATTCATGTCCGACCATTTAGGGCATTCTGGCCCTCGCCGATGTTGGCATGTACTGCGCGCATCGATGCTTTGCCGGTCCGGTCCGGCGTATGATTCATTGCAAAGCTACCTCCCCGATCGGAGCATGAGTCCGTCATGAACTACCGGTCCATTGAGTCTCTACTCCCATAGTCAGGCACTTCCCGCTATCTCCGATCAACTTGAGCTCCTGATATATCCAATGATCACACAATCATCGGAGTGTCGACTTTTTTTTTTTTTTGTACGCAGTTTGGAAGAACTGAATTTTATGAAGTGCCGGCCCTAGATTTCCTATATGAAAATATTCAAAAATTTAGGAACTAAATTGAACAATAGATCAAAGTTACTATATTAAACAAATTGAAAGTTCAAGGATGATGTTACATATTAATTTAAATTGGAGAGACTATTCCTGTCATTTTTCCTTAGCGATATGAGGATTTGAGATGTGTTGACATTGAAGGATACCTAGATTAAAAAAATAGCCTTGCATGTGAGGCTCATGAGTCGAAGGAATAAGAGATTTTTGTAGAAATACAGTAAACTATTATAAAAACTTAAATTATTAGATTATTGCGTAATTTATTATTTAAATAGTTTAACACTTCTCCCTATATTTAATTTGGTTTTTTGCCTAATACTAAACGTGGAAATTTAAATTTTGGATGTAAATGGGGCATGAAAAGATTTGAATTTAAAACCCCCAGCTCTAATACCATATTAGATTTTTATGCTACTATTGTTGAATATTTTAAAAACTTAAATTATTAGATAATGGCTTGATCTATTATTTAAATATTCTAATAAGGAACACAAAGCTAACATACATGCGCAAGCATGTCGGCGCCAAGAAATCAAGCATTGGGTAGTTGACAAGAGAGGGACCAGCCGATGTACAGTGCCACACGGGTCGCCGGCTTTTCAATCCAGATGCGGCCGTCTAAACACATCAAAAGTGCTCGAGTTAGGAGGATTCAGACTTGCTCTCGATAAGTCGCCCCCGGAACGGGATTATAAAACTTCGGGTGCGGCATTCCCGTGCAACCGACGATCGCACGACAGACCTTCCAGTCACCGCTTGTCCGTTTGCCCGTAAAGGCGAACTCTCCGCAAGTTTTCCCCGCGTTCTTTGAATCGGATGCATGGTGGGATGGAACGGTGGTGGGAAACGAAAGGCGGAAAAGTCCACCAAAGAATAGTCCCCCCTCCCCCCCCTTCGCTTTCTTGACAATGCCTGTCGACCACGAGCCAGGCTCCTCGACCTCTTGTCGTTCACTTTTCGACCATAGTTAACAAATAACTGCCACAAAAATTTCCACGCCCCGTTTACACGGCAAACGACTTTCCATGCCGCGCGCCCGCAAGGGAGATGTACCAAAAAAAGTTGTAAACTTATGCAGTTTTGTCAATTCAGCTCTAAAGCTTTCGGTTATATTAGTTGGTTCATAAACCTTATAACAATTTGCTAATATAATGAATTCGATCAATTTTGGTCAAAAATCATAAATATGGACATCGACCGTCCTATGTGGTATGATTAGCATTGACATGGATAAATTTTTTATAATTTTTATGAATTTTTACAACTTTGAGCAGCGAGAATGATGATTGATTGTGACCCACCATAGGTGAGGGTTGCGATGCCCTTACCTAGTCAAGTGTCACTGGCCCTCCTTGCCTATGGCTGATGAAGGAAAAGATAAAAAGAAAGAAGCAAGTCACATAGGATGTTCGGTGTATTGACTAGATGAACTATATCAATAAATCGT
Source organism: Eucalyptus victrix (assembly GCA_016097545.1). Classification (NCBI taxonomy): domain Eukaryota; kingdom Viridiplantae; phylum Streptophyta; class Magnoliopsida; order Myrtales; family Myrtaceae; genus Eucalyptus; species Eucalyptus victrix. The sequence continues at coordinate 17,513,513 of CM027843.1, read as the reverse complement.
TAAACGATTTAATATTCAATTGATACAATTGACAAGTTTGGAACCAAATCAACACAAATGTAATGCAATAGATCCAAAACTTTTTCCCGACAGTGACGTATGAAGAAGCAAGTCAACCATAGGCAAGAGCCCGCGGGATTCAAGCGCTAAAAGCCGATCGAGACCGGTACCACGGGAACGGGGGTGACCGGTCGGTCACGTGGCATGGGCCGCCCAACCGCGGCAACGGAATAACTTTCTCCCGTTTCTCCCGTCTCTCCCGTGGAGCGTTGATTGGGCCTGATCGATACGTCCACTCACCAATCAGTCATCTCCTCCAAAGATTGGAAAGTGAGGAGCTTTTAGACTGAAGCTGTCTCGGGGCGTCCATGGGGGGGCCCCGCCCGATCCCTTGGGCGGTTTGTGGTGGCCCGCGAAGTGGATAACGGGGTAGACCCCGGGGCTCGGCAGTGACTCGTGGGGGAGAGCTCTTTTTTTTCCGCTTTTGCCTTTTACTATATTTGGATCGCGACGGTTCGTACCGCCACCCTCTGTTCACGCCCTTCGGTGGTCCGTTCTCTCGGGGCTGGCTAGGCCTCGCGTTCTTGCACGACAAAGGGAGGGACAAATAGAATCTGGTGATGTCACGGGGAATTGAAATCTCCCTAACTTCGCTTCGGGCTCTCGTTTCTCGGAAAGGAGGGGATGGGAGAAGGAGAGGAGGGGAGAGTAGAGGAGGGGGGGGGGGGGTAGAGGGGGGCCGGGGAAAAGCGGAAAAGTGGAAAGGTGCCAACGCCTTTTGCCTCCCCTGCGTTTGGTTGGTGTTTTTGCGTTTCGATCCATGCTCTCTCGCCCAATCGGTTTTGCCGTTCGGCCCTCGATGGTGGTCCGTTTGCATTTGACTCCCCTTGAGCAGAAGGAGCTACGATGGCCTCGAAACGTTAAATCCTAGAAAGTTGATTGAACAGTGAATCAGTGAATCGTATGGATTGAATTCGTTACGCTTGGATCCTACATTCTAAGTAGGGGTAGCATGGTTCCAAGGTATAATTGGGAACCTGATAACTAGGCCGATAGGAAATGATTAGGTTATAGATTCTAGGATGTACAGGGTAGTTAGGGAACTTATTCTGATAGGTAAGTTCTAGGTTCCAAAAAATAAAGAACTGGTTCTAACAAATGGGTTTTAGAAACTGAAAAAACACTTTGTGTTTTTCTCATTCTATATCTTCATGTGATCTTGTGGCATTTTATGATGTCCAATAATAAATATGTTATTTGAAACTACTAGTTTAAATTTTCATTTCATTTGATATCTTAAACTTTTATTTTATTAATATTTCATAATTTTTGTATATTTAAATATGAGTTGTGATTAGTGGATTGTATCAAATAGTGATAATTACATATGATAATTCATCATAATCGTCTACTTAAGAGTACAAGTGGAACCTAAGTAGAACTTTGAAACCTGTAATAACTCTAGGTTCTTACGTATGTAGGGTAGGTTTCGAATTCCAAAAATAGGGAACCTGTTCTATTGGGTGGTTTCTAGATTTCAAGTGGAATTTGAACAGAACTTGGAACCACTCGGTCCTAATTTGAATCGCAACATATCCCACTCAAAGTGATTTCGAGGATCGTGTCACTCTGCGATTGAGGTTTACAAGATGCCCGTGGAAGGGACGATTGCAAATGTCCATGAAGATTATTGGAGCCGAACGATGAATGACACATGTTATCAAGAGAAACCAGTGGAGAATTTGCAATTGGATTTCATTCTGTGGATGGACTAAGATGAGTTTGTCCAAAGCAGAGAGAGACTAGAACCGAACTTATTGTTTCCAAAAAAAGGGAGCTTATCTTTCCATTCTTTTTCCCAAACAATATTTGGCGCATGTATACTTACGGACATAGACATGATGGGGTGGGACAAGGCAAGGGTCACATTTCTCGCCCGCTTTCTTGTGACAACTTGAGATGCCTCCCTATTCAGGATCTCTAGTCTCGTGCAGAATTAGGCCCGTCAGTTCTCATCCACGAGAAAAAGAAAAAGGCCGAAAGATGATATGTGTGGCCAGCCTTGGTCGCGGTATAGTCAAGTCGAAACGTACCCGAAAAAGACTTTAGTTCGGTTTGCAAACCATTCGTCAATTTCGGTTCGGTTCGGTCGGTCTAAACGGCTTTCTGCTCGCCCTCAAAGGCGAGATGATGGCCAAAACCCTAATCATTTTGCAAATTCACAGTCCTCAGGCATCAAAAAAAGCGTACAGCCCAACTGTGTGTGTTCTCGAAGAAGACAGAATCCGCCATGCATGCTGTGGACCTGCACCATGGCACGAAACGAAACTGCGCCAGTAAACGAAAATTCAACCGACAGAGAAGTCAAGTTTTTAACGATACGGAATCCACTTTTTCCATGCCTCGAAACCGAAGACCAAAGAAAAGAGAGAGAGAGAGAGAGAGAGAGAGAGAGCTGCAACAACGAGGAAAGTTCACTCGTTTCGCACCCCACGGAAGCTGTTTTGACATAGTGGGAAAAGCCAGCAGACGACCCTGATCACGCACACGCGGGGGAGGACCTGCGGGAAAGAGAGGACCCGATTGGACGTTTGAGATTTCGATCCGGATTTAATGACCATTGATTGGAGTTAGCTTCCAAAGGAGGGTGCCACCAGATTCCAGTCTACAACAGAGAAGATTAGTGCAGCAGATTTTAGGCTTTTGACAATTCGGAGATCGGTTCAAAGGACATGGCCTGATGGTTTGAATGGAGATTGAAAGCGCTTTTGACGACCAAAAAGAGGAAAAAGTTCATAAGATGATTCTCTCACTTGACTTGATGTTGCCTAGGCCCCCCCCACTCTCCTACTGGCTAATAGCGCTTTAAAGCCGATTACGACTTGAGAGAGAGTGTAGGGCTCATCATGGGTTAAGTGGAATTCATAAGGGTGATCTGACGATCGAAATTGAGTCTCTCGAGGTAATTGCCCCGTTAATCAGGTTTGCACATTTTCTTCGGCCACGGGGACTTTATGTTTACAAACTCTGAGTACGGTTAGACGACTCTATAAATCGCATGTTCTAACTAACACATTTTCTTGCTCAAAAAAAAAAAAAAAACAACTAACACATTTTAAAAAGTTATTAACGCTATACCGACAGTTAATGACACCAAATTCAATGCATTTGAAAATTAACCACCACCTTTTGAAGATTATCATGGATGAACACATTTATCCGTGACTTGAGTGGTCACCATCCGTGATTTGGATGACTATCTTATCAAATTTTTGGATAAACTTAACTTGGAAGTAATATGTGTGCTCATGAGATCTCGTTACTTTACTCTTGATCATACTTGTGCTTCGGCTTCCGGCACTCAAACTACCACCCTTTCACCTAAGTTCGAACCTCATATAAATCACGCTTTTAAAAGGAGTACTCGAGTTATTGTGTTGGCATTTCGATTTGGGTCTAAGATTTAAATTTCAAATTCTTTTTTCATTCTATGGATGTTTGATTCGAGGCGTAGCAATTAAGTTTAGTCAAACCCCATCAAAGAGGTGCACATCTTTTTCTTTTTGTGAGCCAAAAATGGAAGGACAAAACATCTTTCGAATTTATGGACATCCCTGGTTCTGGTTCATTTCCTCTTTCTCCTAAATATTTCTTTTGCTGTCGGCATATGATGTCCTTGAGGGGAAAAAAAATGCATGATTGGCTTACAATTTCATTCAAAAAAGCAAGCTCTCCAAAAATATTATATATATGCAAAGCAACTTTAAGTGTTATTGATTGCAGATTTTGCTCATATAGCTTCGGAGAAAATCATGCTTTGATTGTTCTCATTCCAATGCTTTTGATTAAGATATGGTCGTCAAACCTACAATTTCAAAAAGTTCACACAGGTTGGTAGATTAGGGAATTTTCAAGATCCACCTAATCAATTTAACCAGAAATCAGTTAAAGTTCTATTATACTATTTCGGGATTACGGTCATTCAAGTGATTATTGATTACGGCGAGCTCTATTTGTGTGATCCGCCGACTCCTGCCGACTCTTCTTGTTATGTTCCGTACATTGTGGGCTTAACCCTAGTATGATATATGCGTTGGATGAGAAAAATGATGCTCCAATAAGAAATGGCTCGGGTCAGGTTGTTCTTGATCCTTACCTCGATCACTTCCTCATGTTCGCCATGAAATGTAATTTAACCTAAGATTGCCCGCAAATATTTGTTGTAATGGAAAACAAATAATCTCTTAGGGATTGATGTATACATAGAGTTACCTGCATTTACTCTTCAATTGATCAAGTTCTTGAAAAGGGGAAAATTGTGATCCTAAGTAATTGCTCAATTAGTCATGAAAGTGACAAAGTATATGTTAGCGAAGAATTTGGTATTGTGCACATATCTCATTATGTTGCTAAAAAAATATCAGTCGAAATCATAAAAAATTTTGTAGAGCATTGCAAAATCCACCCTTACCTAGCAAATGGCTTTACTAAAAACCCAAGAGAAAATGACAAAGCTAAAGCCATTCTCTTAAAATAATTATGCAATCCCTTTCAATAACTTTCTCTATGCCCTAGGATTTCGGCTTTCTCTCGAATGCCTACTCTACGAATCGTGCAATATAGCAGGGGCTGTCAAAAGGTCGTGAAGTGGAAAAGTCGATGTACAACCGCGAATTATAGGCCATAGAGTCTCTCATAGTATTCCGTGATAGGGATTGTCTTCATATACTAGTAGTTTAATAGTATAGTGGTGCAAATCGTGTTCTTTACAGATGCTGTAATGGTCGTGGAATCACAAAAGCCAAAGAAACCCATTCAAGGGAAGTGGATAACAGTAGGCCCACCCTAAGGTAGTCAAGAAATGGCGAACCATCGCCGGACCTTTGGTCGGAATTCATCTTTCTCCTTAATCTCTTGGTCCAGGCACGTGCTTCTGGTTAGATGAAAACGTGGTTAACATCGCATGAACCCTAATCTATCCAACGAAGTGGGATGATGGAGATGCTTAACGTTTAGAAGGTTCAGATGGAAAAGAAGCAAGCATAACCTGACCACATGGGATGTGTACATAAACTCAACTCAGACATGAAATGAAACTCGAGCCAACACAGAATTGCCCAATGCGAATCCAATATCAATAGCCACAACTATATAGCAATCAATCATCATCCATCACAATATATAACAGCAGAAAGAACAGTCGCGAACAGATCAATACAGACCCACCAGGAGGATCACATCCCGGCTATATACACACCACATATGTATGCATGGGAGCTTGACCATATCTACCCATAAGTACTTATACAACAGAAACCCTAAAACCACACACATATCCCAGTTCCGACTCAGAACTTGCGCACGCAACAATCTTTAGACAGCACTTCCTCCTCCCTGATCAGGATCTCCACTGGGACCGCCGGACCAGGGATTATAATTGGGAGGGTAATAATACCCGGGATTGTTCTCGTTGTATCTAGATGACTCTCTCGGTGATCCGGAATAGTTGTGGCCGGGATTAGGCCCTGGGAGCGAGGTGTTACCCGCCATCTCGTTGCACGCGTGGCGCATCAGGTCAGCGTTCGTCGAATCCAGCTCCTTCTGGAGCCTGATGACCTGTCGCTGGAGCACTGAGATCGCCCCCACGCAGCCATAAACCGGGTCCTTCATGCGGGCCTCGGCCTCATAGGCGAGAGAGTTGACGGCGTCTTCCCTCTGGTGGGGGAGGACCTCGTTGAGGAGCTTGCTCACATTGCTCGCACCGAAGATCTTGTGGACGTTGGCAAACTTCTGGGGCTCCTCAGGGGGAAGTAGGGGGCGAACACGCAGTCAGGCAGGCATTTCCGCCTGAGGAATTTGCAGGCTGCACATGGTGGATTGGAATAGCTCGAAGAAGCCATCTAAACCGCGTGCAAACAAAATCGAGTCAAAGGATATGATTAATGTTATTAATTGAACAAATCATTGGTAAAATCCACAAAGAACTAAAAAGTAGAAAAAAAACAGAATGTCACAACATCTGATTTCTTCTCTTGGAACTTTTCCCTGGGAAAACAATAGTCCGAGAAATATAAATTTAGCTGGTTCAGTCAGTGCAAGATGAGTCCTAATTTACTGTGAAACTAATCATTGATCTGATTAAATAATATTCTAGGGCTTTCACGGCAGCATGAAGTTAAGTATTTTTAGTTGCTGCTAAAGAGCATATATATCCTCCTCCTGTTCAGACTCGTGTCTTAACATATGATTGCTTTCTTGAACTCAATCCTAGCTAGGGTTAGACCCTTTTAGTCTTCCAGATCAAGAGCTCTCTTTAATCAAAGTTTACAAAGAACGCGATACTCCCTGAAACGTGCATAGACTTGAAAACAAAGCTCTCTCTCTCTCTCTCTCTCTCTCGATGACGATGATGATGATGATGATGATGATGATGAGTCTATATTCCCTATGGCAAAATCCTGCATCAGACCTATGGCCGTGCACTGTTATGTAACAAAAAGAAGAAGCTAAAGATCCATACAAATTTAAGACATCCGAGAGGTTTTTCTTTCCAGACATACTACACACAGACTCAACTTCATTCTCGTGAACACACGTGAACAAACAGTACTATATTTACCTTTTCTTCTTTTCTTCCTCCAGACACTCTCTGAACTCTCTTTAACTCTTTCCAGACATGACTGTTTGTAGCCCAAGGTCGAATGATCAGTCACACCCACACGGCCATATTCTCAACCATGGAAAAATTCCCTGGTTCTGTCACTTGCGTGTGGGATGTGAGAGTTCAACGAGGAATATATCTCCAAAAACCCTAGCTATATAGTAGAGTGTCTGTGAGAGAGAGAGAGAGGGAGACCCTGCAGAACAGTGACATAAAGGTGGGGAGAAAATGATGAGAGAGAGAGAGAGAGAGAGAGAGAGACAAAGGGTCTTGTTTGTTTTGTTTTCTTTTGAGTGAAAGAATGGGCGAAAAAGGAAAAGAGACGCAACACGTTGGGCGATAAATGGAGGAGGGTTTGATACATGAAAGTGATGACTATGACCCTGCACTAATGGTTATAAAAATAACAATAATAACGGTATTTGTTATTAAGCGTGCTCGAGACACCTATTAAATAATACTAGAAATTTCAATTTTCAAACCCTGATTACACGTTTTGCTGCACAGTTCATGCATCGAAAGCTCCAGTATTTCTCGAATTCAGTCCCTTGACAGGCGACTCGCAAGTACTCCTTCATAATAATGTCAGTGCACTGTTCACGCCCATAAATGAATCAACCAAGAGAGAATTTTCTTTCTATCACCAGTTTCCTTGTCTTCGTGTCTGCAGAAACCGGTTCTAGCTGCTACTGTTTGGGAATGCGATGCTTCAACGCACCATCTACATACATATTGCAGTGCATGATTTAAAAAATGAAACTGGTCTCATTTTCATTTTAGTTGCTGTGGTGGGAAAGAGTTCCTTTTTTTCATTGAAATCTTATGCACCGCAGTGGTGGAAAAACCGATTATCACCCCAATTCAATGGACACAAATATTAGTTAAACAAACCTATGCCGCATATCTCTGCGTATGTACACTCGCTGCACATTCATTACCGCTTAATCCGCCCATCTCCCAATCCATAGTTTCTCTTAAGTACCTTTAAGAATGCTCAGGAACAGCTAATCGTGGTGGAGCCAATTATCATAGAAATTTCATTAATTATTTGCTTGGCATGACGTCTTGATTAACATCTCTCTCTGAACTCAGCGCCTTCCGCGAACCTTAATCACTCTAGCTTAGCTTATTGAAAAGTCCCAGTATTTGCACACCGAGAGAAGAAAGCAAAATATAGGTTGGAAACATCGCCAATGCCTTTCCTTGAGGCTATAATTGAGAACGTTAAAAAGGGAATCTCTGGGAATAGTATGGTCTTGTGCAGAGATCGTCTTGCAGAGACTTTGAGTGAAATAGCAACTTCTAGGACACCATGGCAACAGCAGTGGGCCTCCAATTCCAGTCTCTACACTGTTCCTTTTCCTTTCGCTGTTTAATCCCCGGTTAATAGTTTTGCCGCCTTCGCCAGATAATCTGTAGGGCCATGCAAAATCCCACAGCATCTAGTCTCAGCACATTCCTCAATCTCGACAAGATATCCTAACAAAGATTGTGTCCGAACCCGACTTGATTTCAAACTTTTGCATCGAAGCGGAACTGTTGATCAGGGCATTTGAATTTATCAAATTTCATATCAATCTAGTTTACACTTTTCTTTTCGTCCATAATTGACATGCTTTCAATACACGGTCTAATCTAAGATGTGTAGGATTCGTTGCTCCATGACAAATTTAGACTATTAAAAACTATCTTGTCCGACTAAGATCATCAATAATGGTTACTACTACAAGCACGTGGGATACAATTTAACACTGTTAAAAATCTCCAAGGGGGAAAAAAAAAAAAAACATTCTGGGAGACCCACCCACCATGTGATGTGCATGGTCGGTACTTGAAGTTTGTCCGAAACCCGCACGACACGAGCAAGCTTGTAAGCTCGGCCCGGTAACGGCCCAAAATGCACGGGCCGGCCCAGTTTGCACTTGAGGCCGAGGCGGACGATACGACGTCAGTCATGCTCCGCCCCGAACCGAACCGAACCGAGCCCAATAGATTCTTCTCCCGCACGCTTTCCCCCGGGCCGGTCCCCGTCCGGTCCGAACCGTTTAGTCGGGCGAGAGACGGCGGTCCGGTCTCGAGGGCTCCGGCCCGGTCGGTTCATCAAGATTCGTTCCACGCATCTCACGCGCGAGAGAAATTTGGACAGGGGGACGATCGAGAATCCAGACAATCCCGACTCTCCGTCGCGACCGGCCGTGGGGATAAGCTAGAAGCGCACGGTCGATCGAAACGCCCGGTCGCGCGGGAATTGAGAAACGGCCAGATCGAACAGGTGAGGCTTCCACTTTCCACGCGCTTCGTCTTCTTCCGGTACTTCGTGTGGTTCTCTCTTGCTCTCTGTGCACTGTCAATGTGCGAGTCCGTCGTTTGTTCTACATCACTTCGGGTTCTTGAAAGTGCGAAGCTGGAATTGGCAGCTCCAGTACGGTTGATTCGCGTATGCTCGGTTCTGGGGCTTTGTTTCCTTTTTTTTTTTTTTTTTTTTGGGTATATTGCTAAATTGGTATGGCATGGCTTGATGAGGGGTTGGTGCTTTCCTGGTTAGCTTGCTGCGAAATCAACCGTAGTTCTGCTCGTGCTGCAAGATTGCGAAATTCGACGTAGTTTACCGGCAGATTTCGTGGGATCATTGGCTGATCATAAGCCGATTGTACGGGGAAAAAGACCGGCGTTCTAAATGTTAGTCCTCCGGTCACGTTTCGCCAAATTTATCTAATGTGGCAGTCCAATCGTTGCCGGCCATCCTTTATGTCATGGCAACGGTGGGATGTGTACTTGATCGAGTAACTAAAGCGCAATTCAGCCCCAAATCCCCATATCAATCTCTCCTGTTTGGACCCTGATTTCCCTGAGAAACCCCAATTCCAGTGATGGCGATTCCACGTTCAATGGGAGGAGTGATGGATCGCTAATGACCAATTTTGCCGTCTGCACTTTACTGAGTCCACAGGAATGCAGAAACTAAAGCATGGAATTGGCTCTTTCGATGTCAGTTCTATGGGCACTGAGTTTCTGAGAGATTGAAACAGTGAATTCTGAAGGAAGACCCAGTGATTTCACAGGACAATCACTCAATGGCAATGCGAAGAAGAAAATGATTTCAGGCGAACGAGAGGAGATATTTAGCTGAAACTTTGAACATTTTGGAAGCAGAAATTGGTGCGAGATGAATGGCTGACGGGTTTAAGAGAATGGAAGTCAAATTACCTCAGTCCGCGACAGTGAGAAGTGATTGTTCCTCTGCTGTTCGATTTATACTTTTGATGTTTCATGGCTGCTGAGTCTTGTGCTTTATGGAAAAGGTGCAATTAGGTTCTCAGAGGAATCAGGGTTCGAATCGGAGGGATTAATTTGGGGCATTACTTGCTTGACCAAGAAATGTTGCTGTTTATCTAAGCAAAAATGGCATTGTTTCGTCAAAAATAATTAGTCTCCGTGTCCCATAAACAGACAATGATAGTTGAACTGTCACATTAGATAAGATTAGGCGAGACTTGGCCGAGAGTACTCTATTACACTTTCCCTCAAAGGTTTAGGTCTATATTGGTTTGATTAAAAGGTTCAGGACTTGATTGGTCCCATATAATAGGTTTAGGACTGATTTTGCAATTATCCTGATTTCATTGATTGATTTAGAATGAATATGGCCAACGGTGATCATGTGCTTTTGTTTTTTTATTTTCTGTGAGAGATGAACAGATAAAGTGAGGAAGGGCTTAAGTTAGGCAGCAATAATTATGGCCGAGTTGGAGAAGTTAAAGAAAAAGCTCACACCATTGTTTGATGCGGAGAAGGGATTCTCTACCGCGTCAGGCTTGGACTCTTCTGATTCTTACATGGTATCTTCTTAGTTCTTTTTTGTAATAATTATGCAATATTGTCCTGCATTGCCCCTTATGCACCTCATATGTTCATGAAGCTGTCAGATGGCGGAGCTGTTAATTTACTTAGCAGATCATATGGTGTCTACAACATCAACGAACTTGGATTGCAGAAGTGCACATCGTGGTCTGTAGATGAAACGGATCGTAGTGAGAAAACCTATCAATGTGCTTCACATGAGATGAGGATTTTTGGGTCAATAGGCAGTGGGGCAAGCAGTGTAGTCCAGAGAGCTATCCACATACCCACCCACAGAATTATCGCTTTGAAAAAGATCAACATATTTGAAAAGGTATTTAAGTCCTGAGCTTGTTTCCAGCAGTTAGCTTCATATACTATTTATAGATTGATGGACAAAACAACCAAACTTCTTTTTACCTCAGAGGATAGGTTTGTCTTTGTCTTGTATTCCTATCCTTTAGCTCTCTATGTCTCTTTTTATTTGGGGAGCTTAACTGTGTTTGATCTTTGGTATTAGGAGAAAAGACAGCAACTCCTCACCGAAATACGGACATTGTGTGAGGCACCTTGTGATCAAGGTCTTGTGGAATTCCATGGGGCTTATTATATACCAGACTCTGGGCAAATAAGCATAGCTCTTGAGTATATGGATGGAGGATCATTAGCAGATATCTTACGAAAGCAGAAATGTATTCCAGAACCTGTCCTTTCAGTTATGTTTCAAAAGCTCCTGCATGTAAGGATTATTCTGGAGTTTTAGCAATTTCTTTATTTGACATGGTCCCTCATTTTTGGCCAAGCTTATATATCTGGGTTTCATTTGCTTTTGCCCCTTTCAATGCAGGGCCTAAGCTACTTGCATGGAGTTAGACACTTGGTTCATAGGGACATTAAGCCTGCAAATTTGCTTGTAAATCTCAAGGGGGAGGCAAAAATCACAGATTTTGGTATCAGTGCTGGCTTAGAGAATTCCATGGCAATGGTAAGTGATAGAGGTTGAAATTAACTAACGTACTGTTTGTTCTCTTGCAATATGCTCCTTTAGAAGTCAAAACAGATGTCCACTGCTTTCTACCAGTTTAACTTTTTGTGCCTCCAAGGATATGCCATACCCTGCTGATATGCCTCCGGTTTGTGATTAACCAGTGTGCTACTTTTGTTGGGACTGTGACATATATGTCACCTGAGCGTATTCGCAATGAGAGCTATTCTTATCCAGCCGATATATGGAGCCTTGGTCTTGCTCTGTTTGAGTGTGGTACTGGAGAGTTCCCATATACAGCTACCGATGGACCAGTCAATCTGATGTTGCAGGTGACATGTCAATTCAAAGAAGTGGACTTGTATTTTATGCTGCTTGCATTTGATGTATGATTGCATTCAAGAGACGTGACATCATTCTAGGATTGACAAAGGTCTTTTGAAGGATTAGGCCCTATTTGGTAAACAATATTTGATTCCGTTCTTTTGTTTCTCAGAACAAAAGAAGAACAAAAATCCGTTTGGTAACTTATTTGTCCCCTAAAATAGATTTGGAACAAAATCAAAAGAAGTAAAAAAAAGTTGCTTCTTTATTCTCGAGAACAATTCCACAATCAATCTCATTTTTTTCCTCTTTTCTTTCCTTCTTTTCCTTTTATTCTTTTCCTTCTTCCTTTGGCTGACAATCCCATTGGAGTGTTGCCAGCCCTCGGTGAGACCGAGCCTCGTCAAACCTTGCCCGGATCTGGCGAGGCTGAGCTCACCCAACCGCCGACGAGGTTGGCCTCTAGACGAGGCTCGGTCTTGCCTTGGTTGGGCAAGGCTCAATCTTGCCTAGATTTGGCTTAGCTAAGCTCATCACAGCCATGGGCGAGGCTCAACCTCGCCGGGCCATTGTGAGGTTGGCCTCATGATTTTGGGGAGGTTGCCTCTTCTAGATCTGACAAGGCCGAGCTTGCCCAGCCGCCGACAAGGCTCAATCAGCGAGGCTTAGCCTCGCTAGGGGCTGGCAACGCTCCTACGAGGTCACTGGCCAAAGGAAGAAGGAGAAGAAGAAAAGGAAAAGAGAAAAGAAAAAAGGAGAAAAATGTAATAGAATTATTAAAAAATTAAAAAAAATTCTAAATCACAAAAAAATTTGAGGGTCCTATCAAACGCATTTCTTTCCGAGAAAATAAATTTTGGATAGTTATCAAACACCTTCAAATGCTTAGAAACTCATTCAGGGAATATAATAAAAACAAAAACATTAATGAGCAAAATTTATTATCAGGAACAGAATAGTTACCAAATACTCCCTTAGAGTCTTGGAAAAGGAAATGGAATCATAGAAATTCCTGCCAATAAAAATATTGACCAAACAAAAATGATGTAGATAACATCCAATCGGATAGATCAATGGCTATAATTTGTGCAACATCAAAAAGAGTAACGAAATTCTAAAATCTTAGGTCATATGTAAAGTCAAAATTCATGAGTTCTACATTTATAAAACCCAAATGTCCTGCATTTATATAAACTGTATACATATATTGAGTTTAAGTTTTTATGGGTTTCTTTCAGTGGGCAATGTAGATAGAATCCTACTAATTCAAGATTTAACTGATTAGAACCACAAAGTTTATCTTGGACAATTAAAATCCATATTAACATTTTATTGATATCTCAACAACCATAGATGAGTATTCTTTCATAAAACCTTCTTTGTGGTTCAATACAACTGATGAATTTTTCAACTAGTGGGATAAGGGTAGTTGTTGTTATATATCAATGATGATTATACATGTTCTTGTTAATACTCGAAAGTTGCAAAGGTTTGCTTGTGCCATTCAAAGTTAGTTGTGGGGGCTCCATGCAATGTCATACATAATTTTTTTCCTTTTCGTGCTTATTGCAGATTTTGGATGACCCGTCCCCATCGCCTTTGAAATGCAATTTTTCACCAGAATTCTGCTCTTTCATTGATGCATGTCTGCAGAAGGATGTGGATGCTCGGCCAACTGCCGAGCAGGTGAGATTGCGGTAAATTTGGCATCAAAGTTACTGTTTTGGAAAACAGGTTGAGCTTTGTAAGGCATTTACACCTCCCATGGAACTTCTTCAGTCTTTGAGTAGGTTTTATAATGATTATATATATCCCTGAGGTCCTTGAGGAAATATTTAGTGAATTTATACTTCTCCATATGCCATTAGTATCATGCTACATTGCATAATTTCCACCTCATGGTAATTTTTTGCATCTTATAGGACAGAGGCATTCACTGACGACACTATTTTTAATCTGAATTGTGATGAATTTTCTGCAGCTGCTCATGCACCCATTCATCACAAAATATGAGCATACCAATGTTGATTTAGCAACATTTGTTAGAAGCATCTTTGATCCAACAGAAAGGATGAAAGATCTAGCAGATGTAAGTTCTCTTCTACATATGGGCGCACAATCTCAGTGAACCTGTAAATGCATGAAACAATGGTTTAGACTTACAGACAATATGTCTTGTCAGACATGGGAATATTCAAGAGCTCTAGATACATTTGTGGAGGGTAGAGCTTCTTTTGTTGGATCTTTTTCGTGAATCGTGGAAATGATGAACACGGTGACTGCACGTATTTTGTGTTGTGCCTGCTGAGTGCTGACGTATATATAGCTGCTATACAATGGCTATTCTCTTGTAAAAAGTTTAGCGACACCTGTTGGTGACCCTGTCAATGAAGTTTTGATGTGGCACCTTTTCATGTGGTGATTTTAATGGAGGGGAAGTTGGCATTGCAATTTTTCAACATTCTTATGGTTACTCTTGGACTGTTTCAACCAGACTGCCTGAGATATAAGAAAAAAGTGCATTTCATTTCTCAGTGAATATGCATCATCTTACCAGGGCTTGCATTTTAGATAGTAGAGTAAATTTGTTCACAAGGACCTGATGTTTAGGTCTAGTTGGGTTTTTCTTCTGTTGTGTCAAATCCTTCTCCTATTGACTTTTGCAAATATTTTAACCATCGACAGAGTTAAAGCCATGCTTGAATTAATCTGTTTGCTTATTTGTTGAGTAACTTCAAAGTTGAATGAGGACCAGAACATTTGTCTGCACATTTTGAGAGTTATTTCAGTCAGTACTTGAGATATGCTGTTGCAGTCATGTTATATGAATTTTAATATAAATTCGATCTTCTAACCAGATGTTGTCAATACACTATTACCTACTATTTGATGGACCTGATGAGCTTTGGCATCATACGAAGACCTTCTACAATGAAGGATCAACTTTTAGGTCAGAGAGTCTTCTTTCTAATTTTGTTGCTAGAATTTTTTTCTTTGCATCTTGGGATTTAATTGTTTTAATAGAGATGTTATTTTGAAGTAGCATTGGAGTTTAAATCCATAATCAGAGAATTTTCTGTGTTTTTAGGTGTGCTGATATTATTACAATTTTCCTCTTTCAGTTTCAAAGACAAGCAATTTGTTGGTCCAGATGACATTTTTGGAAGCTTGTCGGATATCCGGAAAACTTTATTCGGTGACTGGCCTCCCGAAAGACTTGTACATGTCGTCGAAAAACTGCTGTGCCGTAATTATGGTCAGGATGGGATTGCAATCCGTGTATCAGGCTCCTTTATTATAGGGAATCAATTCCTCATCTGCGGCGATGGAGTCCAAGTTGAAGGCATGCCTCATTTTAAAGATCTTTCCATTGATCTTTCTGCTAAACGAATGGGTAGATTCCAGGAGCAATTTACGATTGAACCAGGCAATCAAATCGGATGCTATGTCATAGTGAAACAGGAGCTTAATATAATACGCTAGAGAAATGTAAGCAGATGGTTATCTCCAAGGTTAGCAATCATACATATTGGTTTGTAGCTTTCAAATTGAAGTGTTGTTGCCAAATCCCAAAAGTATTGGTGTTGCACTACGTAATTTAAGTTCTTTAAAGAGAGAACAAACCTTTTTGGTCATAAGTTAAGGTTGGTTATTATGATATTTCCTATCACCTAGCAATACAGTTTTGTGCAAGAGTGTCATATGATTTCTCAATCCCAGTGAATTGGATCTGACGACGTCTTTGCTACACAGACCGACCTGTGGACATTCATTCAGGAAGGTTTCTGTTTTGAGCTTTGAGGGGAGTGGGATGGATCTTTCTTCTGCTTGCAAAGGAACTTCAGTATCAAACCTTCAGGATATTCAGAAGTGACAAGCAAGACTCCAAATCTGTTGTGCGGTGTCAGTGGGACTGTCATGTACCATCATTCAACGACTGATGGAGTTCAAGGATGTCCTGCTTTGTTTTTTTTTTTTTTTTGCTGCTCAGCATATTTTTGATGCAATTGCAGTAAAGTGGTTTGTTCTATTTCTCTCCTCTCGAGGCACGACTGGTTTTATCAGGAAACCATTACTTCCACTGCTAAGTAATGCCAGGGTTATCAGTATGGACTTCACCATATCAGGCAGGTCCGGGCCTCAAGAGCAGCTGGTCAGTCCTCCTTACAATTAGAGGAGTTGCGCCGTCATCAGATACTTCAAAACTTACTTCATTGTAATGTATGGTTATTGTAATTTACATATTTGAGAGAATGCGATGATCATTTTTTGAAGCTGCTGGTCTTCTTCCTTTATATTGATTATTGCTGCAATTCGTTAGAATTTGCTTTCTTTGTACCCGTTGTGAGGCATTAATTAACTTCTGCCAATAGGGTTTGGCGTTGATGATGGTACAGGACAAAATAATAATTTGTGTTTCTTATGTTGTGCTTGTTGTAATTATTTTTCTTTGGTCTGAATGATCTGCTTGTCAGATTTTATGCTGAACTGTGAACATAGTTCCCTCCTACCAGCTTTCCCGAGAATCTCGAAAGATATTGCGAACTTCTATGAGTTTCTAATTCGGATTTACCATAACTTGCTGCCCACTTATTTTTAGGCTTAATCATTGAATGCTATGCCTGATTATCATGTGCGTGTAATAGGAAGTGAACATAGTTCCCTCCTACCAGCTTTCCCGAGAATCTCGAAAGATTTGCGAACTTCTATGAGTTTCTAATTCGGATTTATAACATTTTTAGGCTTAATCATTGAATGCTATGCCTGATTATCATGTGCGTGTAATAGGAAGAAGAACCAAGTTTTATAATCCAAAAAGCCTGATTATCATGTGCGTAATAGGAAGAAGAACCAAGTTTTATAATCCAAAAAGAAAATTAGATAAACTCCTCAATAAAAGGAGTATAAGATTGATATTCAAGATGTAATATAGAGGAAGATGATACCAAGGAAACTCTGAATAGAAAATAGCAAGCAACTTTGAATAAACAATAGCAAGAATTAGATGGTCGTAATGCCATCGGAATTATGTATCTTCATATTCTGTCAAATAAAATTGAAAAATAGAATGGCTGATTTCATTTGAAAAAAAATTAGAAGTTTTAGTCGTCCTACTCTTTCCACAAACGGAATAGGCAATTATGTTGCACGTCTTATGGAAAAAAGCACCAAAATATCTTTTTTTTTCATAACGAGGAGGGACACATTTTAACAATTTACAATTTGAGTGGCAAGTTTAAAGGTAACTTAAAAAGAACTCTATATTACTATATATACATAAAATGGGGTGTATAAATATTGTTCCTTGGGTCCACTTTTTTTTTTTTTTTTTTTTTCCTTTCAAAATGAGCTCCCCTTTCGAAAAATCTATACTTGAAATTAAACCGTCCCCATTCCAACCTCGAGCTAAAATGAAAATTGATTTCCATGAAAATAAAGGAAAAAAAGAAAAGAAAAGATCCCATTTTGAGAAAATTTCAAAAAAGGGCCCAAAATGCTTTCATTTTTTTATCAAATAAAAGTTCATAATAGACTTTATTCCAAATAAATAAGTAAAAGTAAATTTTGTTTCAAATAAAAATCTAAAATGAATTTTATTTTAAATAAGAGTTAAAATAATTATATTTATTTTTAAAAAAGCTTGACTTTTAATGGTTACATTTTTGTTATTTGCCATTTTTTCTTTCCTTTTTCTAGTTCTTCAAGGTAAGGGCCACCCTCGCAATCTCGCTTGGGCAAGGCAACCTCGCCCTCGGGGAGGCTGCCCCTCGCAACTATCAACAAGGTTGGGGTGGCCTCCCTTGCGATCGCGAGGTCGCCTAGCTAGAAAAGAAAAGAAAAAGTAGTGAAGAATCGGATGAAAATGTCTTTAATCGATCAGAAAATTTAGCTGATCGATGACTAATGAGATAAAACCCTTATTTAAAATAATATGATCACTTTTAAGTCTTTATTTAAAATGAAATTTACTTTGGGCCGATAGCACTTGGAGCTTTTTTTGGGGATTTTGCTCATTAACGGTCGTCGCTAAACATACATAAACCCTACAATCCGCTTCATTCTGAGCAGCCGCTTCCCCGCTCTCCGCTCGCTTCTCCTCTCCCTGCGCCGACCACGCCGCGACCATGCCGAAGCACTACAGGCCTGCGGTGAGTCGAGACTTCCCCCTCCTCCTCCTCCTCCTCCTCCTCCTCCTCCTCTGGTCTCTATCTCCGTTGCAGGCTTTTGAAATCCTGTAGCGTCGCGGTTCGCGCCCGTCGATTCGACAAGTTGGCGCGATTTTACCTTTCCTAATCTCCCTCCGCGTGCAGGGAAAGAAGAAGGAAGGCAACGTCGCCAAGTACGTCACCAGGTCCCAAGCCGTCAAGCTCCTCCAAGTCAGTCTCGTCACTTTCAGGTCCCCTCTCTCTCTCTCTCTCTCTCTCTCTCGATGTTCTCTTTCTCTCGGTGTTTAGTTTTTATTTTTATTTTTTATTTTTTAACCTTTTAACCTAGACGGGGGAAATGATGGCAGCGGTTTGTTTTGCTTTGTGCTAACAATAGTTTTACGACATAACCTGTCTTTATATAGAGCATCTGTGTTTCCGATATGAATTGATCTTACATGCTTGGAATCTCAATGTGTAGGCTGTTTTTTTGCCGATAGGGAGTTGCGCTAACGATGTTCTTTAATTTTTTTCCCTGGGCTTCTCCTCTAGTTTGTTACTGAAGCTTATTGGTGGATGCGATGGTAGATGTTGCTGCTTGTCTTCATTGTTTTATCAATCTTTTTTATTTTTTTTTTTTTCTAATATTTTCTTTCGGGAAGTGAATGTGACGGATGTAGTCCTTTGGACAACTTGGCCAATGAAATCGTGTTGATTTTTGTTACGTTGGTTACGCATTTTGAAGCAGACTAATCCATGATCATCTCACTTGTTGAACTTTCAAGCTAAGTTTGAAGCTTTTGGATGTTCTCATGGATATAAATCTATGGCTGTCTTACAATGTGGTGGAGATGAGACCATAATTTTTAATATCAACAACCTTGCAGAGGTTTTGCTTGTAATGTGAAATCTTTTATGTAAAAGCTGAACTCAAAACATTGATTCATAAAACAAGAGAGACTATTGAGATGTTATACTTTATCTTGCGGTTTTCTGTTGATTAAAAAAAAAAATTCTCTTTGATACACATCCTTTGCTTATGTATCGGAGATTTACCCTTTTTCTCTTCTTATTGGAAATTATAGGAGACTATGCATCCTGAAAGGTGTATTTCCCCGGGAACCTAAGAAGAAAGTCAAGGGGAACCACCACACTTATTATCATTTGAAGGATATCTTGTTTGTCAAACATGATCCATTGCTCGAAAAGTTTAGGGAGATGCGGACTTATGAAAAGAAACTTAAGAAAGCCCAGGCAAAGAGAAATAAGGATCTTTATGAGCGTCTTCGCACTCGAAAGCCTACTTACACGCTTGACAGACTCATATTGGAGAGGTTTGTTGAATATGCTTTTCTGTTATCTACCATTGTAGCTTTCATATCTCATCTGACATTTACTGGCTGCTTACCCTTTTAATGTAGGTATCCTAAGTTTGTTGACGCTCTTAGAGACTTGGATGACTGCCTGTCCATGGTGCACCTTTTTGCGGCATTACCAGCCTTGGAGCGGGAAAATATCGAAGTGAAGCGCATCCACAATTGTCGAAAGTTAGTTTCCTACTTTCAGGGAAAACAATGACCTTGTTACTAGCCCTGTTGTGTGCACTTTCCACATGCATGATATTTGGAAAAAGAGAAGGAACCACTTCGCACCTCCTGGAAGCGTAAATTTGTGAATTCTCCAATGCCAAAATCTCCAATGTGGCTGGTCAGGGCAGGCTGATCACTTATATGAAGCTGGGACTAATAATGACGATAGCATCACATATATCCTAAAAGTTTTGACATCTTACAAGAAAGGGAAAGAAAGGGAAAATGAAGAACATCTAGGGCTCAAAGGAAAATTTCTAGCCACAAAGGTTAATTAAAGGCCTATTGCAATTGAAATTGAGGGCAAGTTTGTGAGATATGCCATGTTTACTTTGTAGAACAATGATTATTTGGGCAATTGGGTGGTTTGAATCTTTGATGAAGTGAAAAAGTGTTGAAGGACAGAATAATAGGGTGGCACAGCTTTTCTCAGTTTGAGCTTCCCCAGACTGTGGAATGTCGCCAAATTACTATAGTCAGAAACTACTCAAGTTAAGTAAACATAAGTAAACATAAGTAAACATAAATCCGTAGTCTTCTTGTTGTTCAATCCAAAAAAATTCTAGGCAAGGATTGCCATAGGAATGTTAGTCAGCTGAAATCTCACTTTTCCTGTTATAACAGTGGAGGTTCACATATTGGGATGTATTATCAGTCTAGGTTAATGTCTTTCTTCAATGATTAATGTTCACTTCTGATTTGATCAAATCTGCTTTCATTCTTCACTGTTAGGTTGAGTCATGAATGGCAAGCTTATATTGCTCGAACTCATAAGCTCAGAAAAGTCTTCATATCTGTGAAAGGCATATATTATCAGGTACTACAGGTTACTTATTGATCAACTGTATTACTTCTTATGCTGCATGAAATTCTTACTGAGCAAGGCTACGTTTGCGATAATTCATTTGCACAGGCTGAAGTTGATGGTCAGAAGATCACATGGTTAACACCTCATGCCTTGCAGCAAGTTCTGCCTGATGATGTGGACTATTCTGTCATGCTAACTTTTTTGGAATTTTATGAGGTAGTATCTTGAGCTTCTGTTTTCACCTCCTATTCTAGTTTAGCTGATGACATAATGTGGTGTTATTCCCTTTTGTTTTCTGATAATTCGACCTAAGAAGCTTCATAAATTAGAGTCTTGTATAAGAATCTTCTATGCATCATTTAGATTGGTGTGTTGTTACGAACTGATTCAGCTAGAGTGGATCTGGATGTACATAGATTGAATTGCCTCTTTCCAGGTTGATGAAATTTCGGTATCTCTGTGCTGAGAACATTAATTAAGGATATGACTCTACTTTAAGCTAGAGGGTCGTGATAGCCAGGTGGTTATTGCCTTTAATTGTTTGTTTCGTATTTCTGGTTGCAACAATAATGTACATTCTTATTAAGTCTGCTTTCTGTCTCTCTTTTTGACCTTGTCATTTGATTACTGCAGACTCTTCTAGCTTTTACGAATTTCAAGCTTTATCATTCAATCAATGTTAAGTATCCACCAATTCTGGATCCCCAACTGGAGGCTTTAGCTGAAGGTATTCATTCTAAAGTTTAACTAAATAGAAGTATTGGCTATCTGTGGGGAGTGGTGAAACTTCTATTTATGATAATCTTATTGCGTACCTAGGCCATAGTTTTCCCAGTCATCTGTTGGTATTTTACTTTTCGCTGTTGAGATAATAATTAGCTCAAAAACTCGTGCAGAACTTTATGCGTTGTCAAGATATCTTGATGCTAATACTAGATCCTCCCGTGCCTCTGGATCTGACCAAGTGGAAGGTCAAGAAAATGAAAAGCAGCATGATGAATCTGATTTAAGGCTTGCACAACTTCAACATCAGCTTCCTCATAATGAACCTGGGGCTTTAATGCACCTGGTTGAGGATGCTGCTGGTGAGGATGAGGAGGATGAAGATACGAAGGAGTGTAAGAATCTCTTCAAGGATATGAAGTTCTTCTTGGGTCGTGAGGTGAGATCAATTTTGTGTTGGCTTGTAGATGTTTGTTGTTGGTAGTCCTTAAATATATCCTACCTATAAACCTTGTTGTCTCCTCACATATGATATTCTGTGGAAGTGCAGATTTGCTTGCTAGAAATTGAAAGTGTCTCTCTTTCCATTTCTTAATAGATAGGGAGGGAGAAGTACTAACTCCATGTTTTCATCTTTGAAAGTGTGAAGGAAGTGGGTTATGTGACCTTTAGAAAAGAAGTGAACATGTTGTGTGCTTTCCTAACTCATGGAAATAAAACAAATGTAAGAGAATCAAGCTGTGCCAAGAAAATGAGTGGAATACACTATGGGTGGTGTATAGAGTAGTTTCATTTTTTATTTGAGAAAAAGACAAAATATTTTGCATCTGCACAGTAAAATATCAGAAAAATTTCTTCTGTTGAGTTTTTACATTTGGATTCTTCTTTTGCATGGTTCGTTTGCACTATTTGAAATCGAATAATGAGGTTCAAGTGGTGACTGCATTTTGCACTAATTGCGTCATCATGCCCAGTTTAATGTGACACAGCATATATTACCATGTTGTATCTATGTTACCTTTCGTGTCCATCCTTCTGACTACGACAAGAAGCATGCTACCCTCACTAACATGAGTATCTTCCTATTATAGGATATTAGCCTCTGTTTAATTTAAAATTTCCAGCTTGTACTGGTTTTGCATGCTGATAGTGTGGTATTTATAATGTTGTGGACACTGAAATAGTTTCCAGTGGATGTGAGAGCTAATGTTTAATAACAATATTATGTAAACCAACATTCATGGTAGATTTTAGATCTTAATTCTTTTAGAGTTGGCAGTTGTCACAGTGATGAAGGAAAGTATATGTTCTTGACGTGCATCTGTATTGCTGCTCACGGATTGATCAGTCTTCATCTTAGGTTCATCTTTCATGCCTGACCTTTTGTCATTCTGCACTCGCGTCTATTAATTATTTATATGATATTCAGGTTCCTAGAGAGTCTTTGCTTTTCGTTATTCCTGCTTTTGGAGGTATTGTTTCTTGGGAGGGAGATGGGGCTCCGTATAGGGAAGCTGATCAGAGCATTACCCATCAGGTGTCCTACTAATGCTCCCAACTGTTCTGTTTTCTCCTTATGTTTTTTTTTTTATTTCTTTTTGTATCTCAATGCTTGATGATTGCAATTTGCTGTGCAGATTGTTGATAGACCAACTCAAGGTCATATATTTCTTTCTAGAGAGTATGTCCAGCCTCAATGGATATATGACTGTGTGAATGCAAGAGTTATCTTGCCAACTGAGGGTTACCTGGTGGGAAGGTAAAGTGGACATGCTCTTTGAAATTTTATCTGAGCATTGTTTTTGTCTCCCAAGTCACGATGTTCTAACAAAATTTGTTCATTTCTTTTCCTTCCCTTTCTAAATTGGTGTTCAAATTATTTGTCGCTCTCTCTCCCATATTATCTATCGAGTATTTGGTACTCACCATGATTGCCAAAAACTGCATAACGTGCCAATGCAGTGCTGCAAATATTAGCATGTTGGAGTTGCGCTTCAGAATATATCCACAGAGCCTGGGACTCAACATAAATTTAAATGGATAAGATGGGAACCTTCTGGAAAACTTGCTAGATGTGAAATATTATGAGGTTTAGCCTGCAATGGAACCAGTCATGTGCTTAAATTGATTCATTTGATGTCAGTGCCAGATATACTCCAACCAATAGTATAGATGCAGTTGACTTAAGGCTAAAGGGTGATTGTTGTAATATAGTGTATGCAAAGAAAGAAACAGTAAGCTTCTCAGGAAAAAGCAACAAAAGTAAAGGGGCTTGTTGCTATATTAGAATTTCTACTCGATCATTGAAAATAAGGAAGATTGCATTTGACCAATAATTTCTACCAACTGTTTGGACTAAGCTATAGGATTTTGTGATAGGTTTACCCCAAACTAGGAATGGTACCCTTAGAAAACTTTTGTTGGTCTGATATTGCATGTATGAAAATAGCCTTATCTGTTTTTGTTTAATCACCTCTCAGGCTAATTGTTGTTATTTAAATATAATTTTGTTATCTTCCATTGCCTTCATTGCACTGGCTATTACAGAATATCTACTCAAAACTCCTGATAATATGGTCCTGTGCGTTGCAGTCCTGCCTAGTGCTCTAGATTAGTTGGATGGACATCTTGGAATTGATGAATTTCAGCTTCTTTTTTTTAATAGGCTCTTTGCATCTTTATTGAATCATTTGCTAGCATTTGACGTCATTTTTTGCGAGCAGGGTTCCTCCACCACACTTGTCACCTTTTGTCAATAATGAAGCTGAGGGATATGTGCCAGAATATGCAGAGACCATTAAGCGTTTGCAGGCTGCTGCCAGAAATGAGGTTCTTCCAATGCCAGGCACTGGAAAAGAAGACTTGGAAGATCCTCAGCGTCTCTTGGTTGAAGGGATCATTGACCGTGCTGAGGCAAAGGAAGCTACTGAGAAGAAACGGAAGGTATTCAATCTCTTGATGGCTGATTGTTATTTTCTGGTGTAGCATTTTTACTGTTTGTTTTGACGAGTTCACACTGTAGATTTTGTCACAAGTTGTCAAAACTCATAAATTCTCGTCAATGCAGATGGAAACTCTCAAAGAACAGTATCATGACGAGTTAAAAATGGAACTAGAGGGAGCCCCGTATTCTTCATCCATGATCAATCGAAACACAGAGAGCAATGCAGCAAGTGGAGAAGCCAGGGAGGAATCCGTTCCTGATCTGGAACAAACTGCTGAAGATAGCACAAATATGGCGAAGATTGTGATGTCACGGAAGAAGAGGAGGCTTTTAGAAGCCATTGAGGTAACTTATAATGTTTGCTGCATTTCCTTGTTATATTTGTTGGCTTATCTGTAATTTTTCTCATGCAATGACACTCGGCCCTTGCTCTATGCAGATAGGGAAGAAACGGAAGCAAGCTAATGTCGATCTTCTTAAAGAACGGAAGAAGAAAAATGAAGCAGGTCAGACGTCAAAGGCGAAATAATTCGGCCCAGAAATTTCAGCTTTTTGGGATTATTTTGATGTTTGTGTATCGTGCTTTTAATCTGTTGGAAGAATAGTGTATCGCCAATTAAAGGTATTGGCTAAAATTTTGCAGAAGTATGGATGATAAAAATGCGTAAAATATATTCTTCTTGCGAGCTGATTAAGAGCGAGGTTGTTCAACTTGCTACTGGGAATGGACTTAGCTGTTGCTAAGGCTTCATTTATTTCATTTTTTTTAGATGATATAAATGATTATTTTGGGAAAAATATTTTTAAATTTCTTTTATTTTTGGTGAAATAAATAGACTATATATATATATGATACAATCGACGATTTTGCTGCAAAACTTTCACTTTAGAATAAATAATTCTTAATCAATACTGTTTAAGCAAGAATTTTTAAATATTTTTCAATGACTTAACAAAAAATATTTACATTTTTGGCTTCAGCTAAAAAGCAATTAACACTTAATGATGTGGTAGAAAAATGGAGAGAAAGTCATTGAATCCGTACGCCCTTTGACTCTAGAGTTCGGCTCGATTTATTGAGATTACATTGCATGCAATCATAGGTTCTACATAGCAATGTTTCTATTTCTTTGTTTTTTAGTTCTTTTGCTTCTCAGAATAAAAAATATATAAATTTGTTTGGTAACATTAGTTAATTTTTTTATTCTCCGAAATAGAAAAGTGATATGGAATAGATTTAAAATAAAAAAAAAAGTAAAAAAAGTAATTTTTTATTTTTGGGAACAATTTCTATAAATAAGTCATTTTATTTTCTTTTTTTTTTCTCATCGTCCCCCTCGGCATGTCGCTGCTCAATGACTGGCTAGAGGAGAAAGAAGAAGAGAGGAAAAAGGGAAAAGAAAAAAAAATCTCAAAGAAATTATTAAAATTAAAAGAAATTCTATGTTAAAAAAATTATGAGTCATACCAAATAAATCTATGTTCTTTTTTTATTTTGAAAATTAAAATTTTATAAAGTTACTAAACGCGAATAATAAAAATATCATCAAACGCATCATCATCATGTATATGTTTTCCAACCATTGAATCCAACCGTTCAGTGCAGATGTCCTTCCACCGAAAAATGGGTTGTCAGGCGCTAGACGTCCTCGATCACGGGACGAGGAGGCACGGCGGCGTGCTTCCTTGCCTCGAGTTCTTCGACTGGGTTCTACCGCACGCGCGCTACCTTCCATGTTATTTTTAAGATCCCATCGACCGCGAAGCTCATGTTGCTGATGATCAACTTCCTCGAGAGCTGTGAAGTGCAGAATTACTTCCTCAGGGTCAGGTTTCATGATATGATACATCGGCGACGGGGTATGCGGTCGCTTGCATAAATTCTTGAAATCCTCAGAATTACTTCTAGCTGTTTGGTAAAATGCGCTTTGGGGTTTGGACTTGGATACCAATCATGTGTTCTTGAATGCGTCTGTCACGACCCAATAAATTGATGCGTTCCAAAAGTTTCCCAAACAAAGGGCTGTGGTTTATCCATGAGCAAGTTTACCTAAATTCTTAAAATCCTAGGGTGATCTAGAATACTCCTCGTAAAATGGCAATATAGTAATTGTACATCTACATAATAATTGTAATGATTGCAAAGATTTAAACTTCACCTTTAGATCAAAGTGAAAATTTACAGTTATAGTTAGCTTTGTATTTATATATATAGGCATTTTTCCTGAAATTATCTTATCTTGTTCATAAGTCTGACTAGAGTTTTTTTACGGTCCATGTGAATCAAGCATGAGTGAGCAAGGCTAAATTGGGGAGAAATTCGTGAATCAAGTGTGCGTGAGTAAAGTTGAATTGGGAAAAAATTCTTAAGGTCATATGAGTTAGCGAACATCAAAATGATCAACAAATTCCTAAGGCCGCACAAGTTAGGAAATGAAGGTTTTATTAGTGATGGGCTTAAGGCCCGTCCACCCAAGTTGGGCCCAAAAAGCCGGCCCACGGGAATAGGGCCCGTGGATGGAGGGACATATAAAAGGGAGGAGAGAGAGAGAGAAGACATCTGTTGGAATAGAACGTATGTATGTCTCCCTTCTCCCCCTCTCTCTCTCTCTCTCTCTCTCTCTCTCTCTCTCTTGTTTTCTCCCTAAAAAGGAAAACAGTGAAGCACAAAGGCGATTTTGTTTAATCGGATCGAACAGGGCCAAGTTTCTCTTCCTCTATCGGCGTCGGTGTCTAATCTGTGGCTAACAAGGTACGCTCGAATCCGTGGTGTGCTTTAGGATCGGTGATATGTGATTTTCCCGGGCTTGTCTTCCGCATTCGTTTTAGGGGTTCGATTTAGTGTCGAATCCGTTTTCGGGGATCCGTTATTCCCAACATTGGTATCAGAGCCCTAGTTCACGCTTTTCCCGACCTGTTTGATGTTTTTTGATTGTTTTTTCGCGAAAGTAATTCGGCCATATGGATCGGGGCAAGAAATCCCGACACCCGAGCGCCGTTCATCCATTTTTTTGAGTTTCTGTGATTCGAAATCAATTTCTGAAAGCATAGGGTGAAAGAGCTTGTCAAGACGAGTTTGACGACATGTCGTGTGTCGCCGGGCGACGTTGCTCCCCACACACGCGAGGCCAGAAGGTCTGCGCGTGGGCGCGACGCGCTCGGAAGCGCTGGCTCGCCCAGCACGTGCGGCGCACATGTCGGTCGGCGAACCGGCATGTGTGCACCGCTGGCCGGCGAACCGGCATGCGCTGATCGACGAACCGACGCGTGCTAACGTTAGCGTGACGTCACCCAACAGTCGGTAACCGCCGAGATGACATCATCAATGACGTCAGTGCTGACGACAGTTGGCCAGGCGGTCACCGGCCGGCAACCCGACTCGACCGACCCGCGGATGCCTGGCATGCGCGCGGCACGTGCCGGATGACGTCCGCGTGACGTTAGCTCGCGCACGCGCGCGGCACGTGCGTTCGGTCCGTGCGACCAGGCCCAACCGGTCCGACAACCGTTGACCGTTGACCACCGTTGACCGTTGATCGTTGACCAAAAAAAAAAGGGAAAAGAATGTGTTTCTTTTTCAATTAAGTCTATGTGGATTATATGTTATCTCTTATTTTTTCTGCATTTGTTGCAAGAACAATGCCTCCCCTGAGGTTGCGCACACCTATTCGCACAGTTACCGATGAACAAAAGGAAAGGCTGTCTAAATTGATAGCTGAGTTGACTGATCATCGATGGGAGAGTGGTGACTTAATTGATCACATCCTTGAAGTCAACGGGAAAATTCAAAATGTCATATGGAATGGTCATCCCATGCCATAGTCAGAGATGGTGCGATTTTTCATGAACACTCTTCCACCTGAACGACATGAAGTGTTGAATGTCATATGAGATGTCAACGGAGCTGCTTCATATAAGAAAATTGTGATGGATTTTGTAAATGAATATTATTGGATTGTTACAAGGGAGAAGATCAAGAAATTGAACAAAAGAGGATCTTTCCCAGTATGTGTGCTGGACTTGGTGTTAGTTGTATTGGTTGATCTTTATTTAAGTGTGCTTTGTGGACATCTTATGTAATATCAACTACCTGATTGTTGTTGATGTAGCAACATATATGTTAGTTGTATTAGTTGAAAGCGTTATTGTTTTATTGGATGTCCATTATCTGTTGCTTTCTGTTATTGCTGGTTGTTGTGAGTAATTAGCAGTGGGTAGTTATAGAAGTTTTGTAACTTCATAAATTTATTTTGCATAAGACAATTATATTAATGATAATTTTAAGTTAGGATTTTTGGAAAATGATTGGAAACGTAGTGATCTTTTGATTCTAAAACCTTACTTGAATTTTTTTTTTAATATGATGGGTCTATGCAAAAGGAATGCATAAATGATAGACATTAATAATTCATGCATATTTGTCTGATGTGTTCAGATCAATGGCTTCAGTCACAAAGAGCATAGTTGCCGAGCTGAACAAAGGTGAAAAGCTCATGGTGACAACTATGAAATTTGGCAAATGAAAATCCAGTATGTGCTGGAAGAGCAAGAAGCACTTGAGGCTTTTAACCTGACCATGGTTGAACCTGAAGAAGGAACCACTACACAGCACAAGAGAGACAAGGAAGCTTTTGCTGCGTGGAAAAGAAAGAACTATCTTGCTCGCATTATGTTGCTGAGCAGCATGGACAATGACGTCATGCGAGAGTTTAAGCGTTTTGACAATGCCAAAGAAATGTGGGAAGCATTGGCAGCAAGATTTGGTCATATTTCGGTGACCAGACTGAGGCAACTCACTATTAGGTTTGACTCTTATAAGAAACCTTATGGTCAGACCATGAAGCAACATCTTAGAAATATGTCAAATATGATAAATGAGCTGAAAGATGCTGGCCATGTCCTGATAGATGAGCAGCAAGTGCAATCAGTGATTCATTCCTTGCCTTAGAGTTGGGAGCATATAAAGGTGCACCTGACCCACAATGATAATATCAAAACCTTTGAGGATGCTATGCGCTATCTTGAGTTGGAAGAGGACCGCTATTAGCGGCTAAGCGGGATGCTGAACTCTATCATGCTATTCTAGCTCACATGGAGCTTCGAGCTCCAAGCGCAAACGCCCTAACTGGTTTGATAAAGGGAAAGGCAAGGAAGCAGGTCCTTCAGGAAAGAAACCCAAGCTTAACCAACATGAAAGAGGAAAGCGTCCTCGAATGAAGAAGCTTACAAGGGTGAAGTGTTTCAATTGTGACAAGAAGGGTCACTATGCTTGCGACTGTCGTGAGCTAAAGAAGGTAAACACCCCTTGTACTTTTCAGAACTTTACTTTTGTTTTGAGTTCTGTATTCTTGACTGAGTCTAATCCTTTGTGGACTGTAGATTCAGGAGCAACAGACCATGTAGCGAAGGATAGATGATCCTTCGTGGAATTCCAACGAGTACCAACTGGAACTAAGTGGATCTATGTGGGAAACAACTCTAGAGCTGAAGTGAAAGGAATTGGCACATGCCACCTGAACATGCGTGGTGGACACACTTTGTTCCTTCATGATGTATTGTATGCTCCTGAGATTCGTCGGAATTTAGTGTTTGTTTTAGTGTTGGTTAGACTAGGTTTTAATATGAACTTCTATAATAGAGGTGTGGATTTGTTTTTAGATACAAATTACTATGGTTGTGGTTATTTTCTGGATGGTTTCATTGTATTAAATATTGACTATGTTAATGCAAATGTTTGTTATTCCTTTATCACATCTCCTAATACCTATGATAATGATGTAAATGTGTGGCATGCTAGACTTGGTCACGTTGGCCAACAAAGTATAAATAGACTAGCCAAATAGGGCTTGTTGGGCAACATTGAAAAAGTCGATTTGCCCATATATAAGCAATGACTAGAAGGGAAAACGACACGGAAACCATTTGGAAAAGGTAAAAGAGCTGAATTTCATCTGTATTTAATCCATTCTGATGTTTGTGGTCCAATGAATGTGAGAGGAAGACATGTGGCTGTTTATTTCATCACTTTTATAGATGATTATACTCGATTCGGATATGTCTATTTGATTTCTCATAAATCTGAAGCAATAAGTTGTTTCAAAAGGTTTATGAACCTAGTAGAAAATCAATTAGATAAGAAAATAAAAACATTGAGATCCGATCGAAGTCGAGAATATTTATCTGATGAGTTCAGAAAATTATGTGATGAAAAAGGAATAGAAAGGCAGTTGTCTATTCCATATACTCCTCAACAAAATGGTGTTGCGGAGAAAAGAAACAGGACCCTACTGGAAATGGTTAGGTCTATGATAGCACATGCTAACTTACCTATCACTTTTTGGAGTGATGCATTGTTAACTGCTGCCTATATACTTAACCGGGTGCCTTCCAAATCAATTACTTCCACTCCATATGAGTTATGGACAAGTAGAAAACCGAACTTAAGTTTTCTTAAGCCATGGGGTTGTGCTGCTTATACACATGAGTCGTTTCACAAGTTTGGGAAATTGGGTCCCAGAGGAAAGAAGAGTATTTTCATAAGATACTCCAAACACTCGAAAGGGTATGTGTTCATAAGTGAGCAGGAAAGTGGGAGTATAACTGAATTTGAATCACGAGATGTCACATTCTTAGAGGATGAATTTCCTAAGAAGGGCGAAATAGGTGAAGATTATTCCCTATTTGAAACCTTGGATCAAGATAATGATATTAGTGGAGTTCATCCAAGTGGGAGCATGATGGGGAATGATGTACAAAGTGTACAATCTCCCATACGGTGAACAAGTCGCCAAAGTATTCCCCGTTGACATTTTGATATTGAAAGGAAACTTTTATGATTGCTCCACAAGATGAGGATGAGTCAAGAAATATTAATGAGGCTCTGAATTGCCCTAGTAAGGAAAAATGGATTCATGCAATGGAAGAGGAAATTGAGTCAATGAAATCAAACTAAGTCTGGGAACTGGTTGATCTTCCAAAAGGACGCAGAGCTATTGGAAACAAGTGGTATCTAAAATAAAGCGAAAGGCTGATGGCTCGATAGAAAGGCATAAGGCTCGCCTTGTGGCGAAGGGGTATAATCAACAGGAAGGAATTGATTATGAAGATACGTTTTCTCTTGTAGTAAGATTTACCTCGATTCGCATTATTCTGGCAATAGTAGCTAGTATGGATCTTGAGTTACATCAGATGGATGTAAAGACTGCTTTCCTCAATGGAGAATTAGAGGAAGAAATATATATGGAACAACCTGCTGGTTTCATAGTGAAAGGCCAAGAAGAAAAGGTATGTCAACTTTTGAGGTCGATATATGGCCTTAAGCAGTCATCGAGATAATGGTATATACGTTTTCATAATGCCATAATAGCATATGACTTTACAATGATAGATAATGATCATTGTGTATATATCAAAAGATACAAGGATCAATTTGTGATCATATCATTATATGTTAATGATATACTAATTGCCGGAAGCAATAGAGAGTTAGTTAATACTGTCAAGAGTTGGTTGTCTTCCAACTTTGAGATGAAGGATATGGGTGAGGCTGCATACATTCTTGGAGTTAAGATTTCAAGAGATCGTTCGAAGAGATCGTTGTCTCTTTCGCAAGAAACATTTGTAAATAAGATTCTTGAACGATTTCATATGCAAGACTGGAAATCCATAGACACTCCTATTGCAAAAGGTGAAGGATTGAGCCATAGACTGTGTCTAGGGACTCCACAAGAGAATGAACAAATGAAACATGTTCCTTATGCTAGTGTTGTTGGGAGTTTGATGTATGCTATGATGTGTACAAAACCCGACATATGTTTTGCAGTTGGAATGGTGAGTAGATACCAATCTAATCCAGATCCAGCACATTGGAAGGCTGTTAAGAGAATACTAAGGTATTTGAAAGGAACTGTTGATTACAAGTTGAATTACCAAGAAAAGGATCTGCGACTTGAAGGCTATTCAGATGCTGATTGGGGAGGAGATTTAGATGAAAGAAAATCTACCTCTGGATTTGCTTTCTTACTAAACAATGGCGCCATATCATGGAGTAGTAAGAAGCAAACATGTATAGCCTTATCTACGATAGAAGTTGAGTTCGTGGTATTATCAGCAGCAGTACAAGAAGGAGTTTGGCTTAAGAGATTTTTGGATCATTTAGGTGTTATTGAGAAAGCTACAAATACATTATTGGTTAACTGTGATAGCCAAGCAGCTATAGCGTACACCAAAGATCCAAAATATCATGACAAAATCAAACATATAGATACTAAGTATAACTTTGTAAAAGATATGGTTGCACAAAAGGATGTGAACTTACAGTACATATCTACACATAGAATGGTAGTAGATCCTATGACAAACCAATACCTAGAGATGTGTTTTGTGGTCATGTAAAATCTCTAGGATTGCGTAAAGTCTGATGTACTGAATTGTAATTTCCCTGAGTTGTTCACATTTATGAAATTTTGTTTTTCATTGATTAATGCCTAGGAATCTTTGTATGATCTTTATGCATTTTAATGCTCAGTGCATTATTTTAAGTTAAGGAAGTATGTCGGACAGATAAAAGATTAACCCACTCACACGGGTAATCGCCTCTATTTACTGCGTGATAAATAGAGATGAGATAGTTTTAAGTTTATTATCTAGGTGATAATTGAGAGCTCAAGCTTAAAATACTTATGTCACCTTAACTAAGTGTTAAGATGATGACATGATAGTTATTATGTCCGAAAGTAAAATAAGCCACATATTTTACTTTATCTATCTAAGATGCCAGATGTGAGTTTTGATGAATTTTGTAAATGAGTAGATACGTGAACTCAAGTTAGAAATTGTCTATGTCTAAACTATCATCTGTACGGTATTGAAAGGTGTAGACATACACTCCACGGGAAATGAGTTAATACTGTAATACGTATTTCATACTAAGTATGCATGAGATGATCAATAAGAGTGGCAAAAAGTTTGATCTTAACTTTTATGCCGTGTGAGACTCTTGAGGAAAAGAGTTCCTCAATTTTTAGTCCCCTCATGACTCTTACTTATTCTCAAGATTTCTATTTAGTGTTTGCTATCTTAAGATATTGTCAATGGTCATGAGTTGATTCGATCTAATGGGGCATTTCTAGAAAAGCAAGCTGAACTGAAATTGAGAGTTTGAAGGAAAGAGTAAGATCGATTTTGGAGAATCACATTGTGATTTTGTATTCACTGGTCGACCAATTATGACTGTCTTTGTGATAATTATAATTGTGAATAATATATATATATATATATATATATATATATATATATATATTGTTTAAAAAAGATCAAGAGAGATATAAATGTGATCGATCGATCTAGGGTACTGCATACTAAATTTACTCAGAATGTGACGCCCATTATGAGCTGCTATATATTCTTAATAGATGTATAGCAACAAGCTCTCAAAGTATGCTGGTCACACGGATTATTCACCGGTATGAATGTTGAAGAGAGGTAAAGAGAATACTGTTCGGCCCACCATGTGCGAGTAGGAGATGAAGGTTTTATTAGCAATGAGCTTAAGGCCCGTCCGCCCAAGTTAGGCCCAAAAAGCTTGGCCCACGGGAATAGGGTCCGTGGATGGAGGGACGTATAAAAGGGAGGAGAGAGAGAGAGAAGACACCCGTTGGAATATAACGTACGTACGTCTCCCTTCTCCCCCCCTCTCTCTCTTGTTTTCTCCCTAAAAAGGAAAACACTCGGCGTGGTGTCTAACTTGTAGCTAATAAGGTACGCTCGAATCCGTGGTGTGCTTTAAGATCGGTGATACGTGATTTTACCGGGCTTGTCTTGTGCATTCGTTTTAGGGGTTTATTTAGTGTCGAATCCATTTTCGGGATCCGTTATTCCCAATAGGAAACACCAAAACGATCGACTTGTGACTGATCGACTGGTGACATGTCGGTTGAGGAGTGCTGTTTATGAAGGGGCAAATTATTGACCATGACACGTTGGTGGAGGAGAGCTACTTATGAAGAGCCAAATCAATTCAAAAATCGTTAAATGAGATATTGTAGAAGCCTTTATGAAGGGACAAATGATCGGTGGCGAAACAAGAGGGATGAAGGATGGCTTCGCGCGATCGCGACCTCCGCTCTTCATTGTGTTTTTGCTCCCTTCGATTTCGCACCGATAGAGTGAGAAGTCGGTTCCTGGATCGATCTAAGGAAAATGCAAACACGTATTATTAATTTTTTTTTCTTTATGCTTTGCTGATGGACTTTTCTTCCTTTTCTATCTAAATATCAATTTTAAATTACCCGCAGAGTTAATAATTCCATTTAAAGTCTTATATATAGAATTAAAGATCATGTACAAAAATTAGGAAGTACACCATGTTGGCAATGAAATTAGGAAGTATATCATGTGCCATTGCCATTAGGAAGTATACTAAAGGAATCAAATTCAATATTGATATCAAATTAGGCAATGAAATATTTAAGTGAATGGATTATTACCTAAGTTGAAAGATTCCAAGCAGGCTTGGAGAAGTACTCACTTGCATCATCCATACAATAATGGATTGATTGATTACGGGGGTTTCATGCAAGATCCACAATTACCAATAGTTACGAACTATGGTCTGGATTTTGATAAACATTTCAATGAGTTCTAGTGTTAAAAGTAGATCCAAAATAGAGCTCCTTCACCTACTTTTGTTTTTTGCATTAGTTGTGAAGATAGATACCTCGGCTTAGCTCAAGCGTGCACATAATTCACCGCACATCAAATCCACAGTGCACGACCCCATCACTTGGATAGTAAATTGCTTGATAAAGCGTTTCCAAGAAGAGGGACCATGACATGTCGATGGAGGAGAGCTGTTTATGAAGGAGCAAATGAGTCCAAAAGATTGTTAAATGAGATATCTGAACCAAGGCGGTGGAGGAGAGCTGTTTATGAAGGGGCAGGTGAGTTCAAAAGATCGTTAAACGAGAAATCTGAACCAAACCGAGGTTGATAATACAGATAGTCCAAAAACGTACGGAACCATTCTTTGCCGTGAAGAATTGTCAAATAATGAGAACAATGTCAAGGACGAACAAAATGAGATAAACAAGGTAAAAGTAACGGATCTTATTTCACTTTTTCTTTATTGAGATGGAGACCAACGATTTCTCTGTGAAATGATATCAAATGTACCCTTGAGTAATTCTTAATATGCATATGTAGGGCCAACATCTACATGGTCCATTTCTCAAAATAGTCAAAAGTTAATTTTAAGCATCTTTGTCTAGTTCCTCCGATTCATATATACTTGGTATCTATATGTTTGGTCTTGCCATGATATTTTGGATCTTTGGTGTACGCTTTTGCTGCTTGGCTATCACAGTTAACCAACAATTAATCTGCAGCATTTCCAATAACACCTAAATGATCCAAAAATCTCTTAAGCCAAACACTTTCTTACACTGCTACTGATAATGCCACGAACTCAACTTACATCGTGGACAAGGCTATACACTTTTGTTTTTTACCGCTTCAACATATGGTGCTATTATTCGGTAAGAAAACAAATCCAGAGGTAGATTTCCTTTCATTTAAATCTCCTCCCCCAATCAACATCAGAATAGCCTTTGAGTTGCAGATCCTTTCCTTTATAACTCAGCGTATAATCAGCAGTTCCCTTTAGATACCTTAGTATTCTTTTAACGGCTTTCCATTGTGCTGGACCTGGATTGGATTAGTATCTATTCACCATTCCAACTGTAAAACATACGCCAGGTCTTGTACATATCATAGCGTACATCAAGCTCCCAACAACACTAGCATAAGGAACAAACTTCGTTTGTTCCTTCTCTTGTGGAGTTCTTGGACACAGACTATGACTCAATCCTTCACCTTTTTGCAATAGGAGTGTCTATGGGTTTACAATCTTGCATACGAAATCGTTTAAGAATCTTATTTATATATGATTCTTGCGAAAGAGACAACGATTTCTTCAAAACGATCTCTTGAAATCTTAACTCTAAGAGTGTATGCAGCCTTACCCATATCCTTCATCTCAAAGTTGGAAGACAACCATCTTTTGACAGTATTAACCAACTCCATATTGCTTCCGGCAATCAGTATATCATCAACATATAATGATATGATCGCAAATTGATCATTGGATCTTTTGATATAATACACAATGATCCTCATAAATCATTTTAAAATCACATGCCATTATGGCATTATGAAAACGTATATACCATTGTCTTGATGACTGCTTAAGACCATATATCAACCTCAAAAGTCGACATGCTTTTTCTTCTTGGCCTTTTACTATGAAACCAGCAGGTTGTTCCATATATGTTCCTTCCTCTAATTCTTCATTGAGAAAAGCAGTCTTTACATCCATTTGATGTAACTCAAGATCCATACTTGCCATTATTGCTAGAATAATGCGAATCGAGGTAAATCTCACTACAGAAAAAAATATATCTTCATAATCAATTTCTTCCTGTTGATTATACCCCTTCGCCACAAGGCGAGCCTTATGCCTTTCTATCGAGCCATCAACCATTCGCTTTATTTTAAGAACCCACTTGTTCCTAATAGCTTTGTGTCCTTTTGGAAGATCAACCAGTTCCCAGACTTGGTTTGATTTCATTGACTCCATTTCCTCTTTCATTGCATGAATCCATTTTTCTTTAGTAGGGCAATTCAGAGCCTCATTAATATTTATTGGCTCATCCTCATCTTGTGGAGCAACCATAAAAGTTTCCCTTTCAATGTCAAAACATCGACGGAGAATACTTTGGCGACTTGTTCACCGTATGTGAGATTGTACACTTAGCACATCATTCCCCATCATGCTTCCACTTGGATTAGGTAATGATGATGTCCTCACATCAGGTGGTTGCAATTGAGAATGAGTTGAATTCAATTCATCACATCTCATATTACTCCCACTTGAACGAACTCCACTGACATCATTATCTTGATCCAAGGTTTCAAATAGGGAGTTATTTTCCCTATTTTGCCCCTCTTAGGAAATTTATCCACTAAGGATGTGACATCCTGTGATTCAAATTCAGTTATACTCCCACTTTCCTGCTTACCTATGAACACATACCCTTTTGAGTGTTCGCAGTATCTAATGAAAATACTCTTATTTTCTTTGGGATCCAATTTTCCAAACTTGTGAGAGGACTCATGAATATAGGCAGCACAACCCCATGGCTTAAGAAAACTTAAGTCCGGTTTTCTAACTGTCCATAACTCACATGAAGTGGAAATAACTGATTTGGAAGGCATCCGATTAAGTATATTGGCAGCAGTTAAGAACGCATCACTCTAAAAAATGATAGATAAGTTAGCATGCGCCATCTTGGACCTAACCTTTCCAGTAGGGTTCTATTTATTCTCTCTGCAACACCATTTTGTTGAGGAGTATATGGAATATATAACTATCTTTCTATTCATTTTCTATCACACAATTTTCTGAACTTATCAGATAAATATTCCCAACCTCGATCGGATCTAAATACATTTATTTTCTTGTCTAATTGATTTTCTGCCAGGTTCATAAACCTTCTGAAACAACTTATGCTTCAGATTTATGAGAAATCAAATAGACATATCCGACTCGAGTATAATTATCTATAAAAAAAAGTGATGAAATAAATAGCCCCTTGCCTTCCTCTCACATTCATTGAACCACAGACGTCCAAATGGATTAAATGCAGAGGAAATTCAGTTCTTTTACCTTTTCCAAATGGTTTCCTTGTCATTTTCCCTATTAGGCAATGCTCGCATATGGACAAATTGATTTTTTCAATATTGCCCAACAAG
The DNA here is from genome assembly GCA_016097545.1 of Eucalyptus victrix. Classification (NCBI taxonomy): domain Eukaryota; kingdom Viridiplantae; phylum Streptophyta; class Magnoliopsida; order Myrtales; family Myrtaceae; genus Eucalyptus; species Eucalyptus victrix. The sequence goes on along the minus strand of CM027843.1, from coordinate 17,475,684 downwards.
CCCTCTTTGGCTAGTCTATTCATATGTTGTTGGCCCATATGACCAAGTCTAGCATGCCACCATATTCACATCATTATCATATAAGGTAGAAGACGTGAAACAAGGGAATAACATATTGACATCATCACAGTCAACATTTAGTACAATAGAACCATTCAGTAAGTGACCACAACCATAGTAGTTTGTATCTAAACACAAATCTACACCTTTATTATGGAAGTTTATACCAAAATCAAACTTAACCAACATCAAAACAGACACAAAATTTCGACGAATCTCCGGAGCATATAGAACATTAAGGTGCGTCCACCACTCATGTTCAATTGGCAGGTGCCAATTCATTTACTTCAACTCTGGAGTTGTTTCCCATATGGATCCACTTAGTTCCAATTGGTACTTGTCGGAATTCCACGAAGGATTCTCTATCATTCCGTCCATGGTCTGTCGCTTCTGAACTAGGGCTCGATTCCATGAGCAAGCTTCCCCTGTGTGCAGACCTATGAACAAACAGGGAGATCTAGCACAATTGAGGGCATGGAAGATCTAATTCTGCTTAAAGCCAACAAGGAGACTGGAGAATCTACAGGACCATACTCGATCGAAGAGTTTCCTATACAAGAGAGGACTTCCGAAGCAATAGCTGGTACAGCCACAAGCACCTGATTCTTGAACTGCCTCCATTATACCGAATACAGAAGACATGAAGACTCTCTTATGTCTCTGCAATCTAAATATGTGCGCTTTTTTTTCGATTACCTTTGACCTATCATGTACCATTAACTGCAACAGGGATGCTAAATCAATCCATCAACTGAAGAAGCTATGGACTACACCAAAAATTTCAGAGAGGAAGCAAATGCAGCGAGAGACTTTGAGGTACTTGCAAAGGGGATTAGTGAAGCAGACCTTCAAAAGAGATGATCGAGAACAAGAAAATAATGAGGAGGTTGGCTACATCAAAACTTTGAATCTTCACATCCTTTTTTGATGTATCAAGATTTCCATCTTCCGCAGGGTTAATCGGCTCCAGTCTCCTAAAAAAGTTCACATGTTCTTATGACTTTCTGCAAGGGAATAATTGATACACATAACAGAAGCTAATAATTTTGAGTTCTACTACGTCAGACGTTCGAGAAAATGGAAGTTCCATAGAATTGGAGCATGATGAAATGAAAAGGTAAGAAAGTTGAGGCAATCACCGTTGATGTTAAGCCTGAAGAGAAGCGTGAGGATGCAATCGGAGCAAACAGCTTATTTCGACTCCGAAGAGTATGACGATTCGCTGAAGCGAGTGAACTGGTGCTCTGGTTTAAGCTAACAGCTGACGTGTCTTTGACTCTTGTGTTAGTAATATTTATACTGGTCATACGATTCTCAATGATGAAAATTAAGTATCAATAATTACTAATTTCTTAACAGGTGCCATAATTTTCACGCCGGTCTAATTTCTAACATTTGTAGATTAGTTAATAGGTGGATCTAGATTGGCCAAGTCCACGTGGACCTAGCCATGCTCTTCTATGATTAGAATATTATTTATTTTTCGTATTGAAAATTGATCAGGGCCGAGCAAGCTCACTAGATGAGTTGTGCCCAAAAATGGAATGGCCTGTTTGACCATTTCGTTCTTGGAGTTGATGGGTTTTGAGCGGACGGATCAGGCTGCCAACCCTACAGGGACTTACGAGGATCTTGAACGACGCATTGTATATACTTTTTGGCCCATGGATTTACGGGAACTCCCCAATGCCATAAAATCATGTCCAGTATAAATAGATAGATCTTATTAGGATTTTATGGACAACCACCTAATTAATACAAAAAAAAGGCTGTTACAAATTTTGGAGAAATGCCGCATGACTTGATGAGCAGCTTCATCGAGTTGTTAAGTTTGTGCTTTGAAAGTAAGCGTTATTATATAGTTCGAACTTTTGTTGCTTCCAAATCAATCAAATACATGACAGTAAGAGATTCCAATAAGAGTTTATAATTTTGTACAAGGTTTAGCAACTTCAAAGTTCTCGATACGCTTTGAAAATAAAAATCGGTCACTTATAGATAATTGTTTAGAAGATAGGGCAAGTATTTCTAGCAAAAATTAGTTGATAACGAGAGATAAGTTGATATATCACTCAAAATAAAATTAGTAATTATGCATAAGATATATAACATTAATACACCAGTAAGCTTGAAAATAGATGTTGGCAAACCCTCGCAACAGCTGGCGATATCGAAATAATCAAATAGAAATTGGCAAGTGGCTCGAAAAATATTTTCTAGATCCTAAATAGTTTGGTAGCTTATTGGAGATTATAGATTATTAGAATAATTGGTAATTATAGAAGTATAAACAAATGTCGTTATTATTATTATTATTATTATTATTATTATTATTATTATTATTATTATTATTATTATTATTATTGAAAGAAACACTGATTTCCTAACGTTAAACTGTTAACGTTTAGAATTTAGTTATCAATTCCTGGCGAAAATTGCCAACGTTTTTAAAAGATTTACGAGATGTTTAGTATTTTTCCCGCGTCAGTACCTTCTCCCTCATCTTCTAAATCCTAAAATCCTTGCTTGAACCCCACTTGATTTCGTCGTTCTCTTCGGAGTCGAATCTGCATGGATGCTAGCTTCAGCGAGAGCTCTAGTTCGGTTGCTTACAAAACACATACAGATCAATGCAAGAGAAAAAACAGAGAACATGGCCATGCATGGTAAAACAACGACCTGCAAACTCAAAGCTGTTTGTGCGATCACTCACTAACTCTGATTCTAAACACACTCAAGCCTGCGTAGAAGCAGATAATGTTTGCGTAAACACACATGGCTGTACACGCTACTACAACAACCTGAAATCTCATAGCTGTACACGGTATCACTCACTAATTCTGATTGTAAACACACTTGGGCGGCGAAGAAGCGCAGACAATGTTTGTGCTGCAGAAATGACCATATACAATGCCCATTTGCTCCTGAAGGGGATTCTTCTTCTGGTTCTTTTCCACTGCTGGGATTCGTTGTACTCACTTTGGTGAATGTGCCTTCGAATGAGAAGATTTACCAGTTATGGCTTTCTTCACTTTCGATATCGAGTGCTTGACCTTTGAGCCGACTCCTGATAGTATGTTGTGGGATTTCTTATGAGGCACCTTGACATCGATGTCTTTGGAAGCTTCCACCATGACTGGAGCATCATGTCCTGGTTCTGTTCTTTCATGCTCATCTTCTTCATGCTCGTCTCTTTCTTCCTTTCTTTTCACTTCTTCAGGTGGCACAATGTCCGGTTCATCTGTTGGTCTTCTCTCTTTAGACAAAGGCTCAGTGGTTGGTGAATTGCCTCCTGGGATATTGCTTAAGAGGTCAGTCAATGAGCCAACAGACGTGTCTTTTGACGATTCCTCCTCACTTGTCTTGGCATCAGAACTGCACGTTCTCTCTCCTCCATGTTCAATTCCTTTCGGTTCAAGATCAGCTTTTGAAGCATCCCCAAGTTCAACATTGCTTGCTTCGGAGTTTTGAATGGTTTCAATATTTCTTTCCTTCCCTGCAGGAGATCTGTCTTCATTGCCTTCTGTTAGTGTGACATCTGCAGTCGTCCTCAGACATGCTTCCCCTGAAACTGGAATTTCAGGCATGGCAATTGAGGCGTACTCTTTCCGTTCAAGAACTGGATTGGTTTCCCTTACTTCTTCAAGATCCAGTTGTCTCCTTCTTGAGTCTTCTCCACACTTGATTCCTGGACATGAGACGTGAAAGAATGTCAATTATCCCCTAAATATTTTCCACAGTTAATAGACCTGACTCTCTTATTAATGTTTTCTTGAGATTTGACGATCAAGTCACTTTCTTTCCTTCCAAGGAGCAAATTCTACTTCTAGGGAATTGGCAGTCTATGGAACAGGTTGATCTCAAGAGCAAGGTCTCATAACTTGTTGATTGGTACATCGTATTATGTTATGCTATGGGAATGAGTTGAGGTTTCGTTGGTACTTACTTCGTTACATATTGCTAGGGCATCTGTCGTGCTGCTTCCAGAGTTTGCTTTACTGTGCTGGTCCTTGAAGTCTGATTCAGTTACTCCTTCTGAACAGATCTTTCCCTCACCTTCATCTATATAGTTTTTATCTACCGTCTCCCTTTCAAAATGCACCTTGTCAAACTCTTTCAGAGCAATATCTTCAACTGCACTGTGTTTGCTTTTGCCCTGCAAAGGAAAAGCGTAAAGGCTGAAGCTTGATACACACAGAATATTGCAAAGGACGGATAAATTGAGTTTGGTTCAGTTGCTGACAGCCTGAAATTGAAGTTCATTAGCCTCACTGTGGAATGTGTTATGTATCTTCCCTTCTACAATTTTTTCATGATGCAGTTTATCTTCTTCACAACTCCCATTAGTTATTTCTTGATTAATAGGGCGGCTGTCAATATCTTCAAGCTGTTCAACAGTCTGATTTATTTTCATCCTTAGTTAATAATTAACATAAACACGTGTAACTTCACAGATTGTCTAATTAGCATATGAATAATAGTATTTACATTGGTTCAATTTTCTAACATACCTGCCCTTCGGCATTTTCACCCTGTGAGGTTTCATTTGCTTTTGATGTTTCCTCTCCTTCCTCTTCAGCTCTAAAATCCCGTGCTAACTCATGGACTTGGTTTTCCTCAACTCTAGTGTCCTTTGGTTCATTAAAGTCTTCCTGAATTTTAACCTGTGATGCAGATTTGACCAAGTCATCACAAACTTCTTGCTCATGACTCTCAGTTGCACTTGTTAGACCCGCGAGTTTCTCACTATCTGATGGAAAATCAGTGCATTTGGTTTCATTTTGAGACTCAGGTTCCCAACCTTCATCCTGTGTACTGCTACATTCATTATACTTTTCAGTTAAGTCATCCTGTATGGTTTCACTGCCTCTAGAATGGACTTTTGGAGGTTCGAACTGTCTATTTTCCTTCTGCCAGATTTCTTCCTTTGCTTCAGCTGCTGAGGAAAATGGCACAGTTTTGGTTTCTTGCACATTCTGTGTGTCTTGTTTCCTCACATCTTTATGTTCCTCTTGATGCAATGCAGAGACTGGTGTCTGAATTTGCACCTCCGGTTCTTTTGCTGATGTATTCTGGTCAGATGTTGCATCTGCTTCTTGAACTAATTCGGGGCAATGAGATCTGCTTTCGCTCACATCCAGCTCTTCTGCAGTTGTTTCCTCCCTTGCATCAATAACGTCCATACCTGGATCTTTGGAACCTAGCACTGCTTCAGAAGCTATTGTTATTCTCCCCAATCCATCTGCCTTCAGATTTTCAGCAGTCACATTCTCATCGTCCGTAGCTAAACGCTCCTCTTCAAGCTGTGTCTCACCTTTTACATGGAGTAGACTAGTCTCAGTCTCTACTTGTTTGGGCAATTCCTTGTCAAAGCCAGTACCAGAGTCATCTACAGGCTTTTCTTCTTTAGGACAGGAGCTGGGAGTTGATGCTAAAGATGTCTTTGGTGCAGCATCAACCATAACATAGCAAGAATCCAGTTCCTTTGTTAGTTCCTCGCTATCTTTGGTTGCATGCTCAGTTGGGGCAACAGAGCCACAATTTTCTTCTTCCTGTATCTTTTCTTGATGCAATACTTCCTGGATTTGTGCATCACATTTACCGTTGGGTATTTCCTCAACATCCGAATTTCCTCTTTTGGTCTTTTCGGTTGAATATGATGCTTCTATATGTTCCATTGATACTGCATTGGAGTCTCCCTCCTGTGTACAGATAATTCCTCACGTCACAAAAACAGGGGGAAAAGAATTATTATTATTATTTTTTTGGGGTGTTGGTTTATAGCAGGAGTACAGTTTTTTTCATGTAAAATAGCATGTCTAAATATATTATCAGTTATGCCAAATCTGACCTCACAGATTGCACGGTTCCCAGGTGACACAGCAACAATTTCTTTTTGGTCACAATTCTCCTCGACCTGATGCTCTTTCATCAAGTTTTCACGTTCATCTGAATCTCCTGGACCAATATTCACCTGTTTGACAGACAAGAGAACAAAATGGAAGCACAGCTATAAGAAAATATGGACTATTAAATATGGAAAAAAGCATCTTGAAGTTTCTGCCAGGTTTCCTTTTGTACCTCTTCATGAATAATTTCGTCCTTCAGAGTATCTGCTGCTTCAGTTGCAATGTCACAATGTTTTTCAGGCTTCAAATCATCAGCTGCTTCCTTTGAATCTTCAATTTTTACAGCCTCGCATTCTGCAGAAATTTCATGTGCTTGAATTTCTGATACTTCTCCCCTAGGTTCTGTGACTTTGACTGCCAAAGTACCCATGTCTCCCAGGTCAGCTGATGCAGCACTCACAGATCTTCTCTCGCTTTCTTCTTCTGGAAGGTCTGGTTTCAGATTTTCAACTTGATTGCTTCCTTCCTTGTCCTCTTCACATGTGTCCTCGGTGACTCGATTGGCTTGGATTTCGAATTCAGTATCCGCATGCTTTATGGAGTCTGCCTTTTCACAGCTCACTTCTGTCACACCTGTCCGATATTTTATTCTCATTACTCTGCCCCATCTCTCCATCTAAGCTCTTTTCTCCGAAATTCTCATCTATGGTTGCTGCTTCACCCTCTTTCTTTGCCAGAAACAATGAGGAGTCATTTTCGTCCACCACATTGGTTCTGGACTCACTTACATGTGGATTCTGAATGGTTGCATCCCTATCTCTGTATCAGATAGTTGACTAACAGAGGAAGCAGAGGTCTCTTCAAGATTTTCCTTGTCAATATTTTTGCTACTGAGAATTAGACCAGGCTCTGTTGCTTCTGGTGATGGTCCCTCTAAGTCGGGAGGGGATGCCTCCACAGGCTTGTCATCTTGCTGGATTGCAAGCGTGCCGGTCTCTGTTCTCAGAGAGGTCATTGCTGCAGTATCAGTCTTGTCAAAACAACTGCCTGCTTCCTCTTTGATCTCTTCTGTGACATCAAAATCCTGTAGTGCATCTTTGGCTTGTGCAATGTAGATACCACCTCCATTCAGTATGTTCTCTTTTTCCAATGCTACTGGGACATATGATTCACTTTTGCTAGCTAGATTTTTCTCAATCTCTGGCATTTCTGCATTTGTTTGCTCATTGCAGAGTGTTATTTGTCCTGCTGATTCGGAGCCCGTGTGCATGTCCTGTACAACAGATTATTTTATCCATATAGTTCCAGCAGAAGAAGAGTAGCAGCATGAGTTTGAAGAAAAGAAAAAGGTTCATTTATGCTACAACATACCTGATTGATTATGCTGTTCCCAGGCGTTGTTCCATGAGTTTCCTTTGAATCGACATCTTTCGTAGTCTCTTGTTCGTTTATCTCTTCAATGCCATCAGCCCTTTCTCGTTCATTTTGCATCTATTTGCACAATATCAAACATTACCAGAATGAGCTGTGAAAACGTGACTCAAATATGAAAAAGAAATTCATGAACATTCTTTTCTTTCAATGTATTTTGATACCTCTTCTTCAACATTATCTGCTAAAATTGCATCCTCACTCTGTTCTGCAGGTTCTGAAATTGCTACTGCTTCCAAGTTCACATCCTGAATTTCACCACCTTCCAATTCTTCAAAGGTCTCCATTGTCTGAACTTCTGGCACGTCAACTTGTGCAGTTTTGCTTGTCTTGAACATTACATCAGATGCTTTCTCATATGTTCCGCTAAGTTCTTTGTTTTTAATACTACTCAATGGAGAATCAGCAAGTTCTGTCTCCTTTTCTTTTTCTTCAGGGGCTGCTTTTAGAGCTTCACCATGAGTGTTCTGTTCTTTTTCATCTTCATTTGTATCATGTGTACTTTTACTTGCTGAGATCTCTAATTCAGTGACTCCAGAATTTCTTGTCTCTCCCCTCTCCAAGCATTCTGTATCTGTCTTTTCTGCAGACGAAGACAGTTCTAGATTCTCCTTTAGTTCCATCTCTCCTGCCACTTTGTCATTTCCTTCTACATTTTCAACCTTCTCTATGTTCTCTTCCCCTCCTCCTGGAAGCGAAGCAAACACGGGTGTCTGAACTAGCGACTCTGGTTTCTTTTCTGAGAGAGTCTGATCAGCAGTTGTTTCTTCTCTTAAAACTGTCTTTCCTTGATCAGTTTTGGGTACAGTTACTTGGTGGGCAGTTCGTTCTGATTCTACTTCACTTTCAACCAAGCCAAGCTTTTCATTGTTTGATGTTTTCTCTGCTCCATCAATTGTTTCGTCATTTGTAGAATTGCTATCATGAGATAGTTCAGAAACCATTTCAATTCTCTCAAAATCATCTGCATTGGAATTTTGAACTGTCACAATATCTGGTGGCACTGTGGATGTCCCTACACGAGTTTCCTCTTCCTGAGGCACCCACATAGCGATCTCTGTTTCTGCTGCAGCTATAGTTGTGGCATTAAACTCATCAGAGGTATCTACTTCCTCTATGGTCATCTTTCCAATGTCTTTGGTTGCATCTGCAGTTTTACAAACAAGGACACTGTCTTCTAGCTTGTCATCTGTCTTGCTTTTGCTGGTTTGAATCTCCTCATTATCTGCATTTTCTGATTCTGCCTCTTCAACTTGATCTGTTGCTTCTGTATCTCCAGCTACTACTGGGCCAAAATCTTTCTTCTGTTCAATGGTTAAAGTTATATTGTCATGTTTATTGATAGAACAATGAAAGCGACGTGTAAGCATTCTAAAGGAAAGCTCCTGTTTGTGCTCACACTAACCTCATTAATTTTGCAGCTCCCAAGTAATGATGCATTGTCACCTTCCCTGGTCTCGTTTTCTTCCACACCTGCCTTTGTATGACTGTCGAGTACCTGGACAACATTTTAATGTATGACCAACTGAGTGGACAAGAGGTAATTAAATGGGAAGTTCACGGACCAACTAAATGTTCATCAAACTTTTTTTCATACCTCTTCACTAGTGATTGCATTCTGAGACATATCATTTGCTTCAATTGCATCCTCATGCTTCTCTTCAGGCTTGACATCAGCCACGACTTCCTCACCTTGCATACCATTTGTTTCAGAATCCTCTGATCCCATGGAACTTTCTTTTGCTTGAACATCTGAAAAAACTTCATATGTATTTGCACTTTTGCTTAACACAAAGCCAGATGCTTCTTCTGTGGGAATTTTGATTTCTGTGTTTTCTGGCACTGTAATGAAACTTGTGGCATTGAACTCATCAGCGGTACAGGCTTCAGTAACGATCTCCTTCTCAACATCTTTGGTTGCATCTTCAGTTTTTGAAACAGAGACGCTGTCTTTTAGCCTGTCATGAATCTTGCTTTCACTGGATTGAAATTCCTCATTATCTGCATGTCTCACTTTTGCCAGTTCAACTTGATCTGTTGCTTCAGTAACTTCAATTAATGCTTTGCCTGAGTCTTTCTTCTGTATTACAAATAAAGTTATATTATCATGTTCATGGAAAAAAGATAATAGCAACCTGTAAGCATTCTCAAGGAAAGATATAATTATTTGCACACACTGACCTCACTGATGTTGCAGCTCTCAAGCAGCGGTGCCTTCATATGTTCGTCAGTCATCTGTATGACAAGTGGCAAATGTGACTAACAAAACATTGAATAAATGGTGGACAACATAATGGAAAATCCAACGAAGATCAACTAAATTTTTGTCAACTTTTCTTCATACCCCTTCATTAATTATTTCATTATGTGACATATCAATTTCTTCAATTCCATCATCACACTTCTCTGCAGGCTCGACATCAGCAGTGACTGCCTCAACTCTCATAGTATTCATGTCAGCATCCTCTGATCCTATGGAACTTTCATTTGTTTGGACATCGGATATTTCATGAATATGCTCCCCTTTTGGGAACATAACGCCCGATGCTTCTTCCTTCGGAATGCTAATTTCGGCAGCCGTTTCCACAGTGGCTATGGTAGTGACATTAAGCTCATCAAGGGTATCTGTTTTCTTTATGTTCTTGTCGAAGTCTTTGGTTGGATCTTCAGTTTTTGAAACAGAAATACCGTCCTTTAGCTTGTCACTATTTTGCTCTGTATCTGCATTTCCTGCTTGTGCTTGTTCATCTTGATCTTTCTCTTCAGTATTTTCAGCGAGTATGGGGCCAAAGCAGTCTTTCTTCTGTTCAATAGAAAAAAGCTACTTAACCATGATTGTGGATAGTAATGTAATATACATATGTGAGCATTCTTAAGGAAAGCTATAGTTTATGAGCTCATACTAACCTCACTGATTTTGGTATCACCTTCTCCATTCTCACGTTGTTCCCCATGTTGAGTTTCTTCTGACTTTTTATTTTCATCAGTCACCTGCACAACACATTTCCATGTATGGCTAACAGAACATTGGATAAATCATAAGAGGTGAAGAGTCTATGGGAAAATCATACCCCTTCGTTAATTATTCCATTCTGTGAAATTTGATTTGCTTCAATTGCATCCTCACACTTCTCTTCAGGCTTGACATCAGCAGCGACTGCCTCAACTTTCATACCTTTCATTTCATCATGCTCCAATTCTATTGAACTTCCACTTTCTTGAGCATCTGACATCACTTCATGTGCAATTTCATCAAACACACCACTAGATGCTTCCTTTGCAGGAATGCCAATTTCTTCAGTTTCAACTGCAGCTGTAGTCAGGTCATTGAAATGATCAAGGGTTGCTGTTTCCTTCACAACCTCCTTCTCGATGTCTTTGGTGGCATCTGCAGTTTTTGAAGTAGAGATACTTTCACCATCATTCTCTATTTTGCTGATTTGAATTTCCTCATTATCTACATTTCCTGCTTCTGTTTCTTCAGCTTGATCTATTGCTTGAGAATCTTCTAGTACGGGGACGAAGTCCTTCATCTGTTGCACGTAAATATACATCTCATTTTTTTTTATAGGAAGATAATAGCAACATGTGACAGCATTCTCCAGCAAAGCTAGTGTTTGTGCTCACATACTAACCTCATCAATTTTGCAGCTTTTGAGTAATAATTTCTTATCACCTTCCCCTGTCTCAAGTTCTTCCTCATTTTGAGTCTCTTCTGTCTTTAATTGTCCCTGAAGCACCAGTACAACATATTCATGAATGACTAACAGACATTTGACAAGAGATCAAAAATGTGAAATTCATGGATCAACTCATCAAATTTTCAGCATACCACTTCATCAGTGATTGCATTCTGTGAGATATCAATTGCTTCAATTGCATCCTCACACTTCTGTTCAGGCTTGACATCAGTGATGGTCCCCTCCACTTCCAGGCCTTTCAAATCAACATCCTCTAATCTTGTGAAACTTTCGTTTGTTTGAATATCTGGCACAACTTCATGCGCATTTTCACTTTTGCTTGATACAATGCTAGATGCTTCCTCTGTGATAACACTAACTTTGGCAGTGGTATTATCGACCTCTGGAGAATCAGGATTTGTGGTCTTGCTTTCTTTTTCCTGAGTCTCTACTTTCAGAACTTCTTCTCCATGAGTGCAGTCATTTTTCTGTTCATTTGGAATGTCTTTTTCACCCTCAGAATCTTCACTGTCTATTTCTGAGACTCCATCCTTATTGGTCTCTTTCTCATCAAAGCATGCTTCCTCTGTCTGCACTGTCCCTGAAGATAATTGTAGATTCTCATTTAATTGCATTTCAACCTCCTCTTCTTTGTCATCTTTAATCTTCTCATCTGCAGTTTTAGGTCCATCTTCTTTTTCTTCCAGAAGAGACACTGAAGCTGGTGTCAGGAGCTCAAGTGTTGATTCTCGAGGGGTAGTCTGATCAGGTGTGCTTCCATCTTTCACTGCTTCTCCATTTTGGGTAGAGGATGTAGCTAGCCTTTCAGAAATTTCTTCAAGCTTTTCTGTTTCTTCTGCATCTGCGTTCTCAATAGATGTGCAGTTCTCTGTTTCGGTACTTTCTTTAGCATCTGAAGCTCTTGTTTCATCCTTTTTATCTGAAGGTAGCTCAATTTCTTCTGTTGTAGTTGGATTCTCAACAACAGTAATCTCTTGCTGTGCGCTCTTAGTATCACTTTCTGAAGATTTAGGCAGCAAGTTGGTGGAAATTTCATTATACTCTGTTCCATCAATCTCTTCACCATGGTCAATTTCTGTTCTTTCTGGAAGCCCCATGTCCGAGCAAATACCAGATGCCATATTGGGTCTGTCATCTAGCTGTTTTTTTGGTGGTCTCACCTCTTCCTGTCCGATTTCCACAGCAGCAATATCCCTATTGACAGCACTGTCTGGTTCCTTGATTGTATCCTCCTTGATTATTTCCACCGGTGTGATGACAAGACCAACTGGATCTTCTTTATCTCGGTACTGTACCTCTTCTTCCACTTCCCCTGCAATACATGTCTCCCTTTCCAATCCCGAATGTTCTTCAATCTCCATGTTTGTTGTCTCTGTCTTTTCGCTCAACTCCATTGTTTTGAGATTTTGAGTGGATGTCGCGTCAGCAGCTCCTTTCTGTTAATTATGGTAGCTTAAGTCACTCTCTGACAATAAATAATCACTAGTAGAATTTTAGTACTATGTGGATGCGTACTAGGCTTTGACTTCAACAATAACTTCATCTGGAGTTTATATTCATCTATGTTGGTCACTTCCTCTATAAGCCATTCTCTTACCTTTCATTAGCATTTTCATGACATTATTCAGTTGTTCAACAAGATATAGACAAAAAGAAATGGAAATAGAATTAGAAATTCAAACTTTTTTCACCTCTTATTCTCACGAACTGTTATCATTATCTGACTCATTTTGTTGACATGATGTTATAAATATGGCATCTTGTATCCCAATGTAGAACAAGTCTCTAGTCTTGAGTTCATGTTCTCCTTGTTTTTCCTTAATTAGTCCTATTCTTGTCCCGCCATGTGGACATAAGATTGTGATGTTAAAGTCACTGCAATGTGTGAAATCATGCTTCTCAAATTTTTAGATTGCTTTCTTAGTAGTTTCTGTCAGTTTATTTTCATTTTTCATACATTTTTTTTTTAATTAAGTGCTGTATCTATCCTCATAATTGGTTGAAATATTTGCTCTAATCTCTTAGTAGCAGAGAACAAAAAGTCATATCTACTAATTTATGTCAGCATCTTCACATTTGTTGTGGGCATATTGGCACTCAAGTAGTGATGTGAAATAAATTTTTGGCTGTATAATTTAGCTGTCTTATGAAGTGTGGTGTCATCTATCTCAAGCTTCTTAATATGATATAATTTCAGAGATGGGAAATGTGTTCAATTACTGCTGCAGATCCTTTAAACAGTCATCAATTTCCAAGTTGCAATTGAAGCTGCATATTCCATCTAGTGTATGATGACATTAAAGAAAACGACACTCTTTACCTCTTCTGTAATGGGAGTACTGATTTCGGAGTGGAATGCTGCTTTATCTGGCACAGAATCTTCCTTTAAGTTGTCCTCGGCATTCTCTGTGGAAACCTTTCCTTCCAGGGTTCTGTTCTTAATATCTGTCTCAGGTGCAAATGATTCCTGGTGCTTCAAGGCTTCATCATGGGTCTCGCCTTCAATTTCCTTCATTTCTAAATATGTAGTTACAGATCTCTCATCTGATATAGCATTATGTTGGTCCACCTGAATCTGATTTTCTGTTTCCTCTGTTCCATTGGAGGCTGAGATATATGTGCCTTTTGCAATATTGAGATCAGCAAAATGCACCTCAGGAGCAACGTGTAGATCTTCACTCACTTCCTTTTGAGCACTCCTCTTTGTAGTTTCAACCTCCTCAGATTCAGAGACTGTGTTTGTAGATTCATCGTCTTGTGGCATCAAGACACCTTCGGTCGAATGAGCACCAAATAGATGTCCTTCATTCTTGTCTGGGCCTTCATATTCTGCAGAAGCCTCACATTCTTCCTCACCAGCTTCAGTTTTCAGGATTGAACAGGGCCTTCCTTCTGAAATGTCCACAGCAGGTTTTTCAGTAGTGCCTAAATCTTTAAAATCTGTAGGTTCTTTATCCAATATTTCAGACTCTGTCAATTCTTTTGTTGCATCAGCTGATACTGAAGTCTCCCCTTTTTCCTGACCTAAGTCAGTCAAGTCATCTTCCTTCACATTGCTGTCTGTATTTTCCAACCTCCTGTCCTGCTTCGCCAATGTTGGAAGCTCATCTACTGCTGAAACAATATCAGTACTTCCTGCATCATTTTTTGCTTCCGATTCATTATCATTGGCGGGAACGCCATCTTCTATGCCAGAAACTTGGGCAGCTTGGGAACCGCTAGCAGCAGGCACTTCTAAACTCTCAGCTGCTCCATTGACCTCGGAACTGGTTTCAGGGGGTGCACAAGGGGAGTCTGATTGGTAATATTCATCATGCTCCTTAGGCGGCGTTTCTTTTTCTGAGCATTTATCAATGCTGGTAGAGTGGATTGTATTACATGTCTCTGTATTGTCCTTTTCGGTGTTGGCAGTATTTTCAATTGAGCATGCAGCTTCCATCTGTTCTGTGAAGTCCTTCACGTCCTTATCCTGTTGAGTATAATTTGTCAGCTAGCCTTATGGACATCAAATGACAGGGAATGGTTTCAGAGACATTTAATGCGATCTCACCTCTTCATTTAAGGAGATTGGATCAATCATAAACTTTGACTTCTGGTTTTCACTCTCTTGTTCATCCACTGCAGGAGAGAGTTTGGATTTTGCATCTTCCTCTCGTTCATCTGTTTTCTCACGTGAAGTGAATGTAACTGATTGCATGGGTTCCTGGACAAGATTAATAGATATTATCGTGTTAATGGGATGGAAAACTTGTTTGAGAAAAATACAAATTTTAGTTTGATTGTCTGTACTGGAATATAAAAGCTTTTGTGTTTCTTTTGTTGCTAAAATTGTTCTTCACAATTTGATTCGTCACATAAATTGATACTAGACCTTGTGGTAGTTCAAGCATTTATTATGTGGATGTAGATAAAATAAATCTGAGGATTGCTTAAGATGGCATTTTGTTAAGGGAATGGTTAGTATGTGTTGTTTAGGTAGGCTAGCATAAAAATGCACCTGGTGCCTATCAAGCAAAAGATGATAGAAGGAATTTGTCCATAGTTCCTTCAACCACATAGTAGAACTTGAAGCTATTGGCTTCGGTCATGTGCATTAATTATTCTCTGCGGAAAGTCATGAGAACCTAGAAGCTTTTCTAGGAGACTACTGAAGTTGATAGACCCTGTGGAAGATGGAATTCTTGTAATATTCAAAAAGGATGTGAAGAAATCAAGTTTTGATGTAGACAACCTCCTCGTTATTTTCTTCTTCTCGATCATCTTTTGAAGGTCTGCCTTCACTAATCCCCTCTGCACTTACCTCAAAGTCTCTTGCTTTGTTTGTTTCCTCTGTGATGTCTTTGGTGTAGTCCGTTTCTTCAGTTGATGGATTGATTTGGCATCCCTGTTGCAATTAGTGGTTTATGATAGGTCAAAGGTAATAGAAAAAAGCACACACATTGAGATTGCAGAGACACAACGGAGCGTTCATGTCTTCTGTGCAAAGGAGGGGGTTCTAGTCATTATTCGATATTATGGAGGCAATTCAATAATCGGGTGCTTCTGGGTGTACCATCGCATTGTCCTCTCCATGGACTATTGCTTCAGTAGTCCTCTCTTGAATAGGATCCTCTTCAATCAAGTCTGGTGCTGTAGATTCTCGAGCCTCTGTGTTGGCTATAAGCAGAATTATTTCTTCCAAAGCCTCAGTTGTGCTAGCTCTCCCTGTTTGCTCATAGATCTGCACACCAGGGGAAGTTTGTTCATGTATACAAATCAAAGGGACTTGACAAAGATGCATAAAATTTGCTTTGACTATTCTGAGGAATGGACCATGTAGAGAGTAATTCCCTACACATGCACACTAAGCGTTACTCAAGGGCACAAGTATGATATCATTTGACAGAGAATCATTTGCCTCCATCTTGATGGAGACAAAGTGAAATGAACTTCATTATGTTTACCTTGTTTATCTCATTTTGTTCGTACTTGGCATTGTCCTCATTATTTCCTTTTGCTGATAATTCTTCATGGCATAGAATGGTTCCATCCGTTTTTGCACTATCAGTACTATCTGCCTCAGTTGGTTCAGGTATCTCATTTAACGACCTTTGGAACTCTTTTGCCCCTTCATTCTTGTTCAGTGTTTCTTCAGAATCATTTTCAGGTGTCGATGCTTGCTCTACAACCTTGTCCAGCGCAGTGACGCTGCTGTTATCAGCTAAAATGACATCAGATGTCCCTTTTTCTTCTCCTCCCACTTCCCGTGTCATTTCCCCATGCGTGGGCGGTGGAATCTGAGGAGACATCTCAGAGCTTTCATTGTCTTGAGGTGCATCGCCTTCCAAACTCCTATCTGCCCCAGCTGCTTCAGACTCCTCCGATAACTGTGTTTAATTGAGTTTTCAGGTTACTTTTGTCATACAATAAAAAACACATCTTGATCCACACATATTGCTATGAAGCTAACCTTGATTTCACATTCATTTTCCTTCTGTGTGGTATCAGAGTTCTCAGCCGGACTTGTTCTGATGGTTTCTTCTGCGAGGTCTGTGAGGTCTGTGGTATTGCAGGACTTTGCCTTGAGTTCTTCATTTTCGTCCACTTCTGTAGCTTGTTCCTTCTTTTCACAACAGCTGTTGTGTTCAGCTCTGCTTGTTGGAGTTGTTTCCAGAACGATTTCTGGTTCAAAAGTCGGTTGAAGCATGTCATCAATGGCACTTTCCGTACTGTAGATATCACCTGAGGCAGCTATATCAGTTGCTACATCTTCAGGATCATGTCCTGCACGTTTCCCAAGCCATCAGTACCTGACCATCTCTCTCTTTCTCTCTCTCTCTCTCTCTCTCTCTCTCTCTCTCTCACGCATCATTGCTGATTAGGTTGCAATCATGGGGTGTTGAAGCTGTTTATCTCAAATCTGATTCTTCCAGAAATTTGCTTATAAACATTTTCTGATCTCTAGAGTTTGAGCACATCATATCTATTGTGTTCATAGGGTTGATTATTAATAAAACCATGCAAATATTTTCGAAATGCTTCATTTAGGTTATGATTGTCCAATGTGAAGTCTGGATTGAGGCCTTTAGCACTGGTTTGGTTTTTGGAATAAAGCCAGTGAAATGGGAAGTGGTTCTTTTATCTCCCTTTTTTACTTTCATTTGGTTACTTGGAATTGAGATGGATATAGAATGTAGAAACAAACAGTGCGTCTTTACCATCTTTTTTCCATGATGGGCTTATGCGAGTATGGATAGGAATGAATGAATAGGAGTAAAAAGACTCAACAGAAAACTCATCTCTACACGTGATACGACAATTTGGAGTTGGCTTTGGAAACTTTTGTGAGCAGAGATTTTTAAGATGGCAATAATATCTTCGTAAACTAATGAATATGCTTCTTTACCATGTTGAATAGGATCCTCTTCGATCAAGTCTGGTGCTGTGGATTCTCCAGTCTCCTTGTTGGCTTTAAGCAGAATTATTTCTTCTGGACCCTCAGTTGTGCTAGATCTTCCTGTTTGCTCATAGATCTGCACACAGGAATTTTGTTCATGGATACAAACCAGAGGGACTTGACAGAGATGCTTAAAATTAGCTTTGACTATTTTGAGGAATGGATCGTGTAGAGTTAAGAGAAATTCGCTACGTATGCATACTAAGGGTTACTCAAGGGCGCAAGTATGATATCATTTGATAGAGAATCATTTGTCTCAATTTTGTCTCTATCTTGATGGAGACAGACAAAGTGAAATGAACTTCATTACTTTTACCTTGTTTATCTCATTTTGTTCGTACTTGGCATTGTCCTCATCATTTCCTTTTGCTGATAATTCTTCATGGCATAGAATGGTTCCATCCGTTGTTGCACTATCAGTACTATCTGCCTCAGTTGGTTCAGGTTTCTCATTTAACGATCTTTTGAGCTCATTTGCCCCTTCATTCTTGTTCACTATTTCTTCAGAATCTTTTTCCAGCATCGATGCGTGCTCCATAACCTTGTCCAGCCCGGTGACGCTGCTGTTATCAGCTAAACTGACATCAGATGTCCCTTTGTCTTCTCCTTCCACTTCCCATGTCATTTCCCCATGCGTCGGTGGTGGAATCTGAGGAGACATCTCAGAGCTTTCATTGCCGTGAGGTGCATCGCCTTCCAAACTCCTATCTGCCCCAGCTGCTTCAGACTCCTCCGATAACTGTGTTTAATTGAGTTTTCGGGTTACTTTTGTCATACAGTAAAAAAAACACATCTTGATCCACACATATTGCTATGAAGCTAACCTTGATTTCACATTCATTTTCCTTCTGTGTAGTATCGGAGTTCTCAGCCGGACTTGTTCCGATGGTTTCTGCTGTGAGATCTGTGAGGTCTGTGGTATTGCAGGACTTTGCCTTGACTTCTTCATTTTCGTCCACTGCTGTAGCTTGTTCCTTGTCTTTACAACAGCTGTCAGGTTCAGCTCTGCTTGTTGGAGCTGTTTTCAGAACGATTTCTGGTTCAAAAGTCGGTTTAAGTATCGCATCAGTGACTCTTTCTGTACTGTAGATATCACCTGAGGCAGATATATCAGTTGCTACATCTTCAGGATCATGTCCTGCACATGTTTCCCAAGCCATCAGTACCCGACCAACTCTCTCTTTCTCTCTCTCTCTCTCTCTCTCTCTCTCTCTCATCATTGCTGATTAGGTTGCAATCATGGGGTGTTAAAGCTGTTAATCTCGAGTCTGATTCTTTCCTGAAATTTGCTTATAAACATATTCTGATGCCTAGAGTTTGAGCACATCATCTCTATGGTTTTCATAGGGTTGATTATTGATGAAACCATGCAAATATTTTCGAAATACTTCATTTAGGTTATGATTATGCAATGTGAAGTCTGGATTGAGGCCTTTAAGCAATGGTTTGGTTGTTGGAATCAAGCCAGCGAAATGGGAAGTGGTTCTTTTATCTCCCATTTTTACTTGCATTTGGTTATTTGGAATTGAGATGGACATAGAATGTGGAAATAAATAGTGCTTCTTTACCATCTTTTTTCCACGATGGGCTTATGCGAGTATGGTTAGGAATGAATGAATAGGAGTAAAAAGACTCAACAGAAAACTCATCTCTGCATGTAAATCGACAATTTGGAGTTGGCTTTGGAAAATTTTGTAAGCAGAGATGTTTGACATGGCGATAATATCTTCATAAACTAATGGATATGCTTCTTTACCGTGTTGAATAGGATCCTCTTCGATCAAGTCTGGTGCTGTGGATTCTCCAGTCTCCTTGTTGGCTTTATGCAGAATTATTTCTTCCAGACCCTCAGCTGTGCTAGATCTCCCCGTTTGCTCGTAGATCTGCACAAGGGAATTTTGTTCATGGATACAAATCAGAGGGACTGGACAAAGATGCTTAAAATTAGCTTTGACTATTTTGAGGAATGGACCATGTAAAGTTGGAGTAATTATCTACAAATGCATACTGAGGGTTACTCAAGGGCACAAGTATGATATCATTTGACAGAGAATCATTTGTCTCCACTTTGTCTCCATCTTGATGGAGACAAAAGTGAAATGAACTTCATTATGTTTACCTTGTTTATCTCGTTTTGTTCGTACTTGGCATTGTCCTCATCATTTCCTTTTGCTGATAATTCTTCATGGCATAGAATGGTTCCATCCATTTTTGCACTATCGGTACTATCTGCCTCAGTTGGTTCAGATTTCTCATTTAACGACCTTTGGAACTCCTTTGCCCCTTCATTCTTGTTCAATGTTTCTTCAGAATCATTTTCAGGTGTCGATGCTTGCTCTATAACCTTGTCCAGCGCAGTGACGCTGCTGTTATCAGCTAAAATGACATCAGATGTCCCTTTTTCTTCTCCTTCCACTTCCCATGTCATTTCCCCATGCGTGGGCGGTGGAATCTGAGGAGACATCTCAGAGCTTTCATTGTCTTGAGGTGCATCGCCTTCCAAACTCCTATCTGCCCCAGCTGCTTCAGACTCCTCCGATAACTGTGTTTAATTGAGTTTTCGGGTTACTTTTGTCATACAATAAAAAACACATCTTGATCCACACATATTGCTATGAAGCTAACCTTGATTTCACGTTCATTTTCCTTCTGTGTAGTATTGGAGTTCTCAGCCGGACTTGTTCCGATGGTTTCTGCTGTGAGATCTGTGAGGTCTGTGGTATTGCAGGACTTTGCCTTGACTTCTTCATTTTCGTCCACTGCTGTAGCTTGTTCCTTGTCTCCACAGCAGGTGTCAGGTTCAGCTCTGCTTGTTGGAGCTGTCTTCAGAACGATTTCTGGTTCAAAAGTCGGTTGAAGTATCGCATCAGTGACTCTTTCTGTACTGTAGATATCACCTGAGGCAGATATATCAGTTGCTACATCTTCAGGATCATGTCCTGCACATGTTTCCCAAGCCATCAGTACCTGACCAACTCTCTCTCTCTCTCTCTCTCTCTCTCTCTCTCATGCATCATTGCCGATTAGGTTGCAATCATGGGGTGTTGAAGCTGTTAATCTCAAGTCTGATTCTTTCCTGAAATTTGCTTATGTATTCTGATGCCTAGAGTTTGAACACATCATCTCTATGGTTTCCATAGGGTTGATTATTGACGAAAACATGCAAATATTTTCGAAGTACTTCATTTAGGTTATGATTATGCAATGTGAAGTCTGGATTGAGGCCTTTAAGCAATGGTTTGGTCGTTGGAATCAAGCCAGCAAAATGGGAAGTGGTTCTTTTATCTCCCATTTTTACTTGCATTTGGTTATTTGGAATTGAGATGGACATAGAATGTGGAAACAAACAGTGCTTCTTTACCATCTTCTTTCCATGATGGGCTTATGCGAGTATGGTTAGGAATGAATGAATAGGAGTAAAAAGACTCAACAGAAAACTCATCTCTGCATGTAAATCGACAATTTGGAGTTGGCTTTGGAAAATTTTGTAAGCAGAGATGTTTGACATGGCGATAATATCTTCATAAACTAATGGATATGCTTCTTTACCGTGTTGAATAGGATCCTCTTCGATCAAGTCTGGTGCTGTGGATTCTCCAGT
Organism: Eucalyptus victrix; assembly: GCA_016097545.1. Taxonomy (NCBI): domain Eukaryota; kingdom Viridiplantae; phylum Streptophyta; class Magnoliopsida; order Myrtales; family Myrtaceae; genus Eucalyptus; species Eucalyptus victrix. The sequence goes on along the minus strand of CM027843.1, from coordinate 17,454,606 downwards.
CTCCTTGTTGGCTTTATGCAGAATTATTTCTTCCAGACCCTCAGCTGTGCTAGATCTCCCTGTTTGCTCGTGGATCTGCACAAGGGAATTTCGTTCATGGATACAAATCAGAGGGACTTGATAAAGATGCTTAATATTAGCTTCGACTATATTGAGGAATGGACCATGTAAAGTTGGAGTTAATTCTCTACATATGCATACTAAGGGTTACTCGAGGGCACAGGTATGATATCATTTGACAGAGAATCATTTGTCTCCACTTTGTCTCCATCTTGATGGAGACAAAAGTGAAATGAACTTCATTATGTTTACCTTGTTTATCTCATTTTGTTCGTACTTGGCATTGTCCTCATCATTTCCTTTTGCTGATAATTCTTCATGGCATAGAATGGTTCCATCCATTTTTGCACTATCGGTACTATCTGCCTCAGTTGGTTCAGGTTTCTCATTTAACGACCTTTGGAACTCCTTTGCCCCTTCATTCTTGTTCAATGTTTCTTCAGAATCATTTTCAGGTGTCAATGCTTGCTCTATAACCTTGTCCAGCGCAGTGACGCTGCTGTTATCAGCTAAAATGACATCAGATGTCCCTTTTTCTTCTCCTTCCACTTCTCGTGTCATTTCCCCATGCGTGGGCGGTGGAATCTGAGGAGACATCTCAGAGCTTTCATTGTCTTGAGGTGCATCGCCTTCCAAACTCCTATCTGCCCCAGCTGCTTCAGACTCCTCCGATAACTGTGTTTAATTGAGTTTTCAGGTTACTTTTGTCATACAAAAAATAACACATCTTGATCCACACATATTGCTATGAAGCTAACCTTGATTTCACATTCATTTTCCTTCTGTGTTGTATCAGAGTTCTCAGCAGGACTTGTTCCGATGGTTTCTTCTGTGAGGTCTGTGAGGTCTGTGAGGTCTGTGGTATTGCAGGACTTTGCTTTGACTTCTTCATTTTCATCCACTTCTGTAGCTTGTTCCTTCTTTCCACAGCAGCTGTCGTGTTCAGCTCTGCTTGTTGGAGCAGTTTCCAGAACGTTTTCTGGTTCAAAAGTCAGTTGAAGCATGTCATCAGTGGCACTTTCCGTACTGTAGATATCACCTGAGGCAGCTATATCAGTTGCCACATCTTCAGGCTCATGTCCTGCATGTTTACCAAGCCATCAGTACCCGACCATCTCTCTCTCTCTCTCTCTCTCATGCATCATTGCCAATTAGGTTGCCATCATGGGGGGTTGAAGCTGTTTATCTCAAATCTGATTCTTCCAGAAATTTGCCTATAAACATATTCTGATGCCTAGAGTTTGAGCACATCGTCTCTATGGTTTTCATAGGGTTGATTATTGACAAAACCATGCAAATATTTTCAAAATGATTCATTTAGGTTATGATTAGTTAATGTGAAGTCTGGATTGAGGCCTTTAGCACTGGTTTGATTGTTGGAATAAAGCCAGTGAAATGGGAAGTGGTACTTTTATCTCCCTTTTTTACTTTCATTTGGTTACTTGGAATTGAGATGGATATAGAATGTGGAAACAAACGTGCTTCTTTACCATCTTTTTTTCCATGATGGGCTTATGCGAGTATGGATAGGAATGAATGAATAGGAGTAAAAAGACTCAACTCATCTCTACGCGTGAATCGACAATTTGGAGTTAGCTTTGGAAACTTTTGTGAGCAGAGATTTTTGAGATGGCAATAATATCTTCGTAAACTAATGGATATGCTTCTTTACCATGTTGAATAGGATCCTCTTCGATCAAGTCTGGTGCTGTGGAATCTCCAGTCTCCTTGTTGGCTTTATGCAGAATTATTTCTTCCGGACCCTCAGCTGTGCTAGATCTCCCCATTTGCTCGTGGATCTGCAAAAGGGAATTTTGTGTATGGATACAAATCAGAGGGACTTGACGAAGATACTTAATATTAGCTTCGACTATATTGAGGAATGGACCATGTAAAGTTGGAGTTAATTCTCTACATATGCATACTAAGGGTTACTCGAGGGCACAAGTATGATATCATTTGACAGAGAATCATTTGTCTCCACTTTGTCTCCATCTTGATGGAGAGAAAAAGTGAAATGAACTTCATTATGTTTACCTTGTTTATCTCATTTTGTTCGTACTTGGCATTGTCCTCATCATTTCCTTTTGCTGATAATTCTTCATGGCATAGAATGGTTCCATCCGTTTTTGCACTATCATTACAATCTGCCTCAGTTGGTTCAGGTATCTCATCTAACGATCTTTTGAACTCATTTGCCCCTTCATTCTTGTTCACTATTTCTTCAGAATCTTTTTCCGGCATCAACGCTTGCTCTATAACCTTGTCCAGCCCAGTGACGCTGCTATTATCAGCTAAAATGACATCAGATTTCCCTTTTTCTTCTCCTTCCACTTCAAGTGTCATTTCCCCAAGCATGGGCAGTGGAATCTGAGGAGACTTCTCGGAGCTTTCATTGTCTTGAGGTGCATCGCCTTCCAAACTCCTATCTGCCCCAGCTGCTTCAGACTCCTCCGATAACTGTGTTTAATTGAGTTTTCAGGTTATTTTTGTCATACAAAAAATAACACATCTTGATCCACACATATTGCTATGAAGCTAACCTTGATTTCACATTCATTTTCCTTCTGTGTTGTATCAGAGTTCTCAGCAGGACTTGTTCCAATGGTTTCTTCTGTGAGATCTGTGAGGTCTGCGGTATTGCAGGACTTTGCCTTGACTTCTTCATTTTCATCCACTTCTGTAGCTAGTTCCTTCTTTCCACAGCAGCTGTCGTGTTCAGCTCTGCTTGTTGGAGCAGTTTCCAGAACGTTTTCTGGTTCAAAAGTTGGTTGAAGCATGTCATCAGTGGCACTTTCCATACTGTAGATATCACCTGAGGCAGCTATATCAGTTGCCACATCTTCAGGATCATGTCCTGCACGTTTACCAAGCCATCAGTACCCAACCATCTCTCTCTCTCTCTCTCTCTCTCTCTCTCTCTCTCACGCATCATTGCCAATTAGGTTGCCATCATGGGGCATTGAAGCTGTTTATCTCAAATCTGATTCTTCCAGAAATTTGCTTATAAACATATTCTGATGCCTAGAGTTTGAGCACATCATCTCTATGGTTTTCATCAGGTTGATTATGGGAAACCAATGACAAAACCATGCAAATATTTTCGAAATGCTTCATTTAGGTTATGAATGTCCATTGTGAAGTCTGGATTGAAGCCTTTAAGCACCGGTTTGGTTGTTGGAATAAAGCCAGAGAAATGGGAAGTGGTTCTTTTATCTCCCTTTTTCACTTTCATTTGGTTACTTGGAATTGAGATGGATATAGAATGTGGAAACAAATAGCGCTTCTTTACCATAATTTTTTCATGATGGGCTTATATGAGTATGGATAGGAATGAATGAATAGGAGTAAAAAGACTCAACAGAAAACTCATCTCTGCACGTGAATCAACAATTTGGAGTTGGCTTTGGAAACTTTTGTGAGCAGAGATGTTTGACATGGCAATAATATCTTTGTAAACTAAATAAATTTGCTTCTTTACCATGTTGAATAGGATCCTCTTCGATCAAGTCCGGTACCATGGATTCTCCAGTCTCCTTGTTGGCTTTAAGCAGAATTATTTCTTCTGGACCCTCAGTTGTGCTAGATCTCTCCATTTGCTCATAGATCTGCACACGGGAAGTTTGTTCATGGATACAACAAAGGGACTCGACAAAGATGCTTAAAATTAGCTTTGACTAATTTGAGGAATAGACCATGTAGAGTTAGAGTAATTCCCTACATATGCATACTAAGGGTTACTCAAGGGCACAAGTATGATATAAATTGACAGAGAATCATTTGTCTCTGTCTTGATGTAGACAAAGTGAAATGAACTTCATTACTTTTACCTTGTTTGTCTCATTTTGTTCATACTTGGCATTGTCCTCATTATTTCCTTTTGCCAATAATTCTTCACGGCAAAGAATGGTTCCATCTGTTTTTGCACTATCGGTACTATCGGCCTCAGTTGGTTCAGGTATCTCATCTAACAATCTTTTGAACTCATTGGCCCCTTCATCCTTGTTCACTATTTCTTCAGAATCTTTTTCGGGCATCGACGCTTGCTCTATAACCTTGTCCAGCCCAGTGACGCTGCTGTTATCAGCTAAAACAACATTAGATTTCCCTTTTTCTTCTCCTTCCACTTCAAGTGTCATTTCCCCATGCGTGGGCGGTGGAATCTGAGGAGACTTCTCGGAGCTTTCATTGTCTTCAGGTGCATCGCCTTCCAAACTCCTATCCCCAGCTGCTTCAGACTCCTCCGATAACTGTGTTTGATTGAGTTTTCAGGTTACTTTTGTCATACAAAAAATAACACATCTTGATCCACACATATTGCTATGAAGCTAACCTTGATTTCACATTCATTTTCCTCCTGTGTAGTATCAGAGTTCTCAGCCAGACTTGTTCCGATGATTTCTTCTTTGAGGTCTGTGAGGTCTGTGGTATTGCAAGACTTTGCCTTGACTTCTTCATTTTCGTCCACTTCTGTAGCTTTTTCCTTGTCTCCACAACAGCTGTCGGGTTCAGCTCTGCTTGTTGGAGCAGTTTCCAGAACGATTTCTGGTTCAAAAGTCGGTTGAAGTATCGCATCAGTGTCACTTTGTGTACTGTAGATATCACCTGGGGCAGCTATATCAGTTGCCACATCTTCAGGATCATGTCCTGCACACGTTTTGCAAGCCATCAGTACCCAATCAATTCTCTCTCTCTCTCTCTCTCTCTCTCTCTCTCTCTCTCTCTCTCTCTCTGTATGCATGTACATACATTGTATCCTCATCCGCACGCGCATATCACTGTATGCATCATTGCCAATTAGGTTGCAATCATGGGATGTTGCAGCTGTTAATCTCAAGTCTGATTCTTTCCAGATATTTGCTTATAAACATAATCTGATGCCTAGAGTTTGAGCACATTGGCTCTATGGTTTTCATCGGGTTGATTATAGCAAACCAATGAAAAAAACATGCAAATATTTTCGAAATACTTCATTTAGGTTATGAATGTCCATTGTGAAGTCAGGATTGAGGCCTGTAAGCACCGGTTTGGTTGTTGGAATAAAGCCAGAGAAAGGGGAAGCGATTCTTTTATCTCCCGTTTTTACTTTCATTTGGTTGCTTGGAATTGAGATGGACATATAATGTGGAAACAAATAGTGCCTCTTTACCTTCTTTTTCCATGATGGGCTTATGCGAGTATGGACAGGAATTAATGAATAGGAGTAAGAAGACTCAACAGAAAAGTCATGTCTGCACATAAATCGAGAATTTGGGTTTGGCTTTGGAAACTTTTGTAAGCAGAGATGTTTGACATTGCAATAATATCTTCATAAACTAATAGATATGCTTCTTTACCATGTTGAATAGGATCCTCTTCAATCAAGTCTGGTACTGTGGATTCTCCAGTTTCCTTGTTGGCTTTAAGCAGAATTAGATCTTCTGGACCCTCCTTTGTGCTAGATCTCCCTGTTTGCTCGTAAATCTGCATACAGGGGAGTTTGTTCATTGATACAAATCATAGGGACTTGACAAAGATGCTTAAAATTATCTTTGACTATTTTGAGGAGTGGACCTTGTAGATGTTACAGTTATTTCCCATATATGCATACTAACAATTACATAAGGGCACAAGTACAATCTAATTTGAAAGAGAAATCATTTGTCTGCATCTTGATAGAGAAAAGGTGGAATAAAATGCATTACTTTTACCCCGTTTGTCTCGTTTTGTCCATAGTTGACATTGTCCTCATTATTTCCTTCTGCTGACAATTCTTCATGGCAAAGAATGGTTCCGTCCGTTTTTGGACTTTTGGTAATATCTACCTCAGTTGGTTCGGGTGTCTCATTTAACGATCTTTCGAACTCTTTTGCCCCTTCATTCTTGTTCACTGTTTCTTCAGAATCTTTTTCAGGCGTTGGTGCTTCTTCTATAACCTTCTCCAGCCCAGTGATGCTGCTGTTATCAGCTAAAATGACAGTAGATGTCCCTTTCTCTTCTCCTTCCACTTCCCGTGTCATTTCCCCATGTGTCGGTGGTGGAATTTGAAGAGACGTCTCAGAACTTTCATTGTCTTGAGGTGCATCGTCCTCCAAACTCTTATCTGCTCCAGCTGGTTCAGACTCCTCTGATAACTGTGTTTAATTGAGTTTTCAGGTTACTTCTATTATACAAAAAATAACACATCCAATCCACACGTATTTCTATGAAGCTAACCTTGATTTCACGTTCATTTTCCTTCTGCATAGCATCAGAGAACTCAGCTGGACTTGTTCCGATGGTTTCTTCTGAGAGGTCTGTGGTATTGCAGGACTTTGCCTTGAGTTCTTCATTTTCATCCACTTCTCTAGCTTGCTCCTTGTCTCCACAACAGCTGGCAGGTTCAGCTCTGCTTGCTGGAACTGTTTCCAGAACGATTTCTGGTTCAAAAGTCGGTTGGAGTGTTGCACCAGCGACACTTTCTGTACTGTAGATATCACCTGGGGCAGCTATGTCAGTTGCCACATCTTTAGGATCATGTCCTGCACACGTTTTCCAAGCCATCAGTACCCAATCAACTCTCTCTCTCTCTCTCTCTCTCTCTCTCTCTCCACGCATGCTAGTGTGCATATGCGTGTGCATGCATTGTATTCTCATCCCTCATGCATATCATTGTATGCATCATTGCTGATTAGGTTGCATTAATGGGGTGTAAGAGTTATTAACAGCTTCTCAAGTCTGATTCATTCCAAAAATTTGCTCATAAACATATTCTGATGCCTAGAGTTTGAGCACATCATCTCTATGGTTTTCATCCAGCCAATGACAAAACCACGCAAATATTTTCAAAATGCTTTGTTTAGGTTATGATTATCAGATGCGAAGCCTGGATTGAGGCCCTTAAGCAATGCTTTGGTTGTTGGGATAAAGCTATTGGAATGGGAAGTAGTTCACCTCCTTTTTTTACATTCATTCGACTACTTGAAATTGAGATGGATATCAAATCTGGAAACAAAAAGTGCTTCTTTACCATCTTTTTTCCATAATAGGCTTATGCGGGTATGGATAGGAATGAAACAGTAGGAGTAAGAAGACTCAACAGAAAAGTCCTGTCTGCACTTGAATCGACAGTTTGGGATTGGCTTTGGAAACTTTTATAAGCAGAGATATTTGACATGGCAATAATATCTTCATAAGCTAAAGGATTCGCTAATATATATAGTAGTTCGCAGTTGTGAATAGTAACCTTTAGAAAGATCTTATTCTTATTTCAAAGTATCTGCAGACATGGCAATTTGGACATTAACTACCATTCAGTTTTTTTATTTTCATTCTATTTCTAATATCCTCTTCTGGCTGTCTCATTCCCCATAATCAGACAGGTGATACATGAAACCTTGACAATAAAGTGATGATATTAAACCTTGCATTCGGTATATATGCAAACTACAACGTATTCTCTTCTATCTAGTCCCTAACTCAGTCGGTCACTTATCAGAGACGCTTGCATTTATTGAAGTTGTAACTGCATAATACAGGCCACTTGCTTGGGAACTAACCTTCTCTAGATGGATGTGCTGCATCCTGAAATTCTCTGCTACTGCATGCTTCAGATTCATCTTCAGTTTTTGCTTCCTTTGGCTTGCATGCTTCCCACTCTCCAGTAACTTTTTCACATTTGACTTCCAGATCAGCCGCTTCAGTTCTTTGTTCATCCCCTTCTGGATTTAGTGGAGAGTTCTGCAAATAAAATGTACACTCTTAAGCTTTGGAATTTGAATTGTGCCAATATTGTGGATAATTTTAAAGGTTCTGAATTAGATTTTAAAAGTATGAAAGTAAAACCTCTTGTATTTCTCCATCGTTTGGCGAGTCATCCACAGATTTGTCTCCATCTGCATTTTCAGTAAAGCCACCTTCACAGCTCTTGCTATGCGAATCCTCTTTGATACATGAAACTGCTTTCTGTTGCACCACAGTATTAATTTCAGGTTGCTCATTGCCCAATAGACTTGGTTGTAAGAAACTTCCCTCTGCTTCTGCTTCAACTGATGGTATATCCTTTGCAATGTGATCTTTAGCATCTGTTATTCCTTGACGACTGGCGTCCATGACCACCTCACCTGTCAAATATCCACTATCATTTCTCTCTTCTTCTGAAGCTTCCGTACTAAGCAGATTGCTATAATCTCTCTGCAGAGACTCTTCATGTTTTGCTGGTGAATTGTCAAGGTTGTCTTTTCGGTCCATGCCATCCTCATCTTTTGGCAAGGTATTCTGAACAACTTGGATAATTGTCTCCTGAGTCAAATCATTTGCTTCCTCCACATCCATTTTGAGTGCAACCCCTTCGTCAATTTGATGCAAGCTATGTGCTACTGGATCTATGATAACAGCAGAACCTGTTGAGTTGCTTTTGCATTCTTCATTTTCTCCTTCTGGCATCAATTGTTTCATTTCTGCACTTAATTCAGTCAGATCTTGGCTTTCAGTGCTGGTGGTTTCTTTGAGCTCTACTGTACCCACTCCATGTTCATGCTTCATTGACATATCCACAGCCACTGTGGTGGATGACTCATCAGGCATTTTGTCTCCCTCATCTCTGATTATGGTGTCATCATTTGGAGTGTCTGAACTTGCTGCTACTGCTGCTATGGAGGCATCTCTGGCTCCATTCTGTATGATATTGTCGATCTCGACCTTTTCATTTTCTTTTTGTTTGCATATATCCAGTGACTGTGGCGCCTTTTGTTCAGCTGGTAAATCCAACAATTTCTCTGATACTTCACTCTCTACATCAAAGATGTCTCCTACACTTTTGGGTACAAATGTAGGATCCATATTCGCAACACTGTCTGTGCAGTCAACTTTAGGACCACAGCCCGTGTCGACATTTTGATCCAAGACTTCATTGGTTGTTTGCTCTTCAATTATATTGAAATTTGCTTCCACCGTCTTTGCAACGCGGGAAACAGCACTTGTGACATCGTCAGTATCATAATCCTTGTCACCCTTCTCTTCTTGGAAATGCTTCTCCTCATCTGTCGTCCTGTCATCAGTTTCTAATGTTTCAGCTCTCAGTAGTTGTTTGCTATCCTCTGCCATAACAATTGGTGCTTCAGAAGACGATTCTAAAAACTTCTCCCCCTCTGAAGCTCTGTCAATGTCTTTTCTGTCCGCATGTTTGCTTTCTGCAAACTCACAACTTGAATGCACGTCTTCTGCATGGAGTTCGCTAATTTCAGCAGGCAGGTCCTGCATGCCTGGGGATTTCTTTGATTCCTCTGAGGAAAATTTGTTTAGGATTGGATCGAGGAGCTCACATGTGACGCTTCTCTTTTCCAGTTCACTTTCCTACAAACAGAGTCCTCGATTATTTATAAAGATAGAACTTTGATTACCTCCACTCTAAATAGATAGGACACCTTTCTAAGCCACAATTGTGAGAGATAGCAGTTTTCTCTAAGCCATGTAAAACATATTTAAGACAAATGAAAGGGTTAAGTTAGTTTTTCCTGAACTCAAGAAGATTAAAGGTTTACTCAAGCTAGATTACACAGTTTTATCAGTCCAATAGTTAAATGAAATTTCTCTGGAGGTGTCATGACACACTCTTGTGACATGACCTATGGATTTTATGCTTTTGTTGGTCTCGATAGTGTCAGTTAGCCTGATTTAGTTGCTTCTGCTCAAATCAAAGTTGGAAATATATGCCCTCAGAGTTTAAACTCAAAAATGGAAAATAATGACATCTTTGGAGATTACATACTGTCCATATATCATTATGCATGCTGGTTTGTCTGTAAAATCTCTTTTGAATCCAGTAGTATGGTTTAACATGCGAACTGATGTTTTCCACTGAAATACTAACGACCATTTAGATACAATATTGCTACGAAAGAAATCACAGGATCATTATTACTAGTCTAACTGTTAGCAAAAAAGTCCTCATGCAGCATAAACGTATTGTATGTGAACAAAGTTACACATACACTTCAAACTCGCCACCGTGAGAATGAAGTAAAGAAATCAGTGATGTACCCCACGAAGAGATTGTGATGCTTTTCTTTAATTTATATAGAGCATGGCCACTTTGCAGGCAGAATTCGTAATGACTTATATTTTATTTTAATCACATAATAATCTGTAATTTAGGCGTCTCCTATTTTGTATTTGCATAAGTTTTTTGTTGGTCGGAAAAATCAGTATAGCTAATCATCAAGTGGAGTTTTTGTGCAGCTGAATGGATCTATGCTCAATTCTTAGTAAAAAGGCACTGCCTGGCATCTGGGTTGTCTTTGATTTCTTCTTTAATCAAAAGAAGCAAAAATTTCTTGAGATTTTAGATTAGCTTGTTCATGTCTGGCACTCCAGTCACTAAGGTTTATCGACTGTAGACTTTTCTCATATGCAGAAACTGAGACTGAGGACATTGCTGGATCTCCCGCTATGTTTGATGTCATGAGAAATGTTATGAGTGAAGACAAAAGGTGGGAAACCTCAGATCAACATCAGCCACAAATTAGATCAACTAATTCGCTTGTTATTCCTCTGAGTAGTGAACTACGGTGCATATACTCCTTTTCTGCGTCACTGGTGTCAACAAACAGCTTGAGATTACTGCAGTATTAAAGCTCAGTGACTGAGCTAAATATCCCATTATACTTAAAAAGTTTCTATCTCTCGTGAAGTTCAATTCTGATTGAGATTTCTTTAGTTCCAACATCTTTGACAAATCCAAGTGATGATATTACCGACTTGTCGACCTGTCTTATGCATGCTAACGAGGAAAGTTTGCTCGCACAAGCATCGAGAAGCTAAATACAGCGAGAGACCATTAAAATGCAGTCCCAATGACACCATGATGATATGTTCAAGCAGACGTGTCATACGCAGAAGAAGATCTTCCTTACCATCGTTACCGCTTCTGCAATCTTGTTTTCCGTCGCCATCTTTCATGTATTCTCACTCCGGGTGGTGGATTATCATGAACTCTGCATGTGCTAATCCTCCTGAAGTGAGCCAACAGTTTTCTTTTTTATTTTTCTTTTCTATGACCATTCTTGAGGCTGAGCTGAAAGAATTTAAAGATCATTAGATCGCTGTTATTATTCCATGATGGATATAGCAAAAGTAGGCGAGAACTGACAAAATGCCACTTGATATATGATATAATTTTGGTGAGTTGGCCAAGCATGTGATGGTCCTACTGATTGATTTTGCCACGACTTAAGAGATTAATTCCACTTTACTAAAAAGGGTCGGCTTCAGTTAAATCAACCGCATAACACTTCCAGCCTTTTCTATTACTTTAACCGATCGTCACAAGCGGTACTACTACTCACTTTTCCCCAGTTATCGAGGATAAGTTACTATTAATCTGTCTCTTATGAAATGTTCTGTTGAAGGTTGTTTTCTGGGAGGATGTCCTTTTTGACTTAACCATCCGCTTTCATTCCACAGTTCTGCCCAGAAGAGCTTATGAACAGTAGTACGTGGTGAAAGATAAAAAGACCCTGTTCAGCGATGCACCGATCGATCATGGAACTGCATTTTCTTGTCAGAGTCACGTGAGCATTTGCTGCTGCTGAACAGATCGGAACGTCTTCAAGAAGCACGAAAGAAGAAATGGGGAGGGGAGGTAAATGTCCCCTGTTATCTCAAACGACTGTTTCCAGTTCTCAGGCTGCTGTTGCTTGCGTATGGGCATCTGTCACCTCCTCCGGTATTGCATCAGTGAAACATTTCAAATCAGGCATTCTCATCTTATTTTCTAAAGGCAAATGAGTAAAGATGACAGAAGACCTTGAAAAATTTCCGGGTGGGTTTTAATTGGCTAATCTTTTTCAACCGTGGATTTTGGGTCCTTAATGATGATTAACGATAAGATAGATGATGAGGTTATTTGGACTTTTCAAGCACCGTGCTCAGAAATTCTTGTGGGCGGGATGTACCAACATAAATAATATTTGATACGGCAGGTATGCCTCCTAGTCATCTATTTTAGAACCTAAATCCATCACAGGCATGATGCATTACGTGGATCATGAGGTGCATTATTGCAGGATACACACAGTTTAACCCATTAGGTCAGGGTCGGCTGCTGGGCGGTTCGTGGGGGGTCCAATCAATTAGACATCTTGAGAATAAGACGCACCACACCGAATACAAACTGCCTGAGTCAATTTTGTCCGGCATTCGACTATCATGACATCAATTCTACTACATCTAGCATCGATCAAAAACTCCGTGGATTCATTGAACATGATTTGGAGATCCAATCAAGATTCCGGTGTAGTTGTATAGTGATCTATGTGTAACACAGGGGTGTGTGCACATGCTGGGAAGGAGATCAATTATGCAAAGTGGGAAACCGCTCACGTGGACATGGGTCCACAGGTATCGAGCCATCGGTAAAACATTGGTTCTTTTAATGGCTTCTTTATTGCCGTATATCCAGCATAATAACGCTATTCGATATTCTGGCTATTTCCGAATCATGTCGCTCGGGGGAAAGGAGATAGTGCCTTCCTACGTGGAAAGAGTGTACAAGATGACAAGGAAACGATCTCAATCGAACCGCCCAAGCTTTTGCACACATTATTGACATTCTCCGCCGCCCATTGAGATGGACGGATGGACGGATGGATGGATGGATGGATGGGCGGTCGCAACCTCAGCTTGACCCGATTTGAAATTCTGCCCCGTTTGATGACGAAACGAACGTGGTACGACCACAGAGACGTCGCATTTCGGCCCTAGTTCATACCATGGAATGCATGATTTGTCGTAAACGACTGGCATTCTGATTCTCGAGGATCCGAGCATTTGCTGACTGAGGCATCGCCGACCCTTGGGAATCCGACGGGTCGAGAAGCGACGGCTATTGGGTTTTCTTCAGATTCGTCAGTCGATTCCATTTGATTTAGAATAGCACGATGGGTTACGCCACCGGACGTGGGGTTCCATATGGGGAACCTTCGAGTCTTGTGATCACGGACTCTCTATGCATTTCGCGTGGCCAAATTTCAAATATGAAGGTGAAAGGAGAGGCGGGTCTTCCCATTTTACGTGGTCCCTTTTTTTTTTCTAGTTTTTAAATGGAAAAATGTAGACCAATTGAGAGAATGAAAGAGTTTGCTTCTAAGGCAGAATCTCCACCAAGGCAATACTTTATAAAGAATCTTTTGAATTGCTCATCATTGATTGCATGATTCAAATTAGGTACGCATCCACCAAAATCGCGTTGTCAAACCCTTTTCAATAGAATGATGGACAATTGAATTCTACTAGTTTGATACGTATCGGACTTGAATTGCTTCGAGTCTATCTCATCTGCATGGCCAGCGCAAAAGGGTCTCAGTCTCTCGGCTTTATTTGCTCGTGAAGATCGAGCTGAGCTTGCAGCTTTGACTGGTGGATATGTGTATTATCTCCTCCCCTTTTGTTGACTTTATAGATAGAAAAGATTGGTGGTTTTTATCGTTGTTTTGGCTGCTGAGCTATAATAGATTGGTAGGTGAGAGAGGCTGGCTGAAGCTCTTCTTCCATGCATCTCGATTTTACTTTTTCTTTTTCTTCTCTCTTCTTTCTTGTTGGTTCTCTTTCGGGGAGCCCTATCTTTCGAGATTGGAGTTGGCTGATCTGGACATGCACTATCGGTGACAGAGAGATCATGAAAGCGAAGGGGCAAGGGGGAGACAGGATAAAATTGCAGATGCAGTAATATGCATCTGCGTTCTAGTGATTGTGGATGTTCGTGTTCTTTAGGAGGGACCCCCTTGGTTATTTTTTCCCGGTTAAATTTTTAAAGCCGAGCCCTATGGTTTCAACTTAGGAACATTTTCAATCCAAAGTCAAAATCCTGATCAACTTTAATCGTGAGTTAAACGAGTCGTAACTTTGATCTGTTATGGCTCAATTCCATCTGGACTGCTGGTGATAGGTTTGCATTTAGGTCAAAAAAGGCCACACTATTAGAACCTCGAAAGAGTTGGCGAAGTGGTTGAGTACTTGATTCGAATGCAATCAGTAGAATTTTAGGATGTCTCGCTCAGTAAAATCCATGGCTATGTCCATCATCATGTTGGAAGTTTGGAGTACCTTACGGGAACGTAGTAAGAATTCTATAAGGTGCGATGGGAAAAAATAACATATAGATAAGTGTGTCAAGAATCTTAAAACTTATTATAAAAGTCTAATTAAATCATAAAATTTTAAAAAATGCAATAAATTCTTAAAATTTATCAATTGGTTCAATTTAATTATTCTGTTAACTCCATCCAAGTTGATTAATGGAACAATATTTACGTGATTTTTTTTTCTTGACATTAACATAGCTAGAACATGAAAGACAAAGCCATTATGACATTGTTTTCATTCAAATTTGATTTTTAATCCAAATATATGGCCAAACGTCGCCACCCCACCCTTGCCATTGGCGACCCTTGCTTGCAGTCGGCTATGGTTGCTAACCACTACCCAAGGCAAGCCGACCTTGCCCCACCATTGCTACCCTTTCAGGCAATGGTGGGGTGGTAGCGGTGTTAGCATTGCAAGCTAGATTAAAAAAAATCATATTTGAATCAAAATGACATCGTTTTGGTCTTGTCCTTAATATTTTAGCCATGTTAATGCCATAAAGGAGATAGAAATAAAAAAAGAAGCCATATCGGTATTTTCCATTAGCAAAGCCAAACGAAATTAACGAAAGAACTTGATTACATCAATTTGATAAGTTTTAGAATCTGATTGCACTTTGTAAAATTTTATTACTCAATTGCATTTTCAAATAAATTTTAAGATTTTTAATGCACTTATCCTAAAAAAGACATCAAGTTGGTCGATTTAGATATTAAATTTTATGTTCACACATTTTGAGGGCTTTTGGTTAGTAAGCATTTTTAGTCCAAATTTGGGGACAATTACAAACAATTTCTAAACATGTTAAACGTGTGTCAATTCAGTTATAAAATTTTCAATTATGTCAATTTATTATTAAACAATTTTCATGTTTTACTTATTAAATCCATTAGGCTAATTTTGATTGAATGCGCTAATGTGGATGCGAAGTGTTCTATATAACACGGTCGATGCTAATATTGAAATTTTATGTATTGTTTTTCTCTTTATTTTTCTATTGTTTTATTTACTTTGTTTCACCCTCACCAGCACTAGGCAAACACCTCCCCTGTAGTCAAGGAATCTTGCCCCTCATTAAAAAAAAAAAAAAAAAAGAAAAGAAATGCAAAGAGATTGCTTTTGCTAATTTGAATCGTTAAAAATATTAAATTTTTATATAAAAATTTTCACGTTAATGCCAATCGTATCATATTAGATAACCATCACATGCATTAGCGATTTTATACTAAAATTGGTCCGATTGACTAAATTTAATAAAACATGATAAGGTTTAGTGTATTAAGTTTATGACTTTTTTCCCCTTATAATCATGATAATATTTTTTATGAGTCTAGAACATAAGTGTTGGTGTAAAAAAGATTTCCGCCGGAAGAAATTAAGAAAAGGAAAGTGGCTAGGCAGTCACTAAGGGGGTGCATGACAAACCAGAATTTACATTCCGAAACAATTTTTCTATTACGGACTGTTTCTGGAATAGAAATCCGTTTGATAAACCTATTCCGTTTTTCTATTTTTGTACTAGATTTACTGTTCCAAAATAGATTTTGATCAAAAATCGAAGTAGAAATTTTCTACTTCTATATTTTGGAATAGAAATCGAAATAATTTCTCTATGAAATTTTCTACTAAGATGAATATGCTTAGAAAAAGTATTGCCAATAAGATGGCAAGAGATCATAATATGCCGGAGATTCCATGAGATCGTGTTTTCAACTTTTGTAATGTATTTATTTGGGGATTCCCAATCTTTGCTTTTGTAATGTGATACTGTATTTGATGATTCCTATCTCAATTCTTGTAATGTGATATTCTACTTGAGGATTTTCCTTATTTGTAATGGTCCTTTATGACAAGCTCTATTACACTTCGTAAAATTCGCCGATTTTGTAAAATTTGCCGCGAATTGCCCAGTACACTACTTTGTGTTTCTTTTTAAAACGATTGCTTGATATCGTAAACCGTGGCGGTGATCGACATGACACACTAGCATGAAGGGGATTAGAATATGGTTGCCCACCTTCATTCTACTAGAGTTTTGGGAACCTTCTATCATGCTCAAAAGTAATACATATTGATTTCTTTTTTCTATTGTATGGAGACTATTGATAAGTATATTGTTGGACTGTAATTGCCTATCTAAGTGGATGCTAAAGAATTTTGTGTGAAAATTTAGAAAATTTGATATAACAACTCTTACTTTGTATTTTTTTTTTCAAAAAAGGGAGACTTTACTAAAAAAAAAAAAAACACTCTTACTTTGTATTTGGGTCAATGGGTTCATAAGCATATGAAATTTGTAAGAATGGACATCTCATTTGCTCCAAAAAAAGAATTTTTTTTAAGAAATAGAAATTTTATATTGTTATCAAATGAATTTCTATTTCTAAAACAAAAATTTTGTATCGTTATCAAACAGATTTTTTTGCTCAGAAACTCGTCTAGAAATAGAAATAGAAAAATCTATTTCTGTTCCAGAAACTATTTCTGGAACAGAATGATTGTCATGCGTGCCCTAAGTCTTTTGAAGCCACGCAAGAGTTTCTCATCGATCTCAATTACTCCACGACCCATTCTACGTGGGAAAGAGGCAGTATTTACGTCGTCGGGCGTGGTCTAATCCAACGATTTTCACGCTTCGTGCCCGTTCCACACAACGACATAAATTCGAATGCTAGTAACGAAATGAATTTTCCATGTCCTACCAACTCTCGCGCAACAGAAGTTACAGAACCCAAGCATGCCTCGCAAGGTTACTGTGGCTCTGACCATTAAGGAAGCGAATGATAGTCCGTCATTATATATTTAGATATAATTTTTTGCCACCATTTCTATTCTTTAAAATAAAAATATGCATTTGATAATTACACAAAATTTTGTACCTAAAAATAAAAAATTTATTTGATAATCACACATAAAATTTCTCCATACTGAATGGACGGCAGTGGGAAGCGGTTGGTGAAGGATGGTGGACAATGACGGCAGGAGGTGACGGTCGATGGCAACTAGTGAACAACAGACCGGTGGTCACCTAGTAGTAAGAGCAAATAATAAGAAAAGTTTTATATATCTTTTATGTTATAAACTTAATTCTAGGCTAAAAATTTATCCCATAAATAAATAAAAATGAAATTGTGTTATTGAACGAATTTATGTTTTAAGCCTGTTTCCAAGAAAAAAATAAATCGGATAAAAAATAAAAGAATTATCATATGATTCTTAAAAGTGCTAATAAAATTAAGTTATTCCGGCTCAAATGCGATGTCACGAGAAATGAGTATGAAACTCTGATTCGACGACGAGGGATAGCCATCAGCGTCGGTCATCCCCTTTCGATCCATTTAAAAAGAAATGCCTACATTTTTTTGTTTTATATAAAGTTTTCCGTTCACCTTTCTTTTCATTTCACTTTTTATCATCCTAGGAGACTACGACCCGCACTCGCAAGTGACAAGACACGTAATAATAAGACCGCCCCGTTAATGAATAACCCAAAAAAAAAATATATATATATATATATATATTCACGAGAATGAGATGGTCCAATTATCTACGTGGCAACATGTAAGCGCTTACTTCATGCTCCCGAATTTCATTGGGCAGTCGTGGTTGGCGAAGAATGCCGCCATCGAAGCCAAGACAGGCAAGAGCGGCCAGGTGATCGTTTTGTCATTTTGTCAATGCGTGGCGTTGCACGTTCGTCTGCCTCGCAACATTCTTTTCTCCTCTCTTTTTGGTTGCGCCGACTCTATCATTTGCTCCGGATAAGAATATTAAAAGCGTCATAAATCTTCTTACGGTGCTTATTTGAATACTATTACTTTTTCTCAACCACCTTATTATCACATGGTGTAAGATTTTTCACTAAAATACCGTTTCTCGCGAATAATCATTTCCATTCAAATGTGAAATTTATGAATAAATTAAAGCCCAATATAGCAAGAGTACAAATAAACGCCATTGTTTCTTTCTCTCTTTAAATGCTTCCACATATAAACAATGCCGTTTTCGGTATTTCCGTCTCTTTCAAATATCCATGTTTTTCCTCTCTCAACGCTTCGTCTCTGAAAGTCCTACGCCCATAGATCATAGGACAAAGCAAATCGAACTCTCTTTCCATTGGGCTTTGTCTTCTCCTCTGCTCACACACTCACTCTCTGTTCGTGGAGTGAGCTCTTGCTCGTTCAGTGTTATCCTCTTTCGCCAGTGGCCTGAACCCTTTTTGTCTAAACTATTCTTGTTGGACTTCGCAGGCTACAATAGCAAAAATATCGACTTTCGTATTTGCTTGTAGATGGAGCCGTGAGCCACTTCTGTTGCTTCTACTCCCCATTGCAAATTTGGTGAGATGATTTGCCCCATTGTGAAGAATTAGGGTTTTGGTTCAATTAGAGTTCTTGAAGATCTTATTGAATTTTGCTCCAATTTTTTTTTTTTAAGTGAGGCTAGGGTTGTTCAATTAGATAAACAAGCAACCTCATTTACCTTCTAAATTGCCATATTCAACTTATCAGCATGTCATGTCAGATTTTTCAATGAAACAAATTACTAATGGCACTTAAGTGATTAATTTTTAAAATTTACAGCACTTAAATTAGTGCCATACGAAAATTAGGATATTCTTAATATTCTTTTCCCATTTTCTCCATACATATTCCCTTTTGGCCCAAAAAGCATTTGTCAAATAGCATTACAATTATTTCTTTTGGTCAATATGTAACGGTTGACGAAATAGGAGGTTTTATTATCTTTAACCTCGAGGATTTTGTCTCAGTCGAAACGAATCAAATCATCGCATTTCTCGATGCACAAAGACCAAGTTCGGTTAGTTTCTCGATATTCACTTCTATTCATTCGATCACGCCAATTATCTTCTTTCGTTCCTTTTTTTTTTTTTTATAACAAGTTTCTCTCGTTAGCGCCTCGAAACGCCCCCTTCCCCCAGGATAGTAAACAAGGCAATCCACATCCAATGTCAATTACATAACTCGGCTTGGATCGATCGCACGTCGTGACCGCGATGTACCGAATGCATTAACACCTTCTCCACTCGAACCCCATCACAAACTAGGACTGGGGCCACGTATTTCTGGTCGCTCCAGAACAGGAGTTCGGATTTTCTCGCGAATGTTAATTATTATACGGAGAAAGGGGATTCCCCAGCTTGGACCAGTCTATGGTCTATGGAGTTGGACCATTGAATGGCGCTATTCAATGTGGCCTCATGCAGATCAATGATTGCGTCGGTGGGACGTGTCCGCCTGCGACGCTCGATGCCAATCAGTACAGCTTTTGCTCGACTTGCAGTGCGCTGTTGAATTGGGCATTTTGTCCTGAGATTTCGTCAAGTCGTGATCCCGGACTAGTTTATTTTAGAATGTCTGGCTTGCATATGCATATATTGTGTCCAAAATAAAGGTAAGTATGCATGTTGGGTTGTAGATATCTCAGATCTGTACGTATATGTATATACATATAGTTTTTTTTTTCTTCTTTTCATATTAGTTTTGAGACTTTATGTGAAAAATTACCTGCGCCGTCAGATAAGGTTGTTGGGGAGAACTTGGGTACAACAATTCACCACGGCCAAACGCAATCCAGGATCAATTTCTCCCCCGAAGCAAAATCAACTAAGAATTTCTTAACCCCCAGCAACAACCAGCAATATACAGCCTCACAAAATGCAAATATAACGCCAAAATAATAAGTAGACAAAGCAAATAACGACACCAAGGATTTAACGTGGAAAACCCGATGCGGGAAAAACCACGGACCGCCTAAAAACATCCACTAATCACCAAGAATAGCAGGATACACAAAGTATTCTTCTGCAATCCACAACTGTTAGACTCAACATCAACATTACAATCATCTTCTTCTCACCACATGCGTAGGTAAACAAAAGTTTGGAGCAAAAAAACCTTAACCGCGACTTGGAGAATTTGGAGACGGTTCTCGACGAACAAAAACCATCAACTCGTAGCCCTCGGTCTCACGAACAACATACTGAAATTTGAGCCAATTCCGACAACATTTGGCCTTCGAATCAAAGCCGCAAAGTTGCAACACTCTTCCTCTCTTCTTTTTCTCCTTCGCTGCAGTTTTCTTTTCTGGTTTTTCTCTCTCCTCTCTTTGGACGCACACACCACGTACGACAACTCCACTTCTTTTTATTCTTTTTCTTTTCTTTTGTTTTTTTTATTATTTAATGCTGGCTGGGCCCCACATGAAGGTGGACCCAGCCAACAAATCTCCCCTCCACCTCATGTGGGAAGATTCGTCATGCCCGCTTTTCTTCTACAAGCATCAAGCTTCATCACGGGCAAGGCTTTGGTCATCATGTCGGACTTATTGTTGTCGGTATGAACTTTCTCAAGTAGGAAGAGCTTCTCTTCTAGCTTTTCTCGGATCCAATGATACTTCACATCAACATGCTTCGATCTTGAATGAAACACCGGATTCTTGCTAAGATGGATGGCACTCATGCTATCGCAGTATAGAACAAACTTCTCTTGCTTCAAGCCCAACTCTTGTAGGAATTTTTGCATCCACAAAAGTTCTTTACCTCCTTCAGTAATAGCAATATACTCCGCTTCAGTTGTAGATAAAGCGGTACATTTTTGCAATCTCGATTGCCATGAAACAGCTCCTCCTGCAAAGATTATTATAAAACCCGATGTGGATTTTCGGGAATCAACATCACCAGCATAGTCCGCATCCGAGTAACCACTCAACTCAGGCTTTGCATTTCCATAGCACAAGCAAAGTGTAGAAGTGCCTCTAAGATATCTCAAAATCCATTTAACAATGGTCCAATGCTCCTTACCTGGATTAGAGAGAAATCTACTCACAACACCAACTGCATGAGCAATATCCGGTCTTGTACAAACCATGGCGTACATCAGACTACCCACGGCCGATGCATAAGGAATTTTCATCATCTCAACCTTCTCTTTCTCACTTGAAGGACACTCATTACTACTCAACTTGAAATGGCCTGCAAGTGGAGTACTCACCGGTTTACATGTGTTCATATTGAATCTTTCAAGCACCTTCTCAATATACTTCTCTTGAGATAACCACAGTTTCTTCTTCCTCCTATCACGAGTAATTCTCATGCCTAAGATTTGCTTAGCCGGGCCTAGGTCTTTCATTGCAAAAGCTTTACTCAACTCATTTTTCAAGCTCTTGATTTTCTTGGCATCATGCCCAACAATCAACATATCATCCACATAAAGTAGGAGAATAAGAAAATCATTATCTGAGAATCTTTTCATAAAGACACAAGAATCGGAGTTTGTCTTACCGTATCCTTGTTCTTCCATGAATGACTCAAACTTCATATACCATTGCCTAGGCGCTTGCTTGAGACCATATAAGCTTTTCTTCAATCTACATACAAGGTGCTCCTTGCCTTCAACTTCAAAACCCTCTGGTTGCTCCATATATATCTCATCTTCTAGGTCTCCATGAAGAAAAGCCGTCTTTACATCAAGTTGTTCAATTTCTAAATTTAAACTGGCGGCCAATCCAAGAACAACTCGAATAGAAGTCATTTTTACAACCGGTGAAAAAATCTCTTCAAAGTCTATGCCCTTCTTTTGATGAAAGCCCTTCACAACAAGTCTGGCCTTGTATCGTGGTTGCAAACTATTTTCTTCCGTCTTCAACTTATACACCCACTTATTTGTGAGTGCTCTCTTACCCTGAGGCAACCTCACCAATTCAAATGTGTGGTTCTCATGCAAGGATTTAAGCTCCTCTTGCATGGCTTCATGCCACTCATTCTTTCGTTCACATGATATAGCCTCTTCATAAGTTTCTGGCTCCCCTGCATCAGTGAGTAACACATACTCATGTGGCAAATATTTTTGAGAAGGCCTACGCTCTCTTTCAGATCTTCTAACTTGAGGTAGGATAGATTGCTCTTGCTCAGCTATTTCACCTGTATCAGCTGAAGAATCAACATTATGTGAGGACTCACCATCTTCATGACTTCCATGCACTTCTCCCCCATAATTTCTATTAACATTAGAAGGATTTGGGCTGAAACTAACTGAACGTTGAGCTGTATTCTTTGGTCTCTCCACCTTGTCAATGTCTTCAATAGTTTGATACTCACAAAACACCACATCTCGGCTTCTAATGACTTTCTTTGCAACTGGATCCCATAACCTGTAACCAAACTCTTCATGTCCATAACCTAAGAAGATACACTGTTTAGACTTGTCATCAAGCTTGGATCTTTCATCTCTTGGAACATGCACAAATGCCCGACAACCGAACACTTTCAGATGGCTATAGGAAACATTTTTGCCACTCCAAACTCTTTGCGGAACATCCCCCTTAAGAGGAACTGATGGAGATAGATTTATCAAGTCTACTGCTGTTCTCATCGCTTCACCCCAAAATGGCTTAGGCAACTTCGCATGAGAAAGCATACACCGAATCCGATCATTAATTGTCCGGTTCATTCTCTCTGCCACTCCATTATGCTGTGGTGTTTTTGGAACAGTCTTCTCAAGCTCTGATACCACTTGTTGGGGAGAACTCGGGTACAACAATTCACCACGGCCAAACGCAATCCAGGATCAATTTCTCCCCCGAAGCAAAATCAACTAAGAATTTCTTAACCCCCAGCAACAACCAGCAATATACAGCCTCACAAAATGCAAATATAACGCCAAAATAATAAGTAGACAAAGCAAATAACGACACTAAGGATTTAACGTGGAAAACCCGATGCGGGGAAAAACCACGGACCGCCTAAAAACATCCACTAATCACCAAGAATAGCAGGATACACAAAGTATTCTTCTGCAGTCACAACTAGAGACTCAACATCAACATTACAATCATCTTCTTCTCACCACATGCGGTAAACAAACGAGTTTGGAAAGCAGAAAACCTTAACCGCGACTGGAGAATTTGGAGACGGTTCTCGACGAACAAAAACCATCAACTCGTAGCCCTCGGTCTCACGAACAACATACTGAAATTTGAGCCAATTCCGACAACATTTGGCCTTCAAATCAAAGCCGCAAAGTTGCAGCACTCTTCCTCTCTTCTTTTTCTCCTTCGCTGCAGTTTTCTTTTCTGGTTTTTCTCTCTCCTCTCTTTGGACGCACACACCACGTACGACAACTCCACTTCTTTTTATTCTTTTTCTTTTCTTTTGTTTTTTTTATTATTTAATGCTGGCTGGGCCCCACATGAAGGTGGACCCAGCCAACAAAGGTGGTGGTTCCAATCCGGCCTCTTAGGTCCATTTGCAGCTCCGGATTTGACATAACAAGAGCTGTGGATGAATGATGGTAAATTCGCCATCTCATTTCAAATTCCGATCCGGAAACCAACTGAAAAGGAAATGCAGAATAACCAGGCTAGATAAAAGAAATTTCTTGCATTCCTAGATGGATAGAATATATGGCAAAGATTCAAGTACGTAGTATACTAAAATAAATGATTTCTAGAAAAATGCTAGAACTTCAAAACGAAATGTAGAACCAGTGCGAAATGTTGATGTATGGCCGCTCACATAGATAAATACGCATCTTTTTTATGTCAATTTATCTCAATGTACAACATCACTAGCATTCTCGCAATGTCATTGAGAAGAGAACAATAATAAAGATTAAAAAAATATGGACGGTGTGGTTCATTCATCTTTCTGGAAGAGGATAAAGAATTCATCCATGAGTACTCTTACACACTTTTTAAATGATCAAATAAAGAATAGCACACCACTTTTTGCCTGTTATATATAAACAATATTTCGGAAATCGAACTATGCTTAATCAGACATGTACAGTAAGGGCCTCGGCAGCAGTTGCACCATGTTCCATTTAAATTAAGCACACTCACGTGGAAAATGATATGGTCTTTTTTTTTTTTTGGGAAATTACGAGATATTGCCATAGGAATGTCAAAAACCAAACCGAAAACCGAACCGAACCGAACTAAACTAAAAACTTATTTTTTTTTTTTTTTAGTTTGGTTTGATTCTCATTAAAAATCAAATTTTTTTTTATCAATTAACCGAACCAAACCAAACCAAACCAACAAATTGATAAAAGCTTATTTTTTGAAAACAAAAAATATATACAACAAAAAAACCGAAAAAAAATGTAAAAATTAAAAATCAAATCGAACTGAAAAACTCGATTTTTCAAAAAAATCGAACCGAAATGTCAATGGGTTTTTCTCTTTATTTTGATTCGGGGTATGTCCATGGTGATTGGGCCCGGACTGTCATCTCCACTTCCCCAAAATGGATAAAAGCAGAGCCCGAGGAATATGATGTCAGAGAGAGAAGGGGGAAAAATCAGAAGGGGAGCGAGGAGGGGCAAAATGGGGAATCGACCGAAATTTCCGCCAGAGCGCGGGAAAAAGAGCCGTTGCAAGCCCCAGCCGAAGCCCCTTTCGCGCCAAAACCCTACCCCTTCACTCGGTTTCTCGCCTCTCCTGCCCGAGAAATCCCCGGGCAGCTCTCTCTCTCTCTCTCTCTCTTCGTTTTTTTTTTTTTTTCTCCGATATCAATTCTTTCCCCTTTGGCCATAAAAGATGTATTTTATTCTCTCTTTCTGGGCAGAAGGAGAATTTCTCGTAAACGAGAGCAATAAAAGTTTCCCGCTTTTGTAATCAATTTGTTTACTTTTGACTTTCTTTTCTTATTTGCCGCGAACGCGTGATCTTATACAATTTTTCATATTTTTTTTTTTTAGAATTTAAAATGCTTCCTTCGTTTTTCCCAAATCTTCAGAGAGAAATTTTCTTCTTAAGCGTGTTCGAAATATATAAGAAAAATAATTACATGCATAGCGTCTCACTTTCTCTCTCTCTCTCTCTCTCTCTCTCTCTCTCTCACCCAATCCTCCCTTACCTCACGGGCACTCTCTTTTCTTCACCGTTCGCACCGTCAAAATATTTATTATATAATCTCTCTCTTTCTCTCCTTGGTAATCTCTTTCTCAGTTTCACACACATTCTCTCTCTCTCTCGCTCTCGCCGAGACCCTTTTCTCTCGTTCCTCCTCCTCCCAAAGCCCGTCCAGCTTCTCCATTTTGTTCTGATTCCCGAACTTAAACAAAAAAAATTCCAGCTTTTGCCTTTCACTTTGGGCTTGCTCTGTTCTTCCCCTGCTCTACGCTCGAAAGAGGAAAAGCTCTCTTTTTTCTCGGGCTTTCTTACAATTTCTTTCTCGTCCGTTCTCTCTCTTTCCTCCACGCTGAAGGGTCATGGGTTTCTCTGAGAAGCCACAGGTGGGGGGCGCGTGCTTAGAATCCGAGGGAAACAAGAAGTGGGTGATCGCCGGAATCTCCATACGAACCTCGCTCAAGCCTGTGAGCACCGAGCCGAAGCCCAGGACGAACAGAGACGACGCGGATGAGGAAGAGAGGGAGACGCCCTCCACGACTCCGACGTCGAAAGAATCCAGGATAGCCGAGAAACTGCAGTGCCCGCCCGCCCCGAGAAAGAGGAGGCCCTCGTCGTCGAGGTGTCATTTCAATGGCGTCAGAGAGTTCTTCAATCCTCCCGACTTGGAATCAGTGTTCAAGCGCCATGTCGAGAGGACAAACTGAAGAAGAAGAAGAAGAAGAAGAAAAAAGTAGTTTTCGTTAATTTTTAGGAGGAAGCAGTTTTTTTTTTCTTTCTTTCTTTTTTTTGTCATGAGTTTCTACTGATCGTTCCTTCGTTTTTGTAATCTCCTCTGCAGAGAGAAGCTGACGGTGTACTATAGATTTATTACGTCATAATGACTTCGTGAGATAATTGTGGTTAGTTTGTATTAGTCCACAGGCTTGCTTTTTATGAACAATTTTGGGGTGCTTTACTTGACCTTCGTGGGTCTTTCCTCTGCTTTTTTTCTCAGTTTGGATTGTGGATGTTTTCGTTTCACTTTTTGTTTTCTTGACCATCCCAAAATTTCCCCTCATACATAAATACCTCTCAAAAAGTTTTATTCATGATGATTGAGCAAATGGAAATTAAAAATTGGTTCGATGGTTTGTTTGTCGAATTTAGTTAATTGGTAGGACCAAAATTACTATGAATCATCTAAACCTATTGATTCAACAATAATAGGAATCAAAGAGCTTGAGCATAAGAAGTATATTTGACATCACTCATATAGGGACTCAAAGTGTCTTTCTTTTTTCAAAAAAGAATATGAAGTGAAGTTTGTTTTAAATAAGGATTCAAAGTGGTTATTTAGTCTAAAAAAATAACTTCACTCACCAGTGCATCTCCAATGCATATTTCAATGGCTTGATCAGGGTATTTTTGTCCTTTTTTTTTTCATTTTCGGTTGTCTCGTTCCTTTTTTCTTTTTTGGTCAATGGTTGTGTTGTTCATCATCTTCTTTGTCCCCTGTTAGTCTTCTTCTTGCCCAAATCAAGAACATCGGACTTGGGAAGGGCTGGTGAGTGCCAACTGTTGGTAAGGGCCAATGAGGGCTCAATGCCCATCACCGGCAATGGGCAAGGGCCGCCGAGCCCTTGCTAGTCGAGTGCTCATTCCCTCATTTTATTGTTTTTCTTTTTATCATATCCGATAGATCTCAACAATTTTTTTACCCATCACTTAAACACGCCTAAGGACTTCATAATCAAAACATATTTATCCTACGGAAAATATATATATATATATTTCGTGCCTTAGCACTCCCCTCTAGAGAAGAAGAAGCCAGGTTGCCCCCTCCCTTCTTATCCTCGACCGCCTTCTTTTCTCGGTCGGGATTAGGATTCAAATGGCTTTTGGCCATTGTTGCTACGGAAAAGACCAATCAACAAGTCAATACATTGACGGCCACACTGAAGCAAATTCCGTGGAAAAAAGAAAAGAAAAGAAAAAAAAGAGTCCTTCCCTTAGAAGTAGTGAAGAATTATGAATAATTTTGGTTGGTTTTTAGTCAATGAAGAGTAAGGGAATTTCGGGCGTACAAGGAAAAGTCATTTTTTTTCTCTTACCTTATTTTGAGTTGGATGAACGAAAGACCCTAAATTTATGCTATATTTAATTCTGATCGAAATAATTTTTATATCATTTTTATTCTATAATCGATCCATGCTTTTTTTCACGTAATAATTTTGCCAAATTATGCGATTTTCATCTTTCTTTCTTTTTTTCCTTTTTGTTATTTGTCCTTATTCATGTAATTTGTATGAGGATTTTCATTGGCCCAACTTTACATGTGAGGCCAAAATGAGTTGCCAAACGGCACAATTTTCATGGGGTTCCTCCAAACTTCCACTTTACCATTTCTTATAAATAGATAGATATCAATTTTGAAATGATGCCATTTAATTTCAACCAAAAAATAATAGTAATACCATTTCACGTAAACCAAGGGACTAGCCAATCATTTATCGGCTTGATAGGATTGACCAAAAGGAACGCACGTGATATCTACCGATGAAATTATCTAAATTTGTTCTCTTGAGATGTATAGAACATAATAAGATAAAATAGACTCTCTCGTCGAAATTAATCATGAGTTCCTCCTCAAGTGTTCAAGAATTCCTGAAAATTTTAGTCCTTGTCCTAGTTCATTTTTCTTGATACATCATGTCTATAGCATCGTTCACTTCTCTTCTCTCTCCATAAAACATGAAAAATCAGCCCGAGAGACTCCTTTGTTTAATCTTTTAAAGTCTCCATTTCGTACCCGTTGCCGCTTTCACTAGACAGGATAAGGTTTAATTGATAATCTTCGTCCTCTTTCTCTCTCCCTATCGTTCTTGCCTATAGTAGTGTGCATGGAACTGCATAACAATCCAAAATTTTCTGGCCAAGTTGTTGCAAAGAATGGCCGACAAGTTTTCATAGTGAAAACGGTATGGCGGGCGATGGGAAATCTTATTCATGGCGGAGAGAGATGCTGCACGGACACATCATTGTTAATTTGACTGTGAGACAAACCTCTCACTATCTTTATCAGTTCAAATGCACGAAGCACCACATTTCCATGGCCATCCACTATTTTTTCCTTCTCCCAATGCCCCACAAGCTCATGATGGGTCCGGCCTCGGATGGAATTATACATGTAGCAAAGCCCCAAAGTCCCTCCCGAGTCCTCATATCTGTTGTTACATATTATAAAAAATACGAACCCCAAACAGTGCCAATCTTTGAGAATCCTATGTGGGGTTGGGGGAGGTGTTCCAAATACACGCTTAAATCGAAACGTTTTCAAGTGGACCTTTTCTCCTATGCGTTCTTTTGGCTGTACTGCCGTGGAGTTGATGATTTGGGGAACATGTTGAATCAACAAAACATTTTCTATCATTTAGAGCGCAAACGATAACTATTCTATTTTTTAGCATAATTTTTGGCAAGAAATATTTATGAATATATTCCCTGAATGAGTTTTTAAGCAAAAATACGCATTTGATAATGACACAAAATTTCTGTTACCATGACATAAAAAATTTATCCCTCCCACGTAGCAAGCGGCGGCGGGTGGACGATTTAGTAGTAAAGAGGGCAAGCGATGAAAAATGTTTTTATTACCAAAACGATTCTTATTTCAAACCTATTTTCAAGAACAGGAAAATAGATTCAACCGGAAATATAATGATTATCATGCACACCTTTAATATATGCAAGTTGAGATATTTATGTGATTTTGGTTGGTGTGGGGGGATAAGAGGCATGTTGACACGATGAAAGCGCCACCGAATAGTCTTCTTGAGGGGGGAATATAGAACGATATTTGTGTGCATGAAGGAAGAATTTTGCTGAGAAAGTGGGTCATGAAAACTTGTTGACCTAATCTAGGGCTTTCGGTTTGGGCGTCGGAGTAAATATGCTTTGCCTTCTTGGGATTAGAACCCTTTTATCAAAGCATGTAAGCCAAAAGTTGGAGTAGGCATATCGAGGGTTTTTGCTTTGTCTTGATTATATATGATCATGGGTGCTTTGAATTGGATAAAATATGCATGTCCCATTTCTGCAAACATCTTTTGGGGCCAGTTATAGAACCTTTACGAGATACTTCATAGGTTCATGTACATACATACATACATACATACATACATACATACATACATACATACATATGTGTGTGTAACAAAAAATTTATTGAGATCACATAGTTTTACATATTACCTAATATGAAGTTTATTATTTTAGTGAGGAACGTGAATCTTTAAAATTTAAGCTGGATATCTACATTTTAAATTTATCTCTTTAAAAGGAGAAGTGCATGTCAATGTATCAAGTGATTACTTCTCTTTTATGCATGGTCAGCTTCATTGCTAGTAGTCGCGCCACCTCTCCGGGCATTGGCACCGCCCCTCGCAGCCCCCATTCTCTCTCTCTCTCTCTCTCTCTCTCTCTCTAACCCCGTCTTTCAATTATCTTGAAACGATCACACGAAAAAGGGTCGTCTAGATAGAACCATTATTGGACCTTGATGTGGGTACGTGTGTGGAAGATCCCTAAGTCGTGCATAGAATGAGTTGGACAGATTGACTTATCATGGCAAGTTTTACAATCAATCTACGCCACTAATCATGGCATCAATCCTAACCCTTTTAACCAAAACCGGACGAGTTATCATTTCCAATTCCAAATGTCCCTTTTCCTGATCTGGTTCTGTTGACTCAGGTCAATTCAAATTACACGGCCCGTGCAATCTGCGAATGTTCGTCGCCCGCACGCATCACGCAGTCTGTCGGAACCTTTCCTGGGTTGATTCTTAAGCAATCATTTCCGAAGACGCGTTCCCTTTTTCTCAGTAACAAGACCAGGCAATGCCGCGTTAGAAGGATCTACCGGGTCCGTTGCCCTGGTCTGAACTTTATCATCATTTTGCTAATTGAAACCATAATTGTCGGTTAAACGTCAATCCTCTATAGCCCTTTTGGCGATCTTTCGGACTCTTCAACGATACAGACGACACTGATGACGGAACCCAGAATTTTATTTTGGGAAATTAATTTGCTATCATAAAGAAAGAAGGCAATCGAAAATAGGATTATCCATTGATCGATGGGCGAAAGGGCCAAGACCACTGATGAGAAAGGTCCTCGCAAGAGTCGTCGCCTAACGCCAGACTAAAAAAAGGTTTCTGTCCTTTTAACCTCGACCTTGTTTGACCCCATGTTCGGAGAGTCAGACAGCATCATCGTTTCACTCGAGCCACGTGATCAAATAATTGCAGGGTCTTGGGTAACTTTTCTTTTTAATTTCGGCGATCTCTCAGGGTTCTTGCACCATCATAAACCCTCCAGGATACGATGAATAAACAAAGCGCAAGAAAATGCAAATTTCGCGGCTCAACAAGATACGGCACGCAGCAACGCCAAAAGGTACATGCAACACGTGCCCCCCGTATGGCAAAACCCTAAAAATAGAAAATACCCCAGTCGGTAAATTCTCCAGCAGTGCAGTGCATGGCGTTGGCGTACGTGGGGACGGTGGTAGCCATTGGGGTCTGTGCAGAGTAGAGAGAGAGAGAGAGAGAGAGCATGGAATCCGATGCACAGAAGAGAGTCGTCCTGAACACGCACACGCGGCGGGGACTCCTGCATGGAATCCTATGAGGGGAGCGCGAGCGCGAGAGAGCGAGAGTTTCTAGGCTTTGATAATAATAAGGTTGAAAAGTACTATCTCTCCGTCATTAGGACCAACCAAATCCAAGGAACCCCCCCACGGCCTTCAAAAGTTTCCTGCTGTGTCTTCGGGGGCCTTTTGAAGAAGACGACCCGAATTGATTGTTATCTCATCTCTTCCCCCTTTCCTTTTCTTTTTCCTATTTTTTTATTGGCTGGGCTGAGGGGAGCTAATTATTCCACGCGGTTTCGGCCTGCCCCCAAAAGCCAAAGGGGCGCCACCGCCCACCCGCTCCCCAGACTTCGGTGCCTGCCCGAGCTGCCCGTATGTTTCTTTCCTTTCTTTTTTTTTTTTTTTTTGTGTTTATGGCGGGAAACTCCCA
This sequence comes from Eucalyptus victrix, assembly GCA_016097545.1. Lineage (NCBI taxonomy): Eukaryota > Viridiplantae > Streptophyta > Magnoliopsida > Myrtales > Myrtaceae > Eucalyptus > Eucalyptus victrix. The sequence goes on along the minus strand of CM027843.1, from coordinate 17,423,510 downwards.
AAGGAAACGACGACGGTCCCGTTCCCGTTTTGAGTTGGCGCCAAAAAAGGGAAGAGAGAGAGAGGGGGGGCGAAACGGACGGATGAAAATGGTCAGAGGGTTTCGTGTCCCGTGGCGGGGCGAATCTTTCCCGGACGGGGGCTTCGCACGGACCGGGTTCGCCTCCACCGTTCGTCGGGTAGGTTCGACCCCATAGGGTCTGCTGAGTCGGTACAAGATATTCCCCGGTGTGGCCATTTTGTGGCTCGAGCCGTGTCCTCATAGCTCTAGCAGGTCGTATTGCTATGTCGGACACTACATCATCATAACGACACTAGGTGTTTTAATTATTGGTTTGTGATAGTGATTTTCTCAATACGCGGTGGTAATTTCTTGAACAGGTTAATAACTCGGCGCCGATGACTCTTTTTGTTTAGATAGTCTCGTTTTGACCAAATAAGGCCATCAATCCACAAAATTAGCCTCCGCAAAAGAGTGGGCGTGCTCTAGTTCTACCGAACGTCGTGGCCTAGGAAAATGGAAATGAATCGTGAACTTCTCCTGCCGCGCGATCTTTCATGGTGGCCCATCCATCGTTGAAATGATTACGCTTACGCCACTCGCATCTCACTCTTCCAATAGGCCAGTTTGGACGATTCCATTAGCAACATACAGAATCGCTTACTGTGGGTACAAGTTATGGTTTGCTAATGAGCATTGCATTCAGAATTACATTTTCTCGCAAGAAGTCACTAATCGAGTGAAAAGTTTATTCTTATTATTGATAGGTTAAATTTTACTTAGGCTCAATTTGGTTTGGCCTTTACAATAGGCTTTGGAACTTTAAAGTCTTTTAACTAAGGGTCCGTTCATTTCGCAGAAAATATCATATTTCCGGAAAAACATTTTCCTATAAGTCATTTTCCGGAAAATGACTCTATTTTCCGGTGTTCGGCCAAAATCTAAAATTTGAATGGAAAATATTTTTCACCGTTCGTTAGCTCATTTAATTGTTTGGAAAAAATTATCAAAAATTAAATTTTAATATTTTTAATTGACCACAAATTTATTTTTTTATTTATATTTTTAAAAAATGATTTTTTAATTATTTATATTTTTAAAAATCGAAATTTTTATTATTTATTATTTCTTTTTCTTTTCTTCCTCCTTCCTCCTCCTTCTTCCTCCTCCTTCCTCTGCCGTCGCCTCCTTCCTCCTCCTTCTTCCTCCTCCTTCCTGCTTGACAATGGCCGGCTGCCTAGCGACTGACCAAGACCCGATGGTCAGATCTGGCGAGCTTGAGGCTCGGCCGATCTCACCCGAGCTCGTCGGATCTGGCGATAGAGCTCGAGCTCGCCTGGATCGGGAGCCCGAGCTCTACCGCTAGATCTGGCGAGCCGCGAGCTTCGCTGCCAGATCCAACGAGCTCGAGGCTCGACCAATCTCACATGAGCTCGCTGAATCTGGTGACAGAGCTCGAGCTCGCCTGGATCGGGAGCTCAAGCTCTGTCGCTAGATCCGGCGAGCCGCGAGCTCCGCTGCCAGATCCGATGAGCTCATGGCTCGCCACCGCACGACGAGTGGCCTGAACAGCGGGCTCCCCGCGAGCCTCTCGGCGCCGCCGCGGTGCTCCCTCTTCAGCCGGATCCTCCCGAGTGGCTTCGAGCCGCTGGGAAAGCGAAGCACGGCGGCGGCAACGGAGCCTTGGCCGGAGCAAGCGGGTAAGAGTGGCCGGGGAGGGCGGAGGCTGATCCCAGAGAAGGACGTCATCGAAGCCATTGCAGCAGGGAGAGCGAGAGAGAGAGAGAGAACGAGAACTGAAGGAAGGAAAAAGCAGCACGAGAGATAGCGAGAGTTGTGCGAGAGGCCGGGAAAATGATTTCCTCTTTTCAAAAGAGGAAATCATTTTCCATGATGTTAAGAAGGGATTTTCCGTTGACCGGAAAATGTTTTCTTTGACCGTGTATTTTTCGCCTACCTGAACACCGGAAATTTCGGAAAATATTTTCCTGGAAGTTGTTTTCCGCGAAATGAACGGAGCATAAATGCAAATGCATTTGGTTTGTGTTTTTGCTCAACTTTGGGAAAATATAATTGTATTTCTGAAGAGCTCTAAGAGCCTTTAGTACAAAACAGGTACCGAGATATTTTGGGAAGTTGTATTGTCGGAATGCAAGTCTTGGCATCGGTTATTGTTCATCTTTTTCAAAGATCGCGCACACGAAAAAGCTGATCAAAGGCCAATGACCACCAGTACGCCAACGACCGCCACTTGAGGGTCACCCGACCCAAGTGACTAATGGCTTGAATCGTGTGAACCAAGTGAGCACCTAGGGGTCGCACACCTTGCATGAGATGGGCAACCTAAGGCAAGGCCATCTAGCAGTCTGACGGCTAAATCTGGCCAATCGGTGGTTATACTTAAAAAAAAAAACATACAAAAAAAAATATATATATATATATATATATTAATTTAGTAAAAATTCTTTTCAAATGCAATTTTTATCAAACATCATTTTAATCAAAAAATTTTCCTAATGCACTTTAAAATTACAATTCACCGAACGTTATTTACATTTCAAAATACTCCCTTAACCAAAAGATATTTACATTTTTCCAAAGACATTCCCCAAAACCGAACCAAACGGGACCTTATTGTCGAGTGGAGTCATTAACAGAGTAGCAAAAATTATTTTTCTTTCAACTTCCTAGCAAGGTTAGAAATTACTTATAAATTGAGATACATTGATATACATATAGCCTATCAGTAGTCTATAAAATACCAGTAATTAATACCTTCTTCATGCGCTCGGCGGCTTCTTTAATAACATATATACATGGGTTTGCCTGTGAGACTAGTACCTTATCCCTTGAATTCCCTAATTTAAGCATAGACATATGACTTCCAATTCGTTCAGGCCTATCAACTAGCGATACAAAATGAGCAGTTGGTTGATAGGACAAAGCGAAGCTCCACTCACCTTGCAGTGACTTTGACACCATCTTATTTCACCCCAGGCACGAAGAGCTATCACACTCTCCCACCCGGTAGTCGCCAATATTGTACTATTGACACGGTGTCTACCTTCACCACCGGCAGGCCTCTCGATTCTTGCCTAAGTTTTTCTTCCAAGATGAATGGGAATACAAGAAGTGGCATTATGGAGTCTCCTACCCTAAGGTGGATCTCCCACCTATTTTTTTTTTTTATCTTAAGCCTTTTAAGGACCAACTTAGGTCTAGTGGTTAGTAACTATTCACATTAAAAAATAATTATCCAGGCATGATTAATAGAAAATAAGTCTGCGCCTGAAAATTAGTCATCGCAATATATTTCATGTGTAATTTGTCCACTTCCAAAAGAGAGCAAATTAATCAGAACATCTATTCTACGAAGCCCAACATCAGGCCTGCTTTGTTATCCAAATTTGGCCCAACAAAGGAACCCGTGGGCTTTTACATTTAGACCATCGTGATATATAAACTCTGAAATTTTTTTTCTTGATCAATAGCATAAAAACACCAGGCCTCTGAATATTTTCTCACAGTACACAGATCACAAATTTATTTAAAATTAATTTTTTATTACAAAAAACTCCAAAATCAGTGTATCTATGATAACTTACACCAAAGTAATTTTGTGACTATAAAAAAAATCATAAATTGATATATTTGTGACAAATTTATCATCCGTTAAATTCTGTTAAATTTGATTAATATCACAAAAAATCACAAACAAGCATTGGATAAAATCCTTAACTAGTACATTCATTAATTGTCACTTGTTATCAAACTCAACATTTTAACAATAAAATTTAATGAAAATTGATAAAAGACAAAATTATCATTGATATATCAATTGGAATTTAGACAATCAAAAAATTAATTTAGGATAAATAGATCAAATGTGTATCAGTTTGAGATTTTTTGTGGTATTAATTATTTTTTTTATTCAAGTAAAATTAAACGAGAAATATTGTCATTATGATGTTTGAGACTTTTTGCAACCCGATTAATCTTCAGTGGGTGTGACCATCTCTTGTTTCCCATTTATGACGACTCGTCATTGACGAGTATTTATCAAATGACTCATGCTTGCCCATGCAAGTAGTTAGAAAATGCAATTCCTGTGATTTCAATTCATGCTTTGTGCAAGTAATTGAGCTCTCAAACTTGTATTTGTTTTGCAAAAAATTCAGGACTTAAAAAGGATTTTTTTTAAAGAAACAGAGCTAATAAAAAAAAACACTTTTATCATAGCAATAACCTTTATTGATAATTAAACATATTTTCGTTATATTCTTGAGGAATAATTATATAGTATAAAAGAAATGGAAATAAATCAAACGAGTCACTCCCAGCTCCACTGGTTTATGCACAGGGCGCTCCTCTCCCTCGGGAGATCATCATGAAGTACAAACGCTCACCTGATCATCAACGATATCCTTCTCCTTCCAAAGCTTAGCTCGGCGCCGGAGAAGCTCCGATCGTCGTTCGACGTCGCCGATGTCGTTCGCCGCTCGCTCCAGCAGCTTCTCTCTCCACGACAACCGTCGGTTCCCGCATCGCCGTCGCTCCGCCTCCGTAGCCAGGCCGCACCGCCTCTCGTTCCCGGCCAAGCGGCAGAACTTCGTCGTACTCCGCCGCCTCGGGGGCGTCGGCGCCTCGTTCTCGGTGCATTTCTCGCTGCATAGCCAGGGAAGCGGAGCTGCTGAACGCGGCGTTGGCTTCGGGAGCGCTCGGAGTCGGTGGCGGTCGGTCGCTTCGTTTCTGCCCGGAGGCGGTTGGTGGACCTTGCGTGGTGACTCGGAGGACGCGGGAGCTGCAGATGCCAAGTCGGTCTCGGTGGTGACCGCTCTGCGCTGGATTTGGGGCTTGATTGCTGAAGATAGATTGGTGATTTATGTCGCATTCGGCTCTCTCGCAGTCGCTGCGGTACGCGATTCGTTTTCCTTGGAGGAGGTTGCGTTGCTTGGCTTGATGAATGTAAAACTCATTTGAATGGAAGAACTAGCGCATTGGTCGTTTCCGGAATAGCTGAAGTTGAAGCACAAATATGAAGATTGAAATGCATTCCGCTTTTGTGATGCTTGTGTCATTGGTTCGTTTGTCAAATTAAGATGCTTGTATGTGGATTGTTCCAGCGTGTCCTTTTGTTGGTATTGAGAATGCACGATCTTAACATCTTAGTATCGGTTGGTTTGAGTAGGGAGAAGTGCCTATGTATGTTGCTTTTGTAGCTACCACGTGGAATTAGATTTGGCCATTCTCTTACATGCCTGCTGGATGCATGGGACGTAAATTTTACAGAGGATCCTCTTTAGTCCTGTCAATTTGCTTGCTTTGGAAATAATGGCAACTGGTGGATATTGTTTGATCGGCTGTTTCCTACTTTCTTTTCAAATTCTGCTCAAATTTCAGTGGTGAAGTTTGCTTTCCGTGCAGCTTTCAGAAATCACAATGCCAAGCCTACTGGCAGCTTCCATATTCACTGCACAGAGTGGTTGCAGAGACCTGTTTTATAGACAGGTTCAGCTTTTGGGTATATTGTGTTGCACTTCAGGAATATGCAGGTCAGTTTTGCTTCATGTTTATGTTTTGTATTCGCCAATATGATAGCCACAGTCACCTGTAAGGTGAACTTTTTCCCCTTAAAGTTATGTCCAAAAGATCATTGTTGACAGACAAAAACCTGAACTGAATGCTTGGTTAGGTCGATGTAACCCCAAGCTATCTATTTATAATAAAGCCAACAGGTGAAAATTATAATATGACTTTTAGTGCTGTCATATATAAAAATAATAAAAGAAATAGACAAATATGCCCCATTAGCCAAATACTCTTAACACTCCCCCTCAAGCTAGCTTGTAGATATCACACATGCCCAACTTGACTAAAATGAATGAAGTGATTTACCCCTAATCCTTTAGTGAACACATTAGCAAGTTGATCAGCGGGCTGAACAAACGGTATACATATTAAACCACCCTCCAATTTCTCCTTGATAAAGTGTCCGTCAATCTGACTGAACAAAGGGTATACGTATTAAAGCACCCTCCAATCTCCTTGATAAAGTGTCCGTCAATCTGACTGAACAAAGGGTATACATATTAAAACACTCTCCAATTTCTCCTTGATAAAGTGTCCATCAATCTCCACATGTTCGTACGACCATGCTTTGCAGGATTGTGAGCAATACTAATGGCAGCCATGGGATTCTAACTTACTCTTAGAGATGGTGTGATGAGCACAATATACACAACAAAAAATTTTGGAGGAAGAATAAAAGTTGACAATCCCTGTAAAACTTCAATGGGTGTGCGGAAATCAAGAATTTTAGTCGGTATTTGATTGATTAATAGGCAACAGTTAAGATAACATCACTCTGATATTGAGTTGGGACATGACGGGCAAATATAGGAGACCTAGTGACCTCTAACAAATGTTAGTTCGTTCTTTCGGCAACACCATTTTGTGTTAGGTATCAACATACCTTGTCTGAAGAATAATGCCATAATTAGAGAGACACCGTCGAAATTGACCCTCAATGTATGTGCCATTGTCACTGTGAAGAATTTTTAGAGTGGCATTGAGCTGAGTTTAAATCATTCTGTGAAAGATTTGAAAACAGCAAAAAATGTCACTTCTATGTTTCAACAAATAGACCCAAGTTTTATGAGAATGACAATCAATAAAAGTGACAAACAATCAATTGCAAAAAATAGAAGTACACTAGGAAGGACCCCATACATTAGTATGTATCACAAGAAAAGAATAACAATTTTTATTATTTAAAGATGGATATAGTGAACGAGTTTATTTAGCCAAAACACAGGCTTCACAAAAAAACTTAGGTTTATTACCGATTGAAACGAGACTAGGAGAAACTTTTTCCAAAGTTCCTAAAGGGGATGATCTAATCTGCAGTGCCACTAATGGAGATCTGTTAATGCTGAATTATGAGGCGTGAAAGTAGAAACCCCACTACCTTCCAGCAGATAAAGACCACCATCCAATCTACCATATCCAATCTCCTTCTCCATTAACAGATCCTGAAAAACACAATAAGAAGGAAAAAAAGGTTATTTTATAGTTTTAAGTATCGAGTTAGACTTGTAATAGAAAGGAGACTAGTAGAGAATGATGAAATATGTAAAAGAGAAGACAACTGAAGAGTGGAGGAACAATTGATAGACCATTTTCCAGCTAAGGAAAAGAGGGTTCCATCAGCTATGCAAACTTTATCTCTGCTGGAAGTAGAGGTGTATTGATAGAAGAGACTAGAAGAACCTTTCATGTGATCCTGTCATGTGATCTATAGCCCCTAATCAATGATTCATGGACTAGAAGCAGCAGATGTATTAAACCCCCAAAGATGATACTTGAAGTGGCTAAGTTTGAAATAAAAGGGGAAGACAAATTAGCAATCGTGGAGGAGGCAGCAGCAGAAGCTTTAAATAGTCGTCAAAATGCCTGGAGTTCTTCCTGGGATAGATCAATATTAGTATTAGGTGCAGGGGAAACAATTGCAGTATGGCTTACCCTGTTTTTTGTGTTTCTTTGTGCCCTTTTTGCCTCAAAATCTGCATGTTTTCCATGTAACTTCCAGCAAATAGCCTTAGCATGATACAGCCTACGACAATGTTCACACTTCACAGACTTCTTAGAGGTATCATCAAATCGAGAGGATGAAACACATTTGGTAATAGTGCCAGCAATGGTTTGTAGAGCAGATCGATCAATAGTAGAGGGATGGAGCATTGCTATCCTATGGTTTTCTTCCGAGTGAACTAGGGCATAGGACTAGTCCAGAATAGGGAATTTAGATTGGCTAAGGACTTGAACACGTATCTGATCATATTCATCATTCAATCCTGCTGAGAAATCATAAACTTTGATCTTGTCCACATGGTTCTTGTAGGTAGTAATATTCACAACATTGGTTGGTTGATAATCAGCATAATGATCTAGCTCTTGCCACAAACTCCGAAGCTTAGCATAATATTGAGATATAATCATCTCCTTCTGAGTGGTGTTATGAGCCATTTTTGAAAGTTTATACCCTTGTATATCATTCCCAAGATGACCATAAGTATCCCTTGCAGCCAACCAAATCTGTGCTGCAGTATCAAGAAGCAAATATCCTTTTGCAATGTGTGGTTACATCGAGTTAAGCAAAAAGACTTTACCAAAGAGTCATTCAAGATCCACTTGTCCTGAGTAGTACTTGATGCATCTGGCTTCACAAAAGTGCCGTTCATATGTTCCCCAAGCCCACAGCATCCAATGTTTAAGAATACTGATCGAGACCTTATCAACTAATTTGTGCCGTCAAGCTTCACATAGACTGTACCAAAAGTAATATATTCTATACAGTCATCTTGTATAGTTGGAGAGCTTACAATTGAACCCTCAGACTTTGTGTCTTAGCAATCAACTCAAAAATTGTAAAAGGATCAACCAAACTGCCAAAACTGGCCAGAAAAAGCCAAAAATTGGATCGAAGTCCTCTAGTAGTAGGCTGAAGCTGTCGTAAAAAATCAGTCAAATCAAATCAAGGGAAGGCAAAATCGATACTTCTGCTTTCCCTGAAGAATCTGCAAAGGAAAAATATGTTGGTCCACGAACTACAATACTTTGGTCTTCACACACAGAGCCAATGGCAAGGCAGAAACAATTTCAAACAAGAAGATCCAAAAAATTGCAGAAGAGGTTGAACCACTTGTAGCAGATTGCAATGAAGTTCTAGTTTATCCTTTGAAAGTGAGGTTTAGGTCAGACACGAGTTTCGAAGAATCACCTCATTAGTGCTGCCCTACACTATGAAAGAGAGCAAAGAAGAAGGTGAGAAAGAACTACAGTGGGAGAGGGTGAAGGCGAGAAGAGAGAGAGAAAAGTAAGGTTGTGTAGAAAAGAGATTGGGGTTAGGGTTTCAGTTTAGCCCCTGCTATGATATCATGTTAAGTGACAAAAAAACTGAACTGAATGCTTGATTAGGTCGATGTGATCCAGGCCAGCTATTTATAATGAAGTCAAGAGGCCAAAATTACAATATAACCCTTATTACCGCCTGAGATAAGATAATAAAAGAAATAGGTAAATATGCCCCCATTGGCCCAATACTCTCAACAAACATAAATGGCTTTCTCATCTAGGTGCACTTTTGTATTCTGGATGTCTAGATCCAGAGTCAGTAGTAATGATGGAGATTTCATGCTTACTTTTTTGTGATATGATCTGCTAGGAAAAATCTTTTGTGTATTTGGATGTACAATCAGTTGGTGCCTCTCCTATAACATTGTCTTTTGAAATTACAGTGGCTTGCGTAGTGGATGCTTTGCTGTCGCAAATACAATCTTGGTAAGTCAATTGCTTTAAGTGCTCTCTATTCCATTGTGAATTTCTTGTTCTCTTATATGTGAATTCAAGTCAAATGAAGAAACCGAACCTATGTATTCTCCCTGCTAAAGGGGTTGTTTATAGGGTTGAACTCTAGAAATGGATTATTTAAGATAGATGTAGATGGGGGCCATTGGCTTATAAAGGACTAAGATCCCAAACAATGTGGTGCTATTTCCCTTAAATGCATATGTTATTTCAACATAGCAATTTGTGAACTGTGGATTTTGAGTGGTTCCTACCAGGATAGATGACTGACTTAATAGTGTTCTTTTTGTATTAGAGAGAGCTTGAGCAAGCCCTCTGGTTTAATTTGGTGCCTTTTACTTGCCTACTGCTTCAGAAGCATAAGTAAGTAGAAGGGAAACTCTCGAGCAATAATACAGTTTAATCATCAATGCCTAGTTCTTTCCTTTGGGAGAATTCTTCTGAACAAAGATGCAATTGCTATCTTCATTTGAAGTTGATGTGATGAAAAGCTGTGAAAATGAGTGGTCAAAGTATTGTTGAAGTTGTTTACTCTTCAGGGAAAAAAGTTGTAGGGGCCACTTGCTATAAGTTCTTATAGGAGTACATGGAAGACCATTCCTACTTCTTTGAGAACAACTGTTGCCTTTCCTCTCCATTATCTATTCCGTCCATGAAGTCCTTTGACTGCTGTTTAGTTCATCTTCATCAGTTGAAGAGGAATCTCTGTGTGAAATACTACAGCCTCTTTGTTCTATTTTTTTTTTTTTTTCATTCTTAAAATATTTGTGTTATCTACACCTACATAAGAAGTTTATTCATCTCTTTCGTTAAGTGATATTATTGGTGCACGGATCTTTCAATTTGTGCCCTTGGTTTCCTAATAGAGTAGAGGTGGTGCTTGCTATGTCTTTGCAGGTCAAGCGTCTCCGGGAAACTATATTTTCAACACTCGTTTTTCAGGTTCATGTTCCTTTAATAGTTGTAAAAGTTGTAAAAGTTTTTCAACACTCATTTTTCAACACTCGTTTTTAATAGTTGTAAAAGTGTAGAGCTTTGCATCTCAGGGACAAGCTCCACAGTAGAGAAGTTACATCTTCTAATTTTCAGCTGTTTGTTACTTTTCTTTGGGAGACTAATATAATTTTTCCAATTTTTTTGGCCCAGGATATAGGTTTTTTTGATACAAAATCAGTTGGTGATCTAATGAGTAGGCTCGGATCAGATTGTCAAAGACTCTCTCATGTTGTTGGAAACGATATGAACCTAATAATACGCAATGTTCTTCAGGTTGGACACAGATTGCTATTTAAATTTTGCATGAAAGTTTAAACATAAGTGTGTTGCCTTTTTATGTTTAGGGGACGGGAGCTTTGGTTAATTTACTGAGCTTGTCATGGCCCCTTACAATGTCAACGTTGGTTATATGCTCAGTTCTATCTGCAGTTTTTTTGGTTTATGGCCGGTAAGCTTTTTCTCCAACCTAAATTTAGTTATCTTAAGAATGATCCTTTCCTTTTCTAATTGCAGACTTACGCATTACCTTTTCATATTGTTCTGTGAACTGGCAGATCAGGAATGTTTATGCTTTCATGATAAATCCAGAAAAAGAAGTATTTATTGTCAAGTATGGGCATATGGTTTTATATTGTGGACTGCCTCCTTTCCCATTTCATCTCAAGCGAAGCTGCAAATAGTAGTTCTATTAACCTTCATTTGTGAGGATAATGCAGAATTATTATGTGATTATGTGCCTATGTATGAGTTCTGGAACCATACATTGCATAGTTTATTGCTCGTATTTGGTATGCTTTCTCCACTTGTTTCAATTCTTGATATTTTGGTAGGTACCAGAAGAATGCTGCGAAGTTAAGCCAAGAATTTACTGCTAAAGCCAACGAAGTATAGGCGGAAAAATTTTCTTAGTTCTAACTACTTTGCCACCTTTGCAATTTCTTGATGTAGTGCTATTGCATTTTATTTAAAGGTTGCTGAAGACACTCTTACCCTGATGAAGACTGTCCGAGTTTATGGAACAGAAGGAATGGAAATTGGAAGGCAATGATTCCCACTAGTAATTGCCTAACAAGTGTTTTTGTTTTTACTAATTCATTTAATTTATGCGGTGACCTTATGCAACTTACCTGATTCCATGGCTAAACTATTGCAAGCCTTTCATTTGTGTTGCACTAGGTATAAGCTATTGCTTGAGAGGTTAGGTTCTGTAAGCATTCGTGAAGCTGCGGCTAATGGATTATGGAATCTGAGTTTCCACACCCTTTATCGTTCGACACAGGTTTGAATTTTTCCTTTTGGTTGGAACCCAAACTTTTCTAAAAATTTCATTGTTCCCATGTTCATGCTGCTAATTGGCTTTATAACAGTACTCTGTGGATATTTCTGTCTTCAATTAATCCAGAATTCATATATTATTCATCGATGAAACTCTGGTAGAAAATTTTCATGCATCATCCAGATCACAAGCATAGTGCAAAGTCAGTTCTCATTGATGATCTACGTAGTCAGGAATTCTAAATCTTGATGTCTTTGGTTCGGTTGTAATGTCCTGCAGATTAATGTTGAATATGACGCTGTTTGGACAGACACATAACTGAATGCTGCATGATTACTACCTTCATGAAAGTCAATGATCTCACTATGATTTTTGTTGTGAAATCTAATTCTAGGTTTTGGCACTGCTGTTAGGAGGATTGTCCATTCTGACAGGTTACGTGTCCCCTGAGCAACTTACTAAGTATATCTTGTACTGCGAGTGGATGATTTATGCAACTTGGAGGTTGGCAGATAGCTTAACGTCGTTGTTGCAGTCCATTGGAGCTAGTGAAGAGGTTTTTCATCTAATGAGTCTGTCACCTAGTCATCAGTACCTGGCAAAAGGCAAGCACACTGAAGAGAATGCAACCGTTCATGAAAAAGCTGAAGAAGGTTTTTGATGCTTAGTAGTCTATTAACATTGCAGATTAGAATTCAAATCAAATAAGCATCTGAGACCATGTTTAAAGTCCTCATACTACTAAGGTTTATGTTAAAATTGTTAACATGTATCCATGAGTTTTGGAGTCTGTTAATGTGCATCTGAACGTGCAGACTCTCTTTGCATGTTTGGCACATTTGACATTCTTACTTGAGCCCTTAACCCATGCTTCAAATCATAACTGAAATTTTTTGCATGTAAGACAAACAGACAAATGGCTTTGCCGTAGTTTTCCATGTCCATCTCACATCTTGCCCAATGCCTTCTCTTTTGGGTAAAACATTCAGTGGGCGACCAGCCTACAGTAATCCGTAAACTTCCGTGATGTTTTGTTAGCTGAGCCCTTTGCATCGGCTGTACAAACTTTGCAGGAATTGTACTTTCTTTGTTAATGTCGCATAACTTTCTTGTGCAGGAGTTACTGTTAATTAATTGCTACCTTCTATATTAATCCAATTCTTTCTCTGCCATATCAATTGTACACAGGGTTGAAAATACAAAAGCTAAGGGGACACATTCAGTTCGTTGATGTATCTTTCCAGTATCCTTCAAGGATTACGGTATATATTAAGTCAGTCAACCTTGTAATCCACTGTCGAATATTTTCTCCTCTATGAAGTGCAAAGTTGAATATGTCTACGTCAACCTCTCTTCCTTTTGCTGGTCATCTATGTTTAGTGACAACCATTTCAATTAAATTGAGAAAATCAGGTCCTATACAACTACTAGTGATGCTCAATCCCTTCGACTAGGTAGGATTTGTATGTCGCTTTATAGTTGGAGGGGCTATTTACTAGTTCTGGAGGTTGTGGACTCGGCCCAATTTGATTGATGAAGACTTACACCCATACTATCACGGTGCTTGACTTTTAAATTGTTGATATGATTTAAGCATATGATGTCATGCGTTTTTATTCTTTGAAGCAGAAAACTGACTTAAATAGTATTCTAATTGTTTTGCTAAATTAACAGGTACCAGCTCTAGCAAACGTTAACTTCTCTATACAACCAAATGAAGTGGTCGCAATCGTAAGAGACTGTGCCTTTGGAGTAACTTTTTTCCTTTTCTGAGGGTTGATTGTGATCGATGTTCTGCGTTCTATTTGACTAGGTTGGCGCAAGTGGTTGTGGGAAAAGCTCGTTAGTTAGTCTCTTGCTTCGTTTATATGATCAAGTTGATGGTCAGGTATGCTGCACTAATATTGAGCATATGTTGAATCAGGAAATCTCAATGAACTAGGCAGTAACGACTTTTTCTCTGCATCATAGATTTATATTAGCTCCATGGTTATTTAAATTCCCAAATTTACAGATTTATATTGACGGTTTCCCCATAAAGGAGTTGGATATAAGGTGTCTCAGAGAAAAAATTGGATTCGTGGGACAGGTTAGGCATACAATTACATTTCAATGGTATGAAACTTATCTCAGGCTCTGCACCAGTCTGTAAGTACCAGCTATGTATCATTGACAGGAACCGCATCTCTTTCACATGGATATCTCATCAAACATTAGCTATGGATGCTCTGGAAAGGTCAATCAGGAAGATGTAGAGTTGGCTGCAAGCCAAGCTGGTGCCCACGATTTTATTTCAACTCTTCCCGATGGATACCAGACTGTCGTTCATGATGGCTTGCTCAGCGGCGGACAGAAGCAGAGAATCGCTATTGCTAGAGCCATCCTGAGAGATCCTGCAATTCTGATCCTGGATGAGGCGACCAGTGCCCTGGATGTGGAAAGCGAACGGCGAATCAAGGTATTTATATTAAAACATCCGTCCCTCTTGTACAACCGGTTGAAAGATAATGTGCGGAAGCAAAATAACATGTGGACGTTAAAGCCCATTGATCGTGTTTAACGTGTGATTTGCCATGTCATTAGGGCCTAATCTTCAATCAAACAGCAAGAACCGTCATCGTCATAGCACACAGGTGAGTCGCTCACACCATAGCCATCGCCTGTCTGTCTTCGCTCATCGCTTACGAGATGGGAGTTACCTATCTGGGTTGCTGGCTGTTTGCAGGCTCGGTACTGTTGAAAATGCCGATAGAATCATTGTAATGCATGGCGGTCGAGTTGTGGAGGTAAGGGTGCTTATCTAGATCCAATTGGAAATTCTCATTCATCCACGTTTCCAAATATCTCGGAAATTCCATCATTCATCCACGTAAGCAGCTGCCGCAACGATTCCATAGAACATCTTGTATACCTTTGGCGTGGTGAGATGCGCCTGTTCCATAGGTGATGCATGACGGGTATGCCAAATTAATCGCACGCACTCCGCAGGTGGGAACGCACAAGGAACTTCTCCTCAGGGACGGCTTCTACGCTCGTCTGATCAGAAATCGGGAAGATTCAATTGGGTTCTGACTTGGGAATGATGTTGGGAACTTTCAACCACAGTTGCGCGGCTTTAAACGGCCTATTGATGGGCTCATTCCTTGTTTATTTCTTCGTTTTCTTTTCTGTATCGTCACTAGCGGCAAGTTGGAAATGGTGGAAAAGGTGGATTGCTTCAAAAAGGCATATCGAACGCAAATAGGATTGCTTCACCCATGTAAAAGTCCATCTCTTCTCATTGTATTTGTACGATGTCCTATTCACGTAACATGAAATGTTTTCCGTACGGCATCTATTACGCTTGCCCCTTAATTTGCATCGGGAGAAGAATTCCTCCAATTAAATCCACGGTCATTTGGAATATCAGCCTCCTAAAGAATAAAATCCACGGTTGATGGGGCCTAGACACCAAAGTGACATACAACTATTAGACCTAACACATTTCTACAAAAAGCAGAAGATAGTATTGCACTGTTGCTAGGTCTACATAGATTATCATTTTACAAAGCAGAAGATACAGTCTTGCACCGATGGTGGGTCTGCATGGATTATCATTTTACTTGGACAGGTTATAGAATACATGTGTGCGCGCGCGCGAGAGAGAGAGAGAGAGAGAGAGAGAGATCAGAGTCTCTCGAGGGCTTCGGAGGAAAAATCTCCAGGTTGAGGAACTTGTTGGTGAGGGACACCCTTCACCTGTGTTGCTTCATCGCCCGTCTTGTCTATCTCTCGCGGGTTACGAGCCTTCAGCGGTGATGGTGGCGGGTCGTCCACTGCTCCTTTAATTTCCTTCACCGTTCTCTTGTCACTCTCTTGTTGTTTTTGTCGATCTCTCTCTCTCTCTGGTCGTCCATGGCAAATTCCTCCTCTTCCTCCTCCGTTTGCCACGCCGTTTGCCAACTGAAAACAGAGCTTCTTCCGCCGGCTGCGCATGCAGACATCGTGACACGTCGTGCATTTCTGCAGGACACGTGTGGCTCCGTTGTTCTGTCTGCTCTCATTTCACCGGACTAAGCAAATCATATGTCGAGGAAATTAGAATTTTCAAGCAGTGACGCAGCTGCTTTAGGAGCACAGAGGCACGTAGCCAACTCTATACTGTATCTGTCTCGGCTTGGGCTTACTCGATCTCGGTGGACTCTCTAGTCAAAATTTGACATGTGTCCGTTTAACCATCTAACTGTTACAAAACCCATGTCCCAAATCTGTCTATTAACGATGTGGCCATGTGTCAGGTTTTAAGATGGAGAATTTGCAGAAGACAATGAACCCTTAATGCACCTCGAATTGGGTGGATCTCGCAGGTAAAAAAGCAGGTGAATTCATTCGATTGAATAGTTCGGATGGATAACTGGATATGCCGTTGGAGACAGAACGGATGACATTATTCCTGACCATAGAGAGGATGTTAATTAAAAAGGAATGGCATTACCGAGGGCACTCGCATGTCATCATCTGGCCATAAATTGATTTAACTTAACAGCGCCAATCAGGAAAAAAAGAAAAGAAAAGAAGGATTAACTTAACAAGGCAAGGGCACAATCTTTGACAGCCCAGGCAATAGCAATGGATGAGGGGATCGATTCGTCTGTCTGACGTGCTTCTCTCCTCCTTCTTTCCCAAGGTTTCCATATTCCTTTGGATTTACTAGTGATAGCGAGGCAGGCACCTTGCCTTTCGTAGTAAGCAACTCTCTTTCTTCGAGCTTGGTCTGTCGTCTTGCTCCATTCCCTGAACTAGAGGGAAATTTTCCCTGTCTCACAAGGCAAGTCTATTAAATTTAGTTGAGAGGATTAAGGGAGCGGTTAACTCTTGATTGGCTGACCAATCCTTTGTTCCAGAGCTTGAACAACGAAGTGAAATGCTTGACTTATGGGCATTCATCATCATCGATAGAAAGATGGAAGTGTTTTGTTTTTCCATTTTTTTCATACAATTTTCATTTCTACTCCACCTTTGAATCATCTAAAATCCAATCTTTTATCTACTATTTCTGTTTCAAATTGATAGTTACTATCAATATTTACCCTTAGGTTCTCAAAGTGCATTGTTCTGCTTTGGCATTTCAATTAAAATATTTCAGTGATTTTGTTATAATTATATAAGTATTGATGGAAAGAATAGGATGAATGAACTTTAAATATATTTTCAATTCAGTTTAGCCATTTAGAGATGCCCTATACAAGAGCAAAAGTTCAATTTCTTTCATCATTGAAAATATTGTTGGTTTTTTTTATCATATTACACGAAACAACGATGAATAAGCATGTTAGCATAATTCCAATGAGCATTACAGCTTATCTAATTCTTACTATTCTCTGTTCAACATTTTGCCAAGTACTGTAACTATATTTATGTTCCCCTTGTTGAAGAGGTTTATCTACTTCCGATGTTTTTAGATAATAAAAAAATAGAAAAAAAAAATTGGTTCTTCCATGCATACTTTTTGCATTAGTTCTATGATCCTTTTATTTATCTATTTTTTCCTCAAAATTCTCCTAAAAAATTCAAATCCTCCCGCGTATTAACCTATTATACTTTCTACAGTCGAATTGATGACTCACGACACAGGTGAAAAGGTAAAATTTCGACACGTAATTCCGACACGCACGGGGTCAATTTTAAAAATTTCTAATACTTGAGGGGTCAAAATATAAATATACAAAAAAGAAGTAATAAAAGAAGTAGTAAAATTGCTATGAATATACACGCACGGGGTCAACTTTTTTTTTTTCAGTTTTGTTTTTTTATAATTGTTTTAGTTTTTTTTAAAGTCTTTTACTATGAAAGAAATAATAAAAAAAAGCTATATATGATAAATAAATAATTTTAAAAATATCATTTCAGCATTTTTCTTTAAACAATGTTTTTTTCCTCTAAGTTTTATGTATTATTGTAACAAATTAAAATAATGAATGATATTATTTAATATTTTTCGTGTAAATTAATTCTAGGCTATTATTATTATTATTTATTTATGTATTTATATATAAAAATATTTAATATATAACGTGTCGGAACGTGTCGAAATTATCTATTTTTAAGAAATGACGTGTCGGTGTGTCGTGTCGTGTCACCTGTCACGTGTCCGTGTCGGTGCTACATGGCTTGTGAAAAGGTAAAAGGAAAAAAGTAACAAGAAACAGAGGACATGCAATGACCAAAGAGCTACAAAGATGAAACAGCATTTTTGCGGCCCTGCTCTGCCCTTGGTTCTCTCTTCCTAACGTTGTTTTTTTGCCTCTTTTCCCCCTAAAGAGCACGGACCGAATCATTTCATCCAATGATCCTTCGACGTAATCAGATCCTGATTGGATTCTCTCTCTCTTGTGGGGGCGTTTGTCCCGAAAGTTTTAGCCTCCGGCGTGTGCCGCTACCGAGCAAAAAAAAATTTGCTGAAAAACGAGCTCTTGCAGGCGCGCATTGTCTGCCGCCACCTGCATAAGAGTTCACGAAAACCGGAACAGATGACTCTCTCTCTCTCTCTCTGATTTGTACCCAGAATAAACCATTGAGCAAGACGCCACCTTGATGGCGACTTTCGGGATCTCGCCAGAGCTGGATTGCTTGAGATCCTCCCGATCGCGACGAAAAGATTGGCTGCCAGCGCTTCCTTCGTGAGAAGGGGATAGACCATCGTCTCTTTCGTTTTGGTCGTATCGGCTTGACACCGAAACACGCTCCATTCTCTTGTTTCGATCCAAACGAAGAGACCTTCACGTCAAACCTCCGAAAAATATCGTTTTAACGCTTCCCTCGTTCGGTCATGGGGTCTCTAGCCTTATTTTTTCTTCTTCTGAGCTATTCGCAAGTCTTTGTTCTCTCTGAGCTTGCACTCTGCTCTGTTCAGGTACTCTCCCTCTCTCTTTCTCTCTGTACCGGGCGTCTTCCCGTTGTTTTTTCTTGAACGGAATGGACCGAATCCGAATTCTTGTTCATGTGGGCTCTTGGTTTTGACAATCCTAGTGTTCCTAGACCGCAACACGATTCTAAAGAAAAGCAAAAGATTGTATTGTTTTTGCTCCTGCTTCTTTTCTTCAGGAGCTGTTTCCTTGATGAGCTCCGTATAGAACGGCCTTGACTTGTCATGCAGTGGTTAATGTGTCTTGAGTTTCTTCCACGGAATTGGCAATTGGGTTTGGACGTCGACCAGACGTTGACCTTCAGCGGAGTATAATCCAGATCTTCCACGCATATGGGATTTTAGTTGGGATGGTTATGGGAAAATCATATCTACTTAAGTCACTTCTCTGCTTACTTTGATAAAACGTATCAGTTTCCCCAACTCCTGCGTAGGCGTGTGCTCTTTGAACAATTCTCATCGGTTCTAGAAGTTTTCTGCACATAGCAAGCCGGTTAAGTTGACGATTCTTCGATCAATGACTTCAGAACACGGGAGATTACCAGTTGTTGATTGCTACATCATTGAGTATTGCCGTAGTTACCTGGAGTTAAGCTGCTCTTACATGATATCAACAGATGCATTTTATTTTTATTTTTTTGGTGAAGAACAGATGCATTTTATTTTGTTTCTCAAAGAACTCATTTACGCCCACAGGAAAAAATTCTTCGATGTTTGGAGCTCCTCGGCGTTATTATCCCACACCTACAGCCAGAGAATCCAGGAACCTGTCTTCTTCCACGTCCTCTGCTCCGGCAACTCTCGTTGGGTGTGAAATGAAGCCCATTTACCACCAAAAGCTTTTCACAGATGATGACCAGCCGATCTTGGAAACAGCACATGATAGCACGCAAAGTGATGAAGTGCCCTGCTTGGCACAGCAATTTTATGTCTCAGATAAGGGACTGGAGAACCTGAATAGTTTTTTTGATAAGAAAGTGGAGATCTCTTCTGGAAAAGGCACGACGGTGATGAAAGCCGACTCAGACACTGAGTGTCCTCCAGATGATTCCGGGAGTCCCAGTTCGAGTGATGTTGTGGATGGAAGCCATAATTCAAGTGATTGCAAAGTAGTTTCTCAGGAGTCTCTAAGTCAGTCTCCGGCTCAGTCCAAGTCCTTATGTCCAAGTCCTGAAGGCTACTTACGCTCTTCTGCTCCTTATGTGGGAGCCAAAGAGAGTTTTGCCGGCGCTGAAGTGAGTGAGTGCACAGATAGCAACAAGAAGTCCAGCGAAAGGGAAGTTGCCAAACCATGCGTCGTGACCGATAGCAGGAACACCAGCATTGTGAATGATGTCAGTGATGAGAGCAGATCTAGCAATTTTAGCAGCATTATGAGCAAGCCGCATAAGGCAAGAGATAGAAGATGGGAAGCAATCCAGGCCGCCGAATCACGTCATGGCCTACTGGGCTTAGAGCACTTCAGGCTGCTGAAGAAGTTGGGTTGTGGCGATATCGGGAGTGTGTACCTATCGGAGCTGAAGGACAGTGGGAGTTACTTCGCCATGAAGGTTATGGATAAACCAGCTCTGACTAATCGGAAGAAACTCCCGAGGGCACAGATGGAGAGGGAGATATTGCAGTCTTTGGATCATCCTTTCTTACCCACTTTATACATGCACTTCGAGACGGAGAAATTTTCTTGCTTGGTGTTGGAGTTTTGCCCAGGAGGAGACTTGCACAAGCTTAGGCAAAGGCAACCTGGGAAGTATTTCCTAGAGCGCGCAGCCAGGTCGAATGCTGTTGTACTTTTCTCTTCTTTTTGTTTTCCATTTCCATATTGCCAGCTGTCGAGTAGATCGAGTTTGCGAGGAGAAATCTAGCTGAATGCGTCCCGTGCATCTGCAGAAAGTCCTTTCATTTCAGCTGATACTGATCATATGCTGCAGGTTCTATGCAGCTGAAGTCCTCCTAGCTTTGGAGTACTTGCACATGCTTGGCATCATATACAGGGACCTCAAGCCGGAAAACGTTCTGCTCCGAGAGGACGGGCACATAGTGCTCGTGGATTTCGACCTCTCTCTAAGATGCTCTGTCAGCCCTACTCTGGTCGAGTCCTCTAACTCGATCTCCGAGACGGGGAGCTCGACTTCCTGTGCACAGCCTTCCTGTTTCACGCCGCGCTTCTTCCTGCGTAAGCCCAGAAAGGATAACAGGTCCATGCAAAAGCCCGAGCTAGTGGCTGAACCCTCGGATGCTCGATCAATGTCCTTTGTCGGTACCCACGAGTACCTGGCGCCCGAGATCATCAAAAGCGAGGGCCACGGAAGTGCCGTGGACTGGTGGACGTTCGGCATATTTCTTTACGAGCTCATGTTCGGCAGGACTCCCTTTAAGGGTGCTGGGAACAGAAGCACTCTATTAAACATCATCAGGCAGCACTTGAAGTTCCCGGAATCGCCGTCCGTGAGCTTCGCCGCCAGAGACTTGATCCAGAGCTTGCTCGTGAAAGATCCGAAACACCGCCTCGCTTACAGTCGCGGAGCTGTCGAAGTCAAACAGCATCAGTTCTTCAGGAGCATCAACTGGGCACTGATTCGGTGTGCCAGTCCGCCGCTGGTGCCCGGGCAAGTGACGGACGGGCTTATGAAGGATGCAACAAAGCAAGCGAACGGTGTTGGAGCCGACATCGATGCAGAATCCGTCGGTAATTGTTCAGATTTCGATATTTTCTAGTTCTCTGATGCTCTTTCCATTGCTACCTCGAAACCGGGCCCTGTATACCTTGTCATCTTGGCTCCTCTACATAGAAGGAACAGCAAAAATCACCCCAACAAAGCGGGGCATTCCGTTTAAAAAGAAGAAGAATCGATTCATTCTCTAGACTTCTTCCCCATTTCCACGCTTCTCCTCTCCTAACCTGAAGCATTCTTTCTTGGCTTCCCTTCCACACCGCGGCTTAGCATAGTTCCTGTGGTTCTGTTTCGAAGCCAACCTTCCGTCAGCCTCTAAGTTCATTTAGATCGTTGTAAGTGTGAAGCTGTGAAGCTCAAGTCCCGCTCGCAACGATATTGTCCACTTTAGGTCGAAGTCCGCATAGGCCCAGAAAAGACCTCGTTACAAGTGAGGATAAGTGTCATCTCATGTATGGCACTTCACCGGCCACACTCAAACAATATGGGATTTGATTCATTTCTGCCTCCTTCGCCATCCTCGAGTCGGAACCCTACTTTGTCGGAGCCCACACCGGCTCTCTGGCAATCACTTTTTGCCTTCAACGGACCAGGCCGTGACACTAGGTTAACGGTATCAGAAATGGTGGGGGCTCGAACAAAGGATTGAGGGGTCGAAGTATCACGTGAACTTTGTACAAAGTGGGAAAGGAACGAGGGCGCAGCCCCACCACTCTCCTTCCCTGATCGTAAGCGCTCGCGTCATCCCGCCGGGAACGAGAGATTCTCTTCAAGGAAAGGGGAGGTTTTTCGGACGTCGACTGGATTATTTAACTATTTCGACTTTTAATCAGACGAAAAATCTGGTGGGCGGTCCATTAGTTTCCAATAGAAAACAGTGGAATCTTTCTTTCTGATTTTTTTTCATTTTGCGGCTGTGGTTTTCGCCCACGTCATAGGCTCAGCTTATTTCCCGAAAAATATATGAGTTAAAAATAATATTTTTTAAAAAAAGTTACTTGTATTGTTGAAAATAATTAATCGATGAAAAAACAGTTTTCATTATCGATAATAATTTATGTCAAAGTATTTTTGTGAATGATATAGTTTTTTTATTTTTGTGAGTGATTTAAGAAATTAATTTTAGGAAAATGTGTTTGAGATCTTTGATATTACGCTAAGCAAACTTACTCATCTTCCAATTTTTTTTTCCTTTTTGCTAATAACGATTGTCTTTTTGATTTGATTGGTAGAACCTCCTGCAGCCTACGACCATCGTTGCGTGTGTGGAATAATCAATTCATTACTCAATTTACATTTATAACAACGTTTGGGGAGCCGAATTTATTATAAATTGTGCGAATTCTATATGAGTTCTAAAATGACAGAAGAATATTTCCATCTTATGGAACAACTTGTGACCTCGAGAATTTATACAAAAAAGTTTCCGTAATGTTCACGTCGGAGTCACTAAAAAAATGGTGGTCTGAAATTTTCAACATAACAGCGGTGCTATCTCATACGATAGGGAAAAGAAAGAGAAACGATATGGAGAATTTGTGCAGTCGAGTTCGGTTTTTTAAAGAGGGTGACGAGCCTTGACCTTAAATCTTCACTTCTTTGCGCCAGCGACGCCGCAAGTTGCAAGGCGTTGGGGGGGACCTCCGTCTCCAGTTCTTGTCGTGCACGCAAAACCTGAACCCTTGTATTTTTAACCATTTCAGTGACGATGATGCAAACAAAACGAATGGACCTTAATATGATCAGAAAAACAAGAATCCTGAAAGTGGGAACTTTCGGGTCGTGATGTCAATTATGATTGCGAAATTTGCGACAACCAAAAAAAAATTACAACTCAACAATGTCCTTCTTACCATCAGAAATAAGCTAGAAGATATGCACTTTTCCATTGAGAAAATTATCAAAAAAACTCTAGACTTATTACACTCGTGCTGGTTCAACTCTAAACCTTTCATAAGCAATTGAGTCATAAGCATTTTGATTATGCCAATTTAATCATAAATTTTTTTTTTAAAATTTAGTTCTTTTAATACATTTTAATCAAAAAACACCGACATGGCAATCTAGTCATTGAAATGGCATCCTACTTGGCTAGCACTTACATATACTAATTTTTGTATTATTTAAAAAGAATATAAAATTTTTTATTCCTTTTTCTTTTCTTTTCTTTTTCTTTTTCCAATTCTTTTCTTACCAATTCTTGGTGAGAGCGCGAAGATTGTTGGTGAGGGTCATCAAACTTGAGCGTCAACTGGCAATCTTGCTAGCCAAGAGTTGGCAAAAGAAAAGGAAGATTAAAAAAATGCAAAAAATTGTGTACATTAATGTTGATTGTTCTATGTAAAATAGTTGATGCTGACTATATCACTATATTAGTACTTTTTAGTCAAAATTAATTGAAATGACTAAATTGACAAATTATTAAAAAAATTAGGATAAAATTGACAAATTATCATAAAGTTTCTAACTAAATTGATACAATTAAAAAGTTTAAAACTTAATTAACAAATTATCAAAAATTTTATAATTAAATTTATATAATCAAAAAGTTTATGATTGAATTTGTATGAGCATAATGGGTTTATAATTTTTTTGGTAATTTCTTCCATTTTCAAAGCAATTCGATCCGCATCCCATTTAATCCTTAACGGACGTTTCTACAATGCAAACTTTTGATACGTGAAATATGATCGCACCCGTGCCTATTGCCAACTACCTTTTCAACTACTTTCTCCACTTGCTCCCTTGAAGCAAGACTCCCACCTTTTCTTTTATTTTTATATAGGTCAAATCAAAGTCGAACGAAATTTCCAAAAAATGTTTTTTTTTTGTACTAATAAAGTGCTTTTAGAGAGTGATTTTTCGAATTTAAGCAAAATCAAAAGGTACGTTTTTCATATTTCTCGCCGAATGATTTGATTTATTATTCAAATTCTCAAAAGTTATGAAAAAACTTAGGTGTAAATCTACGAGTCTATATCAGTATATCACGAAGGTTTTGAGTTTTTCAAGTCATGGAAAAGTTAAAGCGCATGCTCTTTGAAATCATATCTGCTCATGAAAAAAAAAAAGTAAAATTGAATTCACATTCCCCCTAGACCAACCAAAGAGAAAAAATAGGGAAAGTTATACTAAAGTGAAAAATGTTTGACCCAATTACAATGAAGTCCTAAATATTTGACAACGTATAATTAGGTCATAAGTCGACATGGCATGTCATAATTTAACATGGCATTTTTTTAATACTTCATGAGGCATTGCTGCTCTCTCTCTTTCTCTCGAACTTGGTTTTGTTCAATATTCTCCAAACTTTTCTTCTAAAAATCTCAATTGTCCCAACCGAGGTTATCTCCATGTATACCTAAAAGTATCTAAAAACACCACGATAGATTCCAACATACCGCATTAGTATCTTTGCTCCAGCAATTATGAGGAAGGATCTAGTGCCATTAAATTGAAAAAAAAAATAGAATTTGATTGTGCATCGAACAAAATATACTAGGATTTCCTGGCACGGTCTTCTCTGTGAAAAAAAAAAGAAGCCCTTTTTGAGACATTTTGAAAATGAACTTTAATTCGGAGAAAGATATGCATGTGATCTTTCTTAAGATTATTGGGGGCAAATCTAAGAAATGAGTGGGGAAAATGTCACAAATGGTTTATCAACTTTCATCTAATGTTTAATTTCATCTCTAAGCTTTCAATTTACTCAATTTGGTCCCTAAACTTTCATCGTATGTTCAATTTCATCCATGAGTTTTGGATTTGCTCAATTTGGTTTCTGAACTTTTATCTAATGTTCCATCTAATCCATAATTATTTGAAAATTGATCAATTTTCTTTTTTTTAATACCAAAATTTTTTTATAAATTAAAAAAATCAAATTTGGTTTTCTTTTTTTGGTCGAAAAAATACAACATTTATGCAAAGTAATAAATGTCAATATTTTTTTCATTTCTCTATATTAAAAACAAATGGAAAATGGGACAATAATAATTATAAATAAAGATGAATATTTTGATTTCATTTTTGATTTTTATTTAAATAATTTTTAATCGTTTTTTCCTTTTCATATACAAATTATTTGAATAATGTAAACTAAAGGGTTAATACAAAAGCTCATTAATCGATTTTTTACAAAATCCTAAACTGGTATATTTATGACAAATTTACCCCAAACTAATTTCGGTGTATGGAAAATGTCCATAAAAGATTAATACCACAAAAAAATCATAAAAATTGTAAACGAGCCGCGCAAAATCCTAAATTGGGCCCAACCTGCGCAGATTTAACTCTTTTGAGAAAAAATTTAACGTGGGGTCACAAGTTTCGATTCGGTCGTAAATTAAATTATTTAACTATTTCGGTTTTTTGTCAGACGAAAAATTGATGGTCGGTCCTTAGTTTCCAATAGAAAACAGTGGAATCTTTCCTTTTTATTTTCCATTTTGCAACTGTAGTTTTCGCAGACGTGTCAGCTTGCTTCGAGAAACATATATTATTTAAAAAATATTATTCTAAAAATGGTTATTTGTAACATTGAAAGTAGTTCATTGATGAAAAAAATATTTATTATCGATAATAATTAATGTCTAGATATTTTTATAAACAATATAATTTTTTTAATTTTTTGAATAATATAATAAATTAATTTTAGAAAAAATGTGTTCCAAATCTCTAATTTTACGCTAAACAAACATACTTGCCTTCCTTTTTTTTTTTCTCCTAATAAAATTTTCTTTCTAACTTGATTCGTAGGACTTTCTACACTCGTTGCGTGAGTGGAATCAATTCATTACTCAATTAGAGATTTGGAACATTTTTGTGACATCCAAACATTATTCATAATGTTTGGAGAACTGAATTATTGTAAACTATTTCCATCTTGCAAAAATGAGAGGAAAAATTATCTCCATCTTACGAAACAATTTATGACCTCGAGAATTTACCCAATGGGTTTCCATAATGTTCACGTCGGAGTCACCGAAAATGGTACTCTAAAATCTTCAGCATAACAATGGTGCTATTTCATAAAATCATTGCCTAATATTATTCAAAATGAAATTTACCTTTTTCCTCGTTGGAGTCTTTGCACGTATATGTATGCTTGCTTTTTGTACAGAAACGAGAATGAACACAGTGTATAAATTTCCGTAAAAAACAAGCATGAACTTTTCGTAAAATCTAACAAGTTTCCATTTTTTCACATATGATTGCAGATATGACGATACAACTACAGCTCTGACCGTTGGTCAAAATAACTCCGGTTAGTTCGCCCCGACCTGATCTTATGAAAGCTGGGTCCCAATGTTCGCTCTGGTCGAGCTATAGCCATGACGATCTACAATCGAGCCTTGGCCAAACCTTCTTCTCAGGCAACGAGAATGCGTCGTCGTCGGTTTAGTTTTATCGGATTGAGGACAATCGTGACAGAAAAGGAAATATATGGAGAATTTGTGCAGTCGAGTTTGGTTTTTTTTCAAAGAGGGTGACGAGCCTTGACCTGAAATCTTCACTTCTTTGCGCCATTGACATCGCAAGTTGCAAGGCGTTGGGGGGCCCTCCTTTCAGTTCTTGTCGTGCACGCAAAACCTCAGCCTGGTATTTTAAACCATTTTGTTGACGATGATGTAAACAAAACGAATGGACCTTAATATGATCAGAAAAACAAGAATCCTGAAACTGGAAACTTTCGGGTCATGATGTCAACCATGATTCGAAAATTGCCGACAACAATAGAATGTATATAATTCGAAAATGTCCTCCTTAACATTAGAAATAAACAATTTTTCTTGAAAATATACCATTTTTTGTTGGGAAAATTACCAACAAAATTCTAAACATATTATAATTGTACCAGTTTAGTCATAAACCTTTTAATTTTACTAATTTAGTTCTAAATATTTTAATAATTTACTAATTGAGTAATGATCATTTCAATTGTGACAATTTAGGTTTAAACTTTTTTACGATTTGTCAATATAATTATTCAAATTAATTTTGATAAGAAAATGCTAACATGACAGTTACTTGACCAATGTTGACATAGATAATTTTTTGTACTTTTGGAAACTTATTTTAAACTTTTTATCCTCTTTTTCTTTCCTTTTTTTTTTCAACTCTTGGATGGTGAGGGTGCAAGGGTTGTTGGCAAGGGTTGCTAGGCCTCGTTTATGGCCAGCAAATGTTGGTTAGTGGCTACCATATTGGCCAGGAGTTGGAAAAAAAAGGAAACAAAATAAATTAAAAAAATAAAAAATGCAAAAAGTTATCCACATTAGTATCGATCATGCTAAGTAAAATAATTGACATAACTAGACCACCACATCAGCTTTTTTCGACCAAAATTGGTCAGAATAACTAAATTAACAAATCATTAAAAAGTTTATAACTAAATTATTAAAGTGTCAAATGGTTTAGAACTAAATAAGTATAATTATAAGTATTACTTTATGGCCGAATTGATACAGTTAAAAAATACATGACTCTATTTACCCCAAAAAAAAAAAGTACGTGACTCTAAATTGACACAAATATTATAGATTTACAAATTTTTTGATAATTTTTAATTTTCAAAGCATTTTGAGACACATCCCATTTAATCCTCAACTGGTAATTTCTACTATGCAAACTTTTGATGGGTGAAATGCGATCGCATTCGTGTCCGATTATTCGCAACATTTCACGTTATAATAGCGGTCATTTGCGGTACCAATTGCCAACTACCCTTTCAACTACTTTCTCCACTTGCTCCCTCGAAGCAGGACTCCCACCTTTACTTTTATTTTTATATAGGTCAAATCAAAGTTGAAAGAAATTTCGGAAATGGGATTTTACTTATAAGTACTTTTAGAGAATGGATTTTCGAATTTAAGCAAAATCAAAAGGTATGTTTTATTATATTTCTCGCTCAATTATCTAAATTATTATTCGAATTATTGAAAGTAATGAAAAAATTAGTGTAAATCTATGGGTCGATATCTGCATATCACAAAAGCTTTTAGCTTTTTTAGGTCATGGAGAAATTAAAGCACGTACTTTTTGGGATCAAATCAATTCAAGAAAAAATAATAATAAGTAAAATTAGATTTAAATGCAACCTAAACCAACCAAACATAAAAATAGAGAAAATTATACTAAAGTGAAAAATGTTTGACCCAATTACAACAAAGTCCTAGACATTTGACAATGTATAATCAGGCCCTAAGTCGACGTTGGCATGCCGGAATCCAACGTGGTGTTTTTTAGTACTTTTTGGTAGTTGAGGCATTGCTGCTGCTCTCTCTCTCTCTCTCCAACTTGGTTTTGTTGGATTTTCTCGAACTTTTTTTAATTTAGAAATGTCAATTGTCCCAATCTTGCACCACATTATCTTCACATTAGTAATGTTGGCATACCACATTAGTAATTTTGCTGGAGCACTTGCGAGGAAGAACCTGATCACACTAAATTAGAAAATTCTTTAGAATTTCATTGTACATCAGACAAAAAATTTGAAGATTTCCTGACTTGATCTTCTTTATTAAAAAAAAAAACTTTCGAGACATTTTGAAAATGAAATTTAATTTGTTCTGAAGTGGCCCAATGCATCAAACTAAATCCACCTTGATTTTTTGAGAAAGATACGCACGTGATCTTTCGTAAGATTACTCAGGTAATTCTAATTTCTAAGAAATAGGAGGAAAGTAGTTGGCACGTGCCGGCCGAACGACCCGCAAAATACGGACCTTCCGTCCGAGACCGGCCATAAAAGAAAGCAATGACCCGGCCCATCTCAATAATTATTCCCCGATTTTTTCTATTTTTTTTTTCGCTCCCGATTATCAGGATATTTAAAAAAAAGGGAAAGGAAAATTCGAAAATGCATTTGCATTCTCTACTCAGTCGCTCTCTCATTTTCGCAGCCGAAGGTCATCCTCACCTCATCTCCATCTCCATCTCCATCGCTCCTCCTCCTCCTCCCCGCCGCCGCCGCCCGCCTCCGCCGCCGCCTCCTCCTCCGGACGCCGCCGTCTCCGCCCACAGCCCGATCCATGGCCGCGGCCGCCGACAACCCCTCGACGATCTCCGCCGACGACGAGGCGAAGTTCGGCTTCCAGCGGCCGGAGATGTACAAGGGCACGCTCGCCAACACCGTCGACCCACCCTACGACCGCCACGTGTTCCTCTGCTTCAAGGGCCCCGAGTCCTGGACCCCGAAGGTCGAGGACGCCGACACGGAGATGCTCCCCAAGCTGCTCGGGTCTGCTCTCAAGGCCCGCAAGAGCGACATCCCCGTCAAGGTCAGTTCGGATGTTGGGCCGAGGTCTTGTGCTTTCCGCGCGCGTGCTTGGTGTCTTTGTTGGGTGGAAATCGGGGTTTTGGGAGCTGGGTTTTTGGATTCTGGATCTGACGAGGAATGTTCGTCGATGATTTGGGTTTTCTTGCATTTTGACTCTGTGGGTTACTTCTGTAGACGAGGCTGACTATGTGTGGAGGATGCAGTGGGATCGACTGCTCGGACGGGGATGTGTTGATTTTCCCTGAAATGATCAAATACAAGTGAGTTCATGCCTCTGTCTGTTTCTTGAAGGAGGAGTTTTACACCTGCCAGTCTTCATCTGTGAGATGGTCAACTGTTGCTTTGGTATCTGATTTGGCTTTCCTTATGGAAATTTTACGCGATGACAAGCACAGCGCCGTATTGAAAGTTTCTCGTTTCGGGTTTAACGTCGTGCCGAGATGCGGGAAGATGATGCTGTGGAATTTCCTTTTGGTTGTTGGGCTTTGAGAATTCATCCTGTCTATGGACACAGTAGTTGATTTTTTCTGAATTATTGCTTCTTTCCTTTTGCACTTGTGGAGTAGTTACTGATATTAATAGGCAAATTTATATCGTGGTTCTCCATCCCCATTACCCTCCCCACTGGCGTACCCTAAAAGGGAAAAAAACCCTTAACACCAATTTGGAAGACTGTGAAACAGATTGACTCATCACGCCATTGTTTTCTATATTTTTCTGGGTTTCCCTCAAAGGGCCTTTTCTTGATCAATCTGAAGATATTTTTGCTTTCATGACAGGGGTCTGACTGAATCAGGCGTGGATAGCTTTGTCGAGGATGTGCTTGTGAATGGAAAACCTTGGGCTTCTGGTGTGCCGGAGACACTGACTGGTTCCCATATATTTGTCTGCGCTCATGGCAGTCGAGACCGGAGATGCGGTGTTTGTGGACCTCCTCTCATGGAAAAACTAAACGAGGAGATTGAGTCGCGTCAACTGAAGGACCAGGTGTTTGTTAGCCCATGCTCTCACATTGGTGGCCACAAATATGCTGGGAATTTGATAGTCTTCTCTCCAGATTCTGAGGGAAAAATCACGGGTCATTGGTCAGTCCTGGTTTAAACTTTCTTTCTTTCTTTCTCGAGCTTTAGAAACTACAAGATATTCACTCAAATAGCATTATGTGAGTTGACTTTATGATCTGATTGCAGGTATGGCTATGTAACCCCCGATGATGTGCCTGAAATTCTTGAGCAGCATATTGGGCAAGGAAAAGTGATAGAGAGGCTTTGGAGGTTTGCTCTTTTGCTCTCTGTGCATAGAATGTGTAATGAGTTAATTTTGTTCTTTATGCTCACCAATACTGAAAAATATTAGTAGGAATTATCAAATGCTGTAGCTAGTGATGTTAACTATAAGGACTCATTGGTCTTTAGCCAATTGATCACTTTAAGCAGCTATTTTTGCTTGAAACTGTCTCGTATTGGTCTTATCTTTGTTGATGGTCCTCCTTGCAAATGATAGTTGCTACCGCTGGTGTTTGATGCTGTCATGTGGTCGGGTTCAGCTGATTATTGCTTGTAAACCGATTTTTTTTTTTTTAATTATTATTGAGAGTCTAGTAATTACATGTCTCAAGTCATTGCTGAAACTTAACAGTAATTTACCTGATAATAATGCTTGCCTTCATTCACTTACAAAAAAATGAACACTTTTCTTCACTTGCCAATGGGATTTGATTGGTGCGTAGAATCTGCCCACTATCACAGAAAGTGGGAATTAGCCTTGTCATGTTCATAGATGTGTTCGGAAGTTTCTCATCTGACCTATCAGTTAAGGCACCTAAGCATGTCAAAGCAGCTGCAAGCAGAAAGCATCTGGTCGTGTTGTTCACTTCGTTTCTTCGGTTTTTAATATTTTTGCAAAAAGGAGCAGCACTGGTGTGGAGTAGAATTTCAGTTTTATCTCTTGATCATTCCCTGCTTATTGTAGTGCAGCCTTCTTTTGCTCAAAATGCTTCTTAATACTCTTCTTCTGGTCAGTCTTTCAACTTTTTGAGCTGGAGGGATCACTTTTCCAAATAGTTTTGAAAAATCTACTGGTTATATTACGTCCCAAGGTGGTGTTGCTGTTTGGGTTGTAAGTGGCAAACTGTAGGCAGTTTACTTCCTTGCTTCTGTGTCTCTTGCTGTGTCAAACATGGGCCACTTTGTTTATCACTGGATAGTGCAAGCTTAGGAATAAGTTGTAACTGGCAAGTTGTAGGATGTAGTTCACTCCCTTGCATCTATGTCTCTTGCTGTGTCAAACATGGGCCACTTTGTATGGATTGTGGTGGTAGGCTGTAGACTCTAGCTCACTTCCTTGCCTCTATGTCTCTTACTGTGTCAAATATGGGCCACTTCGTTAGTTTCATATCACCGGTTATTGCAAGCTGAGGAATGAGCTGATTTGTGAAATCTTTGTTGTTCCTTTCTAGTTTATTCTTTTCTTAATCATTCTTTGTGCTCTATTTTCCACTCACATTTGTCACTGAAAAGGGTATTGTGTGTGCTGTCGTACATAACTGTGCAAGATATTAATGGTGAGTGGATGCAGGGGCCAAATGGGAGCATTTGCTGGTGAAGGTCAAAAGGCTGATGAACAGAAACTTCCAAATGGAACAGATCACAAGGAAAGCGGAAAGCATGAAGAGAGCATTGTGGAGGAGAAAAAGGAACCTGCATCTGGATGTTGCCAGGGAGTCAATGGCTTTTCTTGTTGCAGAGATGGAAACTTAGATCAGAGTAGCACAAGTGAGGAAAAGAAGCAGGAGAAGAAGTTTTCCTTCTTGGTGGGAAAGTGGGAACAAAGTGAAGTTCTCACCGCTGCAGCTATCGTAGGAGCTGTGGCGACTGTTGCAGTGGCCTACAGCTTCTATAGGAGGTCTTGCTAAGTATAATATATTCAAGTAATTCGTTAGTAATCATCGATGGATTGGTTCCCCTGCCTTCTCTCATTTTAATAGCATGATCAAATAAGTCCTTGGAACCATGTGGTTTGGGAGGAAATATATGTGTACGCCCCCAAAATCCTTTCTGCTTGTTAGCGCAGAATCAAGCAGAAGATGCATGTTTTCGGTTCCTGATACGAAAGCACAGGCTAATACTGTTGTTTTATATCGCGTTTGGTGTTTCTCCGACTTTGAATCGAGCTGCTTAGTGATGTACCCCTTATGGAATATTGCTGGTTTTTAGTGATGTGTGGAGTGAACATGTGCTCTGCAGCTTGTGCTACGGCTAGATTCTTCCCTACTGAATTTTTTGTTATGGCTAAGATTCGCCTGTACTGCTTCTCCGTGACGACAAAAGCTGGTATCTCTGCACATGATCCGATCAAACAAAGTGTCTGTCTCTTTACAGATGGGAACCTTTTGCTTGGTTCTTTTACCTCGCGCCACATGCGTTTGATCGGCATCTATTTTGTCGTTTATGGGGATTCTTTAGTGCGGAGTGAAATGATAAACTAATGATGTTGGATGGAGACTTGCTTAATCAGAATTCAATACAGGAAATGAATCAAGCGAGGGATTGAGTTGCGGGTTGTGTTTCCGGGATCGCGAGACATTCGTGAAGACATCTCCATTGCAGAATTCTGTGCGGACGTTGAGCTGGGATTTCGGTAAGACGAAGATTATAGGACCCGAAAGAGTAGCCTCGTGATTAATATTGGCTCGAGCCGAAGGAAGAAGTGCGCCATTAAAGAACAAACGTAAGTCTCCAAGTCCTATGTCTTTAATTGATGGCAAGAATCAGATGCGATGCTTGCTACTATTGCGCGATGCCGCATGCAAATTCGATGGTAATCCCTTTTTGATCATCAGGGGAAATTATATTCAAGTAGAAATGAGGAAAGACTTAGGCTTAAATAAGAAAACCAACTCTGAAATTCATTCAGGTTTTTTTGGATCTGGTTGAACATTCATCACCATGGTGTTTACTAGAAACGACCAAAAATGAGATATTTTTGTAGATATTTTTTTGGAAGGAAATAACCAGAAAGCGAAGAAAGAGAGGATGACATCAGGGATTGACTGGGGAAGGTTCGACTTCGGGACACCTAAGTTCGGCGGCCGTGTCGACACTTATATATTTTGTCCAAATTAATATAGAAATGAATAAAGAAATTAGGGAAAATGCCAATAAGCACTTGTCACTTGTTATTAATCGCCACGATGCACTCCCATAATTGACTAAAGGGTTCTTCCGTCGACATTGACAATCCGGAGCCTTCCAACTTTTTTTCGAAATATATAGAATATATATTATTTTACGACAAAATTATATCATGGCTTTATAAATTTGCTTCTTTCGGACGAATTTCGGAGTTCACACGTTTCCAGAGCAATTAGTGGGTGGAGTGGACCCTGAACAATCGGACAGCCTATATTGATATTGTGGTGGATCCTTTGAGATCGATTTGATAATGACATTTAGCCGAGTTTAGCGTTACGTTTAGACTCCGTGCAGAGTGTTACTTTTTTTTTCCCCTTCTAAAATTCCCTTATTTTCCCTTTTTTCTGTGTAAGGACGAGAGAAGAATTCAGCCCGACCAAAAAAGCCTGGAATCTTGTGAAACATCATTAAATCAGGACGAGATTGAGAAGAAGATAAGAAGAAGACGAGCTTCTCTACAAGAAAAGAAAAAAAGGTTGTTGTCCCCTTCGTTACCGTTCCTTTCGCACGAAAGGTATGCCGTATTCTACCCTCTCCTTTTTCTATATTCTATATTCCCCCCCAAGAAAAAGGAAATTCTTTTTTAAATCTTTTTAAAAAACCCAAAATTAGAAAGTTGGCCGAAAGTTCCTCCATCCATTTCTTATTGGAGGTTCGTGGCCATACCGGTCCTGCGTCCAATTAAAGCAAATTCATTCTACCGTCTAATTTTTACTCTTTTTTTTTTTTTTTTTTTTTTTTCACTTAGGCACAAAACAAAGCATATGCTTTGGGTCTTTTAATATGCTTCTCCAATTTTGATCCCTCTTAATTGAGTCAAGCTTAAGTGGAACACTCAGACTAGTTCGTCCATTTCATTTCTCATGAAACAAGTAGATACGATATACCATGATTTCCTTGTTTGACGTTACTTGACTACATTATTTGAACTTAAATTGTTGTCCACCGTTTTAAAAACCTAAACTTTTGATTGAGTTTTAATGATTTTTTTTACTTTTGTTTTTTTAAAATTAATAGTAATAGGGAAAGAAAAATCTTTTGACAAATTCGAGGAGAAGTGATATGAAGAGTAATATACTTACCATAGGTACTGTACTTACCTATTCGATCAGGCAATTACTTCTTTTTAGTTTATTTCAGTTGGGTACACGCAAATCAATGTACAAATAACTTTCGAGTTGGTCATCTTATTAAGTAAATCTCTTACAAGACACGCGTGGAATAATCGATGCACTGAGGAGAAGGTAATGCATACGATTCATTGTCAGTGTAGAGTCATGCTGGCGTTGCATCAGATATGCCTAATGTTAGATCATATTTACTGGCCAATGCCATCATCGACGGGGGGAGCGAACCGCTTTGAGATTGGAACAGATGGTGCAATGAGAAGCGCTTGGACATGGAGAAACCTGACATTCACTTTTTGGATGATGAAAGGATCTGCTAAAAAGAGGATTATAGAGTCAATCACATGTACAGAGAACCCAATCAATCAGTGCGCGGATAAGCCAGCTAAGGATGGCGATTGAAGGAATCTCTCGGAGGGATGTTTGCTTTTCGTGGTCATTGTACTTGGCGACGTTAAGCCTCTGTTTTTAGCCGATACGAACGGAACAGGGGCCATTAACCATGGTTAGCCCCGCCGTGAAATTGTCCTAATTGCCGTAAGTCAGTACAGTACTTTTGATTAGTCGCCGAAGGGAAGTCCTCTGCCTACCAGGGAAAAGGAAAGGTGCGCACTTGCATGCTCCTCCTCTCAGGGCCTATAGAGACGCAACGAAACGAACCAGAGCATCCGATGGCAAAAGCGTAGTTGCCTTTTTGTTTAATCTTTTTTCTGGTTTTTAAATATTACCCACTATCTCTCTCTCTCTCTCTCTCTCTCCCCCCCCCCTTCCTCTCGCTTGCCGAGACGTGTATGGTGCGTTCCTGTTTGCATACATATTGTTAACATATAAAAAAAGTTCGATCGAGTATGGCAATATCAGCAGCCTCTGACGTGCTCGGAGTTGGTGGGTAGTTGGGTCTCCGAAATTCGAAGCCGATAACAACAAACTATATAATATAAACATTTGGCAAACAAATGTGAGCTTACTCATCTCTGTTTCATCTCCATCTCGTATTAATCAAAACCACTGTCTGTTCTGTTCGTGTCTGGGTCTCTCTTTTTCTCCTTTTTAGTTTCCCTTTTCATTTCGTTTCGTTTTGAGGCTTGAACTGTCGTCAACTTACGAAAAGGAAAGTTTTTGAGATTTGGGTTCTTTGTTTTTTCTTGTTTTTGTTGGTGGGTTTTGGTGAATGAGAAGTTGGGTGTTCGTTTGGTTAGCTTCTGTTGAGTTTTGATGTACAGCTGGAGTGGAACAAAGGGAAAGCGTACCCATTCGTGAGCAAGATCAAAGCGGGGCTGAGGCAAAGGCGATCCTCGACGATGCCCTTGAATATGATTCACGCTTCTGATGGATGGCCCCGTGTTCACTTGACTGGGCCATCTGGTTCATCTGCTGAGGTTAGTCCGTTAGTTCCTGGATACTCTTCTTTTTTCGTTCTCTTTTTGGATTTTTTTTTTTTATGAGCTTGATTGGACGGGTTAAAATGATATGTAGACATTGTTGTGGGGAAAGTTTTGTATTATATCCCTATTTATTTTTGTTGTTTGAGGTCTTAAATCTTAGGAAAGATAGGGGGCGGAATTGCTGTATGAATAAAGAACTTGTTTTTTATGATTTGAGTTTTGCTTGGTTCACTGTAATTAATGCCAAAGTAGATGTGTGAAACGGCATGCACATACATGATTAGTTCCGTATGATGTTCCCAAGAACATCTGTATGAGTCGTGTATGTGATGTCTATGAAAGCAATCTGTTGGATCTGGAAGGTCGTCTAAGTTTTTAGTGATGGATCTGAAGATGGTTATGTCATGTTTGAACTTTGACTGAAGCATCTGGCTGTCAGATAAATGAGTTTCTCATGTTGGATCAGTTGTCTCCACTTCAGGAAGACTGGGACCTTTTGACTAGAAGAATGAGCTTTGCTAATATTGCAAACTACGACTTTTGCCCCTGTTGTTAGTTGTGGCCTGTCACCTACTGATTGAAATTAATGATTTCAGGTGCTTCTCTATGGGGGGCAGGTTGTTTCTTGGAAGAATGAACGAAGAGAGGAGCTCCTCTTTATGAGCAGTAAGGTAAACCTAGTGCCACATATTTGCATCTTGATTCCATACTAGAGTTGTATACGTGCATATAAGTAAATGCATGAATTTATGAACACGTGATTTTGTTGTGGAAGCATGAGGAATGTTGAATTGACAGCCAGCTTCTATCTAACCGAAAGGGAATCTTCTTCATTGTAGAGGAGATAGATAGCCAAGCTTCTAAAGTTATTGAATAGCTTTTTCATGGATTTGTCATATTTATATCAAAGTGATAACTATTGAGGTCATGAATGCTTGATAAAACCATAGTGTCAGCCATCAAAGGGAGAATATGTATAGAGGGAATTGCATGTCCAGGGTTTTCTTTTCTCACTGATCATTAGTATTTTCAGCACCATCTTTTATAAGTCTTCCAGATGTCTTTGTGAACTTAATACTTTGGTTTTCTGTTTTTTTCTGCACATATCTGTTCCTCAATGTTTCTTGAGAAGAAATATGTACCTGGTGTTTGTATGCATGAATTGGGGGCTTTTCACTGTCAAATTTGCACTGCATTTAGTTAATTGATCTCTCTTGAAACATCAGTTCTCTTAATGACTTCTTTAAACTTTTGTAGGCCATCTTTAAGTCACCTAAAGCAATTAGGGGAGGTATACCTGTTTGCTTTCCTCAGGTGAGCAATTGGGAAAATAAGCATTCCCAGCGAACAAATGATTAACGTTTGGAAATTGTTATACTGACTGTTGCTTCCTTGTTCAGTTTGGAAATCTTGGTTCTCTGGAGCAACATGGATTTGCAAGGAATAGAGTGTGGTCTGTCGATAGCGATCCTTCACCTCTACCTCCAGCTGACAGCCATTCAGTGGATCTGATACTTAAGTCTACAGAAGAGGACCTCAAAACATGGCCGCATAGGTATGCTTGCGAACCTTGATATTTCTGCCAGATGTGTCGCTGTGAAGCCTTCCTAGAGGTCTGTGGTTCTTAGCTTTTGGATTATTATCTGGTGTCCACCAACAGTTTCGAGCTCCGACTTCGTGTTTCTCTGGGTGCTGGAAAGCTCACTTTGATCCCCCGTGTGAGAAATACTGACAATAAGGCCTTCTCGTTTACGTTTGCGCTCACAAACAACCTCTCTGTCTCGGACATCAGGTTTGCTTGCCTTCTCATGCAAAAGCTCTACCTTTGCCTGTTACTTTTAGTGCCATTTCCTGTAAATCACATTGTACTTTTCTCAATCCTTTGATGTCAAGATACTAATGTCTAGAGCTATTGTCTTTC
Source organism: Eucalyptus victrix (assembly GCA_016097545.1). Classification (NCBI taxonomy): domain Eukaryota; kingdom Viridiplantae; phylum Streptophyta; class Magnoliopsida; order Myrtales; family Myrtaceae; genus Eucalyptus; species Eucalyptus victrix. The sequence goes on along the minus strand of CM027843.1, from coordinate 17,385,389 downwards.
TTTTCTTCTTTTTTTTCTGATGAAGCTTCTAGCGCTATAATTATATTTCATATCATAACATCAAAATCTTAAAGCCTGTAGTTGGTTCATGTTTGTTAGTAGCTGAACATGAAGAGATTCAATTTGCAGTGAAGTGCGCGTCGAAGGCTTAGAGACGCTTGATTACTTTGATAATTTGATGCGAAGAGAAAGGTTCACAGAGCAGGCTGATGCAATCACATTCGATGGCGAGGTTATGCTCTTTTCATGCTAATCCGATTAGGATGCCTACAGCATTTAAGTTCATTCTTGAGTTTAGCTTCCCATGTCACATGTGTTCTATTACTTGCACATCATTGATCTTTCTCGTTCAACATTTGTGTTAATTATCTAAAACCTTTGTATATGTTTGGAAGATTTACTGGTTTATGTATTCTTAGATTGACAGAGTTTATTTAAGCACCCCAACAAAGATTGCTATCATAGACCACGAGAAGAAGAGAACCTTGGTGCTCCGGAAGGATGGCATGCCGGATGCAGGTAAATGATGTCCAAAAGTCTGTTTCCTTTTGTGGTTCCTTCGCTATGTGTGACAATTCATTCTTCACCTTAATCGTCTGGGTAAATGGTCATATGCTTACAGTGGTATGGAATCCTTGGGACAAAAGGGCAAAGGCACTTTCTGACATGGGTGATGAGGAGTACAAAACTATGCTCTGTGTGGATTCTGCTGCTATTGAAACACCGATAGTTTTGAAACCCTTTGAAGAGTGGAGAGGCCGTCAAGAACTTTCTACTGTTTCATCAAGTTATTACAGTGGGCAATTAGACCCTCGAAATGTTCTTCGTGGCTTTCACTGAATCTCGGCATGTTTTTAGATAATTTATATAAGCTGCACGCCCTGTAAATGTGCCCATTTCTTTTCTTTGTTGAGAAACCAAAACAGCCCTAAGTGATAGTTGCCTGCATTTTCCTAGGTCGGTCAAGCTATCAGAGGGTTTAGAAACATAAATGTGTTCTATGTCAATCCGTCTGGTATGTGAGAATGCCTCTTGTTTAGTGATGTTTTCATACCTTATGCTGCTGTGCATCGTGATATTTGTCGGAGCAATGTTTTGCATCTAGAGGGGGAGGAGGATTGAACAATCAACTCATTGCCCTTTGATTAATTGAGGCATCCTCCCCAAAGTTTCCTCTCTCTCTCTCTGTGGGCGCACGCGTGCGCTGCGCATACATGCAAACAGTCATGCAAGTGCACACATGCTTTCTTTGTTTTTCTCTTCTTTACACATGCCTCAGATGTTAGCGAAGTTGTCAGCTTTATGTTAATGAATTACCAGTACAAATGTAAACTTTGGAACATGTGTGAAAACCAATATTATTGTAGAGCCATGTGATGATATTTGCTGCTGTAGCAATATTTGGATACATTTCAGAAATTGGAGTAATAAGTCCGTTAACATAATCTTACTGCTTCATTGGGCAGAGGAGGAAAACCGGTGCACTGCCCTTATTTCCATTTGTGTTCTTCCATCACGCCTCTAGAAAAGCTTGAGCATGGACATCCCAAACTTTTCTCTGGCATCCATGTCGAATGTGTTGTCTCCGAGATACGTATAGACGTGGGCCCTGCATAGAAGTTCGCTCTGTATCTTGCTCACCACCTTATCCGTCACTGCACCCCATAAATTCTTTCTTCAGGTACTAATTCAGGATTAGGAACATACACATCTTTTTCTGTTCACTGTGTTCTTAGATCTTACCTTTAATTTGGTAAGTATATCCTGGAAGGCGAGAAATCTCCATTATAGAACCAGGTGTTAGCTTGATATCATCAGATGATTCATCCAGGACCCTGCCATAAACGCTCTAGAGATGTCACGATGGGGGACAAGTTATCGGAAAGTTCACGCTTGTCGTGGTTGTATATGTCTAATGAATAAAGGGCTGTCGCATAATTACTTGTTTGTGAGATCCTCATGCTTATTCCCACCGGTGAGCTTCTTAATGGCTCCTCCAAGGCTTTCGCCGACGTTTTTTCTTATCATGCTCATGGTGAGGCCAGAAAATACTATCACCATTCTCACCGTCATTCCCACATCACTGTCTATTACCTTCTGGTACATTTCCTTTGTTGGCGTTGCCGGGGCCTCCCTGAACTCGGACTTCAGCAAATCTCTAAGCTTCTCATTATCTGCATATATACCTGCAATATGGGGAAAGTCAATGGGTGTGTTTGCTTCGAGTAAAAAGGTAATGCCATCCATTATGTAACATCATGACTAAGCCTCAGAGTCGAAACGTCTACAGGAGTTTCAAGAATCCAGAATCCCATTCACTTTGGACGAGTACCGAGGCTGTTGTTTCTTACGCGTCTTCGGTGTATTAGTCTACTACAATTAAATAATCATGTCTTTTAGTTCTTCTTGAGTCAGATGATCAGCAGAGGGTTCATCTTTTATGCTCTTACTGCTAGACAAGCAAGACATCATTCATTCAGCAGCAAGTTCAGCAGCGGACTAGATCTAATCCATCTAGCGACTGTCGCCGATTTTTTGCTGCTCTGAAAGTGAAGAAGATCGACACCTATCTGAATTGTGGAAAAATCACGCGAGGACGACATGAAGATGCTGTTGTGCATATTCAGGCATGTTTGATAGTATGTACTCACCAAAGCCATAGATCTTGAGTCCCACCCCGAGCATGGACTTCTTCCTCAAACCTACAGAGTTCAATTGCTTCCCATCCTCCAGTCTAACTGGGAATGAGATCCCAGTCCTTGGCTCCACTTCAACTCCCACCTTCTCCTCTCTCTTCGCCCCGGGAACCTCCACTCCGTCCCCGCTCGCTACATCATTCTTCGACTCGACCTTTGACTCCGCCGTGGTTGCCATTTGCTCTGGCCCAGAGTAGGAAAATGGGTGTGCTTGCAATGTGATGGGGAATGCAGTAGGGGGTCGCCTTGCATATTTAACATGAGATTGTGCTACTTGCACTCCACCTTGTATTGCCATCAAACTGACCTCGGTGTCGGCAAAAGTAGGTGAGGGTGAAGTCAGTACAAGTAAGCTGCTTTAGCTTGCTATTGAATTGCGGTGGGTGGATCCCTGATTTCGAGGTGTGCCAATTACTATGACTCGCCCGTTCCGATCATGATGATTTGACTCAACGTGTATTTAAAGAAGGCGGTCGGAATTTGGTGGCCGTTGCTTGTGGTTGGGAGACACTTGGATGTACCACAAGTTACCCGCCCTTGACTCGTTGAATGTTTGAGCTCGGGGTTTAGTTCTCGTCGACTTTCGAGCGTCGGATCGAATCGGGTCTTTCACTTCTTAATTTGAAACCGATGTGGGCTACCATATGCATCTTGCTTTCCCGAACCGAAAATTACAAAAGTGATTTTCTTTCTCCATCTTGGAGTCGAGAGTTTTTGTGCCACGTGAAATTGACATTATTTTCCTTTGTCCTCTTGGTTATTTATGAAAGGATTGTCTAGAGTAATCCTAGGTATGAATAGCAACTAAGTTTTTTTTTTTTTTTTTTTTTTTTTGATTTGGAAACCGTTGTACAACCGGTAATCAGCAACATAAACCCGGAGCAATCCATAGGGACCCATCTTTCACGGACCGTAGGTGAGTCACACAATGAAGACGAGAAGTTTCGAACCTCTTCCATATCGGTTAAGGGGCGAAGCACGAACCATCTCATCTATCGCGAGATGAATATGAATAGCAACTAATTTTTTTTTTTTTTTGGTAAATTGGATAGCAACTAAGTTGCTATTCAATAAAGTTGCTTTTCAATAAGGCTACAAAATAATGCTGACTTATTGCTCAGTGGGCATTTGAATAAGTTTGAGTCAAAATCGATGCTCAATAAGAGCCTATCACATCACTTGATAAATTAGTTTTGTCCAATGTTTTTGCTTATCACTTGTCCACTTTAATCATGTCCAATCAAAATTAGTTAAAATTATTATTTGGCAAATTTTTATATAAATTGATATGATTAAAATATTTATAAGTAAATTGATAAATTATTAGAAAATTTTGGATTGAATTGACAAAATTAAAAAATTTAGAGTCGAATTAGTGACATAATAAATTTAGGATTTTTTGAACAATTTTCACTGTTTCATGCTCAAGACCAGTCTATGTTGGACGGGTGATTCAATCGTTTGGGCCTGTTTCCCTTCTTGTTCGGTTCTTCTTCCAGGAATCCACCGAAAGCCCTACGCCACATCAAGAGCGGCTCAAGAACGCTCCCTCTCCCCAGTGCTTCCACGAGTCGGAAGAGTTCGTGATGGAGACACAACGGAGCAGACACCGTAAGGGCGCCAAGCGTCGCAGAGCTCAAGGCAACGAGCAAAACCGCGATGCCAAGAAGAGCAAATCGGAGCCTCCCGGTTCCAGCTTCCTCGAAAAGGTCCCCTTTTGCTTCGTGGGTCTTTGTCTATCTTTCCGATTTCGTAGAATTGGTTTGTGGGTTGGCGGTAGTTTTGATTTCTTGAGTGGAGACTGTGCTTTCTTGAAGTCTCTGGAATCTGTGTCGAGAGCTTGCGGTGACGAACGCGGATGGATTTTGATTAGCTCACCGGTTGATTCTGATGGGTTTCTGCAGATGAAAGCGAGGTTATCCGGTGGGCATTTTAGGATGATCAACGAGAAGCTTTACACCTGCACGTACGTGTTTCTCTCTATTCGGATTTGTATTGTGATTCTCGACGTTTTGTTTTAATGTGCATTGTAGTCGCGTTGATGGCGAATGAACATGATTGATAGAGCCGAATAGCTTGCTTAACTAGTGAATTTGTACTATCTTTTCAGCGGAGAAGAAGCACTTGATTATTTTAAGGAGGACCCATCTCTTTTTAATGTGGTAAGATGCTCTTCTTTTCAATGAAAAGGTCATTCAGTCGATAAACAAGTCTTCACTTCTCTGCTCTTTTACGCTTCAATGGCTGCATTGTGTATGTGGACTTTTTAGATAAAAAGCTTGCATTGCTTAGGTGATGAAAGGAATTGGAAAGAGCATCACCTATCACCTTCATCTCACTTATTTGTGTGAGGAGAAAAGTCAGTCTCGTGGAGTAAATCAATTGGGAATGAAAACAAGTTTTAAACTTACTTATCTGCAAGTCGGCGTCTGTGACAAAGTAACTATGTGTAAGTTTCTGCAAGTCAGAAAACTATATCAAATTGAATGTGTGACCGCATTTCAGTCTTTCCAAATCTGTGTTCCACAAGACCAAATGATCAAGGTGTTCCTGTTGTTGGTCTGCTGGGGGAATCAAGATTTGGAGTGAGCTACTAATCCCACTGTGCAATAGCTTATTGATTCAGTTATCAGGGAAATACCAAGTGTACTACCACCAAATTTTAACTTTAGTCAAGAGACTTGTTTTGGCTTTTGTTGACCATGGTGGAATGAGTTCATTTTGCTCAAATAACTTCCTGGAAGAGCAACTTGCTTAGTACTGATAAAAAGAAGGAAAAATAAGCTGCTTAGCAACGCCATCATCAGGGATGAATATGTTATTCGACTTCATATCAGCAGTTTCTTGATCATCCTGCTAAGATTTGTTTCTGTGAAATGTACATATCAGGGTCTAGATCTTCATATCAACCTTCTGAGAAGATGAGGCCATAAAGATTGGTCATTTGGATATAACAGAGTAAAAACAGGTTTCTGGTTGTTCTCAACGAGAATTGCCTGGAATTAGTTTCTTCTAGGAAGGATAACTGTCCATCATATTCTTGTGCTTTGAAATAAAAATTGCCATCTCAAATAAGTTATTCGTGCATGAAATTTGTCTGCACATCACTTTATCAGTATGGATGCTATAGTCTAAGTTAATTTCAGTTACACAATGATTTTGCTTTTCCAAAGGTTGTTTCAACTCTTTTTGACTTAATTTTCCAGTATCATGCAGGATATCAGGCTCAAATGTCTCAATGGCCTGAACAGCCTGTTCATAAGATAATAGAATGGCTTCAAGCTCGCAGTCCTTCATTGACCGTGGCTGATTTTGGCTGTGGTGAGAGTTAACTGGATAGGTTCTGCAATGATTACATTTTAGTTGGAACATCAGATGCGCTGACCATTATCAAAATGTCTGGACTAATTTGAAATGCTACTTATGCTTTGTTACTATTTCCAGGAGATGCCAGGGTAGCTAAAAGTGTGAAGAACAAAGTTTTCTCATTTGATCTTGTCTCAAATGATCCTGATGTGATAGCCGGTGATATGTCAAATGTATGGATTTCTCCTATTCAACTATGCAAGTACGAGTTAAAATTGTTTGCGGTAACTTCCATGTCAAAATTGTATGCCATCACTTGTTTATGATTCACGGTTAGAGATGTGTTCTGTGGATCCTTTTTTGGCATTGTCTTCCCATTATACACCAATACCTTCCTTGTTGCTCAGGACTATGCAAACTGTAAGTAGCATGTTGATCCTTTCTGTGTAGGAACTTTTATTTTCCAGTAGAGTACTACAAATGCGAATCAACGAACAACTATGAATTTGTATTTCATATTTAATACTATCTTGTGGATTTACTTTTTCATGTATTAGTTGTTGGTCTGTGCGTGGTCCAGAGTTAGTTGAATGAGGATTCCATTTATTTTCTTCCTGCAGACATGCCTTGATTCTTCTTCTGTTGATGTTGCCATCTTCTGCCTTTCCCTCATGGGGGTTAATTACCCAAATTTCCTTAAGGAAGCACACAGAGTTCTCAAACCAAGGTGTGTTGAACACTTTCCCTGGGTTCTTTTGGATTGAAAATGTTGACAAATCTGTGTGCATCGTTGGGCTCATCAAGATTCTTTACAGTGGATGGCTTCTTATAGCAGAAGTAAAGAGCAGATTGGATCCAAAAACGGGCGGAGCTGATCCTAATAAATTCATAAAAGCTGTTTGTGAGCTAGGATTCACCCAAGTGTCAAAGGTCAGTTTTTGCTCCTTTCATTCTCACTGATTATTTGCCTTTCAGTTTTTGACTTCTTGGTAAACATGTGCAGGACTTCACAAACAAAATGTTCGTTCTATTTCACTTCACGAAGCAGGTATGCTTTGTCTTGGCAACAAGGGCACTCTGTGGAGACCCAGAACTCTGTTAAGCCAAATAGAAAAACTCATTATCTTTGTCTTTTGTAGGAGAAGCCAATTTCAAAGAGGAAGGAAATTGCGTGGCCAGAGTTGAAGCCTTGCATATACAAGCGTCGCTGATGTCAAAGCCTTTGAGATCTATACATGTTGTTCGAGAGTTACTTCTGTTTTGTCGTCAATTGTCATAGGTTACGGCTCGGCTAATGTTGATCTCGACCTGCGGTACATAATTATGGAAATCATGGGCAATCTGATATGCAGAAGGATTCTTTTTGTTCTGAGGTCGTTCTTGCAAGGATTTAGGCAGGAAAATTGAGCTGGTGTATGTTAGCTGAGCATGAAAAAGATAAGCTTTTTGGTGCACGAAGTGAATCTGCCAGTGGATCTTTATATTTATTTCTCTGCTTACAATGCTATAGATTACAGGTAAGAGTTAGGCTGCACAGTTTGATTTTTTTTGCCCCCTCTTCGGGTACAGAGGAAAACAATAATTAATGTGCTTCAATTAAATGTGAATTATTGGCTAATGTTTGTTGTAATATTTGTTCTTAGACCAGCGCCGTAATATGATTTTCGTGAGTTTTTTGCTCAAGATTCATTTCAATTCGGTGACCACTCATTTTTTAGGCTTCATTTATCTCATGAAAAATAAATAATTTAAAAAAATATTTTCATGAATATGATTGTTTTTATTATTTAAAATAATTAGTTAGTGGATAATGTTTTCATTATCAACAATAACGACAATGGAAATATTTTTTATTTATCTATTTTTGTAAGTGATGTTAGTGATGATTTTTATGGTTTTTTTTTTTTTTTTTGGTAAATATATGAAGTCTCTAGTGTTATCTTTTTTTGTCCTTTCGCAATTGTGACCAAGGAGCTATCACGTCCTACCTAAACAATTAATTATCTTTAAATAATTTGGCTAAAGTAGATTAATGTAATTGAGATGAATTATTTAGTGAGAATATGCCGACACGATGTTGCTAAGGTTTGATGGCACTAAGGATGCCAGTGAATGCGGTATGGGCTGAAAGGTGATGGCGAGGAGGCCTGACTAATTCATTTTGTTGCAGTCTCGGTTTAGCCTAGATTTTGTGAATCCAAAGGTGTTTATGCCATGATTGATTGAACGACTTGTTATCGTTCCATGTGCTTACTTGAAATTCTTTAGTCGGAGATTACAAACATTTTTTCCGTGCTATTTGTTGGAAAACAAGATTAAGAAAAAGAAGGAAATGGAAAAATTCACACTTAAAAACGCAAGTCGTATTGCAAAGAGAAGTTTGGTTGTTGCGATAGTTTCCTCTGGAGTTGTCAAAAAAAGCCTAACCCGATCCGATCCGACTTGTGTTTACAATTTGGGTCAGAGAAAGCACTAATCTCTCATTAGTCGGGTTGGATCAGAGTAGCATGAAAATCTGACCTAATCCAATTCATTGACACTCCTAGTTTTCTTATTAACCTCACAACTTGCTTTGGGGCCTCCATTGACCACTTCATGAAAACCTAGCACTCAAAAGCCAAGACACTTGAAAGCTCATAATCTGTATATTATGACAAAAAAGTTGTGAATGTGATGAGAGATTTAGGGGCTGCATGTTTTCGTTTCTTTTTTCTATTTAAGAATAAAAATTTTGTTTTTTTGTTCTCGGGAACAAAAAAAGAATAAAAACGCATTTATTTGCGTTTTTATTTAAAATCTAATTTTTTGTCCCGGAACACAAAAAAGAACAGAAATGAGAAATAAAAAAAAAATTATTTTTTGTTCCATAAACACTTTTGAAAAAACACTTCTTCTCTCTCTTATCTTTCTTCTTCCTTTCTTCTTCTTTTCTTCTTCTTTTTTCTTTGGCCAGTTGTCGGCCTCGACCATAGCCGATCGGCCGTGGTCGACGACCTTGCGGAGCGTTGTCGGCCCCCTACGAGGGCCAAGCCTCACCATGGCTAGGTGACGCTCGACATCGCCAGATCTGGGCGAACCCGAGCTTGCCCAGCCAAGGCAAGGCTACAACCGAAAGAAGAAAAAATAAAAAAGAAAGGAAAAAAAGAAAAATAAAATAAAAATATTTAAAAATTAAAAGAAACAAAAAAAAGAATATAAATTTATTAAACGCGTTTTCTATTCATTTTTTATTCCCCTAAATAAATTTACCAAACGTATCTTTCTCAAAAATTATTTTCCTAACACGAAACATTTTTTTTATTTTTTCCCTAAATAATTTTTTAATAGAAACATTACCAAACACACCCTTAGTGACTTACAATCCGGCTATCACAAAAAAGTCATCTACTCATTACCTTATAAATAAATTTCTTTTTTTAATATTTTTTCCAATAAATTTATGAAGCAGAAAAATATTTAATTCCACAATTATCTAGCAAAAGATTAATAATTTGACAAGACATTACTTGAATTAGGCTAAAATGATGAATGAGTAATTTAGTTTATCGTCATCCGTGAAAATATTTAAATCTCAAATAAATGTCGATATAGAAAACATGTTTTTGGCAAAAAAATTTTAAAAGGCACGAACAGTCCTCTTTGCAAATATATTTTCTACAGTTATTTGTTTTTCCGCAAAACAAGAGGATTTGACGTTAGAATTTTCCAATTAAAGAAGTACTAATAGGGGGAAAAAAGCCAAAAAAAAGCACCCAAAAAAAAAAGAAAAAAAGAAAAACCCCAGAGGACCACTGGTCTCTGCTTGCAGAAGGCCGGCTTAAACCCTAAAACTTGGAAGGAAGAACCCTCCCAAGAAGAGAGCTTTCCATTGATCCGACCGAAAGCTGCTAACTCAATGGAAGTATAGGGAAACAGGCTTCGCCGGACGTCGGAAATGTTCGCGGCGACTGCCCGGAACCTCCAAAGGCATTCCTTGAAGACCCTCTCCTCCATTTTCCTCGCCAATCACTCCAGGTACTTTCTCTCTCTATCTCTCTCTCTCTCTATTGCCAATCTTCCTTTTCAGCTGACCCAAGTCGGCATATTTGCAGCACATAGATGTTCCACTTCCTTAGATAGAACATGGGTTCTGGGTTTTATTCCCGATCGAGTTTGGCCCTGAATTGTGGTCTCTGGTCTCTGTGGTTGGCTGCTGCTCATTTCTTGGGCCAATTCATCGAAATCGTCAAGAATCGGATTGCATTGTCAGTTTCATTTCCAGTTTAAGGCACCAATATGGTGTCTGCATTTTCAGTTTTTGTGTTATGGTTTGTTTTTGTTAGCTAATGTTCTTCGCATCGAGACGGTGGAGCAATCTAAGGGGAAAAAAAGAAGACGTGAAAGTGCTCATTGATCTATGACTTCTGCTTGCATTTCGTCACATGCTATTTACTATTTGTCCTGTCCAGGAATGCGATTCTTCTTAATGGTGATCCTGCAAAGCTAATGTCGAGGGGTGCGGTTCAGCTGATTGTAAATGGCGAAGACCATCTGCATTCCTCATTTGTGGCGCTCAATCCCTTGAGCAGTTGGTCCCGTTCAATGTCGACCAAAGGGAGGAGTATGCGGAGCAAGGTAGAGAGTAGAATGCGCAAGGAGTCCGGTAAAACCTTGAGGGAGATTCGAAGGGCTAAGAAATTGAGAAAGAAGCTGATGACCGATGAGGAGAGGCTTATCTATAATCTGAAAAGGGTATGTTTTTTTTTCCTTTATGAAAGCATGTGAAAAGGGTGTAAAATCATGTCCTTACTAGTTACATTTACTCATAAGCTTCTCTTGTCACTGCAGCGCCTTAATTTTGAAATTTTGGGTTCTTGTAATTTTGGATTGACTCCAGTTTTCAAATCGATTGGCTGTTGATGGTCATGATAAAGCACGTCTAAGAGTTTCTGCATTTGGTAAGTAAACAGGATAGATTTAAATGGTCTCAGTATCAAGAAGTCTTAAAAGACCTATGGGGTTGAAGCATGCCAAGGGCGTACATCCCTTCCTGTTTAAATTTTTTCTCAAATTTTTTCTCAGATCTGCCAAAAGCAAAATTTTCTGGAGCAAGTGTGGGCTGATTAAGTCTAGCTAATGTGTTCCATCTAAACTATCATAGGAGGGTAGCAGCACATTGTATATGTTCATCTTCTTATACACCACATATTCTGGTGACTTCCCTTTTCAGAGAATTAAGATCTTCATCTGTGTATAGGCACTTCAATTAGGATGTTCTGGCAAAAAAGAGTTTTTTTGTTGTTTTGCTGTTTGCTCTGTCATTTATCACCGGTTGATTAGCTTCAGTTACATGAGGATCATGTGCATGAATGATCGTAGAGCTTGCTAGTTAATGGAGTGTCAAGAACTCCTGTTAAGAAGCTAGAATTTTATTTTTTTTTAATGGAAAAATTTCCTTCGACCTCAGGTTTTTTTGTTTATTACTTAGTGGCCTCTGTAGTAAGTTCAATAGGACCTTTATTGTTCCGTTTGCTTTTGATATATCTCTATGATGTGATTGATGAGTGTTTGAATTTGAATGGGTATGCTGAGTCTGTAACTTTATAATGTCCCGAGTCTTAAGAGACTGGATTCTTCCTCGTTTTCTTAGCTGCTTAGACACTTATTTATGGTTTCTAGCAATTCTCAATTTATTTGTTATCTCTATTCTAATTTGTCCAGGCCAAGAAGAAAGTGGCACTGCTCCTGCAGAAGCTTAAAAAATATGAGTTACCTGAGCTGCCACCCCCACGGCATGATCCTGAACTACTGACCCCTGAGCAGCTTCAGGCATTTAAAAAGATTGGCTTCAGAAACAAAAACTATGTTCCCGTTGGTGTCAGGGGAGTCTTTGGAGGAGTAGTACAAAATATGCATCTGCACTGGAAGTTTCATGAGACTGTGCAAGTTTGCTGTGATAATTTTCCCAAGGAGAAAATCAAAGAAATGGCAACCATGATCGCAAGGCTGAGTGGTGGCATTGTTATCAACATACATAATGTGAAGACAATTATCATGTTCCGTGGAAGAAACTATCGCCAGCCAAAAAATTTGATTCCGATCAACACACTCACAAAACGAAAGGTGAGTAAACATATAATGTCTTCAAATTGTCATTCATTCAAATTGCAATAAGTTCAAGAAGTTGGGGTTCTTTCTCCAGCTGGACCAGCTAGGCCCTATGTGCAAAGAAAAAGATTAAAATGTCCTCGGAGTTGATCTCTGATCTACAAATTATCTCTGACAAATCCACTGGTCATTAATTTTTCATTCAAAAGTGGGTGGTCAAACTGAATTGCGTACCAATTTTCTATATAAAGCTTATAATTTCAGCTTCATCCCTTGATATCTTTTATTATTTTTACTATATGAGTTGCATTTACAAAAATTTGTCTTGCAGGCACTGTTCAAGGCCCGATTTGAACAAGCTCTTGAATCTCAAAAGTTGAACATAAAGAAGATTGAACAGCAGCTGCGTCGAATGGGTGTTAATCCTGAGGATCCAGTTGCCATGGCCAGCATCCAGAGAGTTGCTTCCACATTCTTTAATGCAATCGACAAAAAAGAAGGAAGCCCGTATGTTTTTCAAGATGATAGACAATCAGAAGCTGAGTCAATGCATGACATTCAGCTGTCTGCACCCGCTGCTGATAGTGACCAGGAGGAGTTGGACAGATTCATAGCCGAGATAGAGGATGCAGCAGACAAGGAATGGGCTGCAGAAGAAGCTGCAGAAAATGAAGAGGCAGGAAAAATTAGGTATTGGAACAGAGAAGAATTTGGAGGACGATTCAAGAGACCGGAATATGGGGGAGGCAATGAACCTGATAGTGAGAGTAGAGGGCCAAGGAATTGGAAGGATCATCGTGGCAAGCAAGCTATTGATAGTGATGAAGACGAAGATGATGAATGGGATTCTGACGATGCAGAAGAAGCAAGTGATGTTGAAAATGTTAATGATGATTCTGATGAGGAGCTTGCAAGATCTAGAGTATTTAGGCAAAAGCATGAGAGGACGAGGAAGCCTAAGAATTATCAAACTCCCCCTAGAAATGCTAGACCTAGTGTTAGAAATAATATGGTTGTAAAAGAATCCGAGTCTGACAGTATGTTAAACGATCTTGAAAATGTTATGTGGGACTCTGATGAAGGGGAAGGTCGGGATTCAAGACAATCACAAACTAGCGCCAGCCGTAATTACCAGAGCAGCAGTGATGAAGATTCTCATCTTCATCAACCTTTGCAGAGTGACCAAAATAGATTCCACAGTTCACGTGATGAAGATGACCAGTCCGATGATGATATGGACGGATCTGATACCTTCGAAATGTCAAACAGGAAGCAGGAAAAGTACACTAGAACCAGTATTCAGGGACATAACCAGAGAAATGCCAAGTCCAGCAGAAGGATGATCAAAGATAATTCTGCATGGGATGAGTCAGTTAGTGATTCAGAAGTCCCAATGCAACGATCAGACATGGACGAATACTCAATGTCAAGGGGAGGGGATCATGAGCACAGAGGAGAGAACGAAGGAGATAATAATGTCAATATAGATGAGCAAAACAGGAGAGAGGTTAAAAAAGGTAAGACACAGAAGCAGGTGGATGACTCCTGGGATAGTGATTAGCTCTTCTTCTGGAGCAGTTATTCTTTTGCAAGTTCCTGTGAAATTTGATTGGACTTGCATGTTAAGTTTAAAATGCAAGGTTGAGTTTTGTTGAATGGTACAAGAACAGCGGCATTATTGATGTTCGCATAGTGAGAAAATGTAGACTCTGCATTCATAAACACGTTCATGCTGATCTGCTAGTCCTAGTCATTCTTGTGAATACTTTTCACCCTTTATCATTTTACAAGTAGAAGGTGATGGACCTGCCATTGGGTAGACTACACCTAATTTGTAGTTTGGTGGAAAATAAATGGGCCTATTCTATTGTATATCATCCTCTTGACAAAATTTGATAAAACTAAATATTTGAGGGAGGTTGATCCAGACAATTAAATGTAGAAACTTTCATCAACTGAACAATGTGTTGTGGTAATTTCTCATATCAAATTGATTGAGAACCAACGTATAGGATTTGACAGTTGAAGGCACGACCCCATTGCAATGGTCCATTGCTGTCGAGGGGGTCTTCAAGATGACCTAGGAAATGAGATGGAAGAATGCCTCAAACTAGTGGGTAGTGATGTTGTTCTAAACAGTTAATTTTATGCATTGTGGTGCTGATATTTGGGCAGAAATAGAGAATCCATGTCTTTTGGTGCTTTATTCACTTGGGGTTGGATTAAGACATAGGAATCAGGACATAAGAATGGTAAGAATATTCACAGCATGCCTCTTTCTGTCGGTTGTCGGTTGGCTTGAATCGATAATTATTCTCACAGTGAAGGGATTCCATTGATTTTGTTGGTGGATTTCCAAGAAATTGCTTCTCTCTCTCTCTACCCTCCCAAGATCCATGAGCTTAATAAGAACAGATCTCATGAGGATGCTTGAGTCTGGAGGAACTGTAGTCCTTGAATTAGCATAGCATGATTCTCTATCTAGCTTACTATGCAGTCAAAGCAGAAAGATAATGTAATGTGATGCATGTTGATCAGACTGTCAAGTGCAGAAACGTATTTTTCTGCAAAAGCAGATACTTTCATTTAATCATGATCATGGTTGGATGAATCTTTTTCTCATTGTCATCTTTATGGGTGGATTTGATCCCTCAAATTAGATATGCCATTGTTAAAAGAGGCAAGATTTAGCATATAACGAGTTGAGTGAATTTGAAATTACTCATCTTTATCTAAAATATGTCATGTAAGACCTTTTGTTAATTAAAAAACTGTGTTCCCCTGGTCTTTAATCAAATAACACTAATTTTAAGAGGATGGGAAATTTTTACATGAACAAGATTATATTCAGAAGCAATTATGATTGCTTGATGTAAGTGAACATCATGTCAAATCCATCATCACTATCAAAGATCGCGATCACTCTGATTTTCTAAATGAAGATATTTCACATTATCTTTGTAGGATTTTAATTTATTGTTTCCCCTAACAAGTGCGTTGCTACAGAGTAGGATCAACTCGTAGTCAATTTAAAAAATTGCCCAGACTTTATCACAAAGAGAAAGAAACGGAAATGCAATGGCCCATGAAGCTGACCATTCGCACGCGCGAACGAATTGTCAAGAAAAAATTGGCCTGCAGAAAAAGCCAAATTTGCTTACCAAGCATCCATCCCAGAACTCCGCATGCCGCTGGCCATTGATCCACATGTCTAATTTCCCAAAAGGTTTTGCTAGCGCAACATTTTTTGAGCTAACGTAAGAATAATAATTTATTGCAAATAAAAAATTCTGAAGTGAGTAAGCACTGTAATAATTTATAATTATTTATTATTAAATTTCTTTGTCCATAAGAGATTATTATTTTTATAATAGATTAAAAATCGTCACGTATTATTTCTTTTTTCCAAATATTATAGTCTCCTGAAGTACTCGTAAAGTACTTCTCTTGTGCTGCACAAAAGTCTAAGGATTGGTTGACTCCTTCATCCTCAATGACTCGGTCAACCATAATGGGTATCATGCGGGGAGTGGACACTGCACTTTTGGTTTTGGCACACGGAATATTCCACGAGAAATAGCAACAAAAATCTTATGGGACGCGCCTTTCTTTCCCACCCCTGTTTGCCCTTTCAAAGAGCAAGGGTCTCCTATCGAAATGGTGCTTTGGTACACAGTGGCTCGATCATAGCGAGTTGATATCCAAGGAATACATCGAGGCGGGTTGTACAAGGTCATTCGAAACATTGGTTAACTAGTCGACTCGGCATATGTCCCTGATAGTTGAAAAGGTATAGGATGAATTGCAAAAAAGGAGGTCCTATGAATGACTTTTCAACACGGGTATGAGGTTAACAATAAAAGACGCACGCGCGGCTAGACACAACCAACGTACGGATCAAATTGACTGAGAAACTTTCATGAACTAAACTCAATATTTGAGGGAGGTTGATGCAGACAGTTAAATGGAGAGACTTTCGTGAACTAAACAATGTGTCGTAGTAATTCGTTGCACCAAATTGATCGAGAACCAACATACTGATTGGATCCATGACCGTGGAATGGTGCGAGTGAGAAAGATGAATGCCTCAAACTAGAGAGTGAATAATCTTGTTCAAAACCACTAATCTTATGCACTCTGGTATTGATATTTGGACTGAGAGGGAGAATCCATGTCTTTTGTTGCTTTATTCATGGGCGTTGGATTAGGACGTATCCTTATGCAATGCAAATCAGAAGATTCATTGGGTATTCACAGCATGGCCCTCTGTCTGTTATTTTTTTTTTTTTTTTTTTTTGGTTGCTAAAACAAACCTTCCATTCCAAAAGCAGTCGAAATACTACAAAGAAGAACCGGAGCGTACATTGAAATGATTAAAAAAAAAAAAATCCACTAACATTACACTTTTAATTCTTGAAGATAGATAATTTTTTCATGAAAAAAAAGTGTGGGTCCTATCTGATGAAAAGTCTGATTTGCAAGCTCATGAGCAATACCATTACTAAGTTTACTAGTCTACTTCAAACTCCATTTTGGATTGTTGCTAAATAGGAAGTGAGAGTTCGAGATGAAAGGATGACTACTTTAAAGACAAAGACGGTTGTGTCAAATAGGTTGGCTTAAATTGATAATCATTCTCACAGTGAAGGCATTCCGTTGATTCTGCTGGTGGGTTTATGAGAAATTGCTCTCTCATATTTATGAGCTTAATAAGAATCGATCTCATTAGGATGCATGAGTCTGGAGGAGCTGTTGTCCTTGAATTAGTATTGCCTAATTCTCTATCTAGCTTACTGTGCAGTTAAAGTAGTAAGATAACGCAACGTGATGTATGTTGATCAGGCTGTCAAATGCAAAAACGTAGCCCTAGCAATATAGATATATTTAAAAAAAAAAATCTGCAAAAACAGCTGCGGACTTTCATTTAATCATAATCATGTTTGATGAATCAATTGCTAATTGTCATCTTTATAGTTGGATTTCATCCCTCAAATTAGATGCAGAATAATTAGAGGAAGAGGAATTTTAAT
Organism: Eucalyptus victrix; assembly: GCA_016097545.1. Lineage (NCBI taxonomy): Eukaryota > Viridiplantae > Streptophyta > Magnoliopsida > Myrtales > Myrtaceae > Eucalyptus > Eucalyptus victrix. Next base: position 17,368,270 of record CM027843.1, on the reverse strand, counting down.
ATGACCAAGATTATATTCAAAAGCACTCAAAACTACTAGATATATGTGAAAGTCTTGTGAAATCCTTCATCATTATCAAAGATCGTGATCAATCTAATTCTCTAAATAATAACATTTATCTATGCTCGTAGGACTTATATTATTCTTATTTCCCCTAGCAAGTTTGTAACTACAAAGTAGGATCAAATCATAATCAATCCAAAAATGTCAAGATTATACGAGTGTTGAAGTATCGCCTAGTATCACTTGATTATGAGTCCTAAGTAATTTTTATATTCATGTGATTTCTCTCTACCTATCAATATGAGCTTTTAGATTGTACGTAAGAGAAAGTGTTGAATATTGTCCCACTTATATGATTGGTATCGGATTTTAAATGCTCATGATAATTGAAGTTTTTGGATTGGATTTTACAAAGAAAAAGTAAAAGATTGGAGCTCCGCACTCCTAATTTCCTGATGACGTTCGCCTCACAAAGTGCTTCTCGTGTAATGCCTAAAAGTCTAAAAAATGGTTGACTCCTGCATTGTCAAAGACTGGGTCAACTGTAAATGGGATCGCATGGGAGGGGACCCCTATGCTTTGGTTCATAATATATTCCACGAGAAACAGCAACAAATAAAATAAAATAAAATAAAAAATATTGTGGAATGACTAGATATGGTGACTTGGTACAGCGGATGGGGTTTCGATCATATCAAGGCGATATCTAAAAAAAACATTGCTGGAGTTTTATAAGGTCATTTAAAACGTTGATTGACTAGTCCACCCGACGTATGTTTTGATAGCTGAAAAGGAAAAAGGATGAATTACAAAAAGGAGGTCCCTGAGTACTTTTCAATGTCGATAAGACGCATGCGCAACTAAGCGCAACCAATTTCTTTCTCTAGATTCCAGAAGGTCACGGTGAATTAGATGGATGATTCGTGCCTTGAGCATTAACAAAAAGAAAGATAACCTACCCCGTTGGTGGCAAAGACGGTGGAGTTGCACGCTGGCCACCCGCAAGGCCAAAGTTTAACTCCCCATCTCGTCATTTGCGTGACTTACCTTCGACTCGTGGAAGGTGGGTCTCTATAGATCGTCTTGGGTTTACACCGTCCGCCATCTACAACAACGCTTCGGGTCGCAAAAAAGAAGAAGATATATACATATAATCTCTATAAATTTTAATTTAATGTATAATGTCATCTCTGAATTTTTAATTTGTTCAATTTGATCATTAAACTTTAGCACAACATGCACTGTCATCCATTAACTTTTAATTTATTCAATATGGTCTATAAATTTTTAATACATATTTAATTTAACCTCCGACTATATGAACATATTCAATATTGTCATTAATCATTCATTAAATATTTTCATACAATATAGATAAATTGAACATTTATAAAAAAATTTATAAATCACATTGAACAAATTAAAAGTCCATAAATATATTACACATTAAGTTAAAGTTTGGGAATTACAATAAACAAATTAAAAGTTCAGGGATGACATTGCATATTGAATTAAAATTAAAGAATCATTTGTATAATAATCCCTCAGCAAAAATACTAGAAACCGTTCGCTTGGCTAGCGAAAGGGTGATTTGGTTGGGATGAGAGATGACTCGAGGGTAATAAAAACAAATTTGAGAGTTCAACAACCCGATCATGTCCAAAAGGATAATGTTAAAATCTGTAGGTTTGAGGATCGCGCATGGTGACAATATTTTTTTGACAGCAAGCTGTATGGTTTTGTTCCAGGGCAGCGGTTTTGAAGACTCCGAGGTCGGAGTAGAACTGGAAAATAAGGAATCGGCTTGTGGGGCGGGTTATATTGCGTGATGCCCCTCCTCGGAGGGTTGTACTGAACCGAACTGAGTACAAGTCAACGGGGTTGGCGTGAACGTATGCACTGGCACGTTCCCCGAACGGTCGTCATCACCGATCTCTCTTCTAACGTGAGCGATGGATTACGGGGGCGTTCGTCAAGGATGCGAGGGTTTTTCTGTTGACTTGAATTGAAAAGGAAAGTGGCATCTTGCGCTTGGATTTTGCCTGATTGGCAGGAAAGCGCAGTGAAAAAGACGGTGGTTGCCCGGTTGGTCGAGGACGTTTGCTTTCGGGACATAAAGAAAGACCGACTTCTTCTCTCCCGAGTAATTTGGAAATCTTTAATCTCTATCGATGGCGAGTCGGCGAGTCGCCTTGTCGAGATGTGTTCTTGTTCTTAACTGTTGCACCAAGCCATCCATCTCCTTGGAATGCCGAGAATCGGGCTACCCCTGGAAGATAGCCTCCGTAACTATGAGGATTATGGTTGCACAGGACGTCAGGCCGATAAAATCCGTGCAGTTTCATTGGCCTAATGAATTTTACACTTGTTACCAAGGTCTTCGCTAATCTATATTAAAAAAACCGATTGAGGCTAGCTCATTTTTTTTTTTTTTTGTTCTTCAAAATGAGCTTTCCATAGATTACTACTCTCGGGAGCCGGATTGCCCCTTAGACCTGTTCTTCTTCCGGGGCGGACGGATTAAGAACAGAAAGTTGCCAAGTGCTTTGTATATGGAAAGTTGACTCTGTTCTGAGTCCCCCAATGAAAGCAAGAGGTGGCGACTGATTCCATGCCACTTCACGCGGTGAAATGAACGGCTTGATTTACTCTCATTGATGACCATCTATGCTTTAGTTCTTTAATGCCGAGCGAGCGGTGGGAGACACCATGATCATCATCACCATCATGATGGAGACTCCACACACACAGACACGCACAGAGAGAACGAACTTTGTAATTGGAAGACTCGAGGATAGACCTCCACGACAACTTTAAAACGAATGCTTTGTGCGTCATCTGTCAATTCCCATGTTGCAGATATTTTTCATCAGGAGGAGGTCTTGAACGGTTTTTCGGTTTTATACCCTCACGGCTACTTCAAGCCTCCAGGGTGGCAATCAAGAGATGTGCTTCCCCCAGAAGACATCTCCTCCGTGCACAACCTCGAAAAGCCAGCACAAGAGTTGACGAACCGAGTAGCAAATGGATGCGTACGATCACCCGTTTGCGAATTTGAACCTCATACGAGACAACCCATTTGGTCTGGTCAAGAATACATTAAGAAAGATTCGCCAGATGAGACTAACGACCCAAAATTTGATAATGCAAGCCATGCGATTCGAATGAAAAATAAATTGGAATTAGCAAAAGATAGAAGGGAGTTCAGCAGGAAATCGTAATATACAAATGATCATCTAGTCTAGAACAATAGGCAATATGCACAAGATCTTCCACAGCCACAAGAGCTAGCTATTCTCTGCAAAGTGGGCTCTTCTCAGGGAAAATTGATAAGAACCGCAGTTCGAGAACCTCAAGCTGGGAGAGTGAATAGACATACACAACAGATTCTCCTCGATATACACCTATTTGTCTGGTTCTTCCAAAATACTACCCTGAATGATGTATCATATCTGATGCACCCTTTGCGAAACAAATCATCTTCAATGCTGTAGAGAGAGAGCCTAAATAATTGAAAGAATCTCATCAGTCACTCTCCTTCTCTTTTGCAGTTTCCAGGCAACAAAAATTTGTACTCTTCTGCATGATTAAGCAAGTAACCAGGGAGATGAATGGCAGACTTAGAAGGAGGAATCGGCCCCATCTTCCCAATTATCTCCTTAAACGTGTATTCCTGGGGCAGCATGTCGAACAAACTGGCACCTCTGCAAATAACATCCTGAATCCTCTTTGGATTCAAATAATGGGAAAACCTAACCCGATCATTATGGCTGTAAGCTTTCATCTTAAATATGAACTGGCTAATGTAGCGGAAACAGAAGCTACAGTGCCAACCTGCATCAGCAAGTAGGTCATCGGTCTGCCGAAGATGTGCATATTTGGTCTTGCCCTTCTGGTAGCGGTGAACCGAAGCCCTCCAACTCTTGTTATCCTGATGAAACTCAAAAGAGTACAAGTAGTTTTTCATCTGCAAATGAAGAATCGGTGGGATACCATCACACCATCTCAAAAGATCGATTGTGTGGCCACTGGGGATTTCGTCAACATCCGACATTATCAACAAGTCATCATCTTTGATGCCGGCTTTTCTAAGTAGGACGTCTAGGGCTAATCTTTGATATGCCTCTTCGACAAATGGGTTCAACCCCTTGTTGAATCCTCCCGGATCTTTCCATAGGTCAACCGAGGTCCAATAAACTTGAACCTGTCCCTGTTCTTATCGAAATGCAGCTCCTTAGGCAAGCCAGTGAATGTAGAGTTCGATTCGAGGAGAACAAACTCTGTGACATAGGGACTCAGCTCATTCCACCGAATATTGAGGATGTCAAGTTCATTGCTGAACAGAACAGCATCAAACACCCGCCTTGGAGATTCACGTTCTCTCCAACCATGAAGTTCACACAGCCTTGCCTTAGACACGTTCTCATTGTAGTAATGTGGGATCACATGAAATGGCTTAGGCGGAGATTCCCACAGAGGTCTGAGAAAAGACGAGATCTTCTGTCCTTGCAAATGCACCATGAGGATGCCGAGAGGGATCAGGATTAACAAGAGAATACAGGACCTGAGATCCAGACCTCGCAACATACAACGCAGCCTGGCCATGCTCAATCCTGCATGAGCCTGCGCGGAACCACAAAACAAAAAGGAATCACACAATGTCCAGCAGCAGGAGATGAGGGTAGCAAGCACATCATCTCATCCACCATCCGTAACATTACAATTCAAACAACCCAACATATCGTCCAGCAAAGTCAATAAACAGACGACCCGACTTAATTCATCGACCCCTGTAAGAAATTCCAACGTATACACATGTTCATTCATCACATTCGAGGCACCAAATCCACATCGTCACGTTCACGTCCCCCAGGCCACGACGCTGATATTCCCCCCTCCTCCCCTTATTGGATACACAGTTCAATCAACACACAACAAGATGAACATGAGTGGAAAATAAAGACGACCCACGTCAATTCAAACTCAAAAAGCCGCAAAAAAAAAAAAAAAAAAACGAAAATTTTCCTAGGGTTCACAAACATCAACACCCGAAAGGCACGGACGAATTACCTCGCCGCAAACGTCCTCGCATATATCATCGGTCTTCTTGGAACTGTAGTACCCCTCGGACATCGTGAGAGGGGAAACGACACCCACCTGGGGACTGGGCGGATTGGGGACAAGAAGCTGAGAAGCCAAACGTTACCTTCGATCCTCTTCCAATGCCCTACCCGAATTTCCCCTTTGGCTTCAATTTATAACCAAAACCGTCGCGCAACCCAGAAACGCCTAAACCCCCATCGAAAGTTATTAAAAAAGAAGAAGAAAAAGATAGGATTTTTAACAGAAAAAACCTCTAATTTCGTCAACCCAATTCGCTGTCGAGATTGGGGAACAAAGATCAAGCCCCTTTCTCTCTCTCTCTCTCTCTCTCCCTCTGTGTGCGTTTGAGTTGTGATGGGGAAGGGAAGAACCTGCGAACGTTAATTATAGCCGTTTGCGTTGGTTTCTCGCTCGTTCACCAGATGACACTGTTCCAAACCCCCAAAAAAATAAAAAAATAACGTAGAGAGAGAGAGAGAGGCATTTCGTTTAATTCTTGAAATTCTCATTTTCTTTCTTTTCCCAACAGTGATTCGGAATATCCGACAGAGGAAGAAGAAAAAAAGGGAAAAAGGGTGGTGGCGACCGGTGAGTGGTGGGGGGGTGGAGCAGCCTACATACCTCCTCCCCTTCACGAAACCGACAGGAACGTAGTGGCCGTCGATGGGGAGGCGGATCCGACGGCGCAGAGAGGGGGAGCATGGGTGCTGCCGTGGGTGCCGTCGGACTTGGTCACGCGCTTAATTTCTTTATTTATTTTTTTCCTTTTATTTATTTTTCATTTTGGTAGGAGATAGCCGGCGGCATGAGGCGTGTGCTCGTCCGCAAAAAAAGGGTCTGTTGGTCGCACCAACATAAATCATACGTAGTGCTGGTTTTTTTTTTTTTTTTGGATAACTAAGGGTTAGGACCTAACATGTCCCTAAAGGCTTATGAAGGAAATAGGCGGAGAACTATCCCTGGGATGGGAGACCCCACACTGTCTTCCTATTCCCTCTCTATCGTGGAGACAAAAGTAAGTAGAAAATCAAGGGATCTCACGATAGTAGAGGTAGACATCACGTCAGAATTTCAATTTTGGCTACTACCAAATAGATATGTATAGTAGTCTCTTGCGCCTGAAGTGAATGAAGATGGATTAAATGCCCATAGCTGGGTTGATACGTCATACGGCATTGTCATGCGCTTAATTTCTTTTTTTATTTTTTATTTTTTTTTTCATTTTGGAAAGGAGAGAGCCGGCGGCATGAGGCGTGTGCTCATCCGCAAAAATAGAGTCCGTCGGTCGCACCAACATAAATCATACGTAGTGCTGGTTTTTTTTTTTTTTTTTTTTTTTTTTGGTGTTTGGATAACTAAGGGTCTAAAAACCTTATTTAATGCTACTCCAATTGGGCACCAACGCTTGTCCCCTCTCCTTTTGATTTTTGAACGGCCTCGTGCGCGGCGATCTATCGAGACATTTTCAAATTCAACTTGTGAAATTGTTAGTGATGAGTTCGTGGCCTTTTCATTGGAGAAAAATGCGCAAAAGCTAAGACATCGAGTGAGAGGGAAAGCAAAAAAAGAAAAACACCCCGACGTCACCAAAAAAAAAAAAAAGAGGTCCGAATCTAAACAAAGAATTGATCTGAATCTAGGATTTTGGTTGTCTTCGGATAAGTTTCTTCTGGTTTTGGTAATATGTAAAACAATGGGATTATGATGGGTCGATTTGAATCATTCAATTTCTATCTCGAATGATGAACTTAACCCAACACAATGACCTGAATTAAAAAAAAAATCATTTCAGAAATTGAAACAACTAGGGAAGATTAAATCAATTCAGAAAAAAAGAGAATCGCTAGAAGATCAATTAAGTTCGTGAGCTTTGACTGATTGCCCCGAGGGCAAAAGCTCCTTTAATGGATCCATCATCTCCAAAGGGCTTTCATTAGAATAGTACATCTCATACTTCTTGTCATTATTGATTCATGACTTTTCGTTCTTAATGTTATTTATAACATAACGGAACATCACATGTAATTTATATTTTTATTATTAACATTATTGTTATTACTACTACTATGTTGGTCACTTATCTTGATTGGAAAATTAAACACCATTCAAACAACACTAGTCACTTCTTGACATCGACTGCAACGTGGCTACTCCAGTTTTGGTTACGAGTAAAGGGAAGCTACCAAAGGTTAGCTAGTTATTTCACCAACAAGAGAGCCGAATCGGGCCAAGATGAAATATGAATTCCGTCACCATCTTGGAAACCGCATCTCCTTAAAGTAGCATATTCCACCATGCTTGTGTAGCCATTGCAGTCGAACTTTCGCATCAATCCATTTCCACCCTCATATGATTGCTACCGAGCGTCGCATCAACCATTTTTTTTTTTTCGTGCACGTATCGATGGAGATCTGCACCGGATGGGCCCGTTGACACCTCCACCCCCATGCGGATCGACATTTGATATTGGACGGCGAGTGGGCTAGGAGATCAATAGACTACTAAGGCCCATGGGCCCAACCAGGCCCAATCCAATCCTGCAACAAGTTATCCCACCTGAGCGTTGCGTTCACCTCATCTTCTTTTCTTCGTTTTTTTTTTTTTTTTTGTTTTTCCTTCAGGGCTTGTGCTCGAGTGCTGAGCTCGCGCACAATCGGGAAAAAAAAAGGAGAAAAGAAAAAAGAAAAGAAGCATCCATCGTATCAGCAAAATCCAATCCCCAGGAGAAGCTCGACCTCAGCTCTGATCGCAAAAAGCCTTAATTTAATATATTTGTAATGAATTTATTTAAGATTAATTTGTTCAACTGTAAAAAATTCAAAAGTGATATATTTATATTAAATATCATTAAATTGTATTAATATATAAAAAAAATGGCACAACTATGATAAATAGAGAATAAAATCCTGAACTAACATACCGGTCAATTGTCTTATATCATTTAATACAATAATTTGATAATAAAATTTAATAGAAACTAATAAACATTAATTTTGTCTTAGATGTATTAGTTTGGGGTAAAATTATCAAAAATGCACTAATTTGGGGTTTTTGGTAATTAAAATAATAATTTTAAGTATAGTTGTCTTAAATATATTAGTTTGAGATTTTTCAAAATATTAACCTTTATTATGATGACGATGATGGTGGTGGTGGTAGCGGTTACTTCTCTTGATTGGAAAATAGAAGACCATTTAGACTACACTTGTCGCTTTTTAACACCAACTACCATGTGTGTTGTTTGATTGGAAAATAGAAGACCATTTAGACTACACTTTGTCGCTTTTTGACACCGACTGCCATGTGCGTTGCTTGAGTTTAGTTACGAGTAAAGAGAAGCCACTAAAGGTGGCAAGATACTTCGCCAACAAGAGAGCCAAATCAAGTCAAAATTCCATCATCATCCCGAAAACCTCATATCCTTGAAGGAGCATATTCCATGCTTGTATAGTCATCACAATTGAACTTTCACATCAATCCATTCCCACCTTCACTATGATTGCTATCCCTCGTCACATCAATCGACCATTTTTCTTTTAGTGGATCATCATGTGTAGAAAAAGTAAAGAATTGTTGCGAATCAATTCTAAGTCAAAGAAAGAATTGAATATTCATTGATTAAATAATTTACTTCATGGCCTGATAAATCTTTTGAAGAATTGATTAACTGGACGAGAATAAATATAGAGTTCCATTCTACATGTCATACTGACAACAATGAAATTTAGAGCAAGAGGAAAATCCATCGACTTTAAAAATTGTGAGGGTTCAAATCCCTCTATCTATGTTACGCCCTTCAATCATATTCTACTAAAAAAAAAAAGTAAAATAAAAGTATCTCTCTTTTATGCGAATCATTTATTGAACAATAGAATCCATGAAAAAGTTAAGTGCTAAGAAAATAAAAGTATCTCTCTCTCTCTCTCTCTTTTATGTGAATCATTTGTTGAACAATAGAATCCAAAAACACGGCACTGCCCCTCATGTATGGACAAGGTCGGGAAGCGGTGGATGTCCGAACCAAATCGGCCCGTCGACACCTCTACATCGACGTGGATCGACGACTGAAATCGATGACGAGTGGGCTAGGGGATCAATGGGCCAGGCCCATGGTCCCAAGCGGGCCCAATCCAATCTGGCAACAGGCGATGCCACCCGAGCATTATTGCGTTCACGTCGTCTCCTTTTCCCGTCTCGTGCTCGATCGCCTGATCAGCGACTGAAACGTCGAATTGGGGACCCAGCTCCAGCGCTAAGCTCGCGCACGAATCCATCACGTCAGCAAATCGAATCCCCGCGGAAAGCTCGAGCTGGGCGCTGATCGGGTACGTCCGAGGTCAATCTCGATCGCTCCTTTCGCGCGTCGATCCGGTGGGCCGCTTCGTTTTCTACTGCAGGTGCGTGGTTTTCCTTCATTGCGTACGGGGGAAGTTCACGTGACGCCGCCGCGATTGGACCTTTCGAAGCCCGAGTTTCATTTTGATTCGACCGGTTGCGGAATCGGAAGCAGTCGAGTTGATCGATTGTTTCTTTTTTTTTTTTTTTTGGGGAGCCCAGGCATTGGCTGATTCGTGATTCCGATCGATTGACTGAGCTCGGGAAGTGACGGTAGGAGGAGAGGATGGATTTGGCGTCGAGATACAAGGTATTTTGTTGTGGTTTTTGGAGGGGTTTATTTTGTGTAAACGTTGGAGTTGCACGTGGCACTTCTGGGCATTTTGCACCGGGGCTGCTGGATGTTGGCCGTCGGGAAATGGTGTTGGATTACGTTCGCCTGAAAAAAGGGTTTTTGCGCAGGGTGTTGTCGGGCTTGTTTTCGGCAATGACAACTCTTCTTCCACTGAAGACAGGTAGGCTTCTCATCAGCTGCGACGATGGTATTGAATTTGGAAGTGAGATATGAATGTTCGTGAATTTGCGGACCTTACGCCTCGCTGTTGCAGCAGACTCATGTTCTCGTGACAATGATGACTTTTAGGAGTTCATAGGAAGGACTACTGTTTTTTTGAGATTCCAAGTTGTTTAGGGTATGAGTGCATGCTGGGTGTAATTTGTAAGACTTATTAATTAGCATCAAAACCCGATGATTATGAATGTGATTGTGCAAACTTATGTCTTCATGCCCTCTTTTTCCTAGGACCATAAAGCACTACCTGATTATTTTTAGCTGTTTTTGGGAGACCATTATATAAGTTATTAATTGCAAACTTTTTGTATTCAAATGGTTGTTGCATTCGAATTCCATTGCTTGCATTGCTAGCACTCCATAGTGCTGGTTTAAGAGTAGTTACTGGAATCATTGCTTGCCAGTGCGTTACTTGTGTTTTGAAATTCTGATTTGTGTACTCATTTTCACCGTGTTATATTTCAAGCTATATCTTAGACATGCAAGGACTTATTTTGTGCAAGGTGGGCCTGTCTTTTCTTCAAAGTTGCTTTTCATGTCCACTCCGTGATGTAAAGAACTTCAAAATTAAAGAATTGCAAAGTGTCTCTAATTACCATTTTGTTTTATGCTCTTTGGTAAAATGTTTTGCAGATATACAGACCATTTTGGTATATGCATAGTCATAATGGGTGTGTTTGTTGTATGTTATTTATCCTTGTAGATCAGGGAGCGCCGCCTCTTTAAGTTTGTTTAGGATCCTTGATGTTTAGTTGAAATGCCATGTGAGCAGTTAATCAATAGCCAGATATTGAATCGGTGGTTTAAATGCTTCAAATTAATCCAAAAGGAATTTGTTTTTCTCCCATTGTGCTTGTCTGTGCTTATTATGATGCAAACTTAGTTTGGTCAAAATATTTGTTAACTGGAAAATTCCTTGTCTGAGAAAGATGGTATCTTCATTAAGTGGTCTTTTTTCCTTTTTTAACTTCAGATTTTGTGCCTTTAATTCCAGAGGGTGAAAATGATTAACAAAATTTTTCTCACCTAAGCTATAACTCACCTTGCTCTCCGAGTCATCACATGTTCCGGGTTTTCGCAGTAGAGAGTTCTGTTGCTTTTTCACTTTTCTAATCCCTTTACCGCATTACTAGTTATGTGGAACGCTTGCTGGACCGCATTAGCAATGGCGTCCTGGCTGAGGATCGCCGCACGGCCATTTCAGATCTCCAGTCGATTGTAGCTGAAAGTCGTGCTGCTCAGCTAGCCTTCGGGGCAATGGGTAAGATCTTGTGTCATTTGTTATTTGGGTGCTGAGTACTATAGTATAGAATTGGTTATGTATGAGTTTTTTTTATCTACTTTCTACAGGTTTTCCTGTACTTATGGGGGTCCTGAAGGAAGAACGGGAGGATGTTGAAATGGTTTGATTCACTACTTGCCTTTTTATCTTTCTTCTATTTTGGGGTTTTAGTTTTTTAATTTCTGCCTATTCATAATGCTGAAAAACATTGAGTGCTTTGTTGGATACTTTTTTGTCAGGTTGCTTTTTTGAGTTGCTGATGTGTAAATCTTTTTGTTTGTTTACTCATTGGCATTTCATAAAGATCAAATTTCGGATTAATGATAATTTGTTTGGGAAATTAAGATATGCAGCATGTTTGGTAGGATGTACTGGATAATTTTAGGCATTGACTTCAAACTATTATAACCAAAGCAAGCTGGATATTTGCTCAGCCATTTCATATGGATTTATGGTTGTGAATTCACTGGCTCACCTGCTGCTTGCAGATTTAGTACGGACATCAAGTTAATATTATATCTTCCATTATTGTCCTTAAGAGACCCATCGATGGGGAAAAAAAAAAATCTATTGTCCATGGAGTCCGTTACTGTTTTATGCTTAATGTTTATGAAATGTCATAGAAATTTGCACTTAGTAGATTGTTATCAGATGGTCCTTTTAATGCCATCAAATAGTTGTATGAGACTGATATCACTCCTGGAGGATCTTCTCTTCCTTTTCTCAACCCAGGAGAAGATGCTTGTTGTTGTTTGCAGTTTTATGCTTAATGTTTATGAGATGTCATAGAAATTTGCACTTTGTAGATTGTCATCAGATGGTCCTTTTAATGCCATCAAATACTTGTATGAGACTGATATCACTCCCAGAGGATCTTCTCTTCCTTTTCTCAACCCAGGAGAAGATGCTTGTTGTTGTTTGCAGTAGAATTATTTATTAGTGGAAATACTCAATGGCCTTGCCCAGTTCTTAGTTCAATTGTTTTCATTCCCATGCTCCTAAATTTGGGAGATGTTGCTGACATCATGTGCATTACATTAATCGTGCAGGTTCGAGGTGCCCTTGAGACTCTTGTAGGTGCCTTAACTCCTATTGATCATGTGAAAGGGCCAACAAATGAGGTTCAACCAGCTTTGATGAATGCTGATTTGCTGTCTAGAGAACCTGAGAGCATTTCCCTTATTCTCAGTTTGTTGGTGAGGACTTTTGTATCTAATGTCTCTTATCTATAGATTATTGTTCATATTCATGCTGCTCAACAAATTCTCTATTTTTCTTTGTTTGCAGTCAGAGGAGGATTTTTATGTGCGATATTACACTCTTCAACTTCTAACAGCCCTTCTCACAAGTTCTCCAAATAGGTATCTGTTTGTGGCTATGCACCTTGTTCCATGTCTGAGCTTTGCTGCTTGATAGAATGCTTATCAAGTTCTCTTTTCAGGTTACAGGAAGCTATTCTGACCATTCCTCGTGGTATAACTCGGCTTATGGATATGCTTATGGATCGTGAGGTAAAGAACTGATGTCCCTTACAAAATTTATGATTTGAGTTTGACCTTGTGTGAGTGCTGTTCTTTCTAGATGGAATTATCATGTATCATGCTTAAATTTTCTTTTCACTGGTCGTTCTTGCTTGGCCTATTGGAAGCTTTGAAGCTTTCAAATTCTCACAGAGGATTATAATTTGCAGTCAGCATTTGATCAGTTTGCACTGCTTCTCATTATACTGATGATCTGCAGCTTATTTTTTTCTTTTATTATAGGTTATACGGAATGAGGCCTTACTACTCCTTACATATCTGACTCGTGAAGCTGAAGTGAGTATCTTGATACTTCTCTTGCTTTTCTTTTGTTCGGATGAACATGAACTAAATGGTTTCTGATTCTAGGAAATTCAAAAAATCGTTGTATTTGAAGGCGCATTCGAGAAAATATTTAGCATCATTAAAGAGGAAGGGGGATCAGAAGGTGGTGTGGTTGTGCAGGTGATTATTGCCTACCTTGTTCAAGCTTATTGATGAGCCAGTCTACTTCCCTGGCTATATCAACTATTGTGTACCTCAGCATTGCTGTGGTGGTGTTCTACTGTTTTCTTGGAAGACCTTGTATGGCCTTTTTGTGATTTTTTTTTATTCAAATGAAGAATTCAGAAATTTGTTATTCTTTGTGACGGCAGAACTTTCTGTTTGCAGGATTGTCTTGAATTGTTGAACAATATTCTCCGCCATAATGCATCTAATCAGGTATGCTGCATTACTTTGACCTTTTTTATTATAAAATTTTCTCACAGGGTTTCTCCTACCAGTAAGGCAGAACTATTTTGTATAGATACTTCTAAGGGAGACTATTGGCTTTGATCCATTGATATCGATTTTAAAGCTACGAGCAAATACATACAGTTTTACACAGCAGAAGGTAAGTTATTCCTATTTTGATTTGTTGTACTATTATGTGGTACTTTTTGTGAATACACCCTTAATCTCACTGTTGTCTTTGTTTTCACTTGCAACAAATACTATGTAGTAGACAATTAATCTTCTGAGCGTGTTGGAAACCGTTAGTCTGTTGATATCGGGAGGTCCAGATACTGACCCCTCAAAGGATTCCAACAGGACAACAAATAAAGCAGTCTTAGTCCAGGTTAATGTTCAAACTCCTCACGTGTTACACATCCTTGAAAATGACTGGTTCACTTCTCTTACAATGTCATTCCATTTGTCCACAGAACAAGGTATTTGATCATCTTCTTATGCTGGGAATTGAAAGCCAATGGGCTCCTGTCTCTGTCCGTTGTGCGGTAAGACGTACTTACTTTTAAGTAATACTTCAATGTGTTCTCTCATGCATGAGCATGCATGTGACGCATTCTCCTCTGCATGATAATGAAACATATTAGGATGGCTTCTTGCTTTCCTAACCCACCCATGAAAAATAATCTACTGTCTCGGGCTTTTGGCTTTTAAGATGAAGTTTATGGGTATCTGTTCTTGGGCTCAAAGATTTAATGGAAGAATTTGCCATGAATGCAACTTATATTTGTGTTTTTTGAGATCAATTAGTATGAACTCCTGTAGTTCATGTCTTCATTGATTAGCCATTGCATGGATAGAATTACAACCAGAAGTGGCATCTGTCGAATTTAGAATCTAATAATGAGTTTTTGGTTGTGGTTAAAATATATCAGTGTGCTCGATCTTTCACTTATAGTAACTGCTTTTTGATTTGCTATGTAAAATGAAGGCCATATGTCCAAGGCACTTCTTTCCTATTTCCTGCCACCTGAGCTCAAGAAACCAATTCTACAGTGGTCTGTTAGCCACTTCTAGTTACCCTTTCTGAGACAAAAGTGTCATGTGAGCTGCTAAATTCTTGGACTCTTTGCAGAGCCAAATTTTTTTGACTAAAGACCACTAGCTGTGAAAATATTCACCATTCCCTAGGTATTATTCGATACCTATACGATCTCGCCCTGAGAAGATCCTTTTCCTATCAAATTTAAATTGATCTTGGGTCTGAATGTCTGATCTGTTGCATCCGTTAAATAACTGTATTTTGTCCATAGTTGTAAACCATTTGTTCCTGCAATTTTCACTGTATACATAATTAGAGAGATCTTGTGCTTGAGGAGAAATTCATCTTTTCTTCTGTCTTTTTGTGTTTTGTGCTGGCTGTTTGTAGGCGTTAAGGTGCATTGGCGATCTGATTGCTGGACACTCTAAGAATCTTGATGCCCTAGCAAGCAAAGTTCTTGGAGAGGAGCCTCAAGTAGAACCTGCTTTGAATTCTATTCTCCGAATCATTTTGAGGACATCCAGTATGCAAGAGTTTACTGCAGCTGATTATGTTTTTAAATGCTTTTGTGAGGTTGATCTGGTCATCCGCTTACAATTTCTGTGAATATTTTATTCTTCCATGAATTGTTCTTCCTCTATCATGTTCTGTATACTTATTCAGCGTTTTACTCAGAATAATGGTGATGGTCAAAGAATGCTGGCTTCCACGCTGATTCCACAACCGCATTCAATGACACAATCTCCCCTGGAGGAGGATGTGAACATGTCTTTTGGAAGGTACATCTTGAGAACATGTTAATTACTACTTTTGATTGACCAATGCAGTGCTGTGTTTGCTATTGACATATATTTATATCAAACCCAGATGTATAATCTTTAAAAGAGTTAAGACCATACCCTTTGTCTAAAAATAATTGGTTTGTCTGGCAGCATGCTGTTACGTGGTCTCACATTGACTGAAAATGAAGGCGATCTTGAGGTGACAATTGGTTTTGCTCCCTTTAGTTTTGCAATTACTGTTTAGCTGCCTGAAGGAGTCAAAGTATCTAGTATTTAATCGATGCAATGTCCATGTGTGTATGTAATTTGGTACAATGCTTCCACTTGGTGAGGCTAATATTTGGTTGATATTTTGAACCTGCAGAGTTGTTGCAGGGCTGCCAGCGTGCTGTCACACATGTTAAAGGATAACATCCAGTGTAAGGAAAAGGTGTGAATTCTAACACATTTTCTCTCGCATCAACTTCCACTCTGATCTCTTCTAGTATCTGAGAGTGGCTGGGTATCATGTTGTCATTATAGCTGCATATACTCCACACATATTCCAATTATATCGTCATGGTTTACTCGAGTCTTTCATCACGTGGTAACATGTGGATTGGAAGAATATATATGGATTTAAGGCGAAAATGAATCTATTAACCAGTGCAAGTTAGACCTCTACTCTTGTCAATGCTTGCGGCTATATAGGTGTCAATTCCAATTGCAGACATATTCTCCTTCCCCCCGCCCCACTCATCAGGCAGCAGACCAAGAGAGAGGGAGAGAATGGAGAGGAGTTGAATGGTGCTGGTCTGTTATTGCAGAAAGGCTTTTAAACAAAGAGTTGACGATAAGAATCTCATTTTTTATTGCAAATTATAATAATCTTTTCCATCTCGGTATAAAGAAATATATATATATATATAAATGGAACATGGACAGCTAATTGTAGAACCTTTAGAAATGCTGGTTTTTTTATTGCGATTCTCTTGAGTAAATGATTGCTACTTCTTCACATGACAATGATATCACAAAATTTAATTTGCAGGTTATTCAAATTGAACTTGAGGCTCCTACACCATCATTAGGAGCTCCAGAACCATTACTTCATCGCATGGTCAAATACTTAGCTCTTGCTTCTTCCATGAAAAGTAAAGATGGAAAGTCAAACACGGGACATATATTTGTTCAACCGATCATCTTGAAATTGCTGGTGACCTGGCTTGCCAACTGTCCAAGTGCAGTGCACTCCTTCCTAGATTCACGTCACCACCTTACATGCCTGCTGGAGCTTGTATCAAATCCATCAACAACTGTCTGCACGAAGGGTTTGGCAGCGATTTTGTTAGGAGAGTGCGTTCTCTACAACAAGTCCAGTGAAAATGGAAGGGATGCCTTTACGGTAGTTGACACCATAAGCCAAAAAATCGGGCTTACAGCTTACTTACTAACGTTTGATGAGATGCAGAGGAGTAGTATTTTCGCCTCTATAAAGTCAAGCCAGCCCCGGAGGCCATTGACAAGGTCCAATGCTGCTAGCATGGCAGACATTGAGGATGTTGACGAGAATGATTTGTCTGATAAAAAGAACAATGATCATCCAATTCTCTCAGTGATATTTGATGCACATTTTGTTAACTTCATCAAGGGTTTGGAGGAAAATATTAGGGAAAGCATTGTAGAGATCTATAGCCATCCAAAGAGTCAGGTAGCTGTGGTGCCAGCAGAATTGGAGCAGAAGAATGGGGAGAGTGACAAGGAGTACGTTGAGCGGCTGAAAATGTTTGTGGAGAAGCAGTGTTTTCAAATACAGGTATCTATGTTGCAATTTACTGCAGATGTGTTATTAAGTTGGCATTTCCTTTGTTGGTTTCTCACTTTGTCCCTGTGTTGGTTCTTTGAAAATGTTTCATTTGCTTATCATTATATTGGTAACAAGAATATGACAGCAGTTGTATTATGGGTTACCTCTAAGCTAATGTTAACTGGCTAATGACTAGTACCTGCGCTTGGTGGGTTCGACCTAACACTATTTTTAGTGTAAATTTATCCTGTCACAGTTCACAAATAGTTCTATGTAAACATGCCTTACTATTAATATCAAGAGGTGCTAGAGTAGTATTTCCCAATTTATCCAAGGAGAGAGGTGTACAGAGAGATTCTTCCATCATAAATATGGTTTCTTTGGCGTTTCTCATTTCATTCTATTTGGTCAAATAAGTAGAAATTACTAGTTGGGTTTGTGGAGCAGATATTTTAGATTACGGCTTATTTATGCTACACAAAGGGCCAATTCATCTTTACACTTATGCTCCACATGCTGCAGTTTGCAGTTTTGCACTCTGATGCCACAAGTACAGCTGTTCCCTTCATGCCCATGATATGGCCATACTAACTGGTCAATTACAGTGTAATCTTTCAAGTGGTTGCAACAGACTGGGTGTTGGAAATTTTTGAACTTCTATAGTATATTTTTCTCCCATCATGCATTTTACTTGACTTGTCGTTCTATTCTCCTGCTAAAGGGGCTGCTTGGACGCAATTCGACTCTGGCAGAGGAATTGGCCAAGACCGGGGGTGGCGGCAGTGGTTCATCCCAAGCTGAGCAGAGGGGAGGTGGGATTTCGGAGAGAGTCCAAGTAGACACTCTGAGAAGAGATCTCCAAGAGTCATCTCAACGCCTAGAGTTTCTCAAGGCAGAGAAAGCCAAGGCCGAATCCGATTTATCCATGTACCGTAATATGGCGGGTAAGCTGGAATCCGATCTGAAGAGCCTATCTGATGCCTACAATAGTCTCGAACAGACCAACTTCAATCTCGAAACAGAAGTGAAAGCTTTGAGGAACGGGGAAGCTGCGCCATTCCCTGATCTTGAGACCGTGAAGGCGGAAGCAAGGGAAGAGGCGCTGAAGGAGAGCGAGGTCGAGCTGAACGATTTGCTTGTGTGTCTTGGTCAAGAACAGAGCAAGGTGGAGAGGCTGAGCTCAAGGTTGGAGGAATTGGGAGAAGACGTGGATAAGCTGCTCGAAGGCATTGGAGACGAAGCCGGGCTTCCCGAAGGTGAAGAGGAAGAAGAGTGATGGGTGATTTATCTGTGTTGGTTCTGAGTCTGTTTAGTTATGGAACTGCCTTTCTTCATGCTACTTCCAAGGCATCAACAATGGGATTTGACTTGCAAGTCTGTACATTTCCAGTAAATTGTACAGTCTCCTCTAATTCTTTGCTGGTGAAATGCTGGATCATTACCGTCCTCTGTTCTTATGTTAGTATGATTAGTTTGTTCCTTTAGGAGATGCCTAGTTCCATATTATTGTGATTTAGAGTTAATTGATTTAAATTATTTTCTTTCGAATTCTTACACAGATTTATGATAAATTTGGACTTTAAATTCATTACCTACAAATCAAGTCCTGAAAACACGTTATTAATTTAAATAAATAAGGTATGGCTTCTCGAGAGAAGGAACACGGAATATTTTTTAAAACATAATAAATATCAAATGAAATTTTATTCGGAAAAAAGGGGTCATCCTTCAATGTGTCCCTAAGCTATTGGTGGATTTTTTTTTTTTTTTATCTATGAAAATATTTAAAAGTTCTGGGATTAAACATCGACTAAAGTTTATGGATAATATTGTATATTAAAACAAAATAATATAAAAATAAAATCATGGATCATTTGTATTATTATTCCAAGTTGAAAAAACATCTAGCATGTCCACGAGAGATATCTATATATTCGTTTAAATTATCTACAAAGGGAGAGATTTTAGATCTTAATAAATCTTTAAACCGCTACATAAAATTAAAATGAAGTCGAGTATTGCCTAAGACTAGGCAAGAAAAGTGATTTCTCACGAAAATGATTATTTTAACCTCGATTGTAATTTTCTCAAAAGTTCTCACATTTTTTTTCATCGTTAGCTTTTTCATTTTAGCTTAAAATATCATTTTTACCGATATGAACTTATCAATATGACTTTACGAGAGCCCCTAATTACACACGCGTGGAAATTCTTGATCGTATTTTTTTAATAAAATAAAAAGTCTCATTTACCTGACCCTTCTACATTGCGAAATCATCTCTTTAATAAAAAGCATTAGAAGTTGAGATAATCACGACTCTCTCTCTCTCTCTCTCTCTGACGACCGAATACGCACTTATCCATCAAAAACGCACGCCACGTCATCAAAACGTCGACTCTCTCTGACGACCGAATACGCACTTATCCATCAAAAACGCACGCCACGTCATCAAAACGTCGACTTTCCTTGAAAAGCGACGGCCAGCTGACGTGGCCACATGACACCGACAGCTCATCCTCAACGCAGAGTCCAAACAAACGTAGTAAATAGTAATCATCATCATCGGCAGCGAACTCTACTCTCTCTCTCCTCTCTCTCTCTCTCTCTCTAGCTCTCGCACCGACGTGCCATGGACGGCGCCAAATCCCCGGCCGCTTCCGACGCGGTGCCGGCGGCGGCGGCGGCGGAGATCGAGCACAAGGTCTACGCCCGCGTCGGCCTCCTGGGGAACCCCAGCGACGTCTACTACGGCCGCACCATCTCCCTCAGCCTCGCCAACTTCTGGGCCGCCGTCCGCCTGCGCCCCTCCGAGGAGCTCGTCATCGCGCCTCACCCCGTCCACGACCTCGTCCAATTCCACTCTCTCCATCACCTGGTAAGGTCGCGATCTCGGGTTTTTCTCGGTTTGTCTGGTTCTTCTGGAACGGCGTCTGTTGACGGACGCTGCTGCTGCTGAGAAAGCTTGTGTTGGCTTCTTTTTCTTGCTTTGATCCCGTATTGAATCTGGCTCGCATTTCTTTCCTATGTCGCGATCTGGGTTTGTTTCGATTCTCTTAGCTCGCGCTTGAGTTTTGGAAATGCGGTCGCAAGTTGTGCTCTTGATGAGGAGTCGATGAGTGATGCCGAAGCAACGTTTTGTGTCCGGTGTATTCAACTGCATTTCGAGAGATCCTGCTGAGTTTTTTGTATGTTCTCGCTGCCTGAGAGGATTGATTCGAAATGGGTGCGAGCGCAGGTGAATCGGCTGCAGAATGAAGGGTACTATGGAGGAGTTCGTTTGATCATGGCACTCTGTAAAGTTTTTCACAGTTATTGCGAGAACCACAACATCGATCTTCATGGTGGGAATTTCACTCTTTCTTATGAGACTAATATACCTCGTCAGGTACAGTGTTCGGAATGTTTTTATTTGCTGAAGTTGCTTATATGGGTTGTTGGGATAATTATTTTAGCTGACGTGTGGAATTGCTGAAAAATTAGATTCTTTTTAGAATCCTTCCTGTCATTCGAATTATATGGGTGAATTTTCCTGGAAAAGGTCGATAGCTTGTAACCCACAAGTCATATCCTATAATGTTCGTTAGGTTGACTATGCTTAGACTATCTCTAGTTACTGACCAATTAGTGTTGTGGCTTCATGTTGTTTTCAATTAGCAAGTCTATTTCCTCACCCTTGCCCCCTCTCTATGAGTTATTTATGAAGGAAAGTGAGAGTTGCTTTGTCGATGGATAGGGGTGACACGCAAAAGAAAATAGCTATTAGAGTTAGCATATATTGTATATTACCCAAGTTTTATAAGGCTGACCAAATGATGCTATTTAGATCTTGCATATGTATAAGCTGTATCCTTTCCCGACCTGGAACTGCCCTATCTTTCCTACCCAATTTGAAGTATCTGCCACCACAGTGATTATCGATTTTGAGTAAAAAGGAAGAGCTGTAAAGAGAGAAGCTTGAGCAAAAATTGTTGTCAATTGCTCTTTGTTAACTTACATTCCAACATTTTTCCTATAGGAGTAGTATTTTTTCTGCATCGATATCAATTGTTCGTAAGCTTGTCGTTACGTCTTTTCATCTCTTGTTATCTGAAATGAGATAGCCTTTTTCCTGGTTGTTCTAGATTGTTTGAATCACATGTGATTTAACTAAATTATCTCTTCCGGGTTCCTTTTGAGACCCTTTCATTTTTAGAACAGAACTAATTTCATCTTTTCATTTTTCTCTCTTAATTATATTGCTGAACTGTAACTTTGTTTTCTCAGACAGGGCTTTCAGGTTCGAGTGCTATAGTGTGTGCTGCTTTAAATTGCCTTCTTGACTTCTATAATGTCAGACATTTGGTGAAAGTGGAAGTTAGACCAAATCTTGTTCTTAATGCTGAAAAGGAATTGGGAATTGTTGCTGGCCTCCAGGATCGGGTTGCCCAGGTATATGGGGGCCTCGTTTACATGGTATGTGTTCATCATCTTCTTGCAAAGCAATGCATATGTTGTACAAACCACCGTAAAATTATAGCTTATTTCTTTTCTCCTGGTAGGATTTCAGCAAGGAAAACATGGAGAAGTTGGGGCATGGCATCTATATTCCAATGGATATAAGTCTACTGCCTCCTTTATATCTCATTTATGCTGAAAATCCAAGTGATTCTGGAAAGGTTAGCATAACATGATATATCACTTGGACTGCATCTTTTTCCCTCCAATTTTCCTCATTCCCCTAAATATGTAGGCTACTAGAGATTACAACTCATAAGCAATTGCGTTTGCTATTCCAAAGTGCTTGCTACTTAGTTCGCAGGGCCATGACTTCTGGCGATCATGGCAACCGTTGATGTTCCTAGATTCTTTATCTGAGTTTTATTTCATAATGTGTTTTATGTTAAATGTGAAGCAAGAGCCATTAGTCATTACTAGCCAGCTTGATGAGTTAAATCATGGCCTAGCAGAGGCTTGTAATTTTTGTCAACCGCAGTGATCAAAACTTTCCATTTGAATTGTGGAGACACTTCTCCTGTTGAATTTGCTGTATATTTTGAGGTTTGACAAAGCATAAAATCAATGTGAACTCAATACTGATGCTTAAAACTATGATTCAACTTGTAAGGTGGTTCCTAATCGCCACTCTCCATTTTGAATTGGTAGTTAGCTTAATAATGTTCTCTGCCTTTTCTTAATATAAATATATGTAAAACTTTCAACTACCTTCGAGATGCATATATCTGATATATCTTTTTTTTTTTTTTTTGGTGGATGCAGTTGCACAGCACAGTTCGACAGAGGTGGCTGAATGGAGATAAGTTCATAATTACATCCATGGATGAAGTTGCAAATATACCCGTAGAAGGGAGGGAAGCATTACTGGAAAAGGACTATGCCAAGCTTGCAAAGCTCATGAATCGTAATTTTGACCTACGAAGGTAAAATGGTTTTGTTCTTTAGTTGCAGAATTTATTCGGTGGATGGAGAACTCTTCCCATGAGAAGTACCCAGCTATCCGTACTATTGTACTTCCTACTTTACTGAGGAACAGTCTGTAAGCTGTTTTATCACCGCCTGGCAGAAAAAGCTAGCTAGGAAATTAATTTTGCACCATTTTATCGCTGCTTGAAATCGATTGGGTGCACAATTGCTTAGCTTTCATCTTTCAATGAGCTTATGTAAATTTAGAATGGTGCCCACTAGCACAGCTTGCCTGCAAGGTTTGAAATATGCTGCTGGTCAAGTTACTTGAGCTGAATGCAGCCTCACGGGCTATGGGAACTAAGTTTTGTTTGTGGTTTTATTCAGGAGTATGTTTGGAGATGAATGCCTCGGTGCTTTAAACATAGAGATGGTGGAGGTGGCCCGACGAGTGGGCGCTGCATCAAAGTTCACTGGCAGTGGAGGAGCTGTGGTTGCTTTCTGTCCTGATGGGCAATTGCAGGCAAAGCTTCTGGAGGATGAATGTCGAAGAGCTGGATTCATCCTCAAACCAATACAAGTAGTTCCATCCCGTTTGAATGACGTCGATCTCAACACATTGAAGAATTAAGTTAGCACTGATGAGTCCTGGCAGATTGGGAATTTATTTCATTTATTGATTACCATTGTTTCATGCACCGAAATGTCTAGTGATGTGGTAGTCGGCCATTCATCCTCTTGCAATGCCTGCTTGTCCTTAGTTATATTAAAAAAAAGAAAAAATGAGGGCAATATCCTAAAGTTACACCATTACTCTCCTAATAAAACTTGATCTTGTTTGATCTCCGTGGCCTATCTCATGATGATTGAAGTATCCAATTTGTTAATCAATTTGTACATGAGTTTCCTTCCCTAAAAATATGTACGATTTTTACCTGTTGGAAATATTCTAACATTTTCCCAATCTGAGAAAGGAGAGTGAGACCAAAATTGAGAGAGGGAGTTGACTTGTGAAAAAGGGCAATAGCCGCTTACAAAGTCCACCTCAACAATAAGTTTGCGAATGTTCAATGAAATGGCCATATTGAAACCCAAATATGTGCCCTAAAGTTATGCTTTAAGTGAAGAACGCATCTCCACAATGCCTAATTCATTATGAAGAAGGCCACACACTGAAGCGAGCTCCGGGTTGCCTTTAGAGGCTCCATTAGTATTGAGTTTGATAGGAGGGATGGTCTAACTCCCAAATATATCCATTTCTCCCTCAATTCGTTCTCACTCATACGAGCTGAAAAGATGTTCTTGACACATCCCAAAAATCAGGCCCATAAGTGTGCTAAAAAGAGAGATATCCATTTGAAATAATCTCTTGTTTCTCCAATTCCAAAAATGCCAATTAGTTACCCCAAAAACTAGTTGGCAGTTGACTTCTTTTACCAGAGTTTTTGAAGTAGATAGGTTTGCTAATAACCACTAATGTCCATCGGCAAAGAATTTGCCCCTCAAGCTTGTTGTAAAATCTTTTGCCAAATGGCCTTTGCATACTTACAATTCCCATGTATGAGTAAAATTGCGGACAAAAACTCAAACGGAATTCATAGTGGTTTGACTTTGGAGCCTTTCGTAATTAGTAAATAGGCATAGGTGAGAAACCAACCACACTCTTGATTGAAACAGCTTGGCGATCCCTATTATGGTAATACGGAATCTGAGAGTGTGCCCCTTCCCAGCCTGTATCGTCTCACGGAATGTTCATTCCGCTGCAAGACGGTTATTTAAAGGCGAGAATGTATCCTATTTCCTCCAACATTCAGACCATGCCCAACTTAAATCTTTTGGAAAATTAAGAGATCGACAATGACGTGCACCAAACAAGTCGCATTCTATTGAATAGGCTGAGACCAATTTACGCAGAGGATAGAACAAGATCAAAATTCGACCTTGCTCAGATTAAAATGGAAGCCATGGACTTATCGTACCTAAACATAATCCGACTTTTCTGGACTTTTTTTAAGTGAAATAGGGTGGCATCGCTCGCTGGTGCCTCAAACAAAGATATATAAATGAACAGAGAAAGACCCTTTCCTTCCGAGAAATGCATCTCTGTTTTCAGGTTAGGGCTAGATCAGCGAATTGTCAAGACCTGCCATTGCACCTCGCCTTTTTGCCAGTGAATTACAGTCGCATTCCAATAGGGTGCTGCAGGTGCACTAAACTGATCATTTCATATGCACCACCCAGATTCATAACTCGGGGTTGAGCTCTGGGATGGTTTTTACCGCTGAAAGTCGACTAGGGGATTACTAGAAATTCATTGTTAGCCAAAAGCAAATCATGGAAGCAACCTCGCAATAACCTGGTCTCCTTACAACAACACGGAGCCAAATCTCGGCTGTTTATCACCAAGCTTAGCAAGGTAAACAAATTTCAGTTCACTAGTATGACATAGACAAAGCCTTCTACTTTCAATGATATTGCCTTCTCAATATCATGCACACACTCTATGTTGCCTTCTGAATACCAAGTACAAAGATAAAGACTAGTTCAAAGTTCATTCCACTTTCTCAATCAAGTCAATTGATCTCCCCATAAATGCTTCAAAAGACCTATTCCAGTCACTCATTCTATATATGATAAGTCGCAAGCAGATTCAACATTGGATGAGAAGTGAAAAGCTATCCAAGAATGCATTCACTCTTTGACAAGAAGAATATTACACTCTTACACATGATTGGGTTAGATTAGGGTCCTTTAAAATTAACAAGAACTGGTAAATTAACACCGTCAGAACACCCAATTGTAAAACTTGTGCTGCAGAGGCTAAATAATCACCAACCCATGAGGCTTACTCGTCACATACTGCTGCCATGAGCTCACTTAGGGAATCCCATATAGGAAGACTAAACAACAGACTGTTCTAACCATTCCTCTTGTACATCATACGGCGCTTCAGCTAATATCACAAAGATTTGAGATGTTGCACACAATTGCTTCTTGCAATTCAGCCTGCAAGACCAAGAATGATGAAATGCAATGCATCATTTACATATATAAGATTTCCCCTCTTTATTCTTCAATCTATAATTTCCTTTGGGCCATATTCAATCTGTACTCAATTGAGAACTGAGAAGAAGGGGGCAAAAGAAGAAAAAGAATAGCATCCTCTACTTTCAGCAAAGGCATGAATGCCATTAGAAAGATCCTAACATAGTTTCACCATTCCATATTTGTACCTTCCACCACGGAAAAAGATGAAATTGAAAAAGTCACGAAGTCAAAGATATCCCAGGTCATATCAATTACCAGCCAGTTAAGAAATTAACAGCAAGTGAAGAAATGGAGAAAGCATTACTAGAACTGATTGCTGAATGTAGCAGATAAATTTAAATCAAGCCTCAGAACATGTCTTCACGTGGCTCTTTTTGGAGGAAATGGAAGATTGGACAAAGAAGTGATATGTCCGTGTATGGACTTTGTAAATGACAATCATCTTGCATTGATTTGTGTAGCCATGTCTGCATATGTTAAATGCAAAAGAAGTCTCTCAATGGTCTATCAAGTTTCAATTGTTCAAAGGTATCATCTGGAGAATAACCTGCTCACTGCTCCCAGGCTTCAGATCAGCTGATCTAGGGCTAATTTTTTCAAACCAACGTAGACTTCCATGAACAAGCAGAGTCCAAGCAGATCTCAGAGGCAAACACAGCGACATAACAGCATCTCATAGTCTAGTAGAGATTAATAGCAGAAATCAAGCAGTAAACTGAAAATGCCAAAAACTGGACCAGAACTCAAAGAAATAGGATATACAGATGAGGGGTCATTGGAGATTGAGAAGATTATTGTGATTTGCGAACAATTTTCTTCCTAGAATGTTCTGCCGACAGAAGTCCTGTCAAAATGAAATATGCAGGCTCATGATGCTCAATGTGCTGACTGATGAAACCAGACAAGTAGAACCATAGGAAAGATAAGGATCCGTCAAAGATCAATTGCTATTTCAAACCTAAGTGGAGTGATCCTACTTTAAATTGTGTCACAACACACTTTTGCTGTTACTCATTCATTTAGACGATGCAGTTCCAAGCAAAAATAAATTACAGAAGAAAGGAAAGGAAAGAAGGAACAACAAGAATATATTCACTCAATTACACAAGAAGGATTATACAAATGATTAGCTAACGCTACAGCCCTCTAAGTCAATAATGCAATTGTACAATATCAACCTCACGAGTGGTAGACCCGTCCTCGATTTCATGCTACAAAACCTAAACAATCACCAACCTAAGAAGCTTACTCATCACATAGTGCCGCCATGAGCTCTTGTGGGGAAGCCCAAACTGGAAGATCAAACAAAGACTGTTTTAATTGTTCCTCTTGTACACTAGACAGTGATTCAGCTACATCACAGAGATTTGAGACGTCATTGATTAACGCTTCTTGTGCTTCCGCCTGCAATTTGAAGACCAAGAATATGTTGGGATCTTGTAGAGGAAAAGAAGCTTCAAGCTCATGCCACAATAAAAATTTTAGAACTTCCAAAGAATAAAACCCATTTATAAATCCCCACCACTACGCAGGAAGTCCATCTTATGGAGATTCACATCATTAGGTTATGAATTCGCATTTATGATCTCTATCAAAGTGACAAAAATGAGAAGAAAGACAAATCAAGGGCAATGCGCATACAGGAAACGACCCTTCTGAGAAGACATAACAACCAACAAGAGAAAAGAATACAAGACAAGGATTCTGCTGTACAATGCCAAAAGGGACAGACATGGGCAACAACTGGAGAGCTTAAGATATATGCATCACTATAATCTCAGCAAGCGCAGACTGTACAAAGATATTAGCCAAGGCACTGACAAGTCCCAACCTAGCACACCTATAAGCGGAGATAACAGCACTACCGACTCTAGGAAATGCAGAAAAAAACACCAAGTGCAGATCCTACCGAGCAAGAGAAATATTAAGGTCAAGCGATTCCTAAAGACCCAAAGTGTCAATTGAAGTGGAATTGAACAAATGAGAAAATGGAATCAGATCTCAGAGAACAAAAATAGCCACATAACAACAGCTCACATCAAACCCTAAAGGGTTAGCTGAAAACCCGAGAAAGATCAACCAAGTCGAAGGACTGTATTCAAGGATGTGCTCGTTTTCCCCCATTTCCTCCCCATTACTCAACACCCCAAGAAACCCTAATTCAACCAGCTCGAACGCACGGAAACCCCCAATTACCTGCAAGAGCAGCTTGTCAACGGTGGACCCAAATTCGTTCCTCTGCCGGTCTAGCTCCTCGTCGGCCGACCCACTCGACGACGCCGCCGCCGCCGCCCGCTCTTTCTCCCTCTCCCGCTCTAGCTGAAGCTCCTGCGCCTTCTCTTGCATCGCCCGGCAGGTGCTCGACAGGTGTTCCCAGCGCGCGAGCTCTTCCCGGTACCGACCCTTTATCTTCAAGAGCGCCTTCCTCCTGCGTTCCCTCCGATGCCGCTCCTCCGCAAGAGGGTCCGGCGGCGGCGGCGGAGGAGGATGCGCCGCCGCCGCCGCCGCAGCGGAGGGGTCGAGGCGCCGCTTCTTGCGCTTGTAAATGAATCCGTCGTCGTTGCAGAGTTCCCACTCGTCGTCGACTTCGGCCGCCGGTGACGAGGTCGCCAGGTCCATGAGCGAGACGGCGAGGCGGCGGCGAGAGCGGGCCGGACCCCAATTAGCGGGAAAAAACGCTTCTTTTTTTTTCGGGGAATTTCTTGGAGGGATTTCGAAGCTTTGCGGATTCAAATATTTCTTTCGGGTTCGCTCGCTCGCGATAAAGACAGCTCTTTTATTTCTCTCCTTTTTTTTTCAATTAATAATCGTCGTCCTCTCCGCTCCTCTCCGTCGCCTTTTAAATTACTATAACTTGAAAAACCGCTGAGCTACCGAAAACCAGACAAGACTTCAGTGAGCAGATCGTAAAGGTGATTTTTAATGGCTGTCTCTCGCGATGATTACAGATTCTAGATTGACATGCAGCTGATTAATGGGTGGGCGTTCTACAAAGATCTGATTCTACCGGCTGCACCAAACCAATGTGAAAGATGACGAGCTTTTAGCCCTGCTCAAAAGTGTTATGTAATAAGGGTAAGCATGCTGCTCTGGAACTAAAAATTACCCATGAGTTTTTAAAAATTGAAATTGAGAACCATCCATAAATGAGTCCACTAAGGAATCGGACCACTGACCTAGTTTAATCGGTCCTCAACCCCAATCCCTCGTCATCACTTTCACGTCCCTCACATGCTTCGAGGAGGATGGAGTAGCTGAGAAGTTAAGATGCGGGCAACACCCACCTCTCACCATCGCTCTCACCACAGGCATCAAACGAGGTCTCCTCCATCGGATGGTGTTCTCCAACTCTTGCAACCAATAGAGAGATTTTTTTAATGGATTGGCAAGAAGAATTTAAGGAATTGAATACAAGACATCATGACTTCATTTTCACATTAAATAGAGCGAGAAATCGATTACTTAAGAAGTATAATTTACTACCTGATTAATGAAATAAAATTTACTTGAGTTCTTGACATTCTGAATTGTGAGTGCACTTTATATATATCCAATCCTGTCTAGACGAATAATCTCATGCTTAAAATCGAAAATCGGACTGATACACACTGGTTCCAATAATTTGAAATCAAGAATCAAATCGATCCCCATGAAAATGACTGGTTCTAGATCAATCCAGTGTGATTCCAGACAGTTCCTAATTTCTTTGCACTATATGGGATCGCCCGTTGTGGTTAATTTTTATACTGACATGAAATAGCAAGTTTTTTTTTTTTAATCGTTAATCAACCGTTCAGGTTGTCAAATTAAAGTCGTGATCTTCGAGTACCAATACAGATCGACAAGAATACAAGGCGCCGCCCCGACTAGGCATGTTAGCGAGAAAGGCTCGTGCAAAGTAGTTCTTACAGATGCTTCAATCACTCTTGATCTCTCGCACTCACCACGCTGTATTTCCTCTGCCAAATTAATCTGACCTTTTACGAGCAGAACCATGCTGGTCTTCAACGGTGGGCTGGTCTTCAACGGTGGGCAACCGTGAAGAAGACATCAGAGAATGCCCCCAGAACACCATCAAACCTCTTGGATACCAAAGGAGACCTTTGATCATCGACAAAACACCAACCAAAACAGATCCTTGGGATTTCTCAAGCTCATTAAGTTACAATGAGGTTACATAACCATCAGCCAACTAAAGGTCATAACCCTACAGAGGACACCATCTGCCGTTGTCCGCATCGTGCCGCTTAACGGGCCGTGGAATTAGGAGGGTCCATTCCCATGGCCAGGAAATAGGCCCTCTCTGCGCTTGCCAATCGTTCTTGGAACATTGCCCACTCTCCCCTACATCTCTCTCTGACCTGAAGGAAAATGCAACCAGAACCTTAGACATTCATATCAGATGAGATCAGTAACGAAAAGAAATTGGGATTGGATACCAACCCCTTCCCATGGTGCCTTTCCACTCTCTGCTTGCCCCTATCAAAAGTTCAGAGGATAACAACAATTAACAACGTCCACAGTACGTAAGCCACTTGCCAACGTGTAAAACTATTCACCAACCTGGTTGCCGAGGGATGGCACACCTTGATGCACAATCCATTGAGCATCAACAACTCCTATTTTCTCATGAGCAGGCTGTCTCCATAGAAAGGAAGAAATTGTCAGTGGACCAGCCTGTTAACCTCTCTATATAGGTATATTCAGTAGGAGAGGGAGAAATTGCGAACCTCCACGCATTTTCTCAAGGCAAAGTCCAGACCCCATCCATGAACCAAGTCATTCTGCACATCAACATGAAGGTTTGTCAAGCATGCAGAGCAAGAGCACAAGCTAAAGTAAAGAATAAATAGAAGCAACAGCTGCTGTTAGTTTTGGATGAGGAAAGAGGGATGCTTATCCATCACTTACCTGAATCATGTGCCAAACACAACGCCAGGCCTCTCGAGAAAACACAGGTGCCATGATCTCCACAAATCTGCAAATTAAGGGGTGAGAAAATAATGTTTTGCCTAGTTTGATTGTCCTTTAGATTAAATTATGAGTACGTACGCTGCACAAGGTGGCAAGTGGGGATCCGTGCACCAGCCAGGTCTCTCCTCTGTAACTCTGCAGGTGGAAACGAAAAAGCAAATCACAAGGAGCTTTAAGGTACAAGAATATATACTGATATATAAGAGGCCAAACATGAAGTATAAAGTGGCACTGTTCTCACTTGTGAACTTCACTGTCTCCTCTCCTCTTTGTCATCTGCCATGTCAAGCCACTGTTTGGTTCTAAACCAGGCTGGGAAATTTCTAAGCCATGCTTCTTTATCAATTTTATGTACCTAGAATGTCCACGAAACCTCAATTAATTTAGAGGTAGAAATAGTGTTCGGAAGATACACATGCATAATCAAATTCAAATGACTAGAGATGGATGCCAAAAAACAAATACTCACTCCTCTGCATCAAAATGCTCCACTCCCAGGTCCTCATCCCACATAAATATGTAATCATATGCCGCCACAATATTAGGATGCAGAAAACGTTTGGCATACCACCTAGGAACATGATTTAGAGAATGTAAGTAAATAGGCTGCTTCTCGGAGTTAGTTGTTCATCAAAAATTGTCATGCACAAGCCAAGAACAGATCTGGAGGTGTCACCTAATAGACTCACCATTTAGTTTGCTTCCGTACACTAACATGAATAGCTGTCTTTGACCACTCAAATTCATTCCATTCAGTAGTTCGACCATCATAGTGGAATAACATGATGGTGAAATCTTTTGAGAACTGTCCAAAAACAACATTTGTCATTCTTTAAATTCCTTTTCTCCGTGTGTGTGTACGTGAGAGAGAGAGAGAGAGAGAGAGAGACCTTCTTAACTGCTGCATCAATGTTTTTCCTCTGTTCATAGCCAACGGTAAAGGTCACAAGATACTTTGGTTTGGTCATTAAGTCCTGCATCAAGACCTCAGTCAAGCATCCAACTTGAAAAGTCTTTTCTCAATATTTCTCAAAATTATGTCAGTGCTTGATAACAAACTTCTCCATGCATCTTTTTAAGTTGGAACTAAGGAATGATTGAGCACGTATCAGGATCATAGACTGCAAATGCATGCATTCTGGACACCCCGGGGTGTTCCATGGTAAAAGATACAAACCTCACTGGGTAGACCCCATAGTCTGCGTAGATAGAAGTCTGACTCAGCAGCAATGATCCCAGGGGGGAGTCTTTCAGCACCTCGAGGGTTTGTTGGAACCCAAATCTACAGTAGCAACAGTGAGTCAGCAAAATGAGATTATTCTAAGTGGTTACTTACTGCATTGTGAAATGAAGAAACAGAGAGAACACTGCAATTGTAAAACAGACAGAAGTATACCAGATCATGCAGCAAGATAGGGATGACATGAGAAGGTTAGATATACCTTTGAGCTATTAAATTCTACAATTGAGCTTGCACTCCCTTCATTTCCCTTCAATGAAGACCAGGCATTCAAAAGCGCCTGAGTTGAAAGGCCTGAGTATTTGTCTTCGATATATGCGAAATCAATTGAAGGAAAAAGTGCCGATGGGAGATTTAACTAAAAAATTAAAATATGCATCCATGAGTGGTGCCATACAAAGAAAATATAGGAAGAAGCTGACCATCCAATAAAAAACAATGGAAAGACTGAAAAAAGTTGTTAGTACAGAGGGTAACAATCTTGTACCTTGGTCAATGAGAGCGTTGGAAAGGAAACACCAAGAAGGAAGCCAAAAACAACTCCCATGAAAGTCGTAACCAGAAGCCTCATTGTTTCATTTGGCTTTCTTATATTTCCACTGCACATTTTATATAGATTAATAAAAACAGATATGTTGCTTTACTGTAATCAGAGACTGTGAACTCATGAAACTCCAAATAAAACTTCAAGAGCATTGTCTAGCATAAGAAAAATAATGAAACTTGCATACATGCGTATGGGGGTTCCCATTTGAAGTCAATCTGCACAAACTCAAGTCACAGAGCTAGAAGTTGCAAAAAGACCAGCCACAACTATCCAAAAAGTCATCAAGTTCCAATGTTCCTGCTTCAAGAATATATGCCCACCCTCATGACCAGAGACCCTGAATCATGGGCGAAATATCTTAGGTTTTGGACAAGAGTGCAAATTAGACACAAAACGTGCAGACTGCAGACTCATCCTTAACAAAAATTTCACAAGCAAGGACGACATATAAAGTGTTGAAAGCCACTTCAATATTATTATTCTTGATATCAATGGGCCTTAATTATCCAAAGCTGGTTATTGCATAGAACAACAAGAAGAGTGTTGAACTGATAGACATGAGAATGATATTGGACAGCTAATGCCATACTACTCTACTAGCAAACATTTCTTTAACAACCTTCAAAGCATTGAATGTGAACTGGATCACTCATTACATTCACAAACAGATTGCCAATCAACAGAAAGATTTTAGAAAAGAATCAGGAGCTTCTGCACAAAAACTAAAAGGCATTTGAAGTTAAGCAAAAAGAGTTAAATAAAGAAGCACATTGGAACTGAGAAATTCATCCATCTAACAGCTACGGCAGCCAAATTACTGTGCATCATCTTGTAAGCAATGAATACGAACTCACTTATTTACTTGCGCTTGGAAACAAACTCAAGCGACAATGCAGCCAAGAAAAAAAAAATCTCACTCACAACAGTGAAATTCCATTGTGTTAACAATGAACCTTTTGAAAAATCTTATTTATTGCAGTGAAGTTCCATTGTATTACACCTCTTATGATTTCAGCTAAAGATGATAATTGGGAAATTCCAGCTGTGAGTAATAGATTGATATCAAGAATTTCAAAACGGTAAACCATTGTACACTGACAGCGTGAAGGATTGCAAATGGATACTAAACACCAGCTCAAGTGGAAATCAACTCAAAGCCCCTTTTCTTCCGATGAATCTGTGTTCTCTCACCTAGAACCCCAAAAATGCAAAAAAAAAAAAATCCACAATAGAACCACCAGTGTCGCACCTGCCACAGATATCTTCTCTCTAAAGATAAACAGAAGAAACCCATCGACATACGCAGCCAAAACATTTTAAAAACATAAAAGCTGAAGCTACAAAAGAGCTGGCCAGGCTCAACCAAGTCCTCGAGTGATCTTACTCAAAAGGGAAAACTTTGTTGATCAAATGCCTCGTACACTCTCCACCAACGAATCACCAAATCAAAAGATTGATCGAAAGAGTCAAACAAGCAAAATTCGTAGCAATCGAGCTAAACCCACATCGGTACTCCCGAAGAGAACTACGAAGAAGAAGAGACCAGCTTAATCGGTCTCCCTTTCCGCAAAAACCCACACCCAGAATTGGTGACCGATTCACCAAAACCCACCCGAATCAATCACGAGCACGAACCCAAATGGGAAACGAAAATCCACCCAGAATAGAAAATGCAAAAAACAAACAGCCCCATAAGTGAACGACCTCGGATCAACCCAGAAGAAGCACAACCCCCACGGGAGCTTTTAATGAATTTTGAATCTCCCCAAGAACGCGGTCCTCGACTGGTCCGAAGATGGTCTCTATCGGGCAATCAAATCGGCCACTGACCTTCCGGAAAAGCGAAGAGTCGCAGGCGAGGCGCTGCTGCGGAATCGACGACGTCGGATTGAACGAACGAAGAAAAGGGTGCGCGTCGCTTCTCTCGTGAATCTCCAGGGGAGAGCAAAGATTTGAACTTTCTCCAATTGGCGATGCCTGCTGCTGCTGTCCTGTCGTGGGGGCTTGGATCGATCGATTGTTCCCCCCGCCGGGCGTGGGTCCCGCAGAGGCTGGGGCGGTGAAGATCGGACGGCTGGCGGGGGACGGCGCCTGACTTTTCGGCGTGCGATCGGAGCGGAATTCGAAACTTTTTTCGTCAGAAAGGTGCTTACTTTCTGCTCGGATTTTCGACTTCGGCTTTTGGAGGGTGGCGTTTTCGGTGATGTTTAACGTCCTAGGAATGAAGAAGGCTTTTTTTTTTTATTATTAAATGCGGGATGAAGGACCACGGCCGGCTGTCGGAAATTTTCAAAATTTCAATAATTTCGGTGATTGATTGGCCAATTATAAAAGTTCATCAGAAGCGATTCGTGATCATCGCCCCGAAGACAGAACGGATAGTTTGAATTTGTCTCTTGTTTTATCAGTCGTGCTAATAAGTGGAGTTTTTCTATATAAAATAGCAAACTTTGACTCTCATTTCATGATAAATAATATCAAGATTTGAATTCCACTTGCTAACGTTTAGAATGCCTCATGCATGAATTCTAATGTAATATCGGTGTAATATTTTATTAATAATTTATGGATCTCATTTGATAAATTAAAAATCTTATGATCACATAACATAATGTTATTATCCCAAAACTTTATAATAATAATACCAAAGATATAGTGAAAGGCCCACTTTCTTTCAAGAACATTATGGTTGGTTATGGTGATCAAGTCCCTTGTTATTTTTCACTTTATCTATCAATTCATTCCAACCATTTCATTTTGTTCCCGTAATAAAATGTAAGAGAAATCTAGGACTTCTATTTAGGACTTTCCAATGCTTATTTAAACAACATACGATTTCCAAAAGCATCATCCTCGAGAGGCTCGGCCGACTTCTGGAGGTAGCGAAAGCACTTGTTCGGGCCCAACCCACGAAACAAATACATGTACATTGGTCGGATCGTGTTGATTCTCCATCATCCACTACTACCCATTCACGATAGATTGAGTCCGAGCGAGTGTTTCACCGAGCGAAGGAATTTTACTTTTCCTGCGGGGATTCCATCATCTTTTGTTGTGAAAGTGGTGCAATCTGTAGTTATGAAGCTGGAGTACTGTCATTTCATAAGATAGAGAAGTGGATGGATGAGAAGATGATGCTGATTGAACTTGGTTTTGTGACGGTCTTGAGTTGGTACTTGCTAGAGCTCCCATCAGCAAAAACCAAACCATTGGCAACTCTGGTCAATGCCCCAAAAAAGGTGGCGTAACTCTCTATGCCCACTGACTAACAGTTTTCATCACCTTTTTTAACTCTAGTTTTTTCTCAGCCACTTCTCTGCTTTCATAGCGAAGCAGAAAATGTCTAGCGCGTAAGTTAATCTGAGAATAGGCACTGATGGATTTGCGATGACCACACCAATAAGTAAAGAAGATAAATCTTGAAAGATGACACCAATGCTGATACATCCATTGTCAACGCATTGCTCTCACAATTTGACAGCTTAAAATGCTCTCGGATGGTTTGATTGAGATGAGATGGGTCACCTCAACTTCTCGAAACATTTCGACACGGTACTAGCAATATGATTAAATCGTAGACTATCTTAATTCTGGAAGCTTCTTTACTCTCTTATTGCCATAATCACTATACCGAGTGCAGCGCACGTGCACTCTAATGCCGGTGACATGCTTGAGTGACTGGAATTGGTGGATCAGACAGCGAACCATTGAGTATGCGATTGGCGACCCAGTGGTTTGTGGCCTCGGAATAATGGACCCCATCCCAGCTGATAGAAGTAGCAGGATCCTTGCAAGAGCCACCAAAAACGTCGGTGCCATTGACACTCCCTTTATTTCCACACCAGATATGGTCGTAATTCTCATGATATCCACAGCAAACCTTGAAGGGGTCAACAAATCCTGCAAAGGGAGGACAGAGAATGAAGCTACAACTAGGAGATAAGTCTCATAAGAGCCGCCAATGTGATGTCACAATAGCAAGCACCAAAAAGCCAGTTTAATGTAAGTCAAGACAGCGCAAAATCAGTTATCTTCCACCATCTACAACATCAGCTGACCATCAGTAGATCAACTTCAATAATATGGCATATTAACCCTTGCTTCATGGATTTGTGAGGAACAAATAATGTCAGGTAAGTGACCATGTCGCAACTGTAAATTGTCCTGGCTGATCATAATAGAGGGAAAACGATGCACACCACAATTCAAGCAAATTCCCACAGCAGAATGTGCTCCGCCAAATCGTTTAAAATACAGGAGATTGCATAAAAATTCCCCTGAAGACTCCACTAACAAACTGAGCTAGCCATCATGTACAGAGTGCAAAGATCCAAACTTTACCTTCGCTCTTATAATTGCCGATAAGCCCAAACTTTGCAGCATAAACATCGACATAAGTAATGGCAGCCTCAGGGAGCTCTTGCCTCAGCTTGATCACCCTTTCTTTGAGCTGCCTATTGAACTCAACGGCCATTTCATTCTGAGTCTTTACACACCCGTGATCATCCAAATATCCAGCTGGTGGATTGTGATTGTAGAAAAAGTTCACCGGCAAGCACCCAATTGGCCCAGTATTATGAATCCAAAATGACCTCCCCCCATTTCGATATATATTCTGAAGAAAGGTTAGAAAGACCCGAAATCATCAACACCCGCAAATTTTATAGCAAAGATTTGATATCATCATTAAAACAGTCTCAGAATTCAAATTACCTTGAACAGCTGAAGCTAACTTGTTAACAATATCCGGCAATGCCGCTTTGAGCTGATCGGAGCTCAGCTTCCTGAACCCAACAGAGAGATCATTTTGCCCAATATCAAACGTGTATAGCGCCTGTGCAAATTCCTCCTGCACCGGCAATTTGCTTTTCTCCGAGGGATCCGTGGCTGGTCGATCACATCAACAAATAATAATTCAATAATTGAACAGTTATAAGAGATCAGATAGATCATGTCTACTTAATTAGGAGATTCTGGCCTTAGCACCTTGGCTGTATAGTTCGGCGGTCCGTCGCTTAAATTGATCATATTGCACGATCTGCATATCAAGTGAAAATGGGCTGATTCCATACTCAAATATGGTCTCGTTTTGCCTCCTAATGGTCGATCCGCCTGTCGCGAAGTTCGCACCGTGCCTGTAATTTGTTCCCAGGGAGTTCAGGTAGGCACTCAAATAGGGTAGCTTCAGCTTCTCAGCTGCCAAAGAAGAACACGAAACCAAAACAAAGTGAAAAAAACATAAGTTTAGCTCAAATCTGCTCTGCTTTTAGCATTTATCTGTTGAGTTTCAGGACCCATCACAGTAGGTAGGATAAAGATCAGAACAAATCAACTCCATCTAACTAAGTGTTAACCGGGTACGCCAAAACAAAAAGCTTACCAATGAAGTCTACGATGAGACGGCCATCGCAGTCACGGCCGGCCGGCTTGTGGAAGAAGCCGGCACCGTACGGCGAGGGGATGGGGTCGAAGGCGGCGGAGATGCCGCCGGTGTCGGAGTTGGAGTCGCCGAAGTTGTACATCGCCGGGAAACGACAGTCGGGCAATGCATCCTCGGCCTCCACCCTCAGTACCCACGAAGAGCAAGAACAAGCCAAGGCTGCTGCTACAAGCAGCCAAGGAAGTAGAACTCCCCAAAAACCCATTAGCAAGGAATGCGTTAGCTAAAATTTTCACACTGCAATCGTGGCTGATTAGCCTGAGCTATATATGAAAAATGAAAAATGGGTGTGTGGACACTGTGCTCACGCCTGACATCAACTAGGGTACTTTTCGACCAAAAAAAAAACTAAAAAAACTTGGGCACTTTTTTCCTTCTGGGTAATTCTATCGTCGTGCACGTGAGGACAAACAGCGCAACTGTGGGGCTGCCATGGACAGAGAAAAGAGGAGAGAGATAGAGAGAGAGAGAGCACTCGGCTTGGGCTTTGGCTAGGCTGGATGCCATTCACTTCTGCAAGCACCGACTTGAAAACGGGAAGGACAACGTCGCTTTCCTAAATCAAAATCTTTACAAGACTTAACTGGGATAAGGACAGATGGTGGCAAATCGTTGGTTTCAATTAATTTTTTGGGTCAAAACCCGTCTGAATTGGCAAAGAAAAAGAGCAAATCAGGACAATCTTGATTTCCCCCCGTTCACTGTTGTGTTCAGCGGATCATCCTTCCGCGTCTTTGCGTTTGCTTTGTTTAGACGTGATCCACCATCCGACCGTCTGTTTTTGGGAAGCGGAGTGAGGGTGCGTTTGGTTCGGCATTTGGAAAGCTCATTGGGAAAATCTGCGGGTTTGGCCTAAGAACTTTGAATGAAATGTAAAGACTGTTTGGTAAATGCAAAAAACTTTGAGAGAAATCTTTGTTTGGTAGAAAAACACATTTAAAAAGCCCATTTGGTGAATAATCTAAATATTTTAATTTTAATTTGTTTAAAATTAAAAAAAAGAATGTTTACGACTTTTTTAATTTATATTTGACAACAATGTTAAAGATGTTGTGTAAATAATTTTATTAAAATTAAAATTCTTTTTTTTTTGCTAAATAATATCAAATGGAAAAAATTTACGTGTTCTCTTTCTCAATTACAATAAGTGATGAAGGATTCTCGATTCATTTGCATTTCCTTTTTTTTTATGGTTGATTAATTGATATTGAACATAAAAAAGATCATTATTGAAAATTATATAGTGCCTCTATTTTTGAGGTACAAAAAATATCATGGTCTCCTCTACGGTGAATGTGCAAGTGGGAAAAATTACTTAATCAGTTTTAAACTTTTCAATTTTACTATTTTAGTCTTAAACCTTTGCGTAACATTCTAGTATAGTTCATCCAACAAATTGTCATGGAAATTGATGACGAGATAGTCTAGTCATCATCAGCCTTGCTATACAGCATGATATTACCACATTAGTAATTTCAAGTGAAATTTGATCAAAAAAACTACATTCCAATTTCGCACAAAAGTTCAAGACTAAATTGACAAAAATGAAAAGCTTAAAACTAAATTGGAATCTTTAAGATTGATTGATTGGATAATTTTTCTTTTCGGGAGAAAGACCTGACAACGGCCCCGATGCTTGCTGCACGAAGCACGACGCTTGGGTTCAAGCCAAAGCAACGAGTTTCGACATCAATATATCCAGCTTGTTCTTCATCAAATCACTTGATGACTAGTCGTTGGCCCCCCACATCCGCATGGACATTTTATGAGGATGAATGTGGGATAGCTTTTCACCGGTGAACGGTAGCTTTACTCGTCTATAGATGAAGTAAAAATGGTGTTAAGGGACCAACAGGTCAAAAGAAAGAATAGACACCAAATGTGGTGAAAACATCTAAGTAAAATTATTGTGCCTGCAAAGGCTATAGTGTTTCTCAATTTCACTACACCATCTCTTCATTCACAAGCCAACTGTAATTTCTGCTCTGAGGTTTCGGGGGAGGAGATTGTGCGGGATCAAATGACTCATGTTAGCTATAATATCAACATTTGCTTTTATAACAGAAAGTGCGTATCTAGATTATCTCTCTCATTGACCGTTCTAGGACAATAACATCACAAATATTTTGGCTTGTCAAATGTAACAATCGACATCAATGATGAAGAAATCATATTGTTGGATGGTTTAATTTGAACTTTCATTTATAGAAAAGGTCATATTGCCCACATAAACATATGGGAGCTGTAACATTGAGTCCTGAGGGGTTTATGCAGACAACTCTCTTAAGTCAGGAGTGCAGCCAAAACTTACTGAGCTGCATGGCCAACTTCAAGAACTCCGGAGGGCGAATGTTTGAAGGAAGTAAGCGCTAAGTTGAGGATGTCATCGACATCCTCTCTCTTGTCACAGAAGCTGCTTTGCTTGCCGAAATATACCTCCACAAGCCCTGAATCTCTTTCCTTGTTCAATGGACATATCAACTCGGATCCCTCCACCTCACTTCGCGATCACCGCTCTCTTTCAACTTTTGTGCTTTGTCTTTGTCTGTTCTCGTTTTGTTGCAACAAATGGGAAAAAGAGTAGAGAGTATTGAAGGTGCCTTTGTTTTCCTTTCCTGTAGAATTGGAAGATTAATGGAAACTGACAAGGGACTTCAATTATAACTGCAGAAACAAGAACATGAAGTGGCCAGAGAGTTCAAAACACAAGATCCACATACAAATATAGAACGCCAAATATTGTGAATTGAACATATTACCCTATACTTCCATACTTAAATTAATTAATGTTAACATTATCATGATGAGGGGGAACGGACATGATTTTACCATAAGGGCGACCAAGAAAAACATTTGAATCGTTGACAAACAACTGTGACCTTTAGTGAGCATCCGTAGTAGCTATTAAAAGAATTATGGTTGAGACTCGCATATGTGTCCTCTGTTTCTAATGTTAGGATGTTCAATCTTCGGCATTAGGAATCACGTAATTATGGTTGATATTTTCCTCAAGTTCATAAAAACCCAACTGAAGAGACATGGAACATGTGATGTGTAATTTGCCTACATTAGCCGTTACTTAAGTGGGCCTAGATCCCAACTCCCATCTCTCTCTCTCGTGCAAAGGAGAAGAAGATGATGACGATGATGCAATCAATTGGGGTAGGGGCAATAAGAACAGAAACTGAAACAAACGCTTTTTCTTGTTGGGACTCATGAAGTTGTTATGTCAAAGGTTTGGCGGTTTCACAGTTCCTTGCCCCCAACAACCCCTCCTTTCCCTCAACGGTTAACAACCTTTTCCTTAAATCCTTCCCCCCACCGCATCCCTCTCCCCATCCTTGCCATCCACATATGCTAACTTGGTTTGGTCATTTCAACGAACACATGATAAGCAGCAAGTTGGGTTCAGTAACAGCGCATCAACAGTCCAGAGCGCATCAACAGTCCAGAGGTGCCCAAACTCTCAAAATAGGAAATTGCACACCGTCATCCACGGTTAGGCTCTGTGCTCAAGCATGCGATCCAAGTCGAAAAGACGTAAAAAAAAAAAAAAAAACAACCGAAAACGGGAAAAAATCATCAGCGCAAGCCGACGCACGCAACAAAGCATCAGATTGGAACTAACGTCTAAGCGCAAATCAGCAAAATCAGCAATTCCAGCGACCGTGAACGTCACGACAGACGGCAAACGACAGAAAAAGGCAAACCCGAAGCACGGCATCTCTAGTCCCCAACCACCGGAGCCGGGCAAAAAAATGCACTCAACGACAGGGGAGGGGAGAAAAACCATGAGAAATGAAGGAGAAACCGTACGAACCGTGAGAAACGCTGGACCCACTCGGCGATTTGCGGTACCCGCAGGAGCTCCTCCGCCGGCCGTAGTCCAAGACCTCCCTCCTTCCTCACCGGGAACAGCGGGCTTCGGGAGCGAGGGGGAGATAGGAGAGACGAACTGCAGAGGATGAGCAAAAGAAAAGCGCAGTCGAGCAAGAAGAGGTTGTCGCGAGGGAGAGAGCGACGGAAGGGTCAGAGCAATCGAGCAAGAAGAGGTTTCGCGAGGGAGAGAGCGACGGAAAGCGATGGAAGGGAGGAGTGCGAATTAGATCTAGGGTTTTCTTGTTTCAAAATGGGCAACGTTGGGTTTTTAAGAAAATTTTGAGGGTAAAATAGGCAACGTAATATTTTCATTAAATGAAGACTCAGCATTCCGAAAATGCTGAACGCTCAAGGCTGGTCTCCACCAGCCTTGAGCTTTCAGCATTCCCAAGGGCTTGCTTTCATTTGAAAGCCCCTTGAAGTTAGTTGCCAAACACCCATTTTTGGGCTGAAGGAGCTTTGGGGGCTGGATGGGCTTTCTAAATGCCCATCCAAACGCACCCTGAAAGTTGGAGCGGAATTAATTTATTAGGATATGGCGACAAGAAGCAAAATCTTCCTGTCGTCGGGGTCTCACGTGACGTGTTTTTTGTCTTGGATGTTGGGAGATTTGAACTGATGAATTCTGCATCCCATGTTACGTGCGTCCGCGGCTCGTGGTTAGGCAGGTTTTTGATCGATGGGCCATCGTTAATAAGATGGTCGGTTCTCTGCATAAATGTTGACAGAGAAACAGGGTCCAGGATGCATACGAAGGACCAAAGTCTTGATAAGATAATATCATCACGTGAAACCAGAAAGACAAGTTCGATTTTGGGTGCATTTGATTGAACTTTTGAGAAAAAAAATTGAGCAAATTCAAAGGACTTTAAGTTAAATGAGTTTTTTAAAATGCAAATTACATTTGATAAATTATAATCTGAAAATCCATTGAAAAATATTTTGAGCAAAATAGTATTTGAAGAAATTTATATTCACAAAGAACTTTTTGTGATTAAAAACGGATAAGAATAGTTGGTTGGCGAAGGGTAGATGACCGTTGGTGCTCGAAATCTGTTGCTAATGGCCAACGTATCAAGCTACAAGATCTCAAGCAACTGTCGGGGACAACATCTTCTCCTCCTCTTCATCTTAACCACCATCTTCTCCACCATCTCAATCTCTCTTCTCGAGGACCATGTAGAAGCAAAAGCCCGGCAATCTCGACACCGAAGGGCTCTGGCCTCTTCAACCTCCTATCCGAGGAGATCATGCACTTTATCCTCGACTTCCTCGACCGGGACCTGCTCGACTACAAGTCCTCCCTTGTTTGCCACTCCTTCCACATCGATGAGTCCTGCCACTGCAAGTTCCTTTGCCCTTTCCGCACCAAGCATCTCCCCATTGTCCTTGCTCTTGCCCCAATGCTACCGCCCTTGACATCTCCCTTTGCCCTCGTGTCACCAACGCCTCCCTTGCCATCATCACCGTTGCCTACGAGGATGCCCCCCGCTCCCTCGCCCTCCACATCACTGATTTTTCACTGCCGTTGGGCTAATCCGAGTCGCAGCAAATCCAAATCCGGGTCTCTACGAACCTAGATCTAGTCATCGTGAACCTAATTCTAGGTCG
This sequence comes from Eucalyptus victrix, assembly GCA_016097545.1. Lineage (NCBI taxonomy): Eukaryota > Viridiplantae > Streptophyta > Magnoliopsida > Myrtales > Myrtaceae > Eucalyptus > Eucalyptus victrix. The sequence goes on along the minus strand of CM027843.1, from coordinate 17,324,977 downwards.
CCTAAGTCGCTACGACCCAGATTTGGGCCATTGCAACTCGCGAAAGTCGCCTGACCCTCTAGCGACAGTCACCTAGGTTGTCATGACCACGTTGGTGTCTCTCTAGCCATCGCTAGCCCCTCGGAGCCAAGGTACAACCAAGCCGGCCACTCTCAACGGAGAAGATGGACAGTGTCACATAACAATGGCAAAATTGGAAAAAACAAAAAGTTTTTTAGGACAATTTCAGGGAAAATAAAAAGATTGCACAATACCGACATGGGTATGTCAAGAAAGTTGAAAGAGCCTGCTTTGGGCTTTCAATCTTCTAAATGCCCAATTTTCTCCAATAGGGTTTGCAAAAAAGTTTCCAAACATCTTACCAAAAAAAAAAAAAGTTTCCAAACAAACCCCTACTAATAAAAATCTAGTGTGGTAGAGGGGGTTGAGAAGCCATCGAGGCCTCGTAATTTTCATATGCCCGACGAATATTCTCGAGCACACATGATTCCAATCGATCTGGTCGTTCCCACATGGGGCTCGCGTACATAAACGGTCGAGATGCATTGGTCTCGTGAACATCCAGATCATCCAACACGAAATTTTGGAAATCTCGTTTGCGGCTTGTGTTTTAGTAGCCACATCGATCTTGATTCCGGATTTTTACTAAGTGATTCGAGTGCAAGTGAGCCTAATGTATCTGAATCCTCAATTTTAATGTCTCGATCGTGGAATTCAATGAAGATGAACTGGATTTACGTGGACAGAGACCATTATGTCCACGGTGTCTCTTGGACTTGAGACTTTGTTTCCGTGCCATGTTGACGTTATGCAAGTGATGTGGACCAAGGTTGTAGTGTTTGGAAGCGAACGCGAGGCGATGGGAGACTTCCTCTTGTCTCTTATGAAAAATCGGACCGACGTCATTTTAATCTCGAGCAATCAAAACGGACGAAGATGGATCGATCGAGCATCCTGACTGTCATACCATTCCTATCGTCCTTGATCATACCGAACCCGGCGAAATTGCCAAGTACTTCCTTGCGCATGTATCAGCAGGATCGACGTGCTCATCCGCTGCACTCCACGCAATTGCGAGAGCGGGCGTGCATGCGTTGGGGCGGGTGCAGGATGACTTTATTCACATTTAGTCGCCATAGGACGTGTCGAGGACGTATAATCTTATACAAAAATCCTAGATTGTATAAACAAATGGGCATAAGAAGTTTTAGAATCTTCTACCTTTGGAATTTGAAGAGGAAAATCACTGGTCTGATGTTCATGTTACTGATCTTTCCTGTTTTCTCTGCATCGCGCGGCGGGCACGGTTTGAAAATGGAAGCTCAGTGGTGACAAAGTCAAAGCCTATAACAGGCATGCGTGATCGGGACATTCGGCCGGTCGGACAGCAAACCGCTGATGATGTGCTCGGAGATCCAGCGGTTCGCCGCCTCGGTGTAGTGGACGCCATCCCAGCTGACGAAAATCGAAGGGTCTTCGCAAGAACCAGCAACCACTTCGCTCCCGTTGATGCTCGCCTTCTGGCCGCACCCCACATGCTTGTCCTCCCATTCATATCCACAGCACATCTTCCCTGCTCTCTCAAATCCTGTCAAGAAAACTATATTTTCAGCTGTCCGGATTCTTGCTCAAATGAGAATCGCGGATTTCCCAAATAATTTTGGACCATAAGTTCATGGAAGCAAAGCTACATCAGTGTTCTAATAGTCATTTGTGCTTAGAAACCAGTAGTCGAGAGGATTCGGCTTGCGATTACCTGCTCTTGTGGAGTTTGCGATGAGTCTGTATTTTGCCGTGTAGACGTCCACATAAGTCAGTGCAGCTTCCGGCAGTTCGCCCCTCAATTGCATCACCATTTCTTTGAGTTGTCGATTGAACGCCGAGGCCATTTCATTCTGATCCTTTACGCACACCCGATCTCGTCGAGGTACCCTGGCATCGGATTGCGGATGTAGCGCAGCGTTATTGGCAAGCAACCGATGGGCCCAGTGTTGTGTAGCCAGAAAGTCCTCGCTCCTTGCTGATACAGATGCTGTCATAAAATACCCAAAGCCAAAGCCACATCCATACATCAGATGATATTAGAGCAAGAACATGAACTAAAACGTTGGAAGTTGTCACGGGACTAGAGAGCTTGCTTGGCTTCTTACTTGGACTGCAGTAGCCAACTGACTGACAATGTCCGGCATCGATGCGTTGAGCTGCTCATTAGTCATCTTCCGGAACCCGGCAGCCAAATCATTTTGGCCGATGTCGAACACGTAGAGTGCTTTTGAGAAGTCCTCGGGCCTTGGAAGCCGGCTTCTGCGAAATTTCTTGGTTCTAGCTGCAAGTTTAATTTCAACAAAAAGCTGATGTAGTACTAGGTTGCCGAAAGGTCTAGGAGTGATATTAATTTCAACAAACACGTAGTTCCTATCCGCGATACTGTCTACTAATAAGCTAGCTTACCATTCTTGTAGAGATAGCTCGTGCGCGCCACAAACTGGTCATAATGCGCCGTCTGGATGTCCAGCGAGAACGGGCTCACCCCGTTCTCAAAGAAGCTTTCGTTCTGCCTCCGGATGGTCGATCCCCCCGTGGCGAAGTTGGCCCCGTGCCGGAAGCTCCATCCGAGCGAGTCCAAGTACGCGCTCAAGTAAGGTAGCCCAAGGTGCTCGGCTGCATTTTCGACAAGACACAAACCTCAAGCCCCGCTGAATCAATTCGTCACGATAAAAAAGTGCTACTATCCTTACAAAATCCATCCCTACCTATGAAATCGATGATGAGACGTCCGTCCGAGGCCCGCCCCACCGGCCTGTGGAAGAAAGTCTCGCCGGTCGGTGACCCCATCGGGTAAAATGCGGCCGATATCCCCCCGGTGTCAGTGTTCGAGTCCCCGAAGTTGTAGATTGCCGGGAACTCACACGGCGGCAAGCCTCCTGCAATCGCAAGCAGCCCGACATTCCAAGACACTAGGAGAAGCAGCAGGGCAAGGCATGGAAGTGACAGCACTCCTCCAATTGCCATTGCCAAAAGCCTCGTGAAACCAGATCCTGCCTTGATCCTAACGTCTTCCTAGCAACTCAAACCAACTGGAGCGCTGGGGTTGGAGACAAATCCTTCTCACATATGAACAAAAACGGCAAAAAGAAAGATATGAACAGTAGTAGTAGGACTTCATGTGCTGGTCTTGCCTGTGTCACTGCATTTGCAGCAACTCAGTTTTTGTTTCCATGCGCGCCTCGTTCACTGCCGATTGCTAGAATTTCTCGTTGGATTCTTTTTAGATTTGGATCAGAACCGTCGTCGGGAGAGATTCTTCTGCACCTTTTGGGATCTGATCCTGGTCCATTATGCAAGATGGAGTCACGCTTTGTGTCCCCCATGGTCCATCAAAGACGGCAAATTCACGGGTTTCCTCTCTCGTTTCTGTTTCTTTCTTTCTTTCCTTTTTTATTCACGAGTATGACAAAAGGGTGTGTCCTGAAACTGCGTTAGCACGCGATCATCATTGACGGTGGAACCTCATCATTGTTTTTCACCCCGCCGTGAATTTAGGGACCGAAGAGGGAATCATTGACGCTCTGCACGCTTCTTCGGATGTCCTTTTTTCTTTTGACGAAAATGTGATCTTTTGGGTCTCAATCAAATGTCCTTGCCATAAAGATTGACCAACGCGTGCCTAATTTCCGTCACGTTTTCTCCCCCAAACGATTGATTTTTTTTCAGCCTCGCCGGTGGTTGTGACTCATCGACTAGGGGAAAATGCTCCAATAATGTACTGTGCATATCGAGGCTGCAATTCAAAGGATCAAATAGAATTTTTTTTAACTCTATAACTACAACATTATCATTTAGGGGTAAAGATTTCGGTAATCAAAAGCTTTGAACATGGGACTATTCCGTGTCAAACGTAATGAACTAGCTTCTATCAAATGATATGAGATTGCTTGTGAGTAAATAAAAATTACGTATGCAATGACTATTTTGATTCCAATAAATGCTCATGATCAACTAAAAGTGTGCAAAATGGACAATTGTAAATCGGATTGTTTGGACACCAACTTCACTTTTAGGAACTGGGAACCAACTAGTTAGTTTTATCTTATTAATACAATTCCTAGTTCAAATAGTCTTTTTTACATATCCCTAATTGATCATGAGCATTTATTGGAACTAAAATAGCCATTGCTTATGTAATTTTTATTTACTCATGAGCACATGACAAAATTTCTGGAATTGATTTGATTTCAGAAACGATTTCTCAATTTCTATTTCGAAACTAAGAAGCTAAAAATTTTAGCTTCGATTTTTTCTTCAAATCTATTTCTCGAATAGAAATGCATTTTAAATAGAGAAATCAAATTGCGTTACCAAATGGATTTGCCCAAACCTATTCCGGAACGGAGAAACGAGAGAAATCAATAAACGAAATTTTATTATGCGCAGCCCTAATATCATTTGATGTAAGCTAGCTCCTTATGTTTGTCTTGGAATAGTCCTGTATTCAATGCTTTTGATTACCAAAATCTTCAACCCCAAATGATGATGTTGTAGTTATAGAGTTAAAAAAAAAATCTATTTGGTCCTTCGAATTGCAACCTCGATATGCACAGTACATTATTGGAACATTTTCCATCTATCACAACTACTGCGTGGCTAAAAAGTATGAATCATCGGGGGAGAAAATGAGATAGAAATTCGATCATTGGAGCATTAGCTCCAATGGGAGCCTATAATTAGACTACAAGATATCCAAATGGAAGCACAAAATTAATCTTGAACTTTAAATTTGTTTCCAGTCATGCTTTGGACAATAAGGGGGTGCATGATAAAAATTATTTCTGTTCCCGAAAATGATTTTTCTGTTCTTTAGCACCAATTTCGAACGCAAACTTGTTTGATAACGCTTATCAAATTTTCTATTTCGGAATAGATTTCTATTCCGGAAATAGAAATGGAGGAGAAAAATCGAAGTAGAAATTTTCTACTTTTGATTTCTCCGTAAATCAATTTTTGATTTCTCCCAACCCTAATTTCACTCTTTTCTCCCTCGTACGCCTCTTCTCTCGCCCAAAATAAAAATAAATATATTCATTTAAAAATAAAAATAAATTTATTAAAATAAATAAATTATTTTTATTTATCATTTTATTTTTAGTTTACTAAAAATAAATTTATTAAATTTATTTATGATAAATAAATAAATATTTTTATTAAAAGTAAAATTATTTTTTATTTGCCTTGAGTGTTTTGCCAAATAAAATTATTTTTATTTTTTATTTTTATTCATTTTAAAATAAATTTATTTGTAAAATAAAATAAAATAGAATAAATAAAATAAATTTATTTAATTTATCTAAAATAATTTATTTATGATAAAAATAATAAATTTTTATTTGCCTCGAGTGTTTTGCCAAATAATTTTTTTTATTCATTTTAAAATAAATTTATTCGTAAAATAAAATAAAATAGAATAAATAAAATAAATTTATTATATTTATTTAAAACAATTTATTTATGATAAATAAAAATAAATTATTTTTATTTGCCTTGAGTGTTTTGCCAAATAAAATTATTTTTATTTTTTATTTTTATTCATTTTAAAATAAATTTATTCGTAAAATAAAATAAAATAGAATAAATAAAATAAATTTATTTTTATATTTTAATTTTAAAATAAAATGATATTTTTATTTTATTTTTATGATTTATTTTATTTTATTTTATTTTATTCATTATTTTTTTGTTACTAAATCATTTTTATTTTTATTTTTTATATTAAAGGTCGTCGCCGTCCAATCGTGCCGTTTCGAAGGAAGAAATTTTGTGTCGTTATCAAACGAATTTATTTTTAGAATAGAAATTTTGTGTCGTTATTAAACGGTTATTTTTGCTTAAAACTCTTCAGAAATAGAAATAGAAAAATCATTTCTATTCCGAAACTATTTCGGAATAGAATGGTTGTCATACGCGCCCTAAGATAAAAAATAGCGATCAATTCCATTGGATTGACCAGAGCCGGATCGGACTGGGAACTGATTCCCCCCATGATCAACGGCCATGGATCATGGTCCGAAAGGGCCAGGCCCACAAAATTGCCAAAAATTAGTCAAAATTCCCTTTGGGCCCAAAAAACCCTTAAAATGGGCCTGGCAGCCGTCAAACCCGAAAAGTCAAACGGGCCGCCGTGCCATGGCTGGCCCGGCCCGTTCAACATCGAACAACCCTCCCTCCCTCCACATCGAACCTCCGGTTTTTTCCCCATCGTCGTTCCCAATATCGACCGGCAGATCGTTCGAAGCGGCGAGCCACGTCATCGTCCTCTTCCCTGATCGTGTAGCCCTCTCTCTCTCTCTCTCTCTCTCTCTCTGAACAGCGACAATGGCGACGCCGGCGGCGGCGGCGGAGGACAATAAGGCGGAGAAAGAAGGGAGCCAGCTGCTGGGCTCGCCGACGTTCACCGAGCTCGAAAACGGCCGATTCAAGTGCGTCGAGACCGGGCACGAGATGCTGGCCAAGGACATGGACCCCTACTCCCGCAGCAAGCGGTGCCGTCTGGGCCTCATCGACTTCGCCCTGGCCCGCAATAAGCCTCCCCTCAACATGTTCAAGCAAGACCCGCTTTGCCGGTAATCAAAAAGATGACTCCTTTACATGTTCAATCCTCTCCTTTTTCTTTTTCTGGGTGGCTGATGAGCTGGAGAAAGTGGATGGAGAGTGTTTATTCGTTTTAGATTTTGGGTGTTTTGGAGGTGGAAGATTGAAAGCTTAGCTGAACTAGTTCGGTTTTGACAGATGAATTTGACTTATTGGTTTCTCGTTGGCGGGGGTTATTTTGTTTCGTTAAACTGAATTTTGTTGTCGATATATTTTATGAATAGCATGAGAAGTTTGGGTTCCCTGGATGGATTGAATCCTAGTCTAGATTAGATGCTCTTTATATTCGTCTCTTGACGCTCAGTCCTGAGAGATTGAATTGTCTGAAATGCAAATAATTGGATGATTGTCTATTTTCTGCCCTTCCCTCATTGCCAATGAGGGAGGGGAATGGAAATCTCGATGCTGATCCGGCTCTCTGCTTATTCTGCTTTTCAGTTCAAAGTTAGTGTGCAAATTGACTGGAGATACAGTGAACAAATCGGAGGAACATATATGGAAGCATATCAACGGGAAACGGTTCCTCAACAAATTAGGTTTGTATGTTTACCCTCAGTTTGATAATCAGTAGGTTTGGAAATCTATGCATGAGATAATGTAGGATGTCGCACTACGTAGTTGGCTTATACTGTTAGAAAGCACTGAGGTTTATATTTTTATCTTGACAAATTGAGAGGACATGGATGTTTGAAGTTTTACGTGATAATGATCATGGTGATATCTGGTAACAGAGCAGAAGGAAATGGAAAAGCTGACGCCGAACAAGTTGATGGAAGAAGTGGATGAAAAGCCAAAAAAAGCATCGAAACAGAAGAAAGGCAATTTAGATAAGAAGCAGGAGAAGGAAAAGCAGAAGTCTGCTGATCAAATTATTTCGGAAGTCAGAGACTCAGCTGAGAATGGCAGTGACACAGAGGATGCTGACTTCTGGATGCCTCCAGTTGGAGATCGTTGGGACTTTGATGAGGGGGGAGATAGATGGGGATCTGATGCAGAGTCAGGGCAAGACAGTGATGAAGAAGCTGATGGGACAGGTATTTTTTTTTATGAGTATTGAGCTTATGTTCTAAATAGTGAGTGTTGAGTGATGGTTAGCTCATATCATGACACCCATTACCTAGCATCATGGCTCGAGTAAAGTAAATTTCTGAATTACATTCTTTAGTGACATTATTCTTAGGATTGCTTGTGCTGTCACAAATACTCGAATGTTAATTTCCTGAGGCAGGGGACTTTGGCGTGACAATCAATGATTGCCTTACCACATTGAGGATACTGAGGATTTCTTAGCAATAAAACGGAATGAATTGTTGTGACAGTTTTCTAGAACATAAAATTTATTGGACCAAAAGCGAGCTTGATAGTATTCATTTTCCTATACTTCAAGATAATGTTTCAGATTGTGGGTTTCTTTTAACAAATTTTGGCAATATTTTCCTGAACTAGATGGTCTCAATGAAGTTGACGACAAAGATTCTGAAGAGATCTCTGTGAGGTAGCTTCATGCCACTAGTTATCCCATTCATTGATTATTTTTAGTGGCGATGGGGAGCAGTTGGTGAATCCCAGATTGATATTTATAAATGCAGGACAAAAAGGATGTCAATTGAAATTGGACCCAGCAGCTTTGCTTCGAGGAAGAAGAAAAGTAGAAGAAATCTGACTGGTTGAGGCCCTAGGCAGTGATTCGTTGTTTTGGTGGGTTCATTGTACTAGATTGTTTGAAATCTTCCATCAAGGTTGTTTGTCTGACCTGTTAATGGAGAAGTCTCGGATTGTGAAGCCAATGAACTTTAATTTCTATTTGAAAATGAACGTTGTTATTCTCTACCTTTAAATGGTGTTCAAAAGGAAGGGTTCATTCAATTGATATCCTTACAGCCTGTTCAATTGAATTAGGAGTTTAGAGCCGTATGCAGAAAGTGCTATTCAGAATACCCATGATGGATTTTCCTTTTCCTTGTTGTGGCAGCAACTGAAGCATTGTTTATGAGAAATGAGTAGTTACCATAATTATTGATAGAACACAACTTGGATGGACCATTATTATCTATGCTGTAAACTCTTTTTTGTACAAAGTATAGATGATGCTGTCTGACCACTTTGAATACCGACAGATTCTTCCATCTTCCCCTCAATAAAGATGCCAGCAATAGCCATATACGTGTTTTTGTTTTCTATGGTCACTTACCTATGTTCAGAAGTGCAACTCCTACTTAAACCGCGGGTCTGTTGTTGCCTGTTTAATCAAGAGTGTAAGACAACATGCTTATTTCGGACATTCTATGAAGAGCACGTGTTAGTTACAGCATTTGTTCTGGAAGACTGCAAAAAAAGGGGAAAACAATCTGATGTATGGTCTTCTTTTTGATATATATGACATTATATTGTGAGCATATTCTAGTGCCAAGCAGAGCATAATTTATATTCATTGTGTGAATCTAATAGTATGAAACCATGTTTTTCTTTAGTAAAATTCTACAAGTAATACCTTAACAACATTTGATTTTGGATATTGATATTTAAAGAATGGCTGTGAAATATGGTATGTCATCATTGATTTTCCTTCCTGCTTATTCGCTTTTAAAGGTGCTTGGATCAGTGCCTCTTTGTTGTGATTTTAATCTGTTCCAAAGTAGCGATCCCCGAACTCCCCCATGCCTGGAATCACACGCGCATTCTCATCCAGAGACGCATCAATCGCTGAAGTCACAATCTTCACCTTCGGAAATCTTTTGCACACCACGTGTATACCTTGAGGTGCCTGCATTGTGACATTTAAATTGCAGCAGAACTTAAAATGCGCTGGTTTTGGTGGCTTGAGAAGAATATGAATTACCAACTTCACTTACTGTTATAAGATTAAGGAAAATGATATTAGACTCTGATACACCCTTGCTGAGAAGTAGAGTTATGGCCTTGACGGCAGAGTTCCCTGAAATATATGGATTTACGCACACTGTTCATGTCTGTTTCAGCTGGTTTATAAAGTGATGGTGACTATTTCTGTGTTTCCAAACCTGAAGCGAGTACTGGATCGAGTAGGAACACGTGGCGGCTTGAGATGTCTGCAGGTAGCTTTTCATAGATCAGCTGCACAGTATCATTACAAAAGTATAGTTACCATGTCGTTTGAAATAATAATGTGCATCCGATCACTTGTCTTTACGAACCTGCCTGCCGCTATTACCCTCTCTATGAATGAGGATTTTGCCAATTTTGATTCCCTTACAGCAGGCCCTCAATGCATTCTCCATGCTCTCGCCGCTGGCGCATGCACAAGCAAGTGTGAGTAATCCATTTAATTTTCGCCACTCTTAGCCGAGTTGTTAGTTCAGTGAATCTAGTGCATGCAAGCACAACGCTAGCAAAAAGAGTAACTCTTTAGCATGAACAAGGAGACCAAATAGCTCAACAGTGGTGTGAGCGGAGAATTCAATGCTATGTAAAAGCAGACTGGTGAGGTTTCCAGGTTGAGACAGCAACTTTGTGCCCTTAATTACCATCTCAGTAACTATGCCATCCGTCAGTTACCAAAAAAGAACTGATGCTATTCGGAAGAAGCAGCCATAGCACCGCAAAAAAATTTCTGCATACTCAATAACAAATTGCTATGCTCGATACTCGCCAAACCTTGAAATATGCATAAATACGCACGTGGCCCTTAAATGTTATGAGCCCTTAGCACTATGGATAGCTGGCTCCGTCATATTGAATGTACAAACGATATAACATACCTTCTGATTATCGAGATTCCACACAACCTTTTGCGGAAAACAACTCCAGTGTACACTGATCCTGAGAGGAATGAAAGGCATTCAATTTTGCTAGTGTCTATGACATAAAGCAGATATTTGGCGCATTCCATTCGAGTAGTTTGATGAAGGGCTTTCGCTCAAGCCTGGATGACCCATCAAAAAGAAGAAATTTTTTCCAACCGAACAAGTGAAAAGACTTAATGTAAAGCATCAGTGTATCTATTGTCGTCCTGTTCAACAAGGAATGTAGAAAGCATTTTCTGACAACCTGTTGGAGTTGTTATCTGTTTTTCAGAAAAGGGGAGATGGCCAAGTCCGTGCTCCACCACCTGAAAAAAATTGCAACCAACAAATCAAGAATTAAAACAGACAGATTACTTCTCCAGTTCTCCAGAATGCAGCAATAGCCAAATTACTTACCAAGCGAATAAGACGATCAGCATAGAAGACGAAGTCATGTTTTGTTGTTTTGACATCGCGTATAAGTGTGTGCATGCCCCGTATCTGGAAATAAAAACAGTCATGAAGCAGTCCGTGGTATTAGTATTTTAGTCTCTGGGCAAATATAAATGAGGAGTTCACACACAAGCAGTTTCCCATGTCGTACAAGAGGAACTCTACTGGAACACGTACAGAAAAATTAAGAAATCGTTGAAGATATGTGAATGATACCTGAAAGGTAGAAGTAATCACAAATAAATTAGCGTATATCTTGCATAGATCGTGCTGGCCAAGCTTCATATGAATATGTTGAACTATCAAGTCGATTGCAACATCATTATCTCCTCCTCTAGGGATGATAATATCAGCAAACTTTTTTGATGGCAATATGAACTCATCAAAACTAGGCTTCACAAACCTGTCATACTGAAATTTGAAGTAAATTGCCCCATAAGACAACTTGCTGATGTGTTGCTAACATGTGATGGGGCTGCAATGCACGCACGCACGCACGCATGTGCATATAGAGAGAGAGACAGACAGACAGACAGAGAATCTTTTTAAGTAACTTTGCAGTGTATCCCTTCTTTGTTTTAGCGGGAATGTTAGTGGTTTTTTTTTTTTTTTTGAAGGAATGACACGTCTCCTCATTGATTGAGATGGCATCTATATGAGGAAGGGATTGAGATCACCAACTTGGTCAAGTACACCTTGAATGTCTCTGCCTCTTTCAATGGTATCCCGTTGAATCCTCCGTGCAAGTCGTATATCAGAATCTGCACTGAAGAAGTGTTAGGATGGCTATTAGATTGTAACCCTCAATTCCATGTGAATAGCTAAGCTTGTGCCTCCTAATGATGCAGGGAAAATATGTTAAGAGGAGCAGGTCAGCAAAACTCCACAGGCTCATTATGTAAATACAAACAAACTTTCTAGCTGAACTAAGAGTTCATATGAGAACAAAACATTGAGCATATTCATGTGGAAACTCCTAATCTTCTTGTCTTTTTATGAACTGCAGATGACATTTCTTTTGATGAATGATCACCAGTGTACATGTCAAAATAATGTGCCTTTCTAGCAACCATATGCTTTAGTGATCAAAGTCAGAAGGGGTCTAAGAACTATTACATTGAGGTAAGGTTTTTCAAGTCCCAAGCTATTTAATTTCAGAAACGCAGAAACCCACGCTGCAAAGCTCAAAGACAGGTCAGATCCTCTCAAAACGAAGGCAGAACTACTTACTCTACTGTACGAATGATAGAGGGACAAGGACCATAAGAGACCTGTGTCAACGAAGATCTTCATGTTCATGAGATCACGAACTCGAGGATCATGAAGGACAAGAATTCCTTCTAAAATTATAACGTCAGAGGGGTTGACCTACACAAATTAAAGAAACAGCAGTATAAAGTTAGTGTGTATCTAATTGGGAGGATCTCCAGAAAGTGACAAAACAAAAGAAAAGGGATCTTCACAGATGTTGTTATAACAATGTACGTGCCATTCTAATGCTGGACATTCCTCCACCATTAACTTTTTATGGTAATGGTACTCTTCTCAAACCAGGGACTCGCTCTTGGAAGAGACAATAATCTAACCCAAGATGATTGAAAGTTTGCTATAGTTAGGAGTCTTGAAAGTGCTTCTGGTGATTGACGTTGCAGCTCAAAAGATAGTCTGCAACATGCATATACGTTTAGTACCTTGCATGCGGCTTCAGTGCTTTTATGGCTCTTGAAATCATAGGAAGGTATGCTGACTTCCTGACCAAGTTTTAGCTTTTCCATGCATGAAAGGAGTAATTCTGTATTGAATGCATCTGAGCAATGATTGAAAATGTCAGGTACATAGTTGCGGACCCTTCAAGCTTGAAGTTTTTACCAAGCAAATTGACCAGTAAACTCACCCGGATGGTCAAAATTGTACTCATGAACCTTTTGCAGTTTCTCATCGCTCAGTGAGTGGTAGAAAGAATCCTGCAAGATGCAGAGCAAAGCAATTAGCATCAATATTCATTCCAGGATAGCAGAATTTGGCTGGAGAGAAAAAGGTCTCCTCTTTCCCATATGGAACATTCTACTTACATAGGAAAATAGCATGAGAAAATTCGATCTCTCTTTTCTTTTTTTAACTTGAAAAATTAAGTCTCAGAAGAAGGGGATATTTCCTGCCACGTGCCTTATTTACGGGTCGCAATTACATCCTTATATTCCACTTTCTACACAAAGCTTTATGAGTGTCTCCAACAAATCTATCACTGGAGAAGGGCAAACTCCATCCGTTTGACAACGAACATTAGTTTAGTTCAGGAGACGTCCAATCATGAAACATGATCAGTTCAACCTTTCCAAACAAAAGGAACTTAATGCTTCAACAAATTCCTGTCAAGAGAGACGAAGACTCGTGGTGGAACTCCTTCAAATTCTAAGCAAGACGTAAACTCTCGTTATTACTAGCATGGCAAAAAGAGCTGATCACGAGGTGGAATCCACATAAGTCCACAACTTCAGTAAGGCCTGATGGTGGGACCTTGACTCCTAAACAACGTGCATGGCTAGTGTAGCGGCCATGTGAGTTGCTTTTGGACCAGCTTCGACATAGGACAACCCCGCGTCGCTCATCTCACCGTTTCTTGTGAAACATCATTCGCACCCCAAGAAAAGGAAACGTTCACTGTACGATTCTTTAAACTGTCGCGATTTCTTACAACGCGTCAATCCATGAAGGACCAGAGGCTTTCACCTGATTCACGAGAACGACACGTTCATGACGCATCTGCGAGATGATCATGTTGCAAACGGTCGTCTTGCCGGACGCAGTCCCGCCAGCAACACCTGACCGGAAGCCCCAACAAAGCAAACACAAGAAGAAACCACGAGTCACGATTCGTTCCGTCACGGGCGAACACAAGAGCCCAAGATCATCCGAAAAAAAACCAGAACCAAGCACGGCCAGCGCCCGATCACCTATCACGAACGGCTGCTTGAACGGCGGCGGCGGCGCTTCGGATTGAAGCGGGGGGCGCCGATCCTCGACGCCATTGGCCGCCGGGACAGCCGCCTCCGAGTCCATGGCCGAGCCGGAATCCGCGCGCGGGGTGGGGGGAAGCTCTCAGGATCGGCCTCGGAGATCCGCGCGCGGCGGCGGCGGCGATCGGGCCTCGACTTTCACGCGGCGGCGATCGGAGCGTCGCGGCTTTCTGCGGTTCGCTGGCTTTGGGGGCGAGGATTTCGGAGGACGCGACGTGGCGGCACAGGAAACGGCAGAGGGCGCGAGGATTTCCATGCTCCTCCTGCGAGTTTCAGGGCTCCTTTTATAAAGGGAGTCGCGGAGATGAGATGAGGCGGGGTGAGAAGAGGTGAGATCCAAGATGGAAGACGATGGGGGAGGAAGAAAGGAACGAAAAGAGCGGGAAGAGACGAACGCTGTGGGGCCGACACGTGGCCCGTCTCCGTACTTGCGGGTTGATTGGGCTCGGCTGCGGTTGATTTGCCTTTTCCACCGTCGTTTTGACCTCGAGCAAAGAAAAAAGTGAAAGCGATTTTTGTCCATTCCATGCCCTCTTTCCTCTTCCGTTAGGAATTTGGAAGCGTATTTTCCTATTTATTAGATTTCTTTTCATATATAAATTATTTTATATGCTCAGAGTGACACTAATGTTGCATTTAATATGACGGAACATAATGATAATTTCGCTATTCTTATACGGTGGATTGTGAGAATAAATTAAAATACAAATTATTGTGTTTGATTATAAGAAAAAAGTCGTGAAAATATAACAACTTTGATATGCTCTGCATGTGCATTGAATAGTGTATTGATTGATATTTCTTAATTTTATTTCAGAATTACTAAAATTATTCCTTTCAATTGATTCTTAATATATTATAGTGATTGATCTTTTCTATTGAAATACACTCTGCATTTAAAATCATTCAACCCTATTTATTATCCAGAAGCGTAATTAGTAGCATTCTTGAAAACTGAAAGCATTTTGGTTTCTAATTCACATATTAACCATACTTATAATGGAACCATTTTGAATTTCAATGCACTCATTACGTAGAATACGAGAATGACAGTGCATTCAATAGAGCAAAATTTCTTTTATTAGGTGGGCACCTGTTAACAGATATCCATAAAATAAAATAAAAAACGTGATGGCTATAATTTAATTTGAGAAGTGACAAAGGATCGATATTTCTCCCAGAGACCATGACTCCTTCGGTCCCGTTTGGTCTTTACAAACGAGGGGTTCCTGAAGACATCCTGAACATGAGACAAGACAGTCCATTTTGAGGTCATTACAGAATATATAAGATTTATAATGTGAAATTGAATGCATTCAAAGTGAGAAGCCATCAGACAAGAAGCAGAAATTTTGACGCTTTGAAAAAGAAATAATCAACTTATCGCCTCCTGAAGACATTTTAATTATGAGACAGTTCTTTTCTATGTCAATGACCCGATTTGACATGTACAAGGACTCAGCTACTAACTTTTAAATACAACCGCGACTTAGACGAGGTAGCGATTTGGCCATTGCTTCGCTTTGTTGGTACGACCGACAGAATCACCCATAAAACCTTTACGATTAAAAAGTTAAGGTAAAAGTTAAAATTAAAAAAAAGTATATTGACGAAGAATTACGTCCGAACAACCAGCCCTAGTTGATCATGTAAGCCTACTTCTCTCAAACAGTCAGTATGTAGCCGCCGCTTCACAGCCATATCTCCACAATGCCTTACACAGCAAGTCTCATGTAGAAGTCAGTCACCATCTCGAAAGGACAAGCAATTCTTGCTACCAACGGGCGTGACTGAATGCTAGTTTCTCCTAGCAGGGCCATTCATGACCCTTCCGCACATCTGAAACAAAAACGGTGATGTATGTGAACTTGCATGTAATCAAACGCGTGCACAAACATACAGTGAGCAGTCTTACTGTAGCAGGGAATACCAGAATTTAAGATACAATTGCTACAATTGAACACTGAACTTAGAATGAGTGTTCTAGTCATTTAACAGGTTTACTGCTGAAGAAGAAAGCACGGCGAGGGATTTTTAAAGGGCCATGGTTACTTAAGTTGCTCATGATCTAACTGGCTCAGAAAACAGAGACAACTGAGCCAGGAAGCTCATAGAGAGGATCAAAGGATGAACTTGTAATCCACCTTGATCATATGTGATTAAGAAAAACAGAACTATGACTTTGATTTCAAACAGATCATACCAAACATGTACCTGATAATGCATCATCAGATTGTGTTGACCCCTTCAGTCCATAACTTCTTTCTCACGATGAGAACTCTTTCTTCGGAAGAGGAAAGAGAATCCACCCTAGGTTCAACTTCTGATGACCAGCCATCCCACCTCAACGCAAGAAGATATTTCCTGATGTAATTTATTACAGAAGGTTTATCTCTTATGATTACAAAGCCCTCTGGCCTTAAAATCCGGTCCATTTCAATCAATAGATCCTCTACTCCACAATTACGCTCGTCAATCTCCGAAAAAA
Source organism: Eucalyptus victrix (assembly GCA_016097545.1). NCBI lineage: Eukaryota > Viridiplantae > Streptophyta > Magnoliopsida > Myrtales > Myrtaceae > Eucalyptus > Eucalyptus victrix. The sequence continues at coordinate 17,308,613 of CM027843.1, read as the reverse complement.
TTTCCCAGGCATGAAGAAGATCATATGTCCGGGGATATGTTGAAAATGCTTCGCACCTGAAAAAAGGAAAAGAAAAGAAAAGGATGCATGATATTCATACTAAGAGCTGAGAATGAGAAACAGAACAGAGAAGGTCAAATTCTTAGTTATCCCTGCCATATCCACGTTATACTCAGTGGCTAACGAATATCTACATCATCAATAAGATGAACTACTATGCATGTTGATTGGTAACACGATACACGACATACCGATGATGTATGACAAACAAATGCATGACCTAAAATGATAATAGGCAGGATCAATACCAATCATGAACAGTTCCAATTAAGCCTCGATCATAGATAATCTTCAATTTGGCAGAGGCATGAATGGGAGCTACATTCATAACCCAAACATCTTTGTCATTTAGGGCAGCTGCAAACCCGCCAAGGTTAGAGTTCATGTCCATGACATTTCTGATTGAGTTCTTATGTAAGATAGCTCTCATCTGCTTCCAGTACTCATCAACTCTAGAACGCCATACACCCTGCATAAAATATCATGTAATGTCTTATTAGAATGATAGCTAAATCCTGAATGTAGTGGCGCATTGGTCAGCATGGCATGCGTGCACTTACAGTATCCTCTTGAAACTCTGCAGGAATGACACCAATTTCTTCCAGGCGAGGAGGTGGTGCAGTAAGCCTCCGAGGCCAAGGAACCAGTCCACTCCATCTTTCCCGGTGCATCCCTTTTCAAAAAAATAAGTAGGATAATGAAAATTAATTTTACTCGCACCACCCAAATTTTACTCAACACTGAGGGAGAAATAGGTGTTCCCCAAAGAGCAATTGATAGAAGAAAAGTTATCAGCATTATCACCCTTCGATGAAGTCTTTTTGCCAGCCCAACAAAAAATTGTGATTATCATCATTATTAACAATCAAGGTGAGGGAAGACTAAAGGGACTTTATAATCTAACACCATTCAATCACTTATGTTTACCAGACAGATGCAGTTATCATTTCAGAAAGACATCTAATGCCTCCTGTGATAATTTGCAAATAACAGAGTCACCGGATCAGAGAGTGATCTGGGAAGAAGCCAAGTGGTATCCATGCATAGGTCACAATTTTACATGAGATGTTCCTCCTTCCCCAGAGGCAAATTCTAGAGAAAACCAGCAAGAATTTGAAATGAGGGCGGGCAACTGATTAAGTCAGCCACACAGGAATACACAGATCATACATCAGTAACAAGACACGCGATTTCAGCAGTAAAGATATTATCAAAGCACTCACTTGCTGAGTAAGGGGAGATGCATGCCTTCATGAGCACATTCCAACTTGCATCTGGATCATCACCAGAGCTGCATAAAGGGGGTTTTGTTCCTTGATCTCTCTTCAAATAACAACTATTACTCATCGGTTTTGCCCATATAACAGTTTGGTCTTTCTTAGCTACAACTCTCCAGCACATTCTTCTAAGAAGATCATACATGGAGTTCCAAATCTTTCGGTTCTCTGGATCCTGCGCATAGGCTTCAGGAGAGGAGTACACAAAATATCCTCCTGGTCTTAGTAATCTGTCAAGTTCTAATAATAGAATGCCATCTCTTTGGAGCCAATCTATCCTACACCGTGAACAATGAGCCAGTTCAAAAGATCTACTTGGATAAGGAAGTCTTTTGGTCCCCAATACACCAAGAGTAGAAGGAATCCCCCTCTCTAATGCGAATTGTATTTGGTTCTCATGCACATCATTAGGTGCAAGGGACATGGCTATAATATCGAGAGGAAGAAGGTAAGCCCCAAAACTTGCGACTCCACACCCCACGTCAAGGACATTCCTGATACTGCCCCCATTGTGAAGCTTATCCCCGGGAAACTTTAGCATCTACAATTTCATAAGTAAAGCCCAAAAAGCACATAATGAGTTTATGGGTTTAATAATTGCAGCAAGATAAAAAAAAAAATGTACAGTAAATCAAATGATGTCCCCTCCTATCCAAAGGAATAATTTGTACATAAGAAAGAAAAGTTTCTGCTCTTTCCCCGCCAAGGGTCAACAGATAAGAAAGCACTTAGGTCATACCTTAGCCAATGCCATGATGTACTTGTCGGCCCCATAATGAAAATGGGTTCCACCACCCGGGAAATTAATCTTGTCACCATTCACGACCATCCAATGCTGATCGGATTTCTCCTGTGCAAGATGCGTGTGAGGTATGTTTGCTCTCCACACTTCATCCCTGCTTGCTGGCCACCTGATAGGTACCTGATATTCTAGAAATAATCATCAACATCAGATCCGACGGAGGCCAACCTAAATTAGACTGCTGCACAAAAGCAGCAAAAGAAACCAAGAACCTTATAGCCAACTGGGGGAGGGATCAAGCAGTTGTAACGGCGCTCGGGTGGTGGACAATGCCGTTCGTAGTGCTCCATCAAGGTCAAGTTGGGCTTCAATTTCATTTGGTAAATAAGGTTTCTATCCAAACAAGGTATCAATTCCGAGAATTTCATATCACATACCTAAAAAGAGACAAAGAAAGGAATTATCCAAGTGAGAAGAGCTACATGAGATCATGAAGATCAACTAAAAGCACAATTGACAAGCCAAACATCAAACTGTAGGCATTTCGAAGCAATCGACAGACAAATTCCATCAAGTATCTTCCATCGATACAACCACATTTGCGAAATGATCAAAAGAGGTCGGAACAGATGCACTCAAGAATATAAGCAGTGATCTAAGCATAACCCACATCGTTGTTCGTTCAACAGGCACTGAAAAACTATAGAAATCCGATAATAGCGGGAAAAATTATCGAAAAAAATGCCGCGCGCCTTTTCGATGCAGCGATTGCATCGCTAAACTTGAAGCAGAAAGCCTCTCATTTGTCCACTTCACCGATTTTGAAATCTCCACTCTACCGGCGAGACTCGCAAACTCGCGGCATAGGACAACGCAGTAAAACCGGCCAAACAAAAGAAAATGAACGGAATCGAACTCCAAAGGTTGCAAGAAACAGTCTTTCACCGCGGAAAACAATCGGAACTTCGAGCGCGACTTACCGGAATGCTCCTGGGAACATCGGGATTGCGCTCCCGGTCCGCGAACAGATCATCCAAGTCGCGACGGGGCACGAACCCGCCGAGGACGGGGTCGGCCCCATCGGACCCGAGGCCGTCCTCGTCGGATCTCGAGAGACCCGGGGCGACCGACGACCCGTAGTACAGGCACACCAGCCCCAGGGCCGCAATCGCCCCGATCAAAACGTACTTCACGGCGGCCGCATTAGGCACGAACTCGCTCCTGCCCTTCATCGAAACCGACCCGAATCCGCGGCGAGATCCCCCCGGCGCCGGAGCCCCGAGCGGAAAGGCGCGATTTCGACGGAGGACCGGGGGGCGAAGGGGACAGGTGGGGCGGCGGATTCGGCTTTGCGGCGACGGCGATCGGCGCGGTTCCCGAGCTGAATTTTTTCCGGAGATGGGGACTGTCCTGTCATCCATTTAAGTAAGCGAGCTGCGCGTGTGCATGAGAGATCCGATGCGGTGCAGCCCACGGTAGTACGCAGGTACACGAGTCAACACTCTTGACTTTTCAGAACTGACCATGTTTTCTTTTTCTTCTGGGGTCGGAAGAACTGATGATGATGATAATGTTGAAAAAGAGAATAAAGAACGTCGCCAGGGGGGGACATTATTCTTTGCTTGTTGCTTTCACGCGCAAATTTCATTTTTTTATTTTTTTGGGTCAAATCTCTCTCTCTCTCTCTCTCTCTCTCTCTCTCTCTCTCTACCCAAAAATCATCTTAAATTCTAAAAAAATTAAAAAGAATGGTTTTCGATGAATAGCTGCTTTAAGAAAAATATAATTCGTATCATCTGAAGAAAAGTAACGTTTTGATTGTCTAAACGGTGCCAATTCCAGTAACTTTCCTTACCCTTAATTATCGCCTATCGGTCCTACAATCTCTCTTGGAACCGGATCTTTTTTCTTAATTATATGTCTGGACCAATCAGGGGAAGAGAGAGTCATTAGATTTGGTGGAGGCTACGATTTGGGGTCCGGGCGGGGGCGGTGGGGCCCGAGGGAGGGTAGGCATAAAGTGATTTTCCGATAAGGCGCGCCCGTTGATAAGGGAACAAGTCATTCCCCCGAGGTCAATAGAGTCTTTCCATAGTGGCATGGGGATTTGTCTATTTTATATGAGCAGGATATTAAGAAAAGGATCTCCGTCGCATCGATGTCCGGAAGGAGGAGAGGCCACGCGCCCCGACACGCGCGGGGCGCGCCCCGACGCGCGTGACGGGCACGACTTAATCGAGTTCGGGGGAATTATTAATTTTTTTTTTTGTGGCGCCGATCCGAGCAATCGATGCGCGAGTGCGGCGCACGTGGAACGGGGGAGAGCGGGGTTAGCGCGTGGGGTGGGCACTGGAGATTTTTGTTTTTTATGCTTGCTTTTGGTTGGTTATGGCCCGGTCCTTCTTTTTCCCCCCTGCCCCGGGGGTGCTGCTTCTACTTAAAGGAAGAACCTAAATGCGTGTAGGCCCAAAAGGAAATAATATAAAAAATTCGAGTCGATTTACAGTCGATATATGAAGTTTACTTATTGGTTGTTTAATATGGCTCGCTTGTATATTAACATCTCACATAAAATGTCGAATTTATGAAACTAGCTTTGGTTATTTCTCGTTATTTTTATGGGAAGCAGTAGATTTGCCAAGCTTTCTCCTACCGTGAAAGTGGTTGGAGATGAGGAGGTGGATCTAAGGAATGCTCTTTTTAACATGACAAAATGTAGGTTCTATCTTAATGTATTTCATGTGTGTGGGTATCAAATTTCATGTGTAGCCTACATCATGAAACTTAATTTCATTTGATTGTATACTTGTTTGGTGATGCGATGTACAAAATATTGGTTATCATGAGGCTCTTACTCTTAGCATGTTAGCTTGCATTCAATAGTTCGAATTTGAATTCGAATAGTATAACAACATTTCATATTGAGCGTTTGATGACATCCTCCGTACCCAATATATCATAATATATCCGAATTAGGGGCATGGGTGAAAGTTGGCTTGGATAAAAAAAAAAAATTAACTAGACAAGCAATGTTGTCTTCTAAGGAAGGAACAATGAAGTGACACGCACCATGCAAGCACCATCACGATGACAACTGATGATGGTCATTGTGCATAACTACCTTGGACCATTATCTTTTGTCATCACTTGATAGTTGATCATATTTCCACAAATAAGGGTGAAAGGGAGAAATTATACATCGTATGGCTATTAACATTGGAGAACTCACTCCCTCATCTGTGCTAGATTCTTTGAGGTTGTCATCCACAAAGGCATGTCCCCCTCGTCACTCATTGCCTTGACGTTGTCATTGATTTCACCTAGTGGATCTTCATCCACCTCCTCTCCACCCTCACCATCATAGATCATTGATTTCGACATGATGCCTAAACTTTGCATGCGGCATTCACCTCCTCATTGCCTCCCTTCACCTTGGCAGAGACTGCTACTACTTCAAAAACCATATCAGCCGTGTGACCTGAGGCCTGTCTTCGTTAGCATTGACAACAACCTTCAACTCGGTGAAGCTGAGCGAGGGCCACACCTGTGGGTGGAGATGGCAAAGCTAGTGGCAAAGGAGATGAACCAAAGGGACTCGAAGAGTGTGGGTTTGATGAAAGCGAGCGAGAGAGCTCAGGGCAACATTTAGAGATATCAAGGGAGTTTGCATTGGGCATGTGAGATTTAAAAAAAGAACTTTAAAAATTTTTAATTATATTTAAGGTTTCACCAAATATACAATGAGGTTTTGTACAATTCAAAGGATATTCAAAAGAGTTCTAACATCAATTTATCTTATTTTATTTTGATTCGAACATCAAACTAATCTTTTAATAGAAAGATCAATGCACGTGGCGTTAAAGACTGTACAATCCATCTCGTTCTAAATGAAGTAGAAAAGTACGGGAAAAATAAAATGCACCTAAGGCCTCCCTATTTTCACCTCCTCGGACTTGGGTACTTGAATCAATTTCGTTCCATAATAAGGATTGAGATTGACAATCGAGGGAACTTTCGACAAAGCTCTAGACCTAGCATTTCCATTGCGAGCCACCTAGCGGATCACAGCAAGCTAAGCACTAGGGCACTAGCATAGGGACCGACCTACCAAATGTAGTGGCGTACCTGAATTTCCCCATAGTTGCATTTCATTGAATATCACGCCAAGAAAGATTCCATCTCGCGCCCCGACTCACTATTTTCATTTCGGGTAATTTTGCATTTGTCCGCTCGGAAAAAGATCCTCGTCCGGACCAAAGCCTACTCGACCGGCATGGCATTCATTGCAGCCTCGATCCGCTCTACCGAATCCGAGTCCGGACAAGAAATCCCCGTGAGGAAAAGGAAATGAAGTGGTCCGCAAGAAGTTTGATGATTGCCGTCGCCGTTCGGGTCACTTCTCGTGGGCTTTTTTTACTTTTTGTACATCGATGACCATGGTTGGATCGTTTTCTGTAGTGCGTTTCACGTTATAGAGGTCGGTTGCATGGAAATTTCTCATATCGGATTCTCAGTTTGGACAGCGACAAACAAATAATCATTTGTTTTGGCATGCACATGGGTCGAATGCGGAAGAAACTTCAAAAAAACAATAAAAGAGAGCCAAAATATCCCCCCAAAACCCCTGATTATATACTTCTTTGGCATAATATTCCATGATTTTAAAACTTGTAATTATTATTTATATTGTGTGATCTCACATTTTCTCTTTAAAATGGCGGTTACTTCTTCGTGACAAATGCCTATTTTGTGACCGCATTGATGGGAGACGGTATATAAAAGGAACGATTGTTCACTCTAACGGGTGATTAGTGATCACAAGGTGTAACACAAACCCTATTGATTTTGGAATACATCATCAATATGCGACGGAATTTGATTAGTAGTGTATATTGATATTTCATTGAATTTTTGGGACTTTCCGACGAACATAAATATGAACAATAGTAAGGGGTTTGTCTATAATCGATCTTGTTTTTCTGCATTTGATAATGAGACATCCAAATCTAAGGGTAGATAATATCAACTATATAATTTCGGTTACCGAGACTATTGTAAGAACAATTATTTGGTACACTCACATCATGTAAGCCCGACTTATATACACCGTTTGATTTCGTGGGTCTAGGGAGTCAACTTCATGCAACAGTATATATGAGTTGAGCTCATATGTAATGTGCGGCTAAGATTTCTTTCATCCTGCAGCATTGACACGTAGGCTAGCACAATGAATTCGACACAATGCCACATAGGATTAATGTGTCGTTGCCTCGGCTCTATATCTGAAGACTCGATAGAAATAAAGAAATATTGAAAAGATCGCGCAAATGGAATGGATATCGCTAATTAACAAGGGTTATTGCATATTTAAACATCGAACTCGTTGCAAAAAGTGCATCAATAAATCTTTGCAAAAGTTCTAAATGTTTTTCCTGAAATAAAATCAGCTTGTAAACTTTAAACAGGGCAATAATTTTTCGAATTCAGTGCAAAGCTTTGTCAACAATTGCTTACCCAGATTTGCTAACGTGGCGCGCCGAAATTCTATATGGCATTTGAGCATATGTGGCACAACTCGGAAATTAAAAGAAAATGAAAAGTCAAAAGAGCCAAATTTTAAATAGATGAAATAAAAATAAAGGAAATCAACTCGGGAGAGATTTGACAAAAAGGAAAAACTAGGTAAGAGAGAACATGCAATATGGGTGGGATTTGACTTAAGATTGCAGCTAGTGATGTTGCCCCCACGTCACAAGGGAGAATCGTGGAGGCTGTAGCCTTGCTAGGAGTCTAGGACCGTTCGACCCTTGTGGCTGCTCGGCCAATGGAGGTTGTTTTGTGACCTTTGTATTGAAATATTTCACGCTGTTTGACAATGTGATTTTATATACTTTTTTTATAGATGTGCTCTCCATCTACCTAATAATATTTGAATCAGGTTATGCCCTTTTAACACGTGTCTACTCCTGTTAATTAAATTTCACACGTCACTCTTAATCATGTTTGTATGTAAAAGGGAGTGTTGAAATGTCCCACATCACTTTACAGTAAGATTTATATAGTCTTTATATATACGTAATTTCCTTTCACTTATTACCTTTTTTTTTTTTTGGCTGGACTTTCTAACGCTTCAGCTCTTTGAAGTTGTCTTTTCAGCTCAGAATCTTGAAGGAGAGCTTCTAGCCAAAGAAAGAGTATGTGATATTTGGCAACCGGAGTAGGCGAATCTTGAAGGCGACCACGCCGGGCGACGCATAATGATTTGATTAAATATAAGCGCGGCAGGCCCAACCAGATGTAACTTGGGCGCGAGTAGGCTCAGGGCCCAACTTGGCCTGCAAACTTCTTATTTGAAACTGCACGAAAAGGTCCCTAGATTCCCTTTGGAATCGCCAGATGCAAACCTGGACATTAGACTCCAGTTGCCGAGGATTCCGCAATATCCAGACCAGCAAACTTTGTACCAAAAAGTCCAGACGCCTTGAACATGAAGTAATAGTTTTAGTGCCTAAGTTTCCGCACTTGGCCAATGCCTGGAAAAGTCCCCGAATCATGTATCTGCACCTGTCCCTTTTTGACAAAAACTCCAAAGGCAAAATGGCCTTTTAGGAAAACTTCACTTTCTCTTTTGATGCATCCTAATCCATTGTTGCTTTTTAATTAGTCCGTTTATTTTTCCATTTCGTGAGCTTTACGTGTTGAAAAAGTTCATGCACTCATATTGATCATGAAATTAGGACGCACTACAGTCATCTCGTGCATCATATTATTTCCCTTTGTAATAGCAATGCCGATTGCTATCGACGGTGAAACTCCTTTCTTTATTTTTCAAGAGAAGGCAAAAACCTTTTGTTAAACGATTTTTATTAACGAGTCCTTATACTATCTGAATAAAGATCAGCTTGAATTTTGAACTATTGATCACATGTTCTTGAAAAAGAACACGAGTGCTTTAATGGTATTCGCGAACAAAATATTATTAGGTAAATCAAATAAGTTATTAGATGTCTACGGTCTATGAACTTCATGTATAATATGGTTTGATTGTTTAAGCAAGATTGGAATGGCTATTTGGAAAAAGGGTCTTTATAGTGGATAGTCTATGGGACAATAAGAAAACGATTTCATTTTTAACGCACTCAAAACACATAACATGATTAGGGTCAAGCAACGGGTCCAATTCAACCGGAAAATCAGAGCAAACAAGCTTAGACCGACCGTTTGGGTTTCGGGTTGAATTGGTTTTAAGCTCGAATATCCGCGTGGTCGAGGATCCCATAGTTATCTGGACCGGCAAGCAAACCTTCTAACCCAAAAAAAAAAAAAAAGAGTCAAAAAGTCTTTGAATTCAACATGTAATATTTGGAATTCAATGCAACTAATATCTCACCAATTGCTTATCCATATTTGCTAACATAGTGCCTCGAAATTCTACATGGCATTTGAGCCCATGTGGCGTAACTCGAAAAATAAAAGAAAATGAAAAAAATGAAATCAACTAGGAGAGAAGGGAGAGAGAAAATGCAATATGGGTGGGGAATAACTTACGGCTTAAGTTTATACACATATCATTTTCTTCCACCTTCTAATTTCAGTTTTTTAGGCTAGACTTTCTAAATTATTGCTCCATCCAATCTTCTTTTCGGCTCAGAACTTTGAAGAGGAAAGAGAGAGAGAGAGAGAGAGAGAGAGAGAGAGTGTGATATTTGGCAACAACTAACAAAGGAATTTGATTGGTGAGTTTTGGTGGAGAAGATAAAATGGTTTGGATGATACAAGACATTTTTTTTTTTGTTGCTCATAATTTACTTTTACTTTAATTATCACTTTTAGACTTTTACCCTATCTCTTTGCAGAGTATAGAAGTCGAAATCCATACTTGAAACTAAATTGTCCTCACTCCAATCTCTCGAGAAGGTGGAGATTTGAACCTCTCACTTCCTTTTTTCATATTGAAAAAGTGACTATTGGGATGAATCTCAGTAGTTAATGATACAAGACTTTAAGCACTATACCCACTTTGGATTCATTGTCTATTGTTGCCTTTTCTAAGAATTGAGATGAATTGGATCTCTGACCTTCACCAACGCTACTCGCCACAACCGTGTCAAATATCGTCGACGACAATAGGTGCACAACTCGTCATGGCACCCCCAACCAGCGAGCCAGAAGTAAACACGTATCTTTACAGCAGGCCTAGCCTGATGTAACTTGGGGGCGAGTAGGCTCATGGCCTAACTTGGCCTTCAAACTTTACATTGGAAATCGAACGAGAAGATCCCGACACTACCTTTCGAATTTTCAAATTGCCAGTGGCAAACCTGGATATAGACTCCAGCTAAGTTAAGGCACCATCTCCAATGTTCACATTGTCGAGAATTCCGCAGTTATCCAGACCAGCAAGCCTTCTTCTTCCGAAAAGTTCTAGAAGTCTTAAATATAAAGTAATAGTTTTGGTCGCCCAAGTTTCCGCACTTGGCCATTTGCCTGGATAATTCCCCAAGTCATATCTCCGCACATGTCCCTTTTTGACAAAAATGATAAAGGCAAAATTGCCTTTTAAAAAAATACTACTTCTCTTTGGATGAGTACTAATCTATTTTTGCTTTTCGAATTGATCAATTCGTACGTTCTTTCCTTTCGTGAGCTTTAAGTATTGGAAAAACTCATACGCTTCTATTGATCACGAATTTAGGATGTGTTGCAGTCATCTCATTTATTAAATTATTTCACTTTATGAGAGTTATGTTGATTATTATCCACAATAAAATTTATTTATTATTATTATTATTTTTTATTTTTTCAGAGAAGGCAAAGACCTTGGCCTAAGTTAAAAAATTACAAATAAAGTGGAAAAAAATAGTTGAAAATGAACAAATGAAACAAAAGGCCAATCATTTTTCTAAAAGAAAGAAGATCAACCAAGGAGGGAGAGATAATGCAAGAGGGGTTGGGCTTCATTTGGGTTTGTAGGCCACACGTCGTCTTCGTGTCACCAAAGAGAGTCGGCGATACTTGCAAAAAACAAACGAGGATTGCATTATGAAAAATCCATTCAACCTAAAGTCCTTTGTATTTTTCTAAAAATCTAACCAAACACATCCCAAATTCAACATTTCTAGTTCAATAATTTTCAACTTTTTAATTTTCTTCATTTCATTCTTGAAAGAAAAATATAACCTTTATTCTCCATTGTCTCCTTTTTTAGAGTCATTGGAGAAATATCATAATTGCTATATGGAACCTTTATTTTGAAATTTTATTGTATCCTAATTTTTTGTCATCAGTAATCATTAATGATGTGACGAAGGAAACAATTCCTCAAAGGGCGGTGCAGTGTATTGACGTTTCATTAGTTGATTCCATTCTTTCCATTTACTTTGTCTAACGGTGAGCTCCAGAAAGGCCGCGTGTCCCATCTACCGCAGGGCCGCCGCCGTCGGTGGCGTTTGACGATTCAATCGAACGCCCGCCCAGCAGGCGTCGCGCCACGTGCAAAGTCTCTTACCTGGTCCTTCTTTTCCCTCCCAGGGGCGTCGCTAGACCCGTTAAACGGGTGGGTCGAGTCGGGTTTGGGTCGGGTCATAAATGGTCCGACCCAAATAGATCCATTTAACCCGTTTATGACCCATTTATCAGTAGTGTAAATTTTTTGATCCATACCCGACCCGACCTATACCTAACCCATACCCAACCCATTTAATGAAACATAAAAAAACATATATATATATATATATATATATATATATATATATATATATATATAAAATGGTATTGCTAACATGATTTTAGACAATACAAATTTTAAAAATAATTATTTAAAAAATCGAATTTTAATTATTTTTTTATTTTTTTAAATTAAAATTTTAATTATTTTTAATTTTCTTTTTCTCTTTTCTTTTTTTTTTTTTTTCTTCTTCCTCTTTTTTGGCCGGCCGCCAGCCACGACGACGGCCGACCCGACGCCACAGGCGAGCCGGCTCGCCCGCTTGCCGACGCCCGAAGAAGCGCGAGCTCGCCCCTCGCCGGATCTGGCGAGGTTGGAGCCTCGCCTAACGCCGGCAAGTTCGAGTCTCGCCCGATCGGCGAGGCTCAGGCCTTAGCGGACGTCGGCGAGGCTCGAGCCTCGCCGGACGTCGGTGAGGCCTTCGCCTCGCCAGATCTGGGGAGGCTCGAGCCTCGTCGGACGTCGGCGAGGCCTTCGCCTCGCTAGATCTAGCGAGCTCAAGGCTCGCCGGGATTCGGCGAGGCCTCCGCCTCGCTAGATCCGGCGAGCTCGAGGCTCGCCTAGCCGGTCACCGGCCATCACCGTGCCGGCGATTGGAGGAAGAAAAAAAAAAGGAAAGAAAAAAGAAAAAAGAATTATAATTTCAGTTTTTATAAAAAAAAAAATTATAAAGTTAAAGAGAAGAAAGAGAGATAATGAGGTTTTGAGTGAAAAATGGATTAATAAATGGGTCATAAACGGGTCAAAGAGCTGACCCATTTAAAACCCATATATCTTAGTGTTTACCCATTAAAACTTATTATGGGTGCTTTATAAGATAAAGCTTGACCCATTAATGACCCATTTAACTATAAATGGGTTCATAAATGGGTTGCACAACCCATTTAACACCTCTAGGCGTCGCCTAGCCCGACGTAACTCCGGCCCGAGCAGCCTCACCGGCCCAACTTGGCCTTCAAGCTCGTCTCGGAACGGAAAGATCCCGACAGGCGACATGGCGTTTTGAATTTTATCCGGACCAATCACGTTACCTTTGCAGTGCAGTCCGCCAGATGCGACCAGGACAGCGGAGCCAGTCCAGTCCAAGGCGGTGGTACCGTCTCGAATATACGTGTGGTCGAGGATTCCCCAAGTTATCCGGACCAGCAAGCAAGCTTTTTATCTAACCCCCAAAGGAGAAAACAAAGTCCAAAAGCTCTCCCAGAATAAAGTAATAAATAGCTTTGAGTACACCCAAGTTTTCCCGCGCCCTTGATCCTTCCCCGAATCCCGTTTTGCACATGCCTCTATGTCTCTCTTTTTGACAAAATGCGAGAGGCATAATGGCCCTTTTTGAAAAAGGCCGCTCCTCTTTCGATCCATGTGTGTTTAAATTATTGCTTGCTTTTTTCCCATCGTTTCGTGCTCCTTTCCGTTTCGTGGACTTACGGATTGGGCAAAACTTTGGTGGCGCTCCCGTTGATTATTGAGTTTAAGGGAGTAGCGCAGACATCTCTATGTATTAGAATATTTCATCGCTTTTAGGAGAGCAATGCTAATACGGTAACGACAATGAAATAAAGCTCTCGCCTTTTTTTTTTTTTTTTTGCAAAAGATGATTGACCTATTTGTCGGGTGAATTTCGTCAATGAGCGCGTCTCCTGTTGCTTGAAAGAAGATTATGATTTTCGGACTATTGATCACGCGTCCTATGGACAGGACGAGAATGCTTTTGACCACTGGTGTTTGTGAGTTAAATCTTATCGAGTCATGGAATAAATCAAATAGTGGATTAGATGTATATGATAAGTTCACTCCACGCGTAATGTGGTTGGCTTATCCAAGCAATCATTGAGTTTTTTTCTTTTGATTATAATATGACGGTTGAGTTGAACCACTATTTGAAAATAGGATTTTTGTAAAGAATTATCTCTAAGGCAACAATGAAATTATCTTATTTTTGATGCATCAATAAAACATAACATGACTAGAGGTGAGCACTCGATCCAATTCAATCGGAATCAAACCCCACTGGCCTAGATTGATCGGTTGGGTTCTTAGGTTGAATTGGTTCTTAAGCTTCTTTTAGAAAGCAAAAAAAAGTACTTTTGCAACTAATTTGTAGCCAAATAGTGCAACTTTGGTAAGTTATTACAATAAATTTGTTATCTTACACAAAACAAGAAAAGGTGGGTTGGTCCCTAAGTTAAACGGGAACTGTTTTAGGAATCGATGGTATCGTCGATTCCAGAATAGATCACTCCGGATCTTTTTTTTTTTTTTTGGGAAAGGATCACTCCGGATCTTTGTTCGAAATTTAGTCATGAAATTGGGAATTGATTCATCTAGAAATTAATCACTCTTAAGTGCCACGGTGCTTTTAAATGACAAATTTCTTTATCGAGATACTTTGAAAAACAATAAGTACAAGCGATGAAGAAGGAAAATTTAGTGAAAAGCAGAGTAAAATTTATGGAGTTACACATGGAAAATTGCGAGCAGGAGGGAGGCGGGCGTAAATATCCAAAGTGGGTCTCAACGAAAAAGTCTCGAACGACGATGCCAAAATCGCAACTTCTCTGTTAAGGTCAAAACCCGATAAGAGCCGCGACGAGCTGATTCGAAGCTTCGTCAGTCGTCATCGAGCGGACGCGATTATCTCGTTCGCATATAAATTCTAAACACCAGACGAGCTCTCAGTTCTCATCCCGCATTGTGTTCTCCGAAGATCCAAGGCGCACTGCAAACTCCGCAACTTTCATAATCAGGTACGTGTTTCGATCGCGATGCTTCGTTTCGTCGGCAGAAGTTTTGCCGCCGGTGTTTTTCGCGTCAACGCTTCGTTCAAATTTGTTTAACATCTCTCGTTTTCATGTCGTGTGTTTCCATCGTTTCTGCTCTCCTTCCTCTGGAAGCATGTGGCAGCTTTTTTAATAATGACTAATGAGAGTCGCGTCGACCGAGGATCAGGTCAAAACCTGCTGCACGGGGCGATGTGTCTTTTGGAGTCTTGTGGATTTGGATGGGGGACAATGGCGTGGAAACTTCAAACCAAAACCTTAACTTTAAAAAAAGGAAAATGGGTTACGGACAAGTTATTGCAGGCTCTGCCTACGTGCGTTGAACAAAACCTCCCTTCTCTTCCAAGTCGGTTTGTTTTATTGCATGCGGAAGTCGTGCCCGAACCAGCCTCTCTTCGTCTTCCGGTCTTCGCTTTGTTCGGTCAGCGTGCCTAAATCTGGTTCAACGCCTTTATATACACAAGCTGTATCGATTTTCTTCATGTTTTTCCCTGTTCCAATCTCTTGAAAGTTCGATCGGAAGGGTTGTTGTTGTTGCTGCTGCTTTTTTTCTGATCTCCCGGTGTTTTGGGATCTTGAGACTTGGGTTTTGCTTGCTTTTTGATTTTAGAGCGGAATAGAGGAGAAATTTGCGATCTTGTGTTGAGATTAGTTAGAATTGTTGCAGAGTTTCTTGGGTTTGATCGATGGGGGGTAAGCTTTCCACAGAGGAGAGTTGGGAAGAGAATTCGAGTCCATCATCGCACCGTTCGACTTCTTATCCTTTGGATTCGCGGTACGAGTATGCGCAGCCTCCTCTGTACCGTCAAGAGAGCGTGAGCGATCCGCCGCCACGGTATGCGCAGCCTCTCTGTATCGTGAAGACAGCGTGAGCTATCCACCGCCACAGACGGCGTATCCGCCACCGCAGATGGCTTATCCGCCGCCCCAGATGGCTTATCCTCCGCCCCAGGTGGCTTATCCTCCGCCACAGGAGTATTATCCGCCGCCTCAAGAGTCTACGGGATGGGGGCGGTCAAGCACGCAATACCGGAGAAGGCTCGACAAGAGGTATTCAAGGATTGCGGATGGTTACAATTCCCTGGAAGAGGTGAGATTTCAGATTGAAATTGTTGCCCTGTGATTGGTATTGGTGTTCATGCTGGTGTTGGAAATTCTCATGGTGTGCCTTTTTCTGCAATAATTCATTTCATTGAAGATGGATATATTTTGTACTTAGAAGACATGGGAATGGAGCTTGCTTCTGATGTAGCTACACCAATAAATTCCTCATGTTGATCCTTTCACATATCACGTGTATTCAACTCAATTATTGCTCTATCTCTTTAGTCGCCATATTCAGCATCTTATGCTAAAAAGGAGACGGAACAGCTACTTGAAACTTTTCAAGTGGTCGATAGATGATCTTTAATTATATGTGGCTGGAGGAATGGCTACTTATCTTGGGACCTAAACTTGTTTGGTATATAGAGTTATTGGGTGACCACATTTATCATGTTGACCTAGTTCTTTTGTTGCATTTTGTAAGAGGATGAGGCCTTTCTTTTTCATTGGCTTCTTTTCTTAATTGTGATATTTTAGGTTACTGAGGCTCTTTCGCACGCTGGTCTTGAGTCTTCCAACCTTCTTGTTGGTATTGACTTTACTAAGAGCAATGAGTGGACAGGTGAGGTTTTACATTCAATTCTTCTTTCTTGGCTCATAGTCATACTCGTTCCTTTTCAGAATGCTGAGATTTGTTTGTGATGTAGGTGCAAAGTCATTTAACAGGCGCAGCTTGCATGACATTAGCAATGGTCTTAACCCCTATGAAAAAGCGATATCCATCATAGGGAGAACCTTGGCCACTTTTGATGAAGATAACCAGATTCCTTGTTTCGGGTTCGGAGATGGTATGTAGAATGGATCTAGTACTAGATTTTTCATGCAAATATTGTTAATTGAGCTCTATGAATGATGAGTCTTGCTTTCTCATGCCAGCATCGACGCATGACCAAGACGTCTTCAGCTTCTACCCAGATGATAAATATTGTAATGGTTTTGAAGAAGTTTTGCACCGTTACAGAGAAATACTCCCTCATTTGAAGCTTGCAGGTGATTCGATATTTTTAGCTCATTGTGCTCTAAAGTATGTTTGTTGGAGAAAGGCTGATCTAACAATCTTTATAATGAATATTTTTATTCATTAATTCAATTTTTATTTTTATTAGTTTAACCTTTTTTTTTTTGGTTTCTCTGGTCATAGGGCCTACTTCTTTTGCACCAATTATAGAGATGGCCATGACAATTGTTGAACAAAGTGGCGGGCAGTACCATGTCTTAGTGATAATTGCTGATGGACAGGTGCATATTTCTAAACTTATTGGCTTACATACCTTTTCAGGGGCTGTGTTACTATGCCCCTGTTGATTGTTGTATATGTAGTTATGTGTTTACAGTTATATCTTTTGTGTCTAATGAGTTGGTTGCTGCAGGTGACTCGGAGTGTCGACACTGCACCAGGCCAACTAAGTCCACAGGAGAGGAAGACGGTTGAAGCAATTGTTGAAGCAAGGTATATATAGAATAACTGATGAAGTCTCTACCTTTTTTTCTGTCTGTTGTTTTTGATCTAATATTCTTGTTTTCTGCAGCAAGTTGCCTCTTTCAATCATTTTAGTCGGGGTGGGAGATGGGCCTTGGGACACAATGAAGGACTTTGATGACAATATCCCTGCTCGAGCATTTGATAATTTCCAGGTATGTGGTATTGAGCATGACTGTTTTCTCTACTGTGGTTTCCTTAGAAATTGTTTGGATGAGATTGTTTTCTTAAGAAAGTTATTGACTGTAAATATCCTTTTCTTCCCCCTTCCTCCTCCTCCTCCTCCTCTAGTTTGTCAATTTTACCCAAATTATGTTGAAGAATGCGGCGCCTCAAAGAAAGGAGACAGAATTTGCTCTTTCAGCCTTAATGGAAATACCTTCTCAGTACAAGGCAACTATTGAGCTTAATTTACTTGGGTAAGAAGAATGCACCTAGTTGGTTATTTTGTGTGTGCTTGTTCGATTGTTTTTGGCTGGCTGGGAAGTTGCTCTTTCCAAATCTGATCTTTTTATTTGTTTTTCTGCATGGGAGTAGCCAAAAAAGAAATATTTCTCGGAGGGTTCCTCTCCCGCCGCCTGTATATGGTACACCATCCAATGATATGTTGAAGCCTTCCCGTCCAACCATCTCTCAGCCAAGTGTTTCGCCTTATCACAGAGATAGCTATCCACCAACCTCACAGCCAAGTGTTGCACCTTACTATGAAGATTATCCAGCAATCTCCCAGCCAAGTGTTCCACCTTATCCCGGGGATAGCCGGCCAACTCCCACAGCTCCGTCTGCTCCAAGTGCCACTAATGATGATCAGGTATTACAGTTCAAATCTCTCTGTTTATCAAAATGTTGCAATTTTTACTGTTCTATCGTGCTTGCTATATGTTGAGAATATGCTGATTCACGGCCAAATTCCTAGTTGGGAAATAACACTTTAATAGCTTTGGACAACCGTACTGTTCCTTTGATGGGCTTGTCATTGATTAAGGCATTTGATGATGCCTACGTTTGCCAAAATCCTGGGTTCCTTAAGTCTTTTCCAGGCATCCTATCCCTAAGACTTGCTTGCTTTGTATGGAGGGCTGTGTGGTTCCACAAGTGCCAGCCACAGAAAGGAATGCCAACAACTAGGGTGGTATTGGCATGTTCCCATGTATAATACATCTGTTCTATTGCTCAACATTTTAGAAAGCAGAAGGAACTTGTGGAAAGGGCAATGTTTCCTTGAATTCTTTCCATTTTTCCTTTGGTTAATCTTCATTAAGTTCACTAGGGCTTGGATTGCATGCTCTAGTTGGTGTTCAATTTGGAGTTCATTGTCTAGGAAGATATCATTGGGATGCTTGCACTCGCATCGATCTTCTTACACGATTGTTTGGTTCCAAGTTTTGCTGACTCATTTAATGCCATGTCGTGCAGATTTGCCCTATTTGCTTTACCAATAAGAAAGACATGGCTTTTGGTTGCGGGCATCAGGTATGTCTTTTTGCTTTTCTCTCTGTGGTTACACATACTTAGGCCGGCTGTCATCAACATGAAATTTTTCCTTGTGACAGACATGCTGTGAGTGCGGGCAAGATCTTCAGCTGTGCCCCATTTGTCGAAGCTCGATCATTACTAGGATAAAGCTCTACTAGCAATCGGGTTTTCTCCCATTCGCCGCGATTCATTAAATTTTGCCATCATTAGCCATACAAGTCATAGAGGCTGCCACGGGTTCTGATCCCTCAGTATTGTTTGCGGATCCATGAGAAGACTCTTCTGCATCGGTTGTTTATTCGGGATTTTGTGGCCCTCTGTATATAATGATCTCAACCTAAACTTATTTATTTATTGATTTTGTTGATAATTGTTGGGTATCGATTGTTTGCCAACACCAAATGACCAGATCAATTGTAGACTGTAAATGTGATATGCTTCGAGAGAAACAAAAGCTCGTGGGTCTGCTTTTGCCTGCCTATTTATTCATTTGAGGGTTTGCTGTATTGTTATCGTGCTGTTTCATTCAATTCAGCCTGAACCAACCTCATTTATTATTTGCTGCAATGGGCCCGGTTGATGATGAGGACTTGTCACCCAACTATCTTTGTTTTTCCCTCTTCTTTTCTGGATCGATTTGCCTGCCTCGGGTTGTATTTGCACAAACGATTCTATTCTCGAGAGGTAATCATGTCCTTGTAATGAATGAATCGCGGCCGTTCAATAGGTCTCAACCTGGACGGTCTTGGCTCTTTGCTTTTCGATCCGATGTTGGAAAAAAAAGACGGCACGGTGCCTCATGGCGAGGACTCTTTTGACCTTGTGAACGGAGGAGGACCTGAAGAAGCTATCCCATCCATTTGATGGTGATCTTTGGAAGCCGAAGACCCTTCTTTGCTAAGTGACGGGTGGCGTGGAGATCAGGGCGATTTCGAAGTTGTTCTGTCCATTCAATTCATGCGTGCTTTCCTTTCACCTAGACAAGGAAAAAAGTGATGGTTGTCTTCCTACGCGGGGAACCACAAAGGCTCTGCACCGCCACCACGAGTCATTGCCCTAGGTTGTCCGAATTTGGTCTTCGATGACCACGAGTTTGGTCGGCGATCGACTTCCCTCAAGCCCGAGTTTTCGCTAATTGGTGGTGTCGAGTAGCCATTGGCCGGCATCCCCAACATTGTTCATGGATTGCATGTCCTTCCGATTGGTCCAAGATTGTCACTAGCATGTCCCCGATTACAGCTAGTTCCGCCCCCTTATTGCTCTTGATCGGTTTTGATGATCATTGGATCGTCGGGTCATATCACATTCCTATGGTTCGACAATACAAATGGTGGGCTTTTTATTGGTAAATAGGTCTAGGCCCCCTTCACTAGATGAAGTTGGCACCCTAAAAAAAGTCAACTTGGATGTCAAAAATTGGTTTAATACTATAAAAAAAAAAGGTTAAATTTGAACTTCTGTGACAAATTTACCATAAATTAATTTTTTTGACAATTATAAACTCCAAAATAATATATTTTTAATAAATTTACCTTATTTTAACTTTAATAAAATTTTGCTTTTAAATTATTGAGTTAGATGAAACTCGACAATTGACGATATACTATTTTAAGATTTTACTTTTCATAATTTGTAATTTTTCATAATATCAATTCATTTTAATGGAAATTAATGGATAATAAATTTATTATGAATATATCAATATGAAATTTTTGATAATTAAAGAATTAATTTGTGATAAATTTATTATTTTAAATTTTTTGTGATATTAATCCAAATTAATAATAACAATTGATGTCTTTGACCAGTTATTAACTATGGCTTTGAGCATCACATCAGGTCGGGGCGTTGATGAGAAAGTGATAAGACCATTGAGACAAAAGAGAAATCTCACGGGAGTCAGCCTCACTGATAAATCAAAGTCATCGACTAAACAAAAACAACTCGTTTACAAGTATGTACGGATTGATTCCGCACGTTATCGACAAGGGAGGAGAGAATATGGCGTGGTGACTAGCACATGCGATCTGATTTCGACCTTGCGTGTATACACGGCCGACAGCCAAACCCCAGTACTAATTACGAGAAGCCAATAAAATTAAGTCGAGAAGACAAGAAGGGTTTTCCGTCCATTGGCCGACAGCCGAGTTAATGTCGATCGAGTCGGGAAGCATTGATATCGGCTCATAAAGTCTGGCCCGGGCCGGAATCGACTCCGACCACAATGATGAAAATAGGGGGAACAGTTCGTCCGAGTTTATTTAACAAAAAAAAAAAAAACTTTCGGACAGATAGACAGCGATCGAACACGTGGATCGACAGTCGCAGCAAACTTCACACCAGTGGAAAAAACCTTAAAAAATGCAATCTCCCTCGGCATTCAATGCGAGCTCAACTGCCGCCGCGGGCTCAACCGCAAACTTTAACCTCTCTTTCGTCTCCACAAATCCAACTTGGAGCGATCCTTACTCTCCAGCAAACATCTCATTCCCCAACGCCCCATCTCTTCTCTCTTTCTCTCATGGCTTCCGTCGCCAAGTTCCGATACCAGAGACTGAGGGCAGAGGGCGGCGACGACGATGCCCGCGGTCTCGTCCTCGACGATGAGGTCGTCTGCGAGAGATACAGGGCGATCGTGCGGTCCAAGCTGTGGTACGCGAGGCTCAAGAGGGTGGCCGTCAAGAGGAGGTTCAGGCTCAGGGTGCCGGGGCTGAGGAGGTTCCTGCGGGGGCGGGCGAGGCTGGCGACGGCGGTCAGGTTCTCGTGCGCCACGGTGCTGCGGAGGCTGAAGGAGAGCCACTCCCACTTCGGCGACCTCTTCGCCGGCAACTACCTGTTCCTCCAGGTGAACCCGACGCCGGTGAAGAAGCTCCTGGAGCGATCCGCCGCCGGCGAACGAGGTCGCGCCGCTGGCGTGGGAGGCTACGGGTGGTCTCCGAAGGTATCGGTGCAGAGAATCGCTTGTTAAGTAGAGACCTTTTTCATGCTTCCAGAAATAATCGTCTGTGATTTGTTGTCTATCGGATCGGGTCTCTTGTCGATTCGGTCGTGGAAAATGGTCCAAAGTGACCCGACCCGAAATTTGAATGTTGGATCAATTTGCCCAGCGTGCAATGCAAAAGCTTCGCCGACTCTGTAGATGAATACATAACAATGCGCAGATTTGTTGTCACTTGTCCGTATGCACATTTAGTGCAATTGGACATCTCGTTACAAAGGTCGTGCATCCTGTAATCCCCATTTTGCAACATTATACGGTGCTAATTGTCTCAGTATGTACAAGATTCGAGTTGATAATTGATCTGCATATCTCATGATCATATTTGTTCGGCCTATCATGTATGTTCAGCGCATTATTGACCCGCCAACAAGCATGCGACATTGCTAGTAAATGGATTGAGGGTGTGCAACTCAAGAGTATCAAATATGAGATTTGTGAGCACCATGCCCACATGTATATATAAGAGATACAAGACAAAAAAAAAAAGAAAGAAAGGGAAATAAACCGGAATCATGATAAAAACCAAAAAAAAAAAATGATTAAAATGAAGGCTTCACGTATTTTGTGGAAAATAATGAATTTGAAAATATTTTCATAAAAATGATATTTATATTACTTGAAATAATTAGTCAATAAAAATATATAATTATTCATATCTAATCATATTTGTGGATGAAGAAAATATTTTATATTCATTTTTTCATTTTTTTTAAGGGATACAAATAATCACTTTTAGGAAAGTATTTACAAAATCATTTATGTTCTATGAAAGAAATGAAGCCGAATTGATGGTAAAGAAATTCACTTCCTCCATAAATAGAGAAAGCGACTACGTGGGCTTTTGGGCCAAGAAGAAAGATACCGCAGGTTTCGTTTTGGGCCCTGAAATCTTTGGCCCACCATTTTCATGGGCTTTTTGCATCACCTTCAAAGCAACCGCTGACTTCGGTCCTGTTGTTGTTCTCCTTCTGGCACTCGAGCCGACTCGTCGCCTCTGTTTCTCGCTCTCCGTCTCTTCTGCGAACGACGGCGGCCGCCGCCTAACCCAGCCAGCCGCCGCGGCGTTGCCGGAAGGTGAGAGCCTCGGTCGCTTCTGCTTGCGGTTCGTGCGGGATGTCAGTTCTTCTCTGTCCAGCTCGCCCTGCTCGTTTCGTCCGGTGAAATCGCCATTGCTCTGTTAAATTAACCTCCGGATTCTGATCGAGCGCTCAGGAGGGAGCTCCGTGCTCCTGCGTTGATCCTCGTCTGAGCTTTGTGCTGACTGTCTGTGTAAAGGTTTCGTTGAGGGAACAAGTTTCGATGGAGGAGGAACGCTTGGATTCTACTGTCAAAAGGAAAGGAGAGGAAGAAGAAGAAGGAGATCGAGGCAATGGCGAGTGAAAAGAGATTGGAGGCCGGGGCTGGGAGGGAGGGGAGTAGGAAAAGGAGAAGGAAAGAGAAGCTTCTAGAGGAAGCTGCGGAGGACGGCGAACCGCGAGCTGTAGGCATCGATAGTGAGATCGATGGTCGTGAAAACGGAGAGGATAGTAATCAGAATGGAGGAGCCAATGCTGCGAGAGCGAGGGATGTTGATTCTGTGAATCCTTCAGACGACATGGAGATGGAAACGAATGGCGAGGAGGCGATGAGTAAAATTAGGAAGAAGAAGAAGAAGAAGAAGACGCAGTTGGCGAAGGAGGCTGCTCGAGCCGGGAACCGCGGGGTCTGCTACTTGAGCAGGATTCCTCCTCACATGGATCATGTGAAGCTTCGCCAGATTCTTTCTCAGTATGGAGAAATACAGAGGATATATCTTGCGCCCGAAGGTAAATACAATGCCCTTCCTAGATGTTTGATTGAATTTGTGCATGCACGAAATTATGGATTGTTAAGTTTTTATGGAGTGAAGTCTTTGGGTTGTAATGGTAGCGACAAGCGCATTTTGGCGAATGTGAGGCTTCTCCTTGTTGACGTAAATGATGTGCATGTTCTAACTCACTATGTATGCCTTCCATCATAGATCCTGCGGCTCAAGTGAAGCGCAAACGAGCTGGTGGCTTTCGAGGACAAGGATTCTCAGAAGGGTATGATCCACCTTGCCCTGTATTAGTCTTACTCCAGTCAAAAGCCTAATTCTGGATACTAGCGGTATTAGGTTATGATCTGTGAACGTATGTTAATACCTCCATTCAATGTGTTTTTGTTGTGTAGATGGGTTGAATTTGCCAAGAAAAGTGTTGCAAAGAGAGTTGCTAACATGTTAAATGGTGAACAAATAGGTAACGTTTTCATTCTTATTCTTTTTACTGGATGGTGTTGGGTGTGCTTTGTCACTTGCATATATTTTGAGCATTTAAATAGAGCACTTTTTGCCCTATGTTCTCGTTGATACTCTTTGTTTTGCGTTTGATACATCTCTCCTCATAAAAGTTGGTTTTTCCTTTTTCCTGAGCTTTCTTGAATATGTTCCTTAGTGTCACTGTCTACTATTAATTTTCTGCATGTTTGATTCTATTTAGGAGGGAGGAAGAGGTCCTCATTTTATTATGATCTCTGGAATATCAAGTATTTGAGCAAATTCAAGTGGGATGATCTTACTGAAGAAATCGGTACGTAGCACAATGAGATATTTCATGCCGCACTCATTGTCTGCTGGAGCTGATCGTGTTTTGTATTGTGATGTTTGTAATGCAGCTTATAAGAATGCTATTCGGGAGCAAAAGCTGGCTTTAGAACTTTCTGCTGCCAAGAGAGAGCGGGATTTCTATCTTTCTAAGGTTGATAAGTCCCGAGCCTTAAGCTCCATAGAAGAACGGCTCAAGAAGGTAAAGGGTCCTCTGTACTCCTCGTAGATGTTTTCTAATAGTACTTGCAAGACCCTAGCAAATCCTAGTTGGTCACTAGTGACTAGTCAGTGACGCCAGGCTGAGCAGACCTCATCATGACTCTTAAGAATGCATTTTGAGGTCCAACAATGGACAGTGGTACTGATCCTTGAGACATGGCTAGAACACAGAAATGTCCTTGAAAATTTGGGAATCTTAAAAATTTATACTGTTTTCTTGTTTGAATGCGTTAATAAATGCCTAGTCTATGCAAAATACCTCTTAACATCTTTTTGGAGCG
Source organism: Eucalyptus victrix (assembly GCA_016097545.1). Taxonomy (NCBI): domain Eukaryota; kingdom Viridiplantae; phylum Streptophyta; class Magnoliopsida; order Myrtales; family Myrtaceae; genus Eucalyptus; species Eucalyptus victrix. The sequence continues at coordinate 17,283,861 of CM027843.1, read as the reverse complement.
TCTTTGTTGTGTAGACATGTTCATCAGTGTGTGTGGGCGTGTTATTTGTGAAAGACTTGCTCATTATGATCCATAGAGGATATGGTAGCAGAAGTAACTCTTCTTAATCTTGTGCAAGTATGAAATTTGTAACTCTTCCAGAATGATGTCATTATCCTTCTCCCTTTTCAGCATTGTATTTCATGTCTGTCACTTCGTTATGGTGGTGTTGCTGTTCATCCACGTCTGGTGTCTCTGAGGCATTTCTATTTTTCAGTTCTTGTCTTTTGACTATGTGTCATCGTTTTGCTTTACAGAAGCAAGGGTTACAAGAAGGTTCAGCAAAAGCCCTGAGCAAGTGGTCAGTCAGCCAGTGGCGAAGGTGATTCGCCAGTTCCCACAAAAGCAACCGGTTGCTGAAAATGCAGCCCAAAACAAACCTCGTCTCTCTAAAGATATTCTAGCTGGGGTAAGTTTCCTTCATCAAGACACATCATTAGATATTCTTTGCGCTGCTGTCTAAAGCATGAGTTTTCATCCGCAGGTGTTCGGCGCTTCCTAGTGTCACACAGTTCGCAAGTGTCTAATTTGGTCGTAAAAAAGTCAGGCCTGATAAGAACACAGTTTTCCGGCATATGGCTCAACAGCACCTTTGACTATGTAAAATTCGTAAATCGGACATGCCTCAATTTTGTTTGGCAACAGTTTTGCTGGTGTACAAGTCACTCAGTTTAATCAATTATTTTGCCAGTAGCAGTTCCCATCTTTACTGAACTCTCGCCCTAAAATTCTTTGGCTCCTTATATTTTAAGATCAGTTGATTCTGTGGTGTATCTCCCAACTTCGTTGATTTGTATGCCTGAGACGTGGTTTAGTATAATGAACATTAATCATCTTGTTTTAAACTTTGTACGACGGAGTATAGGTGGTACCAAGTCAGAGAACATGACACTGAAGCAATTTCGCCTCTAGCGATGACCGGTATCACATTCCATGAAATTGTGATCGAAAGATGAAATTTCTCATTTCTAGTGGGTCGATGACCGTGGGTATATAAACTAGTTTTGAACAGAGTTCGACAGGGACAGCTGTCCACTCTGTAAGGTCATCAATGGCGAGATGATGATTTGACTGCGAAGAAATTATGCTGCACCTGTAGTATAAGTGGAGAATTGCATACAAGTATTGCCTTGTTTCTATTGCCATTCACAAGATTCAAGATGAAAATCATCTTGCTTCCCCTTGTTCACCAGCAGAGTAAGTGGGCATGCCTCCTGGATAAAGCAGTCATATGAACTTCATAGTTCGAGAAGGCACTCCAATGATGACCAAATTGGTTAAAAATGATGCAAGCTCCCAAGGCACATATAGTCGAATCATTCATGAAATCGAGCAAGTCAAAGTGATTAGAAGATTTAATGGGTCTACAAATGATAGCTATCGAGGAACAGGTGTGAACAGATCTGTACATTTCACATTATCTAAAGCAGCATCAGAACATATAGAAAATTTCAGGGCCAAGATCAGAATTAACAGATTGGAGAAGAACAGATCGGAGAAGAACACCAATGCCAATGCTGCACTATCCTCAATCAGCTGCAACAGCCACCCCTCTGAGCTACAGCTCCATCTCTTGCACCGGCTTGACCTTGAGGGCGCCCATATCCCACCTTGATTCCTGACGTCTGCAAGTACAATTTGAAACAAAGACATGTTATTAAGATAACTGGTTGTGATCCAATTGCCCACGTTTGAATCCAACATATCGAGTATACATATGGTCCATTTGTTAAAAGAAACCTATAACTCATCCACACAAATGACATTGCCATCAACAACTTATGTTAGCATTGAATATTACAAATCAGTCAAATTAAAACTTGAAAAGTTTGACGCATGTATCTTGGCTGAAAAACATAAGTAATGTCTGTTTACTGGCGAGAGAATGTATACCTCATTAGATACATCAAACACACCGTCTTGTATATTCTGTAGGATCTGTGCTGCAGTCTTTACAAAAGCCTGGAGGATGAAAAAGGTAAAAGATCGTAAGGAACAATGTTATGCTGCTGTGGACTCACCCACAATGGGATAGAGGAGATGGTAGAGTCAAATCACCTCCTCAACATTTTGTGCTGTTCTCGCAGATGCCTCCAAAAATAGAAGTCCATTTTCCTTTGCAAACTGTTCTCCTTCTTCTTTGGTGACAGCCCTCCGATGAGATAGATCAGATTTGTTTCCTATAAGCATGATTGTCATGTTGGGATTTGCATGCTGCCGAGCATCCTCCAACCAGCTTGCAAGATGATTAAAAGTATCTCTCCTAAAATACAAGAGAATTTTGGTCTCAGCAATAAAATACAAAATGAATGAAATAATAAGACATAATGTGACCTCTCTTAATGTGACCTCTCCCTTTATATTCCTCCAACAAATTTCCCAAGTTCTGACACTTGTATCTCACAATGGACGATTAGATCAGATTCCAAAATAAATATTCTCTAATCATAGGTTTCACAGCCTCATAATCTGTTGATCACATTCTCTCCCCTTTTTAGTTTACTGCATAGCTTTCATTGCCGTGTGGCAGCATCCATATTATGAAGTTACTCAATGTCTAAGGAAGTAATTTAACCTGGACATGAGATCATAAGGAGATCGTTCTATCCATTCTCACTCCCTCCCAGAAAAAGGAAACAGACAGGCACTAGCATTTCAAATTTTACATACCGGGTGATGTCATAAACTAGAAGTGCTCCAGCTGCTCCTCTATAGTAAGATCTAGTGATGGATCTGAAAGATTCCTGTCCTGCCTGTAATGAAACAGAAAATTCAAACAAGTTATGACCAATGCCTGTGTAAACATACAGACATTTAGACTGTGCATTATCTCAAATTCAAGCATTTCTGAATTCTTTGACAAGCTCTGTACATATAAAAGTAAATAACTGGAAATGTGGAGAAATGGGTTCCATCTTGAGTACTCTCTGCTGGCCAAAATAGAGAGGGAGTAGGTATTACTGGCTTCTCTCCGCATCTCTGTCTTTGACATGCTTAATGGCGCATGTTATATCAATCAAGTTCAAAGTTTTCCTATTGACTGCAAGGAAAACGTACATCATGTCCCTAAACTAGGACTAAGCATCACATGATGACATCTGTCCTACTGTGATTAATCTAAACACAGGCTACAGATGACAGGTTCAAATTGCTAAAAGATACAGGCTCAACTTTATTTGATATTTACTTCGGTCATCCAAAACTTCACCAAAATTTTCCAACCTCCAGGTTAAAACTTACTCCTTCAGCCAGCCTCCAGCCTGTAAAGCAAGCAAGGACGGAAGACCAAACTTCAACTTTCCATATCTTGGTTCCTAGTCTTCTTCTAGAATTAGAATTAAAGGACTAATTCTGCAGAACTTCTGAAATATCCACAGGGATGACAAGAATAGTCCCCAAGTATAACAGAACTCACCAGTTTCACACATCCAATGCTTCTAGATACAGTGAAAACAAAATAAGTCAAATTCCATCACTGCCAACGAGATATGGCCTATGTTACCCATTTTGGGACAAATCAGCATATCACCGAAAGCTCATCACGCTAAGGACAACTGCCTGTGGACTAACTCCATGCCCCATCCGATTAAGTACAAATATAGACAAAACAAAATACCAAGATGGAAGAGCCGCACGATATCTTATTGCCGTCTTCGACTCTTAGAGAAGAGTTCATTGGAAAGGCAAAAGTCATCATCTCAGAATCAGCAACAAATTGCCAGTAGTAATACTACAGACTTCCAGTTCGAACTACCAATTGCAAGAGAGCACTAAGTTTTTTCTATGCTACGACACCAAACACAGACCTTAGAAACCTCAATCCAAGACGGAACGGAGAGTGGGATGCGGTTCAGCTCGCCGCGCCCGTTGAATCCTACGATGTCAAAACGAGGAAAGAGAGAAAGGAATAGCAGCTCACCGTGTCCCAAATCTGAAGCTTGATCGGCCTGCCGTCGATGGTGACCATGCGAGCGCCGAACTCGACGCCGATGGTGAGATCATGGACGGGCTGGAACCTCTTGTCCGTGAATTGCAGAAGCAGGCACGATTTGCCCACACCTGCACGCAAACCACCCCCCCCAAAAAAAGAAGAAGAAAAATTAGGGTTTCCGCAATCGGAGAAGATCCAAAACCAGAAGCAAGCCCGCTCCACGGGGGGTCCGGAAAGGGGGGGGGGCTCACCGGTGTCGCCGATGATGATGTACTTGAAGAGGTAGTCGTACGACATGTCTGGAGAGGACGTGGCCGCCGGCCGGAGGAGGCGCACGGAGGCGGAGGAGGAGGAGCGCCGGGGGGTGGGGGCTGAATCGATCGAATTAGAAAGAGAGAGAGAGAGAGAGAGAGATGGTGGGAACAGTGGAATCGGATTTGGATGGGGGAATTTGAAAAGAGGGGAGATGAGGGAAGAAGGGAAGGGAAGGGAAAGGAAGTGACGTAGACACCCCCCAAGCACGCTAAGGCGTTGGTTTGCTTCAAGCTTCCACATACGCATCGCATCGCATCGCATCTTCTCCTTCTTTTTAATCGCATGACATAAAACAATATTTTAATCGGTAATCTTAATCGTGTGGCTACCCCGACAGCAACGTTTGATTAGAGGGACAAACCGACTCCTGTACTTTCGACATTTCAATTTAGTCCCGCATTATCTTTAGATTAAACTTTTAGTGTGATCTGAATTCAAAATAAGTCCCATGCACGTTTGTGATAATGAGAGTTCACATGAGTTTAACTAATCTTATCTGATTTAATGTCCAAATCAGCATTCTGGATCCTAAGTGAAAGATTAATGGTGATCGTTTTGATTGTTTTAACCTTTGACCAGAGTCAATTTTGAAGTAGGGTGAATGGACCACTTAGAGTTACATTACATGTCGCCAGAAAGTAATGTGATCGAAGCTCGGACTGAACTGATTTTGATCCAACCGGGCAAAGGAACGTATTAAATCGATTTAGACTGGTCGGATGTCGTCCCAGACTGAATTGGCCCATTGGACCCCCAACCATATATGCTTTGCTTTTTCTTGAGTAGCCATGAGATCAAGGCCCTGCGATTAATCGCACGATATGCGGCCAGAAAAACACGAATCTGCTTTCTAACTCATGCGAGGTCCAACAGTCCTTAAGAGGAAAGTTCAAACCATGCCTGAACGAAATCCATTAAAAAGCAAGCGCTTTGGAGCATGGCTCAACTTGAGATGCCACTTAAGATGGAGCCACACAAAGCATAAGTGCACAAAGGATGAACAAGCAATCAATTGCTCTAGCTTTCTAATTGAAGGCCTACCATCTACTCAAGTTTAGATGCGCCCATCTCTGCGCCTGTTCATGAAGCATTGGAGCTGCAATAAAACCAATTAAAATGCTCAATCCTCTCCTACCCCCCAGTGATGATTTACTCTTCCATTGCGTCTCCTCCTTCAATGATTTCGACTTTCTCCCTCAATGGCGTGATTTTCGTTAGCAGAACCTCTGCAAGCACAGAAGGCACAGATTTATCAAGTCCGAACAATTACACAGAACGGCAGTCATGTTACTTAACAGGAGTAAAGTGGAATCATGCCTCGAGCATAGGAACCTGAAATTTTGGCTTTATATAGATAACGAGGGCAAGACAAATGATGTGCTATATTTATTATGCTTAAAGTCATGTGGCTGCCGCACTCTGAGAAGCCCAAGAATCTATATGGTATCCAAATAAACTGTCGAACATGAAATGCGGCCAAGAAAAAAGAACTACCAGACAAGAAAACTTCCCTAATGCCCCCGAGATCCCCAAAACAAGCAAAACCAAGCTACTTCATCAATATCTTATTTCTACCATATAAAACTTAAGCTAGAACAAACTGTAAGAACGTATCCTCAAGAGACTATAGATAGCTCAGCGTAAAAGGTACTGACCAGTCTTCTTAGGAAAAGTATACTCTCTCTTGAGTGCATAAACATCAGAATTCGGCAAAAGGTGGTTTCTGAGGTATTCCTTGTGACCCTATCACCAAAAATGGGGAAAACTGACATCAACATGAGTCTCATAATCGATCTCATGAAAAACAAGTTTCTTTGCTCTTTGTACTTTTGGGTACAGGAAGAATTGCAATTGGTGAGTGACCACAAACCTTTGTTATTACACAAATATCAACATTGCTTCCACTTCCCAGGTCATTGAATATACCAGCGCATATCGCCTCAGAAACAAGATTAATTCCTTCATCTTTCTGCAGGAAAATGAATATGAATTCTCTTATCAATACCCTTGGTATTCTTTCCAAATAGACAAACTACAAGAGATCTAATCCCCCACCTTTTTTCCTTTCAAAGACATATATATAACTAGATGCAATATAAGATAGGCTAAACACAACAATGATTGACTAAATCAGCTAGAATTACAGTTAATGTGGACAAAAGAAGGTTCGGCAAAAATAGTAACCATAAATAGTAACCATTCCTAATATAACAAAAAGACTTACAGTTAAGCCTTCCCTATACTTTGATTCAAATACAGACATTGCAGCCAGAGAACCAGATCCCATCGTAGCAAATGGCAATGTGTCAGTTGATCCATGGGGATATATCTGCAGAAGAAGGCATTACATTAAAATTTGTGAGAAGTTAAGCTTATCAGGCCAAAAGAGGCATTGCCAGCAGTCTTCAATCTCAAACACACCGTATGTAGATGAGGTCCTGTGAAATCAACACCGCCAAGTACCAAAGCAGCTTGGACATGACCTTGGTAGCTGTGTAGGACATATAGAACCAGAATCAGAACCAGAAGAACCACAAGAGAGAATTTCAGATTTGTTAACCATCATTTAATCGGGAAAAAAGAAGAAGAGAGAAACAATACTTGAAAAGATGTCGCTTAAGATAGGTCAAAGCTGTCACAACCCTAGATTCTCGGCCCGTATCGTAGCGATGTAGCTGTAACTGTGAGCTTACCATGTCTGAGGAATGGAAAGACAGCATATAAGAAATAAATGCATTAGCTTCACCAAAACAATAGTGAGAAATCACAGGTTTGACACTATTCTTAATAGGTACACACTGACACCGTAAATATCAGATAACTCCAAGCTAATGTTAGAGAGAAGTGTGGAGTCCTCATTAGCACTGCTAAATGATACTCAAAAGCAAAATTGAACCTGTCACAGCCTCTGTATCGGCAGCAGTCCCTGCACCACAGCAATATATGTTTGGTGCCATGTAGTGGATTTTCTCGCAGTTCTTATCACAAACTATTGGCCCTTCAGTAGCTCTAGTATCTGCTCCAAGAATAACTCCATCCTACAGAAAGAAGATTTCAAGAAGAGAAAGAAATGCAGATGAGCATATTTAACTATTATTGAAAGTGATAAAACCACATCACGCATAAAATCATTCATGGTCCTAGACCGTTATGGCCAATCCATGCACACTATAGTAGATGAAGCTATTTACTACGACATTCACCGTACTCTAATATGCTCTTAGTTCAACCTCTAGTATTCTTGCAAAATATAATGACATCAACTCAGGATCGACATAATACCAATCTTTTAAGAGGGAAAATGGAAATTGAAGTGTTTTTTTTTTTTTTTTTTTTTTTTTTTTTGGGGGGGGGGGGGGGGGGGAGACCATGAAAAGCCATTCAATGTCTAAGACAGCCCTACCACTCTCATGAATTGACTAAGGATGGTAAGCACCAATAAGGCACCAGAAGAAAGCACCTAAATTCTGTTGTTTCTTAGATTAGGTCAGGTATCACACTAAGTAATACTCTCTCATTTAAAAATAATGAGCAGATACATAACAGTAGGATTCATCAACAACTTCTCAGCCGACTGAATCCAAACAAGCACTAAATAATTAAAGTTTATATAGAATAGACATAAGGACAGAAGTTTAAAGTGCAGCAGTGCCCATCATAATCAGTATGAATGAAACCAGCCAAGCTATGATAATATCAAAGGTTCTCAAAAAGGCTGGAGAAATTTATTTATATAAATAAGGTTAGCTTATCCAGAGACACAAGATTTCATAGGGTGTTCACAGAAGAACTGACATCACTTCTGATATTTCACTGGTCCAAGTTTGCCGATTTTTGGCCTTGCAATCACAGAGCAAAGCAAAATGAAGGAGACTTAATTATCATATTTATGTTAAGGTGATATTTGGCTCACTCATCTGAAAAACATATATCAATTTTACATGTTCCCTTAATTGCCACTTTAAATAGTGGTAGCTAGAAGATCATAGCTTGCTGCGCTGATAACCAAATCTAACATAAAGCAATACCTGAAAAATTATTCCAACAATGGTTGTTCCAGTTTTCCGATATGAAGGAGCGCGAACACCCTTCGATGACAGCATGTCATTTCTTCTGCACAGATCAAAACTAAATCCACCTTTTGGAGGGAGATCTATTGTTGCTTTAGACATTTTGGATTTAAGTAGACCTACAAAAAGACAGCCGCGAAACGTTAGTCCAACCACGGAAATCACTTGACCAATGAGAGAATCATAGTCGGAAGAGGGTAAAACAAGCCAGTATCATCAACTTCCCACAAAATTCACCTTTGATGTAGTCCAATGTACAACACAGTACTTAAAAATACAATTTGTAACTGCTCTAACAAGAAACACATGCGTGATCATGTGGCCTAGCACAGAACCTACGACAGAAGCAACAAACCCCGGAGGGTGAAAACAAGAGCAGATACAGCCGACTATAGACAATTAGATCTTTAAGAGGCGTAATACACCGCCGCTGACACCGCCAACAGCACCTGGTCCAATCCACACAGGCCGTCGCGGGACCGTTACTCTCACCCATCAAAAACATTCTTCCACCTCATCCGAAGCTTGCGCGCGAAGCTTAAGATCGTAGAGACACTAAAAACAAAAGTAGCTACCACCGGAAACACGAAGCTCGATTGATCGAGCGCTCCTCCCTCAATCGCGCGATCGCCTGTCTCACCATCCTCCTCCTCCCTTCAGCCTCACGTCAAAAGGAAACCGAGACGTGCCTAGCCTCGCCAAGCGACCTCCAAACCTTAAAAATTCCAGAGACAACGACAGCATCTAACGAGAGAAGCGAACGAGAACGCCAAGACTCCTCGGAACGAGAAGCGACCGTAGTGCGTTCGAAGCTAGCAGAGCGGCGAAGAGAACCTGCTGGCGGCGAGACGCACGGAGCGGCGAGACGGCGGAGGACCGATCCACCGGAAAATGCAGGCGACGGGCGAGAGAGAGGAAAAGCGTCTCTGCAAGTTCGATTCTGCTTCAGGCTCTGCTTCTCTTCTCGTTCGGTTTTTCTCCTTCGTCGCGCTCTCTCACTGGCTTCCCCGTCAAGAAAGAGAGAAAGATGGCGGAGGGCTCTCTCGGGCTGGGCTTCGCGACAACGTAAACTGGGCCGGTAAGGGCGAATGATGGGCCGAACTTCAGCGAGTCCATGCTTCTCGAATGGGCCCCAGCGTCGGGCCTATTGTGGTTCCCAAACTATAACATGTATTTTACATTAGAAATATCTAGGCCGGGAGCGGGTGGGGCTTTCTCATGAAGTCCCTGCTCAAGGCAGCCCATTTGCCTTTCGGGCCTGAGCGGGAGGAGTTGGTTGTCCACGTGTCGTTGACCTACTCTATTTAAAAGTAGACCCATCAAGGGAGTGAATTAGATCGGGTCAAAAAATGGCCTGATCTAAATAAATTTATTTAACTCATTTTGACCAATTTTCATATAACATAAAAATAATGAATCACATCTGACTTGACTCGTATTATTAAAATACTTTCACATTCAACACAATTTATAAAAACTCATACCCACATTGAGGTGGAAGTATGGAATGAGCAAATGGGAGATCAAGTGATAGCGAAAAAGAATGAAACGAGAGTCATAAAAGTGGATTCGATCTAAGTAAATTATATGGCATCATCTTGCAATTGCTCAATGATAGCATATGAAAATTTATGTTCTTAAGAAAGTAATGTTATCAACTTAGTGAATGACCTTTTTAGCACCCATGTTATATTTAAACCCATTTACTTGATTTATTTAACTCATTTAACACCAATATGGCTCAAGAAACTGGTTAATGACCTATTTTAACAGATCTATCTAAAAGTTCCTCCATTAATCTCATCGAATCACTATAGTACTCTATCATACTATAGTAGGGTTAAGTGTTGAGGCTGCAATTTAGCATTGTAGGTTCAACTAGATCTCATACATGCATCTGAACCAAATTGCTACGTCCACATACATTGAATTAGACTCCACTCATAGACGTGCCAAGCAAGATTCTCAAGATTACTTTATGTTGGAGAAATACAATCGGAGCATGGAATCGACCACTTTTAAATGAAGTGCTTAATTACTTAACCAATTTCATTCGGTTAATATTACTGTAAGTGAGAACCAAATAAGTGAAGTCTAATGCTTCAAATGGAAGTTTGTTTTACACAGGTTTGGAATGCAATAAAATTTTATAATAAGCATTGCTCATGACCCCCAGCACCATGAGAGTGACTTTGTTAAAAAAATTATATAATACGATCAAGTCCATTCGTGTGGACTTCATGATAGGATTCACATAATTAATAGTCGAGATAATATTGATCCACATGCTTCATTAACCATTAATTTCTCTGATAATCCCAAGTAATGATACTACTTTCAAGATTACACTAGAAAATAGTTCCTCCAAGGATCTTGGAACGATCCATCAGACGTATCCCAAGAACAATATTTGGCTTTTAATGCAGCATTAGGTAGCTTGGATCTCAAGAGGTCTGTCTTTGCTACCCTCCACGACATTCTCATTGATGTCCCGACCTATTCTCTATCGTTGATATATGCCAATGAGATTGGTGTCAACGCCTACATCATCACACGTTAAATTAGACGCAGACTTCTTCAATTGAATGTTCTTTGAACTTTCCCCATTATTGTCTTATTATAATTTTGGTTATTGGGGTGTGTTTCATACTCCCCCATCTATAGGATGGCACGAGAGTCCTACTTCCAGGTGAGTAGATGGGGTTTGGGGGCTGCCCTAGCAAGAAATAGCACCCTAGTGACGTTGAATGACTTTTATAGTTTGAGCCCATATTTTATTGGTAGTTTGGATTTAGCCATGAATAGACTGGTTTAGCCACTCGAGCGCGGGCTAAGCAATTCAAGCAAGTTGTTGGCGTCATGGTTCGTGATCTTTGGCGTGGAGATGATCTTGGATCGAATCTTAAAAAATCTTAGAAATTTTGGCATGATATTTGGCGTGGAGATGACCTTGGATACAATCTTGAAGAATCTCAGAAATCTTGGCGTGATCTTTGGTGTGGAGATAACCTTGGATTGAATCTTAAATAATCTTGAAAATTTTGGCACAATTTGATTATCTGGTTTTCAAATATTTAACCAAGTTAATAAAATTATCTTCTTGTTTAGACATATTCTAGAATAACAAGCATTAGAGATCCTAAATTGTAATCACACTAAATTAGCGTTTCGGGTTAGGGTTTGTGTGGTGGCTATAAGGCCTATATTAAGGGCTGTCCGAATTTCTTTGGAGGGGGACATATTTTATTTTGGAGGGAATAAAAATTGAGAAGTTCTCTTCTATTGTTTTGATGAGGACTTGATTTTATCAAGATTTTCTTGTGACGGTTGATTCGACTTATCGAACAAGATAGCGAATTCTTTCGCTCGTGGCATCTATAATGATGGTTGGTTGACACGAGTTCATTAACATGTCACGTTCATACCAAGGTTGCCAATCACAGGTTCGATTGGAGGTCGATGTTCGCAATTCGCATAATTTGGGCCTTCCTAGAATGATCTTTTTACAACGATTCACATCAATATTAGAGGTATGTGTTAATTATAGTGGAATCTTCAGTTGGATGTAGCCTTCATTTAAGGGTGAACTGGATAAAACTTCACATCTCAAATTCTTTTTCTCGCTTTTCTACTCTTTTTTTTTTTTTTTTTTTTTTTTTTTTTTGTAATTGTGCGGTGAAGTCTAACACTAAGAAAGACGAAAATTTACTTACCATGAAATGGATTCCTACCTAGACCATTTAAAAATAATGATTTACTATCTTGTCCATCTTCGATATGTCTTAATGATGAACCCTAGCACGATTCACGGCTGCCATATTCTATTCAATGCAACATGCAGATAATGATGCGCACGAATTTCAATTTTGAATTCCATTTTCAGGGCCTTCTTTCTTTCCTTCTGTAATGAGCATAGATAGCCAAGAGCTAAAGAAGGAGGAAGGGGGAAAAAATAAAAAGAGACCCAAAATTGAGACAATCAATGGCAATGTCTAGTCGTCGGCACGTGAAGATTAATAATCATTTATTTGCATCCCAAAGGTGGTGGTCCAATGTTACCTTTGCATAATATAAATGACAATCAAGGTTACTGTCATCTCACATCTGTGCAAATTACATTCATTCTCCTCCACTCACAACTATTTTTTGTCCCTCAAGATAATGATAATAATAATTATCATTATTCTCACCATACCTAAGTCCTAGGCTTTTTTTTGATCATATATGTATGACCCAAAGGTGAAAAAAAGGTGCCTGCTCATCATATCTTTTTTATTTAAATTCCAAAAACATAATCAAGGCATTTTGTTATTTATTTTCCCTATGAACCTGTTCACTATTATTTCTTCTTTTTGTCTGTAATTTAGCTGTGGTTTTCTGTTGGCTCAATCTCCAGAACCAAATCCCTCTTGAACTCCACATAAGGGTAAGCGAAGGGGAAATCATCTGGTTTTGTCTTCCACCTACATTACAAATTAACATCAGAAGCGATCCACTGGCTTATATGATTAAAGACTTCTAACAAATTAATTGCATATTATTCTCACGACAATCTCCATAATATTGTATCATGATTGATCGTATCTATATTGTGTTATTGCGTACAAGGTATAAATACAAATACGCCGTCATGCTGTTTGCTTGAATCATTATAGAATGCAAAGATCGGGATCACATACCATGTCGTTGTCCATTTGTATAATGTATGGTGTGAATTAAGATTTCGATTACAGGTTTTCTCTGGTACCTGAAGCTGAGGACGAGGTGATGAAGAAAGAAGGCAATTATGAGCCGCGCGAGTTCGGCGCCGGGACAAAGTCGAAGTCCACCTCCGAAAGGCATGACCTTCTTGCTTATCGCTTTATCCTGCCGACATACGTGAACAAGGTTTATGCATATCATGATGATTTAAGTGGAAAACTAAGAAAAACATGTTTTGACTTTATTTTCTGCTTTTTCATATGCTTTGGACCTCATTTAAATAAGCACACTAGTGGAAAAAAGGTCTACATGCATTCAAAATAAGTGAGACAGTGCTGCTTTTTCTTCATCATTGGAGCGGTTTGGCTTATTCGGTCAAAACAAACCCTGTCCCACTTAAATTGGGTAATTACCATGTAATCAGATTTTTCTAACTAGTGTTGATGTTTGTATGATTTTGATAATCAAAGAGTACGCACCTTCCATCTCAAGGGATCGAATTTCATGGGGTTTTCATGAAGAGTTGGATCAAGATGCGTCCCAATAAAGATAGGAAATACTTTCCAACCCGAGGGTATGGTCAAACCTGAAAGAGTGTTTTCACAAAATTAACCTCGTTTCAGAGAGAGAGAGAAGTACAATGACACTACTAGAGAATTACCTTTGAACTCAATATCTTGAAGGGCTTTTCGGTGCACAAACTTGACCACATTCCCACATCTCAAAGCTTCGCATATGACCTATTTGCATTTTAATTTTTGCATTAGCCTGTCAGAACTTGCAAATGTGACCTACTAATTATGATTTAAAAGATATAATATGTGTGGTTAATCTCGATCATACATCATTAGTGTACTCCATTTGCTTGTAATCTTCCCCGTTCAAGGGCTCTTCTCTCCCCTTTTTCCGCCTTATTGCTAGGTGCTCTTCCTGTGTACAAAAGTTAAAGGAAAAGAGAGAGAGAGAGAGAGAGAGAGAGAGAGAGAGAGAGAGAGAGAGAGGTGTGAAGACATCAATACCTTCTCAGTTGAAACTCATTACTGGCCGTACACATATCTATATCGAAAAAAAACTATGATTTCGTGGATGAAATTTGCTTGCGAAATTCTAGCTATCATCCTTGAGCTGTTACGGTTGATGCGTGCATAATTGAGAATTCTTCCGGATCAGGTGGGTCTCCTATGAAGCTCGCTATGGCCATTAGAGAGAGAGAGAGAGAGAGAGAGAGAGAGAGAGAGAGAGAGAGAGAGAGAGATGCACCTTGAGTTGGAGGAGAGAGGCGGGCTCGTGGGCGAGAAAGAAGACGATCAGGGCCATGAGGGTGGCGGTGGTTTCGTAGCCGCCGAGCAAGATATCCAGCACGATGCTCACCATCTCCTCCTCGTTCAACCCCTCCTTCCCTAGGATCACGTCCATGAAGTCTCCTTTCTTCAACCCTGCCGCATTGCCTGTCCTTCTTCTCTCTTCTATTATCTCCTTCACGGTTGAGGAAAGCCTTGCTCTTGCCTGCCCAGGGTTCAAAAGAGCAATCATTTTTTCAGCGGCATTATTATAAGACATCAAATATAATATTTTCAGAGATCATAAATGTACGCCGAAGAGAGAAATATAGAATTTCCATATATTCTATATCAAACAATTAATAGTGCAAGTGCAGGCTTTATTAAACGATAGTCTAACATTCAGGTTGCTAGGCTTTAAGTGTGTACCTTCACGGCCATGGCGTATGGGGTCCCGGGAATATATAGGGGCAAGGACGTGAAACCCTTCATGTACGTCGAGAAATCAGCAAGTATCTTCCTTGCCCTCGGATCTTCTGGTTCAATACTCAAAAGGGTCTTCACCATAAGGCTTAGTGCAAACTAAAAAATTGAAAACAAAAGAGAGAAAATAAACACTGATTTCAATCATCAAAATAAGAATCCCATGATTACCTGTACCAATCTTCTAAGTCATATACAAAACGCATTAGTTTTAAAATGAAAATCCAACACCCCCTCCCCCCCCCCCCCCCCCCCCCCCAAAAAAAAAAAAAAAAAAAAAAAAACCTAGAAAAGTGTCTTGTCCTGCATGAGTGATTTAGATAAAAAATTTATTGTATGCAATAGTAGAACATTAAAGGACGTGTTTCAAAATATTTCATGAAATGAAATGATTACAAATATCTTAAATTTAAAGTGGATGGCATGAAAGTGCAAACATGTCAGCATTCCGATATCTATCGAATCTAATTTAGCAGTGATTGTAAGTATTAAAACCTTGTATAATAGATTTAAGATCCTTAATCTCAGAAAGACATCATGGTAGACGGTTTTCACATCAAATTGCCATTGCGTGCTTGATGGAAGCTGAATTACACTCATACGAAAAGTGGGCTTACCATTTTGGCTTCTTTGCAGAAAGCAACTTGTTCACGACCTTTCCACGACTCCAACATGGAGACCGACAGCCTCTCGACGCACCGGTGGAATTCAGAGCTCGACTTGGAGGCAGCGACGAAGTTGATGGCCACGCTCCTCAGCTTTTTGTGGAGGTCTCCAGAGACCAAGAGCATGGAGTACTTGCCAAGAATCCCGTGCATGGGCTTCGGATAGCTCGCTTGGAACAGCCTCTCCTCGTTCGTGAGGACGAACGTGTTGAGCTCGTGGTCGCAGGAGACTATGGTCGGTGACCCGAAGAGATGGGACTTGAATACCTTACCGTACCTGTGCATCAACTGAGTGAGATCATCATCTCTTACATTGCAAGTCCAAAGATAGTGGCCAAACAGTATGTAAAGTCTGCGTAGTTGAACCGAAAGGTTCAGATGCCCCGTTTCTTTTCTGAATCGAAGGCTCGCGGTCGACTTTTCACTGTAAACCCCTTGCGTCCGACAAACGGAAAAAACAAAACAAAAAAGGAAACGTAGCATATTTGCTCGATGAGTCATGCCTAGAGCAGTGATCTTGCAAGAAGCTACCGAGAGAGTTGGACCGGTGAGGCGAGAGGAAGGCGAGAGTTTCTCCGAGAAGAGGCCATCCCTTGCTTCCCCGAGGCAGGTTTCTTGCCCTAATGTCCTGCTTCGAGAAGAAGAAGTTGAAGAAGAGAAACAGAAAAGCCAAGCAAAGGCCTAGGAAGATGGCAGACACAGTGTCGGGCAAGGGGCAACAAAAGATATCCATGGCCTTTCTTTGAGTTTTTCAGCAAAAGCAAAGCTCAGAATACACGCACACACACAACACAGCACTGTACTTGATGTTGGAAGATATGCCTGAAGATCCGCCGGATTTGATCTAATTGATCCGATTTGATCAATTAGAGATTGGACAGAATTGAATTGATTTGTAGAATTCTTTATTTCCTTTTTTCATATACATCTTGTATTATAATTACAAAGCATCGTACATTGATTACAATGGAAGGAAAAGAAAAAGATTTCTCTCCAAAAATCCTCTCTTCCCTACGCTCCTTGCTTCCTTTACGATTTCTTTCACTTAAGGGGCTAATTTTGGGGAAGCACTCTTTTGAGATGATGAGATATTCTCCTTGCTTTAAATAGTTCGCCCCAAAACGAGACCGCTGCTGTTTTCGCTGGCCTTCTTTTGATTCTGCTTTAATAATTTTTTCCCAAAATAATGATGTGATATTTGTTAATGTTAAAATAAATGTCGAGTTCAAGCCCGTAAAAGAAAGCCCTAACAAGCGCGGAGTTAATTTTTCAGATACGCTTCGAACAAGTTTCGAACTTCAATTTCGATAACTCTCGGATATGGAAATTATCCCAAGAAGGTTTATCTGATGATTTTTGAATTAAAGTAAAAGATATTTTGGACCATATCAGCAAAGCAAGAGACGTGAGGAAGCTTTCCTTCTAGGTTAGAGTCAG
Organism: Eucalyptus victrix; assembly: GCA_016097545.1. NCBI lineage: Eukaryota > Viridiplantae > Streptophyta > Magnoliopsida > Myrtales > Myrtaceae > Eucalyptus > Eucalyptus victrix. The sequence goes on along the minus strand of CM027843.1, from coordinate 17,266,940 downwards.
TTTCCAACATTGGCCTGCAGGAATCAGAGGGATATATATCCCATGCTCCATATTAATATATTTATTTTGTCTAACTGCTGATGGCACATCTATTTGCTTGGAATAAATTCGTTGAGATTTTCATCCTGATGCCAACTCTTCTCGTCAATTACGTCCTTGCATATGTGAGATAGCCAATGAAAAAATTCGTGTACAATTTCTTCATGAGATTGAGAGTTCATTTGGCAAGGAATTATGGGGCTAAACATTGCATGAATTATTCAGTGTAATTGGGAACACTAAAACTGTTTGAGTGACTCGAATATAGTTATAATTTCTATAATATCGCTTGATTTATAATGGAATTCATTGCTACTCTTATCATGAACGTAGGTCATTATAACCAAACAACGTAAATCTGGTGTTTGATCTATTTTATTGTTCAACCACTTACTTTTGCAACAATATTTTGATGTAACTACATGCTAGTCGTCTTTGCTTTAGAAAATTTGCACGTCTTTTTTTTTTTTAATCGGTGGTATACACGTTAGAAATTATTCAGGCTGATAAACTGCAAGAAATTATCACTTTTGTGTTGTAATAAGACCTTGCAACACAATAACTCGACACATGCCATCCTTTCACAGAATAATACGACCTTTTAAAGAATGGCCTAGGTTACATCTAATTTTTGTCTTTACTCGCGGTTTGGGACGGAGAAAGCATTTCGAAGCGGCTATATTGTACACGACACTTCTATAAATCTCCAAGAGTCGGAAGAGGGTTGACGTGGTTGATTATGGCTTTTCTCTATTCTAAGAACGGAGATTAACAATTGACATGTTATTATTAGGACTCGTGGAAAGTTTTTCATGTTCTTGTCATGGACAGACATCCATTGGCACAGCTGGACAAGGCATTTATCCCTACAAGAGTCAAATGCTCAATAAGGCCCTTGCTTCATTTGGTTACAATTAATGTTCTTGTTCTTTGAAAGAGAATAGTTTGAATTCTTGTTCTTTGAAAGAAAATAGTTTGAAGAGATTGTATTTTTATACAGTCCCCAAACATAGAGAGACCAGGGGGAAAAGCCTTTGTCTTCATGCATGATTAAGTTTCAATGGGCCTGCAAAAAGTGCCATCACCACGTCTTGCCTCCCTATTCGAAGTAAAGGTCCACATAGAGACAAATCAGAGAGCTGAGAATACTAGAAAAGAAGGCAGGGTGAGGCTCACCTACTAATGAGTCATGACACCCCCACCCCTACCAAAAAAAAAAAATATATCTAGGAAATGGTTCCAAAAATGGATTTCATAAAGCTTAAAATATGAACCGTTCAGATTATAAGGGTCTTTTGAGATGAAATATTCTTTAATCTCGGTCAATTGAAATAACATGTTATAATAATATGGCTTCTCGTGTTGGTCCTAGCACGAGTTTTTCCTTTCTTCACTTCGATCCAAATTCTGCAACCGAAAAAGATAAGGACATTTGCCGATCTTACAATGTTCTGATCACTTGTTCTAGAATGCACACAGGTGAAAAAAACGTGCAAGTATGAACGCAACCTAAGCCGATCTTTGGAAGAGCATGACTCCATATATAACACGACAAATTTCGGTCCCTCCTTTTAATTTTAGTCAACAATTTTGGTCCGACTCAGGGCACGCATGACCACGTTTCTATTTCTCCATCTCTCTGTTTTCTATTCCTCGGAATAGGTTTGGAACATAAATTTGTTTGGTAACGCAATTTCATTTTTCTATTTTTGGAACAAATTTCTATTCCAGAAATAGATTTGGAGTAAAAATTAGAAGTTAAAATTTTTAGCTTTTTTTATTTTTGGGATAGAAATGAGAAATTAAAACTTTCTTCATTATTCACTCTTGTCATCGCCTGTTGTCCACCTACCACCCGTGGGATGCCGAACACCTGCTGTTGGTCGCCGGTTGCTCGCCACAAATTGTCAGCCATCGAATGCTGGTTGTCAGCCACTAGGCTGCAGCCGCTTGTCATTGACCACTGGCCACCGGATGTTGGACGCCCATTGATTGTTGGCTGCTCATCACTAGCCATCAAACACCAGAGGCCCACTGCCAACCACCAAATGTCCCCCACCGACCGCCCATCAGTCACCACCGATCGTTGGATGTTGACTATTGGACTTTGGCCGTTGGCCACTTGTCGCCAACCGCCGGTCGCCGGCTACCGAACTGTGGCCGTTAGCCATCTGCTGCTGGCCGCCGAACTTCGACCGTTGGCCACCCACCAGTCGTTGACCTTCGGACGTTGGATGTCGGATGCCAAACTTCGGACGTCGGCCATCGGTCTCCGACCACCCGCTGTTGATCGCCAAACATCAGACGTCGATCGCCGCACGTTAGATGCCGGCCACCGAATGCCTACCGTCACCGCTCCTAGAAATAGAAATCATATTCTCTTATTAAATGAATTTTTACTCTAGAAATAGAAATTATGAATCGTTATTAAACACGTTTTTTTTTTTTTTTTGCTGAGAAACTTATCTATAAAATATAAATTAATTTTTATTCTAGAAATTTTGTCATGCGCTCAAGAGTCAAATAGCGCATGGTGCCATTTGGGGTTCCGATTAGGTGTACTACAATGAATGCTGTTCAAAGAATGCGTAGTCGAAATCGATTGGTCAAGAGGCCTGACCGCGTACGTACCCATAAAATAAGAGCCACCGGTCCCCTAAAGCAGGAGCCACTAGGGAACAAGTGAGGGAAAATTCTGTTGAAGACCACCGCCTCTCTCTCTCCTGGAGTTCTCTGGATCTCTCTCTAGAGTTCTCCATGTCTCTCTCTTCCATATTTCTCTCTCTCTCTCTCTGGATTTCTCTAGATCTCTCCCTTCTCTAGAATGTTCTAGCAAAATCCATCAAGAAAAGCTACACCACTTCTAGACTTCTCCAAAGAAATCTAGTTGTGAGGCTATAATAAAATAATACTTCTAGAATAGTGTAAAAAGTTAAGAAAGTCACCGACTTTCCACCCTATAAATAGGAGCGACTTGCTCCTCATTTGTGTGTCCAACTAAGAGTGTGTGAGTAAGAAGTCCAAAGGGGTGTGTGGGTGTGTGTGTAGGGGTCTTGAGAGTGTGTTGAGTAGAGAGTGCTATGTATGCACATAAGTGAGAGAAATTGTGTAGAGTTGTCTGAGTATTGTATGTGGTGTGAGAAATTATTGTAATAGTGAAAGTTATATTTGAACCACATTTCCGCAAGGTTCAACAAGTGGTATCGAGAGCGGGTCGTCGGAGGCCGTGCGAAGACAAGTGGTCGGGGACCATTGCAAGTGAGCAAGGCGGTCGTGGATCGTCGAGCCAAGGAGCGAAGAAGCGAAGGACGTTGGAGTTACGCGGTGCACAATGGGATTGTGAAGTCGGTTGGTCCAGGGACCGGGCTTACTTGGTATAGTGCGGGGCATTATACTCAAGTCAGGATGGCGGATTTCTCGAGTTCGGTAAGTGGTATCGAGAAGCTCAACAACTCAAATTATAATAATTGGAGTACCCGCATATAATATTACTTGCTAGGACAAGATTTGTGGGATATTGTTGGCGGGAGCAACACCACCCCACCCACGAATGATAGTGGATTAAGAAAATGGAATATAAAATCGGGTAAGGCTTTTTATGTGCTTGCCGTGACTGTTGAAGATGAATTATTGCAACACATAAAGAGTGCGACGACCCCGAAGGAGGCCTGGGATAACTTGGCGACGCTGTTTGCAAGGACAAACGATGTCAAGTTATAATGCTTGGAAAACGAGCTCCTCTCAATCTCGCAACAAAATATGACGGTGAGTCAATACTTTTCTAAAGTTAAATCTATTTGCGAAGAAATTTCAAAATTAGATCTTGAGAATGCCATCTCTGAGACAAGAATGAGAAGAATAATAATTCACGGGTTAAGGCCGGAGTATAATGGTATTGTTACGGCCTCTCGTGGATGGGCAAATGAGCCAACTCTAATAGAGTTGGAAAATATATTGGCCAATCAAGAGGCCTTAGATAAACAAATTCCTAAGGTCTCAATTAAAGAGGATGAAAATGCCCTCTTTAGTAATAAAAGAGGGTTCAAGAGCCAGAATAGAAATAGAGCAGGTGTAAGAGATGGTAAACCATGGAAAGATCATGGAGATTGGTGGAGGCAACCCGAAAAGAAGGGTTATTAGCTAGGGGGAGCTCGTCAAGATCGTGACGTTGACAACGATGAAGATAAGAGCAACAAAAGACGTAGCAAACGGTGCTACGTTTGTGGCAAGGTAGGACATATTGCCAGATTCTGTTGGTACAGGCAGGAAGAAGGAAATGTCGTCACTTTCTGCAAGAAAGAGATTGAAAGCGAAGAAGAATGGGATTTTCAAGCACGTGTTGCAATAAAGGAACGAGAAGAGCTTGCAACAGCTTGTATAATTGAGTTGGATGATTCGATGGGTACTATCATGACCCCGAATAAGAGCAAGCCAAGGGACAACTTGAAAAAGCAACTAACAACGCCAATAAGCAATCGTGAAAAGAAACTACAAGAGATGATAAAGAAGCTGAAAGTTGAGAAGACAAAGATGGAGAATATGTTGAAGAAAATGGATGAGATGATAAAGCAGAAGGATCGAGAGCTCAAGGCAAAAGAAAGAGAGCTAGAGAAGTTCCGATGTGAGTTCAAGAAGTTGCAGAAGCTTCAGGATCTCAAGCCCGCTATGATATTCCGAATTAATCATATCGGAAGAGACAACGAACAAATGAAGGAGAAAAAGAAAGTTTTCTTTGAGAAAAGGAGGCCATCTACACCCTACATCCCGTGGTGTAAGGATCGGTGGAATAAGATCAAGGGGAAGAAATTTTATGAGGAAAAGGATCAAGAGGTCTACATTGAAGTGCTTCGGATGGGACTTAATCGGTTGAAGCACGAAATGAAAGTCACGAATGAGAGGGTTGATCAGGTAAGTTCCAATCTCAAAATTCTTAGAGGAGATATGCTAAATACGAAGACCGAATTGAGTAAGAAAAAGGAAAAGAAGACTAAATGGCATAATGAATTAGCATTACAAAAATTCAAGAATCACAAAACTCAATGGAAAGTCGTAGCAAGAGAAGCAACTGAAGATGGAGCCATAGAGCCATCCACAACTCAGGAAACTTCACAATATGCTAAATGGAGGAAGATAGTTGAAGAGTCCAAAAAAAAAAAAAAAAAAAAAAAAAAAAACAATATTAGCACGGCTACTATATCGAGAGAGAGTAGTCGGTGAGAGAGAGTGTTGAAGACCACCGCCTCTCTCTCTCCTGGAGTTCTCTGGATCTCTCTGTAGAGTTCTCCATGTCTCTCTCTTCCATATTTCTCTCTCTCTCTCTCTGGATTTCTCTAGATCTCTCCCTTCTCTAGAATGTTCTAGCAAAATCCATCAAGAAAAGCTACACCACTTCTAGACTTCTCCAAAGAAATCTAGTTGTGAGGCTATAGTAAAATAATACTTCTAGAATAGTGTAGAAAGTTAAGAAAGTCACCGACTTTCCACCCTATAAATAGGAGCAACTTGCTCCTCATTTGTGTGTCCAACTAAGAGTGTGTGAGTAAGAAGTCCAAGGGGGTGTGTGGGTGTGTGTGTAAGGGTTTTGAGAGTGTTTTGAGTAGAGAGTGTTATGTATGCACATGAGTGAGAGAAATTGTGTATAGTTGTCTGAGTATTGTATGTGGTGTGAGAAATTATTGTAATAGTGAAAGTTATATTTGAACCACATTTCCGCAAGGTTCAACAAATTCCACCAACCATGAGCACCAATCGGAACCCAAAGGTCTCCGCAAAATTAGCCTTTCGTTGACACTCTCTATACGTAGGCTCTCTATACCGTGTGGGCTTTTGATGTTCACTGAAGAACCGACATCACTTCTGATATTTCACAGGTCCAAGTTCGCCGATTTTTGGCCTTGCAATCACAGCGCAAAGCAAATTGAACGAGACTTAATTATCGTATTTATGTTAAAGTGATATTTGGCTCACTCATCTGGAAAAACAAATATCAATTTTACACACTCCCTTAATTACCCCTTTAAATGGTGGTGGCTACATGATCATAGCCCGCTGTGCTGATAAACAAATCTAACATGAAGCGGTACCTGAAAAATTATTCCAACAATGGTTGTTCCAGTTTTCCGATATGAAGGAGGGCGAACGCCCATCTTTGACAGCATGTCATTTCTTCTGCACAGATCGAAACTAAATCCACCTTTTGGAGGGAGATCTACCGTTGCTTTAGACATTTGGGATTTAAGTAGACCTACAAAAAGACAGCCAAGAAATGTTAGTCCAACCACAGAAATCATTTAACCAATGAGAGAAACATAGTTAAAAGAGGGTAAAATAGAGCTAGTATCATCAAGTTCTCCAGAAAATTCATCTTCGGTGTAGTCCAATGTACAACACAGTACTTAAAAAATACAATTTGTAACCACCGGCCGTGGTGGCTTTGCTGGATAAGACCCTGCTGATCCTCAGTCCAGAGGTAAAAGGTTCAAAACCTAAGAGAGGCGCTGGGTGTATTAAGTGTGACTCCAGGGGTAGTGGGTCCTCCTGCTTACATGTCACCTGGGGGTTTACGGCAAAAAAAAAAGAAAAAGAAACACCAGAGGGCGAAAACAAGAGCAGAATTCAGCTGGACTATAGATAATTAGCTCTTCAAGAGGCGTCATATGCCGCGGCTGACGCCGCCAACTCTGCCAAAAGCAACAGAAGCTCCCTTTCTCACCACACAGATCCTCACGGGACCTTTACCCTCACTCATGATCATTCTTCCGCCTCTTCCCAAGCTTGCACAAGATCATACAGACACCAACAACAAAAGTAGCTAAAGGAAACGCGAAGCTTGATTGATCGTGTTCCTCCCTCAATCGCGCAATCGCCTATCTTGCTGTCGTGCTCCTCCTCCCTTCAGCCTCACGTCAAAAGGAACCAAAACATGCCTAGCCTCGCCATGCGACCTCCGACCTTAAAAATGTGGAGACAACGACAGAATCTAACGAGAGAAGCGAGTGAAAACGCCTAGGCCCCTAGGAACGAGAAGTGACCGAAGCGCGTTCGAAGCTAGCAGGGCAGCGAAGAGAACCTGCTGGGGTGAGGCGTGTGGAGCAGCGATTCGACCATCGCCCGTCGCACGAAGCAGAGAGTCAGTGAAGGATCGATCCACCGGAAAATGCAGCCGACGGGCGAGAGAGAGAAAGCGGCTCTGCTCGTTCGTTTTTGCTTCAGGCTCTGCCTCTCTTCTCGTTCGGTTTTTTCCTTCGTCGCTCTCTCACTGGCTTCCTCGTCGAGAAAAAAAGACGGCGGAGGACTCTCTCGGGGTGGGCTTCGCGGCAACGTGAACTGGGTCGGAATTGCCCCTGATGGGCCGGACTTGATCGAGTCCTTGCTTCTCGAATGGGCCCGAGCGTCGGGCTTATTGCAGTTCCCAAACTATAACATGTATTTTACATTAGAAATATCTAGGCCGGGGCCGGACCAAAGTTGAGCCGATCGGCTTTCTCATGAGGGCCCTGCTCAAGCCAGCGCATTCGCCTTTCGGGCCTGAGCAGGACGAGTTGGTTGTCCACCCGTTGTGGATCACCTATATCTAAAAGTAAACCCATCAAATGGGCAAGTCAAGTCGAGTCGAAAAATGATTCAACACAAATAGATTCATTTAATCCGTTTTAACTCATTTTTATGCAATGCAAATATAATGACTCATACCTGATCGACTTATACTTGTCTTGATCCGTATTACTCATATACTTCCATATTTAACCCAATTTACAAAAACTCATACTCAAATTGAGGTGAGAGTATGAAATGAGTGAATGTGAGATCAAGTGGGGATGAAAAAATAATGAAGAGAAAGTCATAAAGGTGGATTGAGTCTAAATAAGTTGTATGACACTATCTTGCAATTGCTTAGTGGCAACAAATGAAAATGTATGTCCTTGTCCAATAAGCTAACAAAGCAATGTCATCAACTCAATCTATGAACCATTTATTACCCATATTATGTTTAAATTCATTTACTTAATTTAACTAACTCATTTAATGCCAATATGGCTTAAGAAATGAGTCAATGACCCATTTTGACAGGTCTATCTAAAAGTACCTCCATAGTCTTCTCGAATCACTCTAGTACTTGATCATAGTATAGTAGGGCTAAGTGTCGGGGCTATAATGTAGCATCATAGGAGTGGCGTTGGGGAAATTGCCTGTGTCGGGGCTATAAAGTTGCATCATAGGAGTGGCGTTGAGGAAATTGCCTTTGTTACTATCTAGACACACGACTTGAAATGATACTCTAGTTTTCTATAAATGAATATATAAGCTTGTCGATTCAGCTAGTTCTCATACATGTCCAAACCGCCACTTCCACATACATTGAATTAGACTCCACTCACAGACATGTCAAGCAAAACCCTCAAGATTATTTTATGTTGGAGAAACACGATCTGAACATGGAATTGACCACATTTGAATGAAGTGCTTAATTACTCAACCGATTTCGTTTGGTTAGTATTACCGTAAGTGAGAACCAAATGAATGAAGTCTAATGCTTGAAATGGAAGTTTGTTTTGCACAGGTTTGGAGTGCGATAAAATTTCACAATAAGCATTGCTCACGACCCCCAACACCATGAGAGTTTGTATTATACGGTCTATAAACAGATCAAGTCCATTTTAATCGTTGGGTATGTGGACTTCATGATTGGATTCACATAATTCATAATCGAGATAATATCGATCCACATGCTTCATTAATCATATATTAAATTCTCTGATCATCAAAGTAATGATACCATGTTCATGATTACACTAGAAAATAGTTCCTCCATGGATCATAGAGGGATCCATTAGACGCATCCCAAGAGCAATATTTGGCTTTTAATTCCGCATTAGGTAGCTTGGATCTTTGAGAGGTTTGTCATTGTTACCCTCCACAATATGGGTGTCAAAAACCGAACCAAACCGAACCAAAAAATTTGATTTTTTATATTCGGTTTTTATCGGTTAACTTAACCAAACTGAACCAACAAACCGATAAGAGCTTATTTCTTGGAAATATAACCAAAAAAAATAAAAAAAAAAAAAAAAAAAACAAATGCAAAAATTGAAAACTAAAAGTTGAAATTTGAAAACCAAAAAGCCGAAAAACCGAATTGAACCGAACCAAAATTTCGGTTTAGTTTGTATTTGGTTTGGATCTTATTCTGTTCGGTTCGGAAGTTTTTCCTAACGGTTCGGTTCGGTTTGGTTTTTCAAAAAGACCGAACCGAACTAAACCATCAACACCCCTACTCCACAACATTCTCATCAATGTCCCAACCTTAACTCTATCGATGATATATGCAAATGGGATTGGCATCAACGCCTACATCATCACACGTTAAATTAGACTCAAACTTCTTCAATTGAATGATCCTTGAACTTTCTCCATTATTATCTTCCCATAGTTTTAATTATTGGGAGGATGGCAGGGGAGTCCCGCTTTTTGGTGAGTAGACGGGAGTTTGGGGACCGCCCCAACAGGGGTTAGCGCCCTCGGGCGATGTTAAAAGACTTTTATAACTTGAGCTCATATTTTATTGGTAGTTTGGGTTTGGCCATGAATAGTTAGTAGGTATATATTCTCTTTTTCTTGTAAATTGAGAAATGTGATAGAGAGGTGCGATGTGCTAATAATAATAGAGTCCTTAGCTCGACGTAGTCTTAATTTAAGGGTGAACATAATAAAACCTTGCATCTCAAATTCTTTTTCTCACTTTTCTGTTCTCTACTTTTTTTTGTGATTGTGCGGTGAATTCTAACACTAAGAAAGACAAAAATTTACTTATCATGAGATGGATTCCTACTCAGACCATTTAAAAATAATGATTTATTATCTTATCCATCTTCGATATGTCTTAATGATGGACCCTAGCATGATTCACGGCTGCCATAGTCGATTCAATGCGACATGCAGATAATGATGCGCACGAATTTCATTTTTGAATTCCATCTTTTGCAGGGCCTTCTTTCTTTCCTTCTGTAATAAACATAGACAGCCAAGGAGCTAAAGAGGGAGGAAGGAAAAAAAAGAAAAGAAAGAGAGAGAGAGACCCAAAAATGGGACAATCAATGGCAATGTCTGGTCTCACTTTGGGTCTGCACGTGAAGATTAATAATCATTGAATTGCATCCTAAAGGTGGTGGTCCAACGTCACCTTTGCATAATATAATTGACAATCAAGGTAACTGTCATCTTACATCTGTGCAAATTACATTCATTCTCCTCCACTCACAACTCCCTCAAGATAATGATAATAATAATTATCATTATTCTCACCATACCTAAGTCCTAGGGTTTTCTTGATCATATATAAGACCCAAAGGTGAACAAAAGGTGCCTGCTCATTATATCTTTTTCATTTACATTCAAAAAACATAATCAAGGCATTTTGTTATTTATTTTCCCTATGAACCTGTTCACTATTATTTCTTCTTTTTGTCTGTAATTTAGCTGTGGTTTTCTGTTGGCTCAATCTCCAGCACCAAATCCCTCTTGAACTCCACATAAGGGTAAGCAATGGGGAAATCATCTGGTTTTGTCTTCCACCTGCATTACAAATTAACATCAGAAGCGATCCACTGGCGTGCATGAGTAAAGACTTTTAACAAATTAATTGCATACTATTCTTGCGATAGTCTCTATAATATTGTATCATGATTGATCATATCCATGTCACGTTATTGCATACAAAGTATAGAGATGAATATGCCGCCATGCTATTTGTTTGAATCATTATAGAATGCAAAGATTGAGATCACATACCATGTCGTTGTCCGTTTGTATAATGTATGGTGTGAATTAAGATTTCGATTATAGTGTTTTTTCTGGTACCTGAAGCTGAGGACGAGGTGATGAAGAAAGAAGGCAATTATGAGCCGCGCGAGTTCGGCGCCGGGACAAAGTCGAAGTCCACCTCCGAAAGGCATGACCTTCTTGCTCATCGCTTTATCCTGCCGACATACGTGAACAAGGGTTTTGCATATCATGATGATTTAAGTGGAAAACTAAGAAAAACATGTTTTGACTTTATTTTCTGCTTTTTCATATGCTTTGGACCTCATTTAAACAAGCACACTAGCGAGAAAAAGCTCTACATGCATTCAAAATAAGTGAGACAGTGTTTTTTCTTCATCATTGGAGCGGTTTGGTTTATTCGGTCAAAACAAACCCTGTCCCACTTAAATTGGGTAATTACCATGTAATCAGATTTTTCTAACTCATGTTCATGTTTGTATTATTTTAATAATCAAAGGGTACGCACCTTCCATCTCGAGGGATCGAATTTCATGGGATTTTCATGTAGAGTCGGATCAAGATGCGTCCCAATAAAGACAGGAAATACTTTCCAACCCGAGGGTATGGTTAAACCTAAAAGAGTGTTTTTACAAGATTAATCTCATTTCAGAGAGAGAGAGAGAAGTACAACAAAACTACTAGAGAACTACCTTTGAACTCAATATCCTGAAGGGCTTTTCGGTGCACAAACTTGACCACATTCCCACATCTCAAAGCTTCACATATGACCTATTTACATTTTAAGTTTTGCATTAGCCTGTCAGAACTTGCAAGTGTGACATACTAATTATGATTTAAAAGATACGACATGTGTGGTTAATCTCACTCATACATCATTAGTGTACTCCATTTGCTTGTAATCTTCGCTGTTCAAGGGCTCTTCTCTCCCCTTTTTCCGCCTTATTGCTAGGTGCTCTTCCTATGTACAAAAGAGGAACAAAAAAGAGAGATAAGAAAACATCAATACCTTATCAATCGAAACTCATTACTGACCGTACACATATCCATATCAAAAACACTTCGGTTTCATGGATGAAATTTGCCTAATCAGGTGGGTCTCCTATGAAGCTCACTATGGCTATGTGAGAGAGAGAGAGAGAGAGAGAGAGAGAGAGAGAGAGAGAGATGCACCTTGAGTTGGAGGAGAGAGGCGGGCTCGTGGGCGAGAAAGAAGACGATCAGGGCCATGAGGGTGGCGGTGGTTTCGTAGCCGCCGAGCAAGATATCCAGCACGATGCTCACCATCTCTTCCTCGTTCAACCCCTCCTTCCCCAGGATCACGTCCATGAAGTCTCCTTTCTTCAACCCTGCCGCATTGCCTGTCCTTCTTCTCTCTTCTATTATCTCCCTCACGGTTGAGGAAAGCCTTGCTCTTGCCTGCCCAGGGTTCAAAAGAGCAATCATTTTTTCAGCGGCATTATTACAAGACATCAAATATAATATTTTCAGAGATCATAAATGTACGCCGAAGAGAGAAATATAGAATTTCCATATATTCTATATCAAAAAATTAATAGTACATTTCTTACCTTTTCACCCAAAAAAAAACAATTAATAGTACAAGTGCAGGCTTTCTAAAACGATAATGTAATATGCATAATTAAAGGTAGCTATATGCACACCATTGACTTGAGAGAGATAGAGAATCAAGGGATCTATTCTAACTATCCCTAATAAAGAAAAATATCCTAAAGAAATATCTCTAACTTTCAGGTTGCTTGGCTTTGATTATGTACCTTCACGGCCATGGCGTATGGGGTCCCGGGAATATATAAGGGCAAGGACACGAAACCCTTCATGTACGTCAAGAAGTCAGCAAGTATCTTCCTGGCCCTCGGATCTTCTGGTTCAATACTCAAAAGGGTCTTCACCATAAGGCTTAGTGCAAACTGAAAAGTTGGAAACAAGAGAGAGAGAGAGAGAATAAACACTGTTTTCAATCATCAAAACAATAAATCTCATGATTGCCTGTACCAATCTTCTAAGTCATATACAAAACCCACTAGTTTAAAAATGAAAATCTCCCCAGACGAAAAAAAAAAAAAAAGGGAACCTAGAAAAGTGTCTTGTCTTGCATTAGTGATTTAGATAAATTGTTTTACTAAATCCAATAGTAGAACATTAACGGGTGTGTTTCAAAATATTTCGTTTAATTAAATGATTATAAATATCCTGAATTTAAAGTATATGTATGGAAGTGCAAACATGTCAAAATCCCGATATCTATCGAATCTAATTTAGCAGTGATTGTAAGTATTAAAACCTTGTATAATAGATTTAAGATCCTTAATCTCAGAAAGACATCATGGTAGACGGTTTTCACACCAAATTGCCATTGCGTGCTTGATGGAAGCTGAATTACACTCATACCAAAAGTGGACTTACCAATTTGGCTTCTTTGCAGAAAGCAACTTGTTCACGACCTTTCCACGACTCCAACATGGAGACCGACAGCCTCTCCACGCACCGGTGAAATTCAGAGCTCGACCTGGAGGCAGTGACGAAGTTGACGGCCACGCTCCTCAGCTTCTTGTGGAGGTCTCCAGAGACCACGAGGAGGGAGTACTTGCCAAGAATCCCGTGCATGGGCTTCGGATAGCTCGCTTGGAACAGCCTCTCCTCGTTCTGGAGGACGAACGTGTTGAGCTCGTGGTCGCAGGAGACTATGGTCGGTGACCCGAAGAGATGGGACTTGAATACCTTACCGTACCTGTGCATCAATCGAATGAGATCATCATCTCTTACATTGCAAGTCCAAAGATAGTGGGAAAACGGTATATAAAGTCTGCGTAGTTGAACCGAAAGGTTTGGATGCCCTGTGTCTTTTCTGAATCGAAGCCTCGCGGTCGACTTTTCACGCACTTTCTGTAAACCCCTTGCGTCCAACAAACGGAAAAAACAACACAAAAATGGAAGCGTAGCATATTGGCTCGATGAGTCATACCTAGAGCAGTGATCTTGCAAGAAGCTACCGACAGAGTTGGACCGGTGAGGCGAGAGGAAGGCGAGAGTTTCTCCGAGAAGAGGCCATCCCTCGCTTCCCCGAGGCAGATTTCTTGCCGTAATGTCTTGCTTCGAGAAGAAGAAGTTGAAGAAGAGAAACAGAAAAGCCAAGCAAAGGCCTAGGAAGATGGCAGACACAGTGTCGGGCAAGCGGCAACAAAAGATATCCATGGCCTTTCTTCGAGTCTTTCGGCAAAAGCAAAGCTCAGAATACGCACGGACGCACACACACAACACAGCACTGTACTCAAGGGGCTAATTTTGGCGAAGCTCTGTGTCGAGATGGTGTGGTATTCTCCTCGCTTTAAATAATTCGCCCCAAAACGAGATCCACTGCTGTTTTTGCTGGCCTTCTTTTGATTCTTCTTTAATCATTTTCCCCAAAAAGATGATATGATATTTGTTAAAATATATCTCGAGTTTGAGTTCAAAAAAAAAGTTTTTTAATTCAAGTAAATGTCCTATTTTGAACAGGTTTCCTGGTTGGAGAAGGTTTACCGAAAAAAGGTTTTCTATTTTGGATCTAATTCTTGTCTATACATAAGAAGGGGATGTTCTTTGTGAAGGGCATCAATGGGGAGTTTTTGCTTGTGAATTTCACCTTGAAGATATCCTAGTGTGTTGAAGCCAATTAAATTCTTGTGCTAAGAATTTATGTATAATTTTTTTGTGAGATTGATAGATTATTTTGTGAGGAATTGTCGAGCTAAACACTGTATGAATTATAGGGTGTAATTAGAGTTGGTGAAACGCTAAGAGTATTTAAGTGACTTAAGTGCGGCTATAATCTCCATTGTATCACTTGATTTATAATGGAATTCATTACTACTTTCCTCGTGGACATAGCTCACTACAACTAAATTACGTAAATCTAGTGTCCGATCTATTATCTTGTTCTGTCTACTTTATTATTGGATTGTTTGCTTTCAAAATAATATTCTAATGTAGTTGTAGGATATTTGTCTTTGCTTTAGAAATTTTGCACAACTTTTTTTTTAATCGGTGGTATATGCGTTAGAAATTACTCAGGCTGATAAATTGCAAGAAATTATCACTTCTGTGTTGTAATGAGACCTTGCAACACAATGACTCAACACATGCCATCCTTTCACGGAATTATACGTCCTTTTAAAGAATGGCCCGGGTTACATCTGATATTTTTCTTTACTCACGGTTTGGGATAGAGAAAGCATTTCAAAGCGGCTATATTGTACACGACACTTCTATAAATCTCCAATAATCGGAAGAGGGTTGACGTGGTTGATTGTGGCGTTTCTCTATTCTAAGAATGGAGCTTGACAATTGACATGTTATTATTAGGATTCATGGAAAGCTTTTCATGTTCTTGTCATGGACAGACATCCATTGGCACAGCTGGACAAGGCATTTATCCCTACAAGAGTCAAATGCTCAATAAGGCCCTTGCTTCATTTGGTTACAATTAATGTTCTTGTTCTTTGAAAGAAAATAGTTTGAAGAGATTGTATTTGTATACGGTCCCCAAACCTAGAGAGACCAGGCGGAAAAGCCTTTGTCTTCATGCATGATTACGTTTCAATGGGCCTGCGAAAAGTGCCATCACTGTGTCTTGCCTCCCTATTTCGAAGTAAAGGTCAAAATAGAGACAAATCAGATAGCTGAGAAAAAAAAGAAGGCAAGGTGAGGCTTACCTACTAATGACACCCCACCCCTATAAAGAAAAATATATCCAGCAATGAAATGGTTCCAAACATGGATTTTGTGATATTTAACTCTATGAGTCATTCAGATTATAAAGATCTTTCGAGATAAGGTATTCTTTAATCTTATTCAATTGAAATCACATGGGTTGAGTTTACAATAATATGACTTTCTCGTGTTGGTCTTGGCATACGTTTTTCCTTTCTCCACATCTATTCAAATTCCACAAGCCAAAAGATAAGGACATCTGCCGATCTTACAATGTTATAATCACTTGTTCAAGAACGCATGCAGGTGAAAAGAACGTGCCAGTACGAACGCAACCTAAGCCGATCTTTGGAAGAACATGACTCCATGTATAACACGACAAATTATGGTCCCTCCATTTAATATTTGGTCAACAATTTTGGTCCGACTCAATAGTCAATAGCGCATGGTGCTGTTTGGGGTTCCGATTAGGCGCACTACAATGAATGCTGTTCAAAGAATGCGTAGCCGAAATCGATTGGTCAAGAGGCCTGGCCGCGTACATACCCATAAAATAAGAGCCGCCGGTCTCCTAAAGCAGGGGCCACTGGGGAACAAGTGAGGGAAAATTCCACCATCCACGGGCACCAATCGGAACCCAAAGGTCTTCGCAAAATTAGCTTTTCGTTGACACTCTCTACAAGTAGGCTCTCTACCGTGTGGGCTTTTGATGTCGACGTATGCAACAGAGATCCGACCGGACATTTTTTCTTTTTTCAAAGCCGGGGGGGAGGGAGGACTTCTCATCATCGAATCGAACACATTTCTCGGCTTTTCTCATGAGTTCAAGTCGTTCGGAATTTCCCAACGATTATAATAAGGGACAATAGTTTGGAGAGCGAGGGGGCATCACCCCGTGCTCATCTCCTTTGTGCGGCATCTGGTGCACCGTTGGATTTGCGCCACGTATCTCTATCTGCTTGCTAGGAACGAGAATGCCAAAGGTTGAAGGTTATCATCAGGGCCACGTTGGTCATGAAATTCTTTATTTGAGAAATTCAAGAAACACTAGGAATAGATTAGAGGTTGACACATTGACCAATCGATTCATTAGTTCTAATACCACTTGTTCTTTCTTATTAGATATCACCGAAATGGGGTTCAAATCTGGACCTATCATTGTATCTAGTTTATCTTCACTAAACAATTTAAGCTCTAAGATACATTATTTGATATGAGATTTTCATAACACAGTTTTCTCTCACTCTCTCTCTCTCTCTCTCTCATATGCTCTCCTTTTCCTCTCTCATATGCTCTCCTTTTCCTTGATTGACCAATGGCTTTCGATCCCAAAATTAATGGATGTTAGACAAAACTAGCGAAACCAAGTCTTTAATCTTGAGATATTTGGTTCATAAAAGTAAGGAGGCCCACTACGCCTTACTCAGTTCTCTAATCAGCATAAAAATGTTTAGTGAGAGTTCTAATCTTATTCAGTTAATAAGAAATAAAAATTTAGAGATCGTGATTAGTAAAGTTTGAAAAGTTTATATGAAATATAAACATCACTTTGTAAAAAGGGTCACCTAACAATTTATTGAACTCCTCGAGATTTATCTCAAGAGGGTATGATAATCATTTACACGCCACTGGTGCATAATGAATTGTCACTTCACATGAGCGACGCGACACCCGTCTAATGTCAGAAAGTCTTCGCATGGCTCGTTTTCAAACCCATCCCCAAACCCATCGCCGGGCAACTGTACCACGGAGTGTTACATCAATGATGGCTCTTGGAGGCCGGGCTAGGAACGTACTTATGCTTCGATTCACCATTTCAATTATAACCAAGGAATCTGGGGGCGTGTGTTTTTACCAGTACGGTCCCTAGAGGAGGCAATAGGGAGGCAAAGAAAAGGTGAAGTGGACTGCCGGTGTCCCCTTACTTTTGTAAAGCGAAAGGTGGCAGTGCGCAGGGTGCACGTGCAATGGATTTTGGGGCCCTCGTCTTCCTTCCTTTTTCTCCCCCGCCTTGGATCGGCGAATTGGCAGGTAGCAGATCCCCAATGATGAGCCATAGCTGGAAGATCAACTCCTTTTCATCGAACGCAATCATTGCCTGTTACAACGTGTAGCCCCCCGTCTCATCATGAGTTTTCCTCGTTCATCATTCCAACAGGGAAAGGGCAAAGCTCGAGCGCTGCGTCTTCCTCCTCATGCTCTCATGGCCTCTCTCTCTATCTCTCTCTCTCTCTGTTGAAGTTTTTAGGCCTCACTGTCTCTTCACACCTTTATGTCTCGAACACTATAATTACCCTAAAGTGAATATTACGTGCAAAGTTCGCTTTCCGGACCACATCAACTTGCTAATTTCCCCACATCGAAGGGAGCAGACCCTAGTTTATAGGGGGTGTGTGTGTGTTTTCAATCAGTGGAAAACAAGAAGTGACTCGAATCGGCTTTTCTCTATTAAGGCCTTTTCCTTTGCCAATTTAATTGGCGCATTATAGTTATCCTGAAATTTGGAAAGAAGAAGAAGAAGAAAAAATTACAATTATTTAGGTACTTAAGTGTAATAAAAAAGGATTTACAAAATATAATTATTTAAGCGCTCATTCTTATTTAAGTGAATATTCTAAACACGAGATTGACAAATAACTTTCATTTCATGGCTTGCCAAATAAATGAAGTAATATCAGCTATGTTAGGTATGACATGGTGGCGCGTTAAAAATTGCTTCATCAATCACCGCTGGCTAGTCTTTTTTTTTTCTCCTTGTTTTGTCCCACCTTTTTTTTTTCTGATTTTCTTTTGATTATTATGAGACAAAATTACAAATCGATATTCCCTTCTTCTAGGTTAAAAACTGAAATACTGAGCATTTAGGCTTCGTTTGTTTATTTTTGTTTCGTTTCCATAGAACAAAAATTTATGTTCTTTTGTTTTGGAGAACAAAAAAAAAAAAAAAACGCGTTGGTAAAACTTTTGTTCCTAGGAACAAAAAAATCTATTTTTTTTGTTCTCGGAATAGATTTGGAATGAAAACAAAAAGTAGAAAAAACTTGTTTCTTATTCCCGGGAATAATTTGAAGAAACAAATTTTCCCTCTTCTCTTTCTTTTCTTTTTCTTCTTCTTCTTCTTCCTTTTGCCAGTCACCAGCCTTGGCCATGACCGGCACTGGCGATCGGCCAAACGAGGGCCGTTGACCTCACCGAAGTGTCATTGGCCCTCGAAGACGTCGAGCCACGGCAAGGCTCGCCTAGCCTTGCAGTGGCTTGGCAAGGCTTTGGCGAGCTCACCGGAGCTTGCCTAGCCGGTCGCTGGCCACGGGAAAGAAGGAAAAAAGGAAAAAAAGGAAAAAAATATAATAAAAATATCGAAAAACTAAAAGAAATAACAAAATTATACAAGTTTACTAAACACATTTCTATTACCGGAATAGAAATTTTTTGTAGTTACCGAGCGTATTCTTACATTAAAAAATTGTTCCCGGAAACGGATTAAAAAAAAAAACTATTTCTGTTCAAAAATTGTTCCTTGAAACAAAAATGTTACTAAACGCACCCTTAGTTTCTTTCCACGATTTTATTGAAAAAATTGATTTCGGTGGTCACCGAAAGAAAGCCGTCGATTGTCAAAAGCATAAAGGAAAATCAAAGAAAAAGAATGTCCCAATGCAAAACGTTTTTACTAGGTTGGACCGGCAAGAATTAGGTTGATGTCGACTTCACCTCCCATGCACGAACCTCGAATTGATGAAGTGAAAAGCCACATTGCTTAGACTGGACTTTTGCACGGCTCGTGGTTGTGAAAGTAATTGTGTCAAAAAAAAATATTTATCTCATTAATTTACTCATAAAAATCCATCTCATATTACATCTCCCAGGAGGAGTATTTTGTACATGTTGAAGGGAAAATTTCTTGCTTAATCAAGTGTGGTAATACGTTGAATTAGTTTTGAAAGAGCCCGAATATTTCTTTACTGCATGTAATTAAAAAAAAAGACGTTTCACCAACTTGACCCGCACAGATACTCCAAATTATTTGAAAAATTATAAGAAAATCCCATTTAATTAATGTTTGGTATCTGTACCTTGATTATTTTTTTTTTAACCGAAATTATAGCAAGGCGATTAGGGTTTTGCAGTTGGGCCATTCCAAGTAGGCTGAAAAGAGCCCGAGACAATGGGCCTATTTATTAGCTGCTTGCTAGATATAGATGGCAATTTGACATCACTGTCGTCAAGTGTCAATCCTTCGATGAAGCCCATGTTTGAGGCCTTACATCTAATGCCAAGAAAAAAAGGGCATCTTATGCATCTCTTACAAACTGTTTTTTTTTTTTAGCCATAATTACTCAATCCATCCATAAAAGGTACAAGCCTGCCGTCTCAGTCCACTGACGTTTTCTCAATAGCAAAAGCCCAAAATTCAACCATTAATTTCACCAAATGAACTTATGATCTCATGGAAAAAAATATTGTCATAATTTATTATTGGTTGCCGTGCTCACCAATGTGATTGGTTGAGCTACTCGAAGCCCCCTAATCACGAATTTGAATCCTTTATAATTCCTTAGTCATTGCAAATCTAAATAGCTTTGTCTCGTTAATATAATATATATTTATCGCAGAGCATAACTCTTGTTTATTCTAATCAGAATTCAATAGTGTGGTGATTAAACTCAAATGAATATCAACCATGACTCAAACTATTCTAGTGGCGGGCGTGACAGTTTATCGTCATGGATCGTCCATCTCATCTTTGGCTCGGAACAAAAAAAATTACATATATATATATATAAAAAAATATATATATATATATATATATATATATATATATAAAGAAAAAGAAATAGCTCCTCTAGCCACAAGAAAAACGTTATCTCTTTCCAGGTATCTCTCGCTCTCTCCCTCCTCCTCAGTCACCCACGCACTGCGATCCATGTTCATAGGCCCCCATACCCACTACCACCACCGCCACCGCCCATGTCCGCCATCTTCTCAGACCACCGCCCACAAACGCTCGACCTCTCTCTCACCCGCCAAATTCAAATCCCTCATCCGGATCACGAACGCCGTCACCAGCCCGGACGACGCTGATGGCAACAAAACCGCCGCATCGAACCAGCCAACACCCTCGTCGGCGGGCAGGATCAAGCGGCTGGTGCTGTCCCCGGAATCCCGGACTAAGCTCAATGCCCTGCCGGACCGCGACTTCTACTCGTTCCCGCGCTTCGTGAAGCACGTGGACGACGGCTTCCTCGCCACGTTGACGGACCTCTACAGGGACCGGGTGAGGCCCGGATCGGAGGTGCTGGACCTGATGAGCTCGTGGGTGAGCCACCTGCCGGAAGAGGTGGCGTACAAGAGGGTGGTGGGCCACGGCATGAACGCGCAGGAGCTCGCGAGGAACCCGCGCTTGGACTACTTCTTCGTCAAGGACCTGAACCGCGAGCCGAGGCTCGAGCTGGCGAGCGGGAGCTTCGACGCGGTGCTGTGCACGGTCAGCGTGCAGTACCTCCAGCAGCCCGAGGAGGTAATCATTCATGAATTTTTTCAAGCACTTGTCAAGCAATAAAAAACGAAGACCGATCGGTTGAGAATGCTAAAGTAGGAACCGGAGGCCCTCGTGAATAAGACTCGATTGTGGTCCAACTGCATTTGCAGGCGAGTGCATGATCAGGTCGCTTTTGCACCATTCGATTCCTAATCTGAAGGATTGAAAATCGCGAGCACATTGCAATTGGGGAATCTTGAAAAGTGATCCATTCAACTTAGAAATTCCTAGAAGTATCTTGTCTAGTAGTGGGAAGTTAAGTCTAGTGGTGTTCGAGTCTATAAGGAGTAGTTAGATTTTATGGTGAAGAGAAGCCCACGCCAGCATGTGCGCAGAAAGATCCAAATAATCTCTGCGACCAGCAGGGATTTTGCATTAGTGGAATGGCTCTATAAATAGAGCTTGATCCTTATTTAGTGTGGGGGTAGCATGGACTAAAATATATCTGTTATGTTGGAAAAATCATCAAAAAGTCCTAAACCTATTACAATTACAGTAATTCAGTTATAAATATTTTCTTTTTTTGTCAATTCAATCCTAAACCTTTTACTATTATGTCGACTTAATCCATCTGATTAATTTTAACCCGTCAGTGTTGACATGGATGATGGCTAGCATCGACCATCCGGCCCACGTTGACGTAACAATATTCTAATATATATATTTAAATTTTTTCGCTTCTTCCTTGTTCGGCTTCTTTTCCTTGCAGTGGCTAGCGAGGCTTGTTGGCCACTAGGTGAGGGTTGCCTACGAGGGTCATGACCCTAGCCTGGTGAGGCAGTTTTGTCCAAATCTAGGAGAGGCCAGCCTTCCCATGGCCTTGCCGGCTGCAGGCGAAGGGGGCCTTGCTCGCTATGGGCAAGGCCATGGCAAGGCCCTCGCTCATGGCCCTAGACCTCAGTAGGATTTGGGCAAGGCGGGCAAGGGATTTATGGCCCTCACCTAGTAGTTGATGAGTTGGGAAAAGAAGCCAAAGGAGAAGAAGAGAAAAAAAGAAAAGGAAAAGGAAAAAGAAAAATTAATAAAAAATATTATTAAAAAATTGGCACATTAGTGTTGGTTGGACAACAGGCATCCGCCGATGTCCATATTAGTGCCGGCCAGCCAAAATTGACTGGATAGATTGAATTGACACAATTACAAAATGTTTAAAATCAAATTAACAAAAAAAATTTAGAATTGAATTGACACAATTTCAATAGGTTAAGAATTTTTTTGGTGATTCTCCCTATCATGTGACATAGCTTTGCCACTAATAGCTCCTCCAACTATTGTAAAACCATTTTTATAAACTAGTGAAACCATCTTTCCTTATACCATAAAACTATATATCTTGTTCCCTTGTTTATCCTCTATTAAATATGGTCATCTGAGAGCTTGTATAATATCAACTCAAATTGAATGGGGGTTATGATGAAAGAATGACAGTAGACTTCTTAATTGATTCGGTCCAGTGGAGATAATCTGATAATGTTTCCCAAGAACATAAAGATCGAATAAAATTTGAGGAGTTGATTGACACTATCTTGTGTCGAGCGTCGTGATAACAGGACGAGTCAAATGAGACTGAGAGTCAATTCAATTTCCTTTTGCAGGTATTTGCGGAGGTGTTTCGGGCGCTTAGGCCTGGCGGCGTATTCATCGTGAGCTTCAGCAACAGGCTGTTCTACGAGAAAGCGATCACGGCATGGCGAGACGGGACCGGGTACGGCCGAGTGCAGCTGGTGGTGCAATACTTCCAGTGCATCGAAGGGTTCACGGAGCCTGAGATAATCCGCAAGCTGCCCGGCTCTTCCGCCGCTCGGGAAGGCAAATCGCCTCTTGATTGGATCTTCAGGTTATTGGGATTGCTTAGCGGGCCGGATCCTTTCTACGCTGTGATTGCCCACAAGAACTTCAAACCTGTATATGAATGAGCAGATCAGCCGATCCCCCCAAAACAAATAAGAAAACGTACGTGAACCAATGCGTTGGGTTGAATTGTCCATTACTCTTCCTGCATGAGCTTTTAGGTCAAATCAAGGATGTCGCTGTAACAGAGTAGATCAAGCAAAGAATTTTTCACTTTCGAATTCTTGTTGTTCAAAGATGAAAGATTCCTTGCAGAGTACCACATTCGTCATGCACGAGAGAATTCCAAAAGATCTACCTAAATTCCCATTCTATCTAACCAAGTCAATCAATGATATGGAACTGACAAGACTCTGTCTCGAAAACCCACAAAAGCTCATGCGACTCGAATGATTCTGATCCGCGTCTGACGAAGCAGCCTTGATGTGAAACATCTTGATTGGCTATGAACAGAAAGCAGACTGTTACCTATGTGCACTGCATGTCTTTCCGGAATATGCTATAGTGAGATTGACCAGTACAAAACCAGATTTGGGCCCCAATTTTGGCCATAGTCAAATGATACGGTAGCCCTCCGGTGGGAAGCAAGGAATCGAATATGTTGTTCCCCCCTGTTCTCCTCTCCTTTTTGAACTTTTTCGCCTCTTGTTTTGTAGTGGAAAAGCTTCATTGGCATAAGGTGGCGAAACTCAATACGCTCCCAACTCGACCAAGCAAGGAAGCAAAAACTATAAAGTAAAAACAAAAGCATCGAAATCTTCCTACAATTCTCCATGATGTTAACCTTCAAGTGCATATAATGTAATCAAAACACTAATATTTAGTGCCACTCATTAATTGGCTTGCCACAATAGATAATTTGGGATAGAGATCGATCGGTAGATAAATGGACAACATAGGAAATTGGAAGATATGACCTTGTCTTAATCATGTCTACTTCAAGTAAAGCAAAAGGGACTTAAGATTATATTGATCATGCCTTGACTATATGTCGCTATCGAAGATTTGATTAGTTTACTTTTGGCATGAAAAGCTGAAACGTGAACCCTAAATCTTGCTACATTTGCACTGTTCTTTTGAGCAGGAGGATCACTCCTCCTAAACAATATCTTAATCAGCGTTTCATTATTTAATCATTAGAAGAAGCTAATCGAAATCCCACGAAGATTACCATGTGCTTCGGACATTACACAGAGAAATGCTCTGTGCATGGTCCCCATTATCTTTCTAGCTGGACAAAGTGGAAATAAAGATGCCCAAGGCTTCAATTTAACGTCCAAAACATTAAATTACAATGGAAGCAAGGAAGTCGATTCACCCCAAGGCTTTACGCCATCTATAATGCCTATAAAGAGAGACCAGGCTGAGGGCTATATCAACCCAAAACCGAGATAACAATATCTCTCCCCCTCTTCCATAAACCTTAGTCTTGTATTTTCTCTAGAGTTTACATATCGCGTTATGGCCATGATGACCACGACCAGCAAGATGATGCCGCCCGCCATGCAGAGGCTGATCAAGGGCGGGGATCGGAGCATGATCACGATGTCCGATGACACTGCGATGATGAAGCAGGTCACGGACACTCATGCCCCTGATGGCCGCGAGGTTGATGTGAAGCCACTCCTCCTCCTCGTCGAGGACATCCTCAACCGCGCTACCTTGACTGCTGGCACCGGCCCCACCATGGTAATGGAGTAGGAATGATCTTTTTTATCTTCCTTCTTGCGGTGTACTGGATCAAATGCTTTGATGACATTTTACAGATATACTTTATTTAGCTAGGAGAGACTTGCCCAGTTTCGTATCACTCGCCAGATCTCTGACAAAACGAGCCATATCACGACAATAATCAATCTCAATTATCTGTGTTTCTTATGAGTATTATAATCGCTCGTTTCTCATTCTAAATCCTGCGTGCATGGCTCTTGCTGTGTATAGGGATCCCTATACGCGGAAAACATGGAGGACAAGGGTTACCAGGCAAGCTTCAACGCCATGCTCGACGTGCTGTCCTATACCATCGAGCGGATTTCCTGCGAGGTGATTCATGAAAGATGTCATTTTGTGCGCTTCATCTATTTCGAATTTCGCAATGAAATTAAATGAAGAGCAATCAATTCTCTGTTAGAAAAACAAGTCTTTCTACTGACATCTGCCAGCTGGCAACCGTTCCTCAGCTATCCGCGAAAGCGCTGACTGGTGGCGAGGCGCACGCGACCACGCTCTCCATATGCAACATGCTCGCCCCGTTCTCGTGGGACGCCAAGCTGGTGCTGACACTGGCGGCCTTCGCCTTCAACTATGGCGAGTTCTGGCTCTTGGCCCAGATCTACACCACCAACCAGCTCGCCAAGTCGATGGCAATCCTGAAGCAGCTGCCCATGATCATGGAGCACTCGGGCGCCCTTAAGTCCCGGTTTGACGCTCTCAATGGCCTGATCCAGGCCATGCTTAAAGTCACGAGGTGCGTGGTGGACCTCAAGGACCTTCCCTCAGCTTACATCTCCAGCGAGGCCCCCGCATTGTCAGCCGCCATGGCCCACGTCCCAACTGCCGTTTATTGGACCATAAGGAGCGCTGTGGCTTGTGCTAGCCAGATCACCAGCCTCACTAGCTATGGCATTGAGTATGCGCTCTCGAACTGTTTCGATTTCTCTACTCTCGTTCAATTATAAGGCATTATAATAGCTGATCGGTTAATAGCAGACTACATCATATTACTGAAAGTTTATCTCTGAATGAATATTTATGTAGATGCCTCCCACATGAAATCATAACATGGAAGTGAGAATTTGCAGGTACATATCATCCACAACTGAGGCATGGGAGCTGTCGACCATGGATCACAAACTGAAGAACATATATGAACATTTGCAGAAACAAATTGACATATGTAAACGATACATAGGTAGTCAATTAGCCACTGATCTATATGAACCCTTTTTTTATTTCCTGTGTAGTAATTGAAGAGAAAGAAACCTTTTCAGAGAAGACTTAACCGAGTTAATGGTGACGCAGATGAAAAGCGGGATGTTGAAGCCTATGAGGCTCTCCTGAATCTCTTTGAAACCATCCACATTGACAATATGAAGGTCCTGAAGGCTCTGATTTATCCCAAGGATGATATTCTGCCTCTTGTTGAGGGCACCTCAAAGAAAAGGGTATAGCCAGTCTCACCATTATGCAACGACCATGAACCCTTCTAATCGAAAATGATTTGACCACGAGTTTCTGTTCTATCTTGCGACATACAGGTCAACCTCGAAGTCCTGAGGAGGAGGAACGTGTTGCTGCTGATCTCCGGGCTGGACATCTCACCAGACGAGCTATCCATCCTGGAGCAGATCCACTCCGAGTCCAAGGCACACGCCACCCGCCATGATATTCATCAGTATGAGCTGGTGTGGATCCCCTTGGTGGAACGTGCGGGCGAGTTGACCGACCCAATGCAGAAAAAGTTTGAGGCCCTGCAGTCCACAATGCCGTGGTACACCGTGTACCACCCAAACCTGATCCACAAGGCGGTGATCCGGTTCATCAAGGAGAAGTGGCACTTCAGGAACAAGCCCATCCTGGTGGTGCTTGACCCACAAGGCAAGGTTGTGTCCCCCAATGCCATTCACATGATGTGGATTTGGGGAAGCAATGCCTTCCCTTTCACTACACTGAGAGAGGAGGCTCTATGGAGGGACGAGGCATGGCGGCTTGAGCTTCTTGTCGATGGCATTGATCAAACAATTCTGAATTGGGTAACTCACGGTCATGTCAAGTTAGCATTTTTATCATATTAATTTAAAGGTTTGTGACATTGAGATCTTCAATTTTGTCCCTCATCAGATTAAAGATGGCAAGTACATATTCATGTACGGTGGTGATGACATTGAGTGGATCCGCAAGTTCACCTCAGAGGCACGAAAGGTTGCGCTGGCTGCGAATATCTCCCTGGAGATGGTCTATGTGGGCAAGAGCAGCAAGCGAGAGCAGGTGCGGCGCGCAATTGATACCATCAACTTTGAGAAGCTGAGCCACACCTGGGTGGACCTGGCCATGGTGTGGTTCTTCTGGACCCGACTTGAGTCAATGTTCTTCTCGAAGATTCAGCTCGGGAAGATAGACGAGTCTGATGTCTTGATGCAGCAGATCAAGAGGCTGCTCAGCTTCGACAAGGCCGGGGGGTGGGCAATTCTGAGCAAGGGGTCCAGCATCACGGTGAACGGGCATGGAACCACGGTCCTGCCGACCCTGCTCGAGTATGACCTGTGGAGGGAGCACGTGCCGACCAAGGGGTATGACAGGGCATTCAAGGAGCACCATGACAAGATCCACGACATAACGCACCCATGCTGCCGGTTCGAGTTCCAGAGCACGGCAGGAAGGATCCCAGAGAGTATGCGATGCCCCGAGTGCCAGAGAAAAATGGAGAAGCTGACCACCTTCGTCTGCTGCCATGATGAGGCTGTTTCCACCATCTATGACTGATCAATCAATCAAAGCCTTCATATGGAGGAGGGACACATGAATGTCTTGCTGGAAATAATAAGAAGCCATGTGTGTGCTTGAATTTCCTTGTTTTGATTTGCATTGGGAGTGTGAAGGACAACGTCGAATAATCAACATCTGATGTTTAAGATTAAATAAGAATAGAATGTGAAACTCTTATAAGTTCTTTGTCCTCTCAAGATCTTGCTCTCCCTCTTCTCCTCCTCTCTAAATTATGTTTTTGGTCTTCTTCCAAGAAATTGTCATTATCGTTACGTGATTGATCAGTTAATCACATACCATATGCTACATCACAGTTATTATTATTTCGCCAGTCCTCAGTTCAAGATGTAGTGCCATCAGTTTGTGAAATTTCTCACTTCTCAATATCCTAAATCGAAGTCGGAAGAGGCCATTCTAAAGTAATCTGAGGAGAATTCTTCGGGGAGCTAGACTGAGAAATAGAATTCGCACCAAGCGCCTCTTCTTTGACCCAATTCCTAGCATTTATGCTTTTGAGAGCACTAATCAATGCACTGGAAATAACGAGAACTCTCGTTAAAACATATTGACAATTCCAAAATTGTGCTTAACCGGAAGAGTACAGAAACTACCTTGAAAAACTCACATTCTCAAAACATATTTAAGGAAACTTAACGAGTGCATTTAACATAGTATTACTAGGAGGACAATGGGGGTCAACCCAGAGAATACATGAACGAACCAAACGACGTGCAGCTCATCAAACTGATAAAAAGCCAGTTCTCATCGCCGTTTTTGGCATTCCCTTCGTGTCTCTCGCCTTGAAATTGTTGTGCCGGGAGACAAGAGAAATTGCTACTTCAATGGCTTCTCTTCTTCTTCTTCTTCTTCGAAACAGATTGTTCAGAAGAGAGGCAGCTTGTCTTGTCCAAACAGCAACCAAGGCGTCGCTGAAACCAAACACGAGCATCGTCAAAAGGTTTGACGTCGGAGCTAGTTGTGGAGGGAGAAATGGTGGGTGCTAAGGGGTTAGAGAGAGAGAGAGAGAGAGAGAGAGAGAGATGACGACCACGACGGTGGTGGCGGTCAAAGGAGAAGGGCAGCCAACGTAGTGTCCGAAGTGAGTGTCGATTTTGGTTTGCAATTGAAAACAGGGGCTGCAATTTATTGCAATCTAATTTAGTCCCAAAATTCTCCATTTGGGGACAATAAAGGGTTAAACAGCATTGTTTTAAAAATATTTTCACTTTCGTCATCTTTTCAGCGAGCCATGTTGGAGAATGGATATTAAATTAATGCTATGCAGGATTTTCATGCAGGTGTCACGAGATGACAAAGTTTTGGCCACGGAATAATCAATGTAGCACCTGGTAAGTAGAGAACATCCGGTTAGCTTTTTTTTTTTTTTTTCTATAGTTGTTCCTAATAATAGTACGACAAATCGCATCCACACATAAAATCATAATTTATTAAGTTTAGCTCGAGCATTTAGTTTCTCGAGCGAGACATAAAAAACACTTTGGTATATAAGAAATGTTTCAGCCTGTCCTGGCCTCATCAAACTAACAAGATTAAATCTTGTCTAGTTTGTGCACGGAAAGCCAACCTCGTCTTTAGAGCTTCTCGAAGTTATAATCATTCTATTTTAGAACTCTTAATACAAATGCCTTGATACCATTCCTACAAACAAGTTTTATTATCACTTTTACATCACTCACTCTTCACCCAATGCCATAAAACTCCACTCACAAGAGAACTAGAGTATGGAAGAATTCAGTTAGTAACACAAGGGAAATTGCCCATGTAACTTAGTGAATGTTTTCTAAAAATTATGGCAACGAAGCATGTGCTGTACGAAAGTCATTGAATTGTTAGTGTCATTTTTCTTAAATTGATAGGAAGATAAGTGGATAATATAGGAAATAAGATAAATGCACTAGAAGCTTTGAAACTTGTTACAACTAGTTTGTATATAAGGGCGCGTTTGGTAACGATTACGCTCCGGGAGCGATTCGATCAAAACGATTCTTTTTTATTACATTTCTGGGAACCGATTCTAAGCATTTTAAACTTGTTTGGTAAGCTTGTCCAAACTTTCGATTACGGAATAGAATTGCGTTTGGTACCGTGTTCATTAATTCTGTTTCCAAATTAATTTCTTTTAATTTTTAAATAATTTTTTTACTTTTTTCCTTTGTTTTTTTAATTTTTAATTTTTTTCTTTTCATTTTCCTTTTTTTCATTTTATTTTTTTTTCCTTTTTTCTTTTCTTTTTCTCATCTTCTTCTTCTTCTTCTTCTTAGGTCGCCGGACGGCCGCACCGGCCAGACGAGGGCCGGTGACCTCACCGGAGCGTCACTGGCCCTCGGCAAGGTCGGCCCTCGTCGGCCGAGCCTCACCGGCAGCCGGGCGAGGCTCGCTTAGCCCCGCTGAGGCTCGGCTGAGCTAGATCTAGCGAGGCCGAGCCCCGCCGGTGGCCAGGCCGACCTCGTCGGGGTTGGGCAAGGCTTGCCGGAGCCCGCCGGCGGGGCGGGCGAGCCTCGCCTGGCCACCGGTGGGGCTGGGCGTTGCAAGGCTCGCCCAGCCCCTGCCCAGTCCCGGCGAGGCCTCGCCCAGCCCCGGCGAGGCCCGCCTGGCCACCGGCGAGCTCGGCGGTGGCCGGGCTTGCCTCTGCGAGCTCGCCCAGCCTCGCCTTGTCCGCGAGCCTCCGACGAGCTCGCCGGACTGGCGGACGGCGACAGTAGTGGACGGCGGTGACGGATGGCGGACGGTGGCGGGCGGTGGTGGACGACGGTCGCGAGATGGCCGAAGGGAATAGGAAAATTTATTGATTTTGATTCTCAAATTCGTTCCCGGAACAAGAATCAACTTTTTTTTTGGTTCTTGATTCTGTTCCCAATCTGTTCCCTGGAACAAAAATTTTACCAAACGCGATTCTAGGCCGAAACTGATTCCGGGAACAAAGAATCATAATTTGGCAATGTTTGGATGGTTACCAAACAGGGCCTAAGAGGCCAACTTTGCCTTTAGAACTCCTCAAATTTATAACCATCTTATTCTAGGAATTTCTAGCATAAATGCCTTGATACTACTCCTACGAACCAATTGTATCTTCAACTATGCATTGCTCACTCTTCACTCGTTGCCACAAAACTCCACTAACAAGGGTACTAGAGTACCGAAGAATTTGGTCCATGACATAAGGGAAATTTCCTATGTAATTTTAGTGAATTTTTTTCTAAAAATAATGATAACAAAGCGAGAATTGTACAAAAGTCATGGAACTATTAGTGTCATTTTTCCTAAATTGATAGATAGATAAGTGGATAATATAGGAAATAAGATATATGTATTATAAGTGTTAAAATTTGTCATGAAAATGTAATTGAATTCTAAAATTTATAGAAAATACAAGCAAGTACTAAAATTTGTCAAGTTGGTGTATTCAATTTCTTTGTTAATTTCATCTAATTTGACTAATGAAAATTGTTGGCGTGACTTTTTTTTATTAGTTTCCCTGTCTTATGTGGCTTTTAATTTTTAATTTTTAATTTACCCTATCCTACGTGGCAGTGACCTTTCCTGAAATAAGACTAAAATGACGTCCCTTTGATTAAATCATAGTTTTAAAATCAAAATCGTAATTAAATTAAATTAAATTAAATTAAATTAAAACAAAAAGAGAACGATTTTTCTTTTAAAAAACACATAAAAACGATAAAGTGGTGGGCCTTTGCTGACACCGACCCATTATCACTAGAATGGGCCGGTGGGGTTGCTGAGGCCTCAATGAGGTTCGGCAACTCTCACCGATCACAAGCGAGGCCTAGTGGCGCTTAATCAAATTGGGGCAAGGGTTGTGGCCCTCCACCTAGATTTTTTTTTTTTTTTTTGAAACCCTCCACCTAGATTTGAGTCACTCAAATATTTGGATTTCTCTAATTAGATTTTGTTATTTTCTTTCTTTGTTTATTTTTAACCCCTGATTAGAAGGTAGCTGGTTTTCGGTGGTTCCTTGAAAATGCGGATGATTATGCTAGTAATAGCGCTTTTTCCTTGCAAAATTGAGACCGTGGTTGGTTCCCTTCCCATTTTTCCGTAGGCAGATGGCGTCTTTTACTTGTCTTCGGATGTTTTTCGAAAATCAGTTTTTGAACTTTCATCCGATTCAGAAAAACTTTCTGGTCAACGAAAATATTTATGCATAAGATCAAGAAAGTAAATTACTAAATCTAAAATTTGAAAACATATTCTGGAATTGCTCATCTCTCTCCCTAGTCGACTCAAAATTGACTTTTCTCTCTCTTTTCTCTTAGTCTCTGCTTGTCTGTGCCGTTGCCGATCAAAGGCTGCAGATCTCTCTCTTCTCTCCGTGCTCGTGCCATGGCAGTGTCGCCTTCTTCAAGCGCGGCGAGCATCGAAGCCATAAATGTTGCGCCTCTAATATCGTCAGGGCACCTGATCCCTTGCGGTCATTCTCTTAGAGATGAGAAAATGGGTCTTAAACTCATATATGACCCATTTAAATCATAAATAGGTCACATATGGGTCACTTATTTTTTTTGAAGAAACTAGTTAAATAGGTTTAACAATTAAAAACTTAAGATATCTGGGTTTTAAGTGGGTCTTAAATGGGTTTGATTTAGAACCCATTTTCAACCAAAACCTCATAACTCTCTCTTCCCACTTTAACTTTACAAATTATTATTTTTTAATATAAAAATCGAAATTATAATTATTTTTTAATTTTCTTTTTTCTTTCATTTTTTTTTTCTTTCTTCTTCCTCATTCCGGCGGCCGGTACGGCGATGGCTGGCAACTGGCCAAGTGAGCCTTGAGCTCGCTAGTGTCGGGTGAACTCGAGCTCACCGAATCTGGCAAGGCTCGAACTCGTGGGCATTGGGTAAGGCTCGAGCTCGGCGGATCTGGTGAGGCGGAGGCCTCGCCGATGTCCAGCAAGGCCTCGTTGATGTCGGGTGAGGCTTCGGCCTCGCCAGATCCGACAAGGGGTGAGCTCGAGCCTCGCCAATCTAATGAGCCTCGAGCTCATCCGGATCTGGCGAGGCGGAGGCCTTGCCGACGTTTGGTGAGACTTAAGCCTTGTCAATCTAGCGAGCCTTGAGCTCATCGGTGTTGGTGAGCCGAGCAAGCTCAAGGCTCGCCCATGGCCGGTTGCTGGCTATTGTCGTGGTTGGCGGCCGGCCAAAGAAGAAGAAGAACAAAAAATAAACAAAATAAAAATAAAAATTATATTCTTAAAAAATAAAAATAATCAAAATTTTAATTTTTTAAGAATAAAAATAATAAAAATTTGATTTTTTAAAATAATTATTTTAGCAATACCATTTAATATATATATATATATATATATATATATATATATAAGAAATAAGCTTTCTTAAGTTTAGTTAAATAGATCGGATATATATCGAATATAGGTCGAGTCGGGTATGGGTCAAAAATTGCAGTAAATGGGTCATAAACGGGTTAAATGGGTTGATTTGAATCAGACCATTTATGACCCGACCTAAACTTGACCCGATCCACTCGTTTAACGGGTTTAGCCACGAACTCCATGCCCTCTTCGTAAAAACTTGAAGAAAGGGCAAGTGAAGGAGACAGAAGAAAACGAGCAAAGTAAGAAGACGTGACTGGATGGACTTGAATAGAGGATAAGTAGACGATCAGAACGATTCGAGGAAGGAAACGGGACACGAAGGGAAGCAACTCAATCGGCGACGTCGCAGTCGTAAGAGAAGGAGAGGAGACGCGATGAGACAGCAAAGAGGCTGCTTTCACCAAGCTCTTCAAGGCAACGGGTTCCTCCTGCCTGTGAGATTTCGTTCGAACTTAGCCCAAATTTCACATGTCCAAGGTCCTAATTCAACTTCAAATTGATAATTTTCCTTTACTTGTTCAAATGTTATTCAAAAGATTGAAATCATTTTCTAAAAGGTTTTGCTAGCATAACAGCTTTTGGAGTGTCCTAAAAATAACGGTTTATTATGAGTCATAAATTTTTAAAGAAGTAGACTTCACAACAATTTATAATTATTTGTTATTTTATTTTTTATGATAAAAAACAAACTGTTATTTTCATGGTAGATTAAAAACTGCAACCCAATCAATTATCTTTTCCAAATGACATCCAAATTGCAAAAAAAAAAAAAAAAAAAGTTTTTTAGTCACATATCATCAAATAAAGAAATATTAAAAAAAATATTTTTTCGAAAAATATTTTTCTTTGTTATGAATTTTCTTTTTTCCAAACATATTCTATGAAGTTACGTACCGATTGTTGGTCATTCTTTCATTTTCAATTCTCTATTGAGCTCAATCTCCGACACGCCTGTCGAGTTCAACAACCAAGCAATTGAAGAAAGGTTTCCTTTTGATTAGCTCCACAGCTCCTGCAGCTGCGCAACCAGTGCAGCTGGTATTGTTTCTTTTGTTTTTTTCTCTTTTTCCTTCTTTGTCTTTTCCTATTTTTTGAGTTTTTAGGTAGCTGATTTACTTTTTGGAACTTACTCAAAGATAGACTCGTTTTGTTTAATGTTTTAGTAAGGCGAACATTACGTAGAAGAGAAGAAATGGTTAAAAAAAAAAAAAAGCCAGGTAGGAGAGAGAAATTAATTAAAAAAAGTCATGTTACCATTTTTCATTAATTAAATTGGACAAAGGTAACATAATGGCTTCATTGCACCAATTCGATGGGTTTTAATACTTGAATGTACTTTCATGATAAACATTAGGATTGGATCGTACTTTTGTAATAAGACTTAAGATTTTTAGTGAACTTATTTCTATAGGAAATTGAAAGAAATTTGAAATCTAATAACTTATAATGTATATTTGAAAATTTTTATGAACTTTAGAATGCGAACCATGGCAGTAGATGGTTACCAAAAGGAGGATTATTCTTCTTCACCTAACGGTTATTGATGATCGATAAGGATAATTACAAAAATAAAAAGACCTAAATTTATAGTATGAAGGCAATTCACTCCAAATTATTCAATTTGTCAATCTAATCATAAATATATAGACAATTTGTCAATGTAATTCTTCATTGGCTGGAAATTATTGAAGTGAACATTGATCGTTTTATGTGACATCACTAACGCTAATAATGACAATTATTACAATTTTTTTTAAAATTGAAATATTTTATATTATATATATATATATATATATTTTTTTTTAAATTAAGTCTAGTGTGGGTCGATAAGTTGGCCCATAGTGGAGAAAAGAAAGGAACAAAAGAAAAAAAATGCAAATATTGTCCGCATAAGTGTTGACTGTGCCATCCACATAAGTATGAGGCTATGTCAACGATTGCTAACTAAAATTACTTACAATGATTATATTGACAAATCGTCAAAAGATCCATGATTAAATTGATCATATTAAAAGTGTAAGATTATACAATAAGTTTATGATTTTTTTTAAATAATTTTTTCGATAATTGATAGTGCGACCACTAAATCCATTAGAGACATTTCATAAAGATCGAAAAAGAAGGAGAAAGGACTGTGCTCAATCACATCTACTTTGAGTAAAGCGAAAGGGGCTTGGATTATATAAATCATACGCTGATTTTATGCTGACGGGGATAATCTTTCGGCCCGAAAGGCCAAGATGTAAAACCCTAGTATCATATTACAGTCGCACTGTTCTTTCGAGCAGTATGTTTAACCCCCCCCCCCCCCCCCAAAAAAAAATCACATCTCATCTGCGCTCATTATTTAATTATCAGAATAAATTAATCAGAAATTCCACCAAAAATCACTGTCTGCTTCGGACATTACACAGAGAAAAGCTCCATGCGGGGTCCCATGTATCTTCCTAGCTGGACAAAGTGCAAAGAAAGAGAGGCCAAGCTTCAATTTAACGCACGAAACATCGAATTACGACTGGAAGCAAGGAAGTCGATTCACCCCAAGGCTTTACTCCATCTATCTCGCCTATAAGTAGAGACCAGGCTTAGGGTAAGATATCAATCGCTCAAAACCCAGATAACAATATTTTCCCCATCTTTCCTAAAACCATAGCGTTCGAATTTCTCTAGAGTTTTATATTATCCCGTTATGGCCATGACGACGATGACGACCGACAAGGTGATGCCGCTCTCCATGCAGAGGCTGATCAAGGGAGGGGATCGGAGCATGATCGCGATGTCCGACGACAGCGTGATGATGAAGCAGGTTGTGGAGACTCACGCCCCCGATGGCCGCGAGGTTGACGTGAAGCCACTACTCCTTCTCGTCGAGGACATCCTCAACCGCGCGACCATGAATGTCGACACTCTCGCCGACACGGTAAAGGAGTGAAAATGATGCTTTTTGGTCTGCCTTTTTTCGCGGTGACCGGGAACGAAATGCTTTGGTTACAGATGTATTTGATTTTAGCTTGCCATTACTCTGTCAAAGAATGAGAAATATCACGACGATAATCGATCTCCGCGATCTGTTTTGCTTATGAGTATTATAATCTCGTTTGTAATTCTAAATCATGCATGCGTGGCTCTTGCTGTGTAAAGGGATCGACAAAGCACGCGGAAAACATGGAGGACAAGATTTACCAGGCCAACTTCAACGCCATGCTCGATGTGCTGTCCCCTATCATCGAACGGATTTCCTGCGAGGTAGTTTACCAAAAATCTTATGTCAAGCTTCATCTATTTCGAACGCTGCCACGAAATTAAATGCAGAGCAACCGATCATTTGCTTGGAATTCGAGTCTTACTACTGTCATTTGCTAACTTGCAACCGATCCTCAGCTATCTGCGAAAGCACTGAGTGGGAGCGAGGCCCATGCGACCACGCTCTCTGTATTGAACATGCTCGCCCCCTTCTCGTGGGATGCCAAGCTGGTGCTGACCCTGGCGGCCTTCGCTTTCAACTACGGCGAATTCTGGCTCTTGGCCCAGATTCAGTCCTCCAACCAGCTTGCCAAGTCGATGGCCATCCTGAAGCAGATGACCCTGATCATGGAGCACTCGGCCGCACTCAAGTCCCGGTTCGATAAGCTCAACAGTCTCATCCAGGCCATGCTCGAAGTCACGAGGTGCGTGGTGAAACTCAAGGAGCTTCCCTCAGCTTATATCTCCAGCGACGTCCCTGCATTGTCAACCGCCATGGCCCATGTCACAACTGCCGTCTACTGGACCATAAGGAGTGCTGTGGCTTGTGCTAGCCAGATCACCAACCTCACAACCTTCGGCTACGAGTATGTGCTCTCGAGCTATTTTGATTTCTCTACTCGTGCTTACCATAAGGCATATATAGAAATCATTCTATAGCAAATGGATTAATAACAGAGTTAATCATGCTACTGGTAGTAAATCTATGAATGATGATTTATATAGATGCCTCCTGCAAGAAATCAATAACGCGGAAGTGAGAATTTGCAGGTTCATAACATCCCCAACTGAGGCATGGGATCTGTCAACCTTGCATCACAAACTGAAGAGCATATATGAACATTTGCAGAAGCAAATTGACATATGTAACCAATACATAGGTAATCAATTAGCCACTGATCTATATAAACCCTCTTTTATTTCCTATGTAGTAATTGAAGAGAAAGAAACTCTCTCGAGGAAGGCTTAAATGAGTTTATGGTGATGCAGAGGAAAAGCGGTATCTCGAAGCCTACCAGACTCTCGTGGATCTCTTTGAATCCATCCACATTGACAATATGAAGATCCTGAAGGCTCTGATTTATCCCAAAGATGATATTCTGCCTCTCGTCGAGGGGACTACAAAGAAAAGGGTTCGATGTCTATAGCTAATCTCACCATTATTCAACAACCACGGGCCCTTCAGATCGAAAATGATTTGACCATGATTTTACGTTCTATCTTGCGACATACAGGTCAACCTTGAAGTCCTGAGGAGGAAAAACGTGTTGCTGCTGATCTCAGGGCTGGAAATCTTGCAGGATGAGCTGGCCATCCTGGAGCAGATCCACAGCGAATCCAAGACGCACGCGACACGGCATGAGATCCACCAGTATGAGATGGTCTGGATCCCCATGGTGGACCGTTCGGTCGAGTGGACCGACCCAATGCAGAGAAAGTTCGAAACCCTGCAGTCCACAATGCCGTGGTACACCGTGTACGACCCAAACCTGATCCACAAGGCGGTGATCCGGTTCGTCAAGGAGAAGTGGCACTTCAGGAACAAGCCCATCCTCGTGGTGCTTGACCCACAAGGCAAGGTTGTGTCCCCCAATGCCATTCACATGATGTGGATTTGGGGAAGCAATGCCTTCCCTTTCACTACACTGAGAGAGGAGGCTCTGTGGAGAGAAGAGAAATGGAGGCTTGAGCTTCTTGTCGATGGCATGGATCCAACAATTCTGAATTGGGTAACTCAGTATCATGTCAAGTTAGCATTTTTATCATATTTAATTGAAAGGTTTGAGACATTGAGATCTTCAATTTTGTGCCCCATCAGATTGCGGATGGCAAGTACATATTCTTGTACGGTGGCGATGACATCGAGTGGATCCGCAAGTTCACCGCAGCGGCACGCCAGGTCGCGCTGGCCGCGAGGATTCCCCTGGAGATGGTCTATGTGGGCAAGAGCAACAAGCGAGACAAGGTGCGGCAAGTGATTGCGACCATCAGTGTTGAGAAGCTGAGCTACACCTGGCAGGACCTGACCTTGGTGTGGTACTTCTGGACCCGGCTCGAGTCGATGCTCTTCTCGAAGATCCAACTTGGGAAGGCAGACGAGGAGGACCACATGATGCAGCAGATCAAGAGGCTACTCAGCTTCGACAAGGCCGGGGGGTGGGCAGTGCTGAGCCGGGGGTCAGCCATCACGGTGAACGGGCACGGGACCACTGTCCTGCCGGCGCTGCTGGAGTACGACCTGTGGAAGGAGCATGTGGCTACCAAGGGGTACGACGTGGCGTTCAAGGAGCACCACGACAGGATCCGCGACGTGACGCAGCCATGCTGCCGGTTCGAGTTCCAGAGCATGGGGGGAAGGATCCCGGAGAGCATGCGGTGCCCCGAATGCCAGAGGCGCATGGAGAAGCTCACCACCTTCGTCTGCTGCCATGATGAGGTTGTTCCCACCATTTGAGTGATCAATCAATCCAAAGCCTTCATACGGAGGAGGCATATACGAATGTCTTGTGGGACATAATAAAGAAGCCATGTGTGCGCTTAAATTTCCTTTGCTTGATTTGCGTTTGGAGTGTGAAGGACGATGTCCAATGATCAACATCTGATGTTTGATATTAAATAAGAAGCAGAGAATGGGAACCTCTAATGAGATCTTTGTCCTCTCAAGATTCTCCACTCCCTCCTCTTCTCCTCTATTTTTTTTTTTGGTCTTCAATGGCTTCTTTTTCTTCATCTCTCTACAGATTCCTTAGAAGATACACTCTTTGCAAGGGTCGCCACTACTATGCGTCAACTCCAAATGCCGCCGCTGTCAACTTCCACTCTCCACCATACCCAGGTCGTCCAGGAGCTGTCGTCGAAAGTCCCACTCTAGGGATTATCCTCTAGATTTAGACAGTTTACTAATACTACTACGGCTTTCATATATGACGCTCACTTTGACGTTACTGCTCCTTAAGAGATCATTTGATTATCATGACTTCTAAAAATCAAATACTCAAGCAATATAGATCACTTGTGTTGTTGCAAAATCACATATGACATTATTCTAATATAAAAATCCGACTTGTCTCGCTGGAGATGTCAACACTCAATTTATAGATGAGACAACGTTGTCTAGCAACACAAATTTGCTTGAAATCGAGAAATCAAGTTCACTTTGCTCTAGAAATCAAACCCTCAACTAAAAATCTTCTTCCAAATTGAGAAATTGTTTTAATCTTCTTCCACCTTCATTTTTGACAGAATGTAGGTCTAATTAGATTTGTTAATGGGCTTGGATTTAGGCTCCCCCTTAACAATTTAATCCCCCCAAGTGAAGGTATCATACTTCTGTTGCACGCTTTTGAGCAGTGGGCTTTATAGTGTAACAATGTGAGCCCGATGATAGACTTCATGATTCGGTCTAGAGAAAGAGACTAGGGATTAAGTTGGGCGTTGATGGAGATTTAAGTTGAGATATTTTCATGTGGAATAATACCTGGATTAATGGAGAGCAGATCTAACATTGAGTGCATATGTGAAGGGGAAATTGTTGATATGCCACATCAAATAAATGTTGTGGTATATAACAGTTAATATATCTTAATCAACTTTATAACTTATCGTAAGTTTTTTAGCATAGATGAGTTCAACTGGATGTGTAGACGAGCTTATATTTGGGTTCTCCCTTAACGATCTCTTCATGTGAAAGTATCATACTTCTATTGCGCTCTCCTAATATAATCAAATTACTACCCTTTGTGTACAGACCGGTAGTAAATCAATGCTTATAATAAATCACATGATATGAACATCCAAAGTCAAGCACCCACTCATCACCTAACAAACTTGTGGTAACTGTTAAATAACATCATCATTATTAGAACTATTATCAATTGTAGTAACAATAATACAATCAATGGTGCTGAACATTAGACCAGGATATAGAATAGCTCTTCTATTTGCTATCTCCAGATTCTCTTTGTTTTTCTCTACTTTAGAAAATCAAACCTTGTACCATATCCTACCCTAAATTATTTTTTTCGTAACTTCTTTCTTACACCTTATGAAACAAGGTAGACTTTACTTTTCCCAAGGTAATCGTAATGCGCCACTATAGCAATGAATAGGTGAAGTGCTCAAAAGAATCTGTTAAAGACGTCAACAACATCATACTTTGATTTTCATCAGACAAAGCCTTATTGATGTTCTTTAAATCTTCCATGAGTTTGTTAAACTTATCTAAATGGGTTATGATGGATGTACCTTCAACCACACGGAACCAAAATAGCATTTTCAGCATATATAAGCAATTGTTCAATCTCTTCATCAAATAAAGTGCTAATGTTTTGCCTACAATGTTGGATCATTCTCTTCAGCCACTTTAATCAATACCTCGTTTGATAGATTCAATAGGATTATGCTTTTAGCCTTCTCCATCAACTCTACCTTATCAACCTCTTTCATCATTTCTGACGATATATCATTCCCATCCAAAGCCTTCACTAAATGTTAGGTTGTTAAAAGCGCACACATCTTAAAGCTCCACAATCCAAAGTTGTTCCTTCTATAGAACTCCCCAATTTCTACTTTCGCTTTGGATATAATTGGAATAACATAATTTCCATACAATGACAAGACAAGCAAAGCCCCAAATTTGCTCTGGAAACCTTAACCTTAGTTCCAACACCAATCATTGTCAAAATTAATGCAAAAGCTAATGGATCTTGCAATTTATGCTTAACGCAAGAAGGAGAAAGTTACTAGCGAAATCGATGAGGAACATTAAAGAACACTAAAAAATAATGTGGTTTAATCCAAGTATTGGTACCAATTCAATTGGGAGATCTAGTTGCAAGAATTCCATTATGAATCCAAAGAATACGAAGTTCACAATCGCCCAATTCCCTAGATTACACTCAAAACAAACCCAAAATATTATCTCAAAATCTCTATAGAGAACCCACTCAGAAAATGGGAGAAGATTCGATAATTCTCTTATTTGCTCTGTTCTGACGTGGATTTGGGAAGCAATGCCTTCCCTTTCACTACATTGGGAGAGAAGGCCCTAAAGGTGGAAGAGACATGGAGGCCTGAGCTTCTTTCTAATGGCATAGATCAAACAATTATGAATTGGGTAACTGACGATCATGTCAAGCCAACTGTTTTATGGTATTGATTCAAAGGTTTGTGACATTGAGATCTTCAAATTTGTCTCTCATAGGATTAGAGATGGCAAGTATGTATTCCTGTACAACGGCAACAAAGTCGAGTGGATCCGCAAGTTCACCATGGCGGGGCGCCAGGTCGCGCAGGCCACGAGGATCCCCCTGGACATGGTCTACTTGGGCAAAAGCAGCAAGCCAGAGCAGGTACGGTTGCGTGATTGAGACCATCAACGTTGAGAAGCTGAGCTACGCCTGGCAGGACCTGACCATGGTGTAGTTCTTCAGGACCTGGCTCAAGTCGACGCTCTTGTCGAAATCCAACTCAGGAAGGTGGACAAGTACGACCCTGTGGCGCAGCAGATCAAGAGGCTGTTCAGCTTCGACAAGGCTGGGGTTTGGGCGGGTACTGAGCAAGGGGTCGAGCATGACGGTGAACGGGCATGGGATCACGGTCCTACTAACGCTGCTGGAGTATATATGACCTGTGGAAGGACCAAATGCCGACCAAGGGGTACGACCTGGCGTTCAAGGAGCAGGACGACAAGATCCGAAACATGACGCATTCGTGCTGCCGGTTCGAGTTCTAGCTTACAATGGGAAGGGTCCCGGAGATGGATTGCCTCAAGTGCCGGAGCTCACTTGTGATGATGTCGATCCTAGTATCTAGTTTGATCAATCAATCAAAGTCGCGTTGGTGTTTTTCGTTAATGAAGTTGAACAGAGTTAAAAAAAAAAAAAGACTCGATTGTACCTATCGGATAAGTTATAGTAATTGATTGTGCTTTTGATTAGATTTATGAATTAATTACGCTTTAGTAACAACTTTCAAGAATTTCGTTGCACTTATCCTTACATAGAGTTGAAGGAATTCGAAATTTGATATCTATAAAAAGATGATTAGGTATGGAGATTTGTGAGAGAACCCATATAATGTATATCAAAATTATTTATGAACTTTAGAATGCAAACTATGTCTGCATATGGGTATTGAGAGAAGGATTTTTTTATTTTTTTTATTTAAGGATAAGTGTAATAGAAGTCTTAAAACTTGTCACGAATATGCAATTAAATCTTAAAGTTTGTAAAAAGTGCAATCAAATCTTAAAACTTGTCAAATTATTTCAATCGAGTCTTAAAATTAACACCGTTAGCCTTTTTTAACGGAAAATGCTGACGTAGCACGATGTGACGTTTAAAATGATTTTTTTTATTTCCATGTGGCTTTTTAATTTTTTATTTAAATTAAATTTAAAAATTAGAAAAGAAAAGCTAAAATTTATTTAAAAAACAAAAAAATTAAAAAAAAAAAATGGCCGGCTTCCTTCATCGTCGTCGGCCCTAGGCGAGGGTTGTCGACCCTTGCCAAGCTCGGGAGAGGGAGCCTAGATCTAGGCACGTTGGCCCTCGCGGGGGGCCGACAACCCTTGCTCGCACCCTAGGCAAGTTGTCGCCGCCCCTCACAGGGGGCTGGCGACCATCGCTCGCCTTAGGCG
This sequence comes from Eucalyptus victrix, assembly GCA_016097545.1. NCBI lineage: Eukaryota > Viridiplantae > Streptophyta > Magnoliopsida > Myrtales > Myrtaceae > Eucalyptus > Eucalyptus victrix. Next base: position 17,224,274 of record CM027843.1, on the reverse strand, counting down.
AGGGCCGGCGTGCCTAGATCTAGGCACCCTCACCTGAGCTTGGCAAGGGTCGCCGGCCCTCACCTAGGGCCAGGCAAGGGCCAGCCACCCCCGCCCAGGTCGCCGGCCCCTCTAGCGATGGGTAGAGGCAGTGGGGGAGGAGCTGCTACTTTAATCTTCTTTTTAAAAAAAATTAAAAAAATTTTAACTTTTCTTTTTAGTTTTTAAATCTAATTTTAAAAAATGAATAAAAATAAATTTAAAAAAGCCATGTGGAAAATGAAAAATTATTTAAAATGCCACGTTTACGCTACGTTAGCATTTTCCGTTAAAAGGTTGATAGTGTTAACCAGTTTTAAGACTCAATTTCATTTTCGTGACAAGTTTTAGAACTTCTGTTGTACTTATCTCTTTTTTCCTTTTTTTCTTTTTTTTTATCTAATAGTTACTAGTAATCGAAGGGATAATTACCAAAAAGTCCTTAATCTATCGACTAGAAGCCAATTTTATCAATTTAGCCCTAGACCTATAGACAATTTGCCAATATAGTCCATGTGTCAAAAATTACTGATGTGGATATTTGCAATCCTATGTGGCATGATAGGTACTAATGTTGACAATTTTTGCAATTTCTATAAAAGATTTTCTGAAATTTTTTTTTTTTATATTCTTTTCGTTCTTGTCCTTTTTTTGTTCTATTAAGTCCGATGATGGTCAACGAGCTAGTGGAAAAAGAAAACAACGGAAAAACCTTTATAAAAATTTAGAAATTTTATTAAAAAATATTTTATTTATTTATTTTTATTCTCTTTTCCTTCACGTCCTTTTTGTTCTGCCAAGTTTGGTAAGGGTCGACGAGTCAATGGAAAAAAAATAAAGAAAAGAAAAGAAAAGAAACTTTTGTAAAACATTTAGATAATTTTTAAAAAAATTCAAAAATTTTGTCCACTTTAATTGCCAACTGAAATTTATTAGAATGATTATGTTGACAAATTATCAAAAGATTTAGGATTCAATAAGCCAAATTAAAAAGTTTATAAATAAATGGATATTTGTATAATAAATTTAGGATTTTTTTGAAATAATTTTCCCAATTATCAATCATCGTATCAATGAACCCAGTAAATACTCTACAGAAAGATTAAGATAAGAAGAAGAAAGGACTTTGCCGAATCACATCTACTTCAAGTAAGCAATATGCTAAGGATGATTACTTTTGGGCACGAAAAGCTAAAACGTAACCCCTAAACCATACTACATTTGTACTGTTCTTTTGAGCAACACGTTTTACTCTCCCCAAATCACATCTCATCTGTGTTCATTAATTAATTATTCGAATAAATTAATCAGAAATTCCACAAAAATCTCTGTCTGCTTTGGACATTACCCAGAGAAAAGCTGCATAAATGGTCCCACGAATCTCATTAGCTGGGCAAAGTGTAAAGAAAGAGTGGCCAAAGCTTCAGTTTAACGTTCAAAACATTAAACTACAATTGAAGCAAAGAAGTCGATTCATCCCTAGGCTTTACGCCGTCCATCATTCTTATTTATATAGACCAGGCTTAGGGCTATGCCAATCACGCAAAACCCAGATAACGATATTCATCCCGTCTTTCCTAAAACTGCAGTGTTAGAATTTTCCTAGAGCTCATAGTATCCCGTCATGGCCACGTTGACGACGGCCAGCAAGATGATGCCGCTCGCCATGCAGAGGCTGATCAAGGGTGGGGATCGGAGCATGATCACGATGTCCGACGACATTGCGATGATGAAGCAGGTCACGGACACTCATGCCCCTGATGGCCGCGAGGTTGATGTGAAGCCACTCCTCCTCCTCGTCGAGGACATCCTCAACCGCGCTACCTTGACTGCTGCCACCGGCCCCACCATGGTAATGGATTAGGAATGATCTTTTTTATCTTCCTTCTTGCGGTGTACTGGATCAACTGCTTCGATGACATTTTACAGATATACTTTATTTAGCTAGGAGAGACTTGCCCAGTTTCATATCACTCGACAGATCTCTGACAAAACGAGCCATATCACGATAATAATCAATCTCAATTATCTGTATTTCTTATGAGTATTATAATCGCTCGTTTCTCATTCTAAATCCTGCGTGCATGGCTTTTGCTGTGTATAGGGATCCCCATACGCTGAAAACATGGAGGACAAGGGTTACCAGGCAAGCTTCAACGCCGTGCTCGACGTGCTGTCCTATACCATCGAGCGGATTTCCAGCGAGGTGATTTATGAAAGATGTCATTTTGTGCGCTTCATCTATTTCGAATTTCGCCATGAAATTAAATGAAGAGCAATCAATTCTTTGTTAGAAAAACAAGTCTTTCTACTGACATCTGCCAGCTGGCAACCGTTCCTCAGCTATCCGCGAAAGCGCTGACTGGTGGCGAGGCGCACGCGACCACGCTCTCCATATGCAACATGCTCGCCCCGTTCTCGTGGGACGCCAAGCTGGTGCTGACACTGGCGGCCTTCGCCTTCAACTATGGCGAGTTCTGGCTCTTGGCCCAGATCTACCCTACCAACCAGCTCGCCAAGTCGATGGCAATCCTGAAGCAGCTGCCCATGATCATGGAGCACTCGGGCGCCCTCAAGTCCCGGTTCGACGCGCTCAATGGCCTCATCCAGGCCATGCTTAAAGTCACGAGGTGCGTGGTGGACCTCAAAGACCTTCCCTCAGCTTACATCTCCAGCGAGGTCCCCGCATTGTCAGCCGCCATGGCCCACGTCCCAACTGCCGTTTATTGGACCATAAGGAGCGCTGTGGCTTGTGCTAGCCAGATCACCAGCCTCACTAGCTATGGCATTGAGTATGCGCTCTCGAACTGTTTCGATTTCTCTACTCTCGTTTAATTATAAGGCATTATAATTGCTGATCAGTTAACAGCAGACTTCATCATATTACTGAAAGTTTATCTCTGAATGAATATTTATGTAGATGCCTCCCACATGAAATCATAACATGGAAGTGAGAATTTGCAGGTACATATCATCCACAACTGAGGCATGGGAGCTGTCGACCATGGATCACAAACTGAAGAACATATATGAACATTTGCAGAAGCAAATTGACATATGTAAACGATACATAGGTAATCAATTAGCCACTGATCTATATGAACCTTTTTTTATTTCCTGTGTAGTAATTGAAGAGAAAGAAACCTTTTCGGAGAAGACTTAACCGAGTTAATGGTGACGCAGAGGAAAAGCGGGATCTTGAAGCCTATCAGACTCTCGTGGATCTCTTTGAAACCATCCACATTGACAATATGAAGGTCCTGAAGGCTCTGATTTATCCCAAGGATGATATTCTGCCTCTTGTTGAGGGCACCTCAAAGAAAAGGGTATATCCAGTCTCACCATTATGCAACGACCATGAACCCTTCTAATCGAAAATTATTTGACCACGAGTTTCTTTTCTATCTTGCGACATACAGGTCAACCTCGAAGTCCTGAGGAGGAGGAATGTGTTGCTGCTGATCTCGGGGCTGGACATCTCGCAGGACGAGCTATCCATCCTGGAGCAGATCCACGGCGAGTCCAAGTTGCACACGACGCAGCGTCAGATCAACCAGTATGAGGTGGTGTGGATCCCTATTGTGGACCGCTCGGTCAAGTGGACTGACCCGATGCAGACGCAGTTCGAGGCCCTGCAGTCCAGAATGCCGTGGTACACCGTGTACCACCCAAGCCTGATCCACAAGGTGGCGATCCGGTTCATCAGGGAGCAGTGGCACTTCAGGAACAAGCCCATCCTGGTGGTGCTTGACCCACAAGGCAAGGTTGTGTCCCCCAATGCCATACACATGATGTGGATTTGGGGAAGCAATGCCTTCCCCTTCACTACACTGAGAGAGGAGGCTCTGTGGAAAGAAGAGGAATGGACGCTTGAGCTTCTTGTCGATGGCATGGATCCAACAATTCTGAATTGGGTAACTCTCGGTCATGTCAAGTTAGCATTTTTATCATATTTAACTAAAAGGTTTGTGACACGGAGATCTTCAATTTTGTCCTCGTCAGATTAGAGAAGGCAAGTACATATTCCTTTACGGTGGTGATGACATAGAGTGGATCCGTAAGTTCACCACGGCGGCACGCCAGGTTGCGATGGCCGCAAGGATTCCCCTGGAGATGGTCTATGTGGGCCAGAGCAGCAAGCGAGAGCAGGTGCAGCGCGCGATAGATACCATCAACGATGAGAAGCTGAGCTCCACCTGGCAGGACCTGACCTTGGTATGGTACTTTTGGACCCGGCTCGAGTCGATGTTCTTCTCGAAGATCCAGCTGGGGAAGGTGGACGAGCATGGCCTCTTGATTCAGCAGCTCAAGAGGTTGCTCAGCTTTGACAAGGCCGGGGGGTGGGCGATACTGAGCAAGGGGTCAAGCATCGTGGTGAACGGGCACAGGAACACGGTCCTGCCGGCGCTGCTGGAGTACGACCTGTGGAAGGAGCACGTGCCGACCAAGGGGTACGACGTGGCATTCAAGGAGCACTACGACAAGATCCGCGACGTGGCGCACCCGTGCTGCCGATTCGAGTTCCAGAGCACGGGGGGAAGGATCCCGGGGAGCCTGCGGTGCCCCGAGTGCCAGAGACTCATGGAGAAACTCACCACCTTCGTCTGCTGCCATGAGAAGGTTGTTCCCACCATCTATGAGTGATCCAATCAATCAAAAGCCTTTATATGGAGGAGAGATATATGAACTGTCCTGCGGGACACAATAAAAAAGCCATGTGCGTGCCTAAATTTCCTTGTTTTAATTTGCGTTCGGAGGGTGAAGGATGATGTCCAACAATCAACATCTGATGTTTGAGATTATATAAGAAACAGAGAGTTTGAACCTTTTATTGACTTGTCTGTCCTCTCGTATTTTGACAATTCTAAAATTGTAATGGACGAGAAAAGTATCCAAATTACCAGGAAAAAACTTACAGTCTCAAAACTTATTTAAGGAAACTTAACAAGTGCTTTTGACATAGTATTCAGGTGAAAATTAGTCGCGATATCAGCAAATATTTGGTGTGGATGGATGACTATGATCCTAGTAGGACAACGTGGTCAACCCAGAGAATACATGAAAGACCCAAACGACGTGGGGCTGATCAACCGACAAAAAGCCAGTTCTCATCGCCATTTTTGGCAACCCATTTCACCAAAATTTAATCCAAAATTTAATTAATGATGGAATATTTTTCCATATGTCCAAAAAGATGTTCACCAAAATTGAATCAACCATGAAATAACCTTCGAATATACATGGACCAATAAGCGAATCAACAAAGGTTCTGAACGATCCATGAGGAATCAACAAAGGCTGTGAAGGGTATTTTCATGATTTTGGACAAGAATGTAAATGACAAGAAATTTAAAGGTACAAAAACTGGAAACAATCATGGCTAGCCATTTAAATTATGGATATGTAATGATAAAGATAAATTTGCCAAAAATGTTAGGTTGTGTGATTGATTCACGGGTTACAAAGAGTACACTTCGGGAAAAGTGTCATAAATAAACCAATTATATTTGTACTAATTTAGTCATAAACCTTTTAACTTTGTGCAAATTCAATCTTTCAAACTAATTTTGGCAAGATATTATTGACTAGATGTCGGCTAGCTTACATGGCACTATCGGTTAAGGGTGAGTGGTTCCCATCTTAGAATCGGGAACCACCAACTAAGGATCAATGTCACGCCCCGAGCCTCGAGCGCGTGCCCATCCCTCTCTGGTCGATAATAATTTGCGACTTCCCAGGATGAGTCGCCGACCCTTTCCATTTTATTGCACATGCGGAAGCGAAAAGAAATCCCCTGACAGTAATCATCTCGGGATAGAAAGGCAGGATAATAGATTCACAAACAAACATGCTTTTATATATACACTGAGTCATATACACAGGTCTATGGCCAAAAGACTACAAAAGACTGGCCTTCCAAAAAGAAGCGGTCCTAACCGACCTACGCTCCCAATCACCTCCTTTCAGCTCCAGGTCCTCCACTCGACGACCCTGAAAATGTTGTCCCACAACGGGGTGAGATATCATCTCAGCGAGTCTAAGCTCTAAACCCCAATTAGGAGGGAAATACGCTAAGAAGTGTCCTAATCACACAATCACACAATCACGGACACTTACCTCGTCTCAGATCCATCCTGCAAGTCAGTACAATTTATCTCACAAACAACATGAGAGCATGATCAACAAATAAGCTCCAATAACTGAAATGCCACACTCAATTAATCATGCGTTCCTAGTTTTGATCTCGGCATATAGCACGGCCTACTCTCAGTTCGGCGGTCTTCTGGTATTGCCAGGCATCGTCTCCCCCCATGGAGCACGGCTTCGTCACTACGTCGACGGCATTCCCGAAGGAGCATAGGGTCCGAATCAATCCGGCCAGGCTTCCCGTTGTCCGGGGGTATCCCAATTAGGGATAACGTCGACTCAACGGCCGGGACGATTTCTCATAACCATCACACGATCACTCAAATATGGCCCAGTGGTACCGTGCATTGCACTCAAATGCTTCAATTAAAATGGTAAGCCTGGCCTTTTTCTTTGTATTAGAAATTCACATGAAATTACTCGTGTGTGGACACGGTCAACTTGATCCGAAAACTGATATTCTTCCTTTTTGAAATCCCACTATTTCATATAGTACTAAAAACTATTTTCGTGTCAAACCCGACACCGGGATTTTCTCAATAAATTTTTGGAATTTCACAATTTTTGGAATTAAATACCAAAAATCAAATCAACACTCAATTGCAGAAATTAACCACATCATTCACAATCAAGACACGAAATTCCGGTCACGGCCATCCCGCCTAATTTCCGGAAAAATAATTAATAATTAAATAATTACTGAAATTAATTAAATAAATCAATTTAAATTCTAAAAATACTAACCTAGGGCAAAATCATTAAATTAATAACCAATACGGACTCGGAGAAATTCCCGAACCCTACTAGATAAATAGTACAATTTATTTAGGCCTTAGCTAAACCATGCTAACCACCTAACATACTCAATTAAATAATTCAATTTCTAGTTTAATCTAACTAACCACTTAATTCCTAATAAAATAAATCTAACACCCCTTAAACGTTATTAGCCTACTAAGCAGAGTTTAGAGTATAAACTCACCGGTTAATTGCGGAAACCGGTTCACCGCGACGACGACGCGACGGCGGCCGAAATCGAAATTTTCGGTGGCGTCGACAAACTTGGGCCGGGCCTAAACTTGACCCAACAAATCTCAGCCCAAATATGAGATTTGCTTATGACTTGGACTGGGCTTGATCTGGACTTGGGCTGCTGAAAAAGACAACTTGCTGGGCTTCAAAGTTGGACTGGATTGCTGGAGTTCTTGGGCCCAAGTAATCTGAATTTCGCTGGGCTTGATGGACTGAAGACAAGTCCAGTTGTTGGGCCACAAGACTTGCGTGGACTGCTGTTGAAAGCTGGGCCGTTGATGTGGGCTGAGCTTCGGTGAAGCTGGGCCAGAAGAGAGGAGATCGTTGGAGCTGGACTACGAAGTTCGCTGGATGGAGCTGCACGAAGAGGAAGCAGCTTTGTGGACGGTGATGCCGTTTCGCTGATGGGGTGCTGCGAACGAAGGAGAAGATCGTGGCTTCGCTGGCAGCTTCAGTTGGCGAGATGGAGATGCTGAGTCGGTGGTAGAAGACAAACAACCATGGAGCGGCAAGGTTTTGTCGCTGGCTTCGTGAGGATAAGACGAAGACGTTGTGAAGATGGGTCTCCGGTTGGAGACTTTGGCCTCGTGCCGTCCAAGTAAGGACACGAAGAAGGCGGGGGCAGGCACGCAGCTTGCGGAGTCCACAAATGTGCTGAGTTTGACCGGTTGGAGGGAGAACTCGGTGGACTTGCTTCGTGACAACTAATGGGGCAGGAAATGGAGCTGGATCCGTGAAGCAGCAGATGGATCCGAGGCAGCTGACATCGTGGGCGTGAAGCAGCTACGAGGACACCTCGGCGAGCTGAAGACGCGCGGCAAGGAGTCAGCAAGTTTTGAGGAGCTCGTTGGTTGACTGAGGGGATTTCGGTGGGATGAGTGGCCTCGGTGAAAGAGTTGAAGAAGAAAATGAAACACGAAATAGGAACAAAAGAAGTTGAGGTTGAATGAAGATAGGGATTCGAAGAAGAGAGGGGGAGGCTTCAGAATTCGGTGGTATAAAAATAAAATAGAAAGAAGCAGAAGCGGAAGAGATAAGAATGGAGAGGGATCGTGGAGATGGGACCGGTGAAGCAAGCTCGTCCAAGAAGCTTGAACAAGCAAGGAAAATAGTCAACAAGCCTTAGCCCTTGCATTAATTACTTGTCTCCTAATACTTTCCCTATATAATTTCCAATTAATCCAAAATTGGAAGTCCAAATTTTCTGCCTTTTCTCCAATTCCGAATTTCACCAATTAAATTCAATTTCCTTGTTCAATTTCCCAAATTGATATCCGATTTCAATGAAGAAAATCTCCAACAATTTTCCATAAATCCCGACACTTATAAAGAACTTGGAAGTCAATTTCCATCGATTTAGCTCATCTTAATTTCCGTTGATTTTAAAGTAACGTCAGAATCAATTTTCCGCAAAAATCCAGAATCTCTGAAAATTTCTCGGAGAGTGAGTCGACGTTCCTAAAATAGTTTGTACACCTCGAACTTTCAATTTCCGAAATCGGGTTTAAATTTGCGGTTATTTTCAATCCGTGCGCTTTTAAGCGTGACCTAGTCTATCGAGGTAGCTTTTAGGAATTTTTTAGTGCAATTGACCCGTGATCGATTTATCTCGAGTCACAATGTACATCTCCGACACATTAACGACTCTCGATTGTCGTTGAAAATCTCGAGGTTTCAATTACGAGCACCGCACCAAAACGACGAAAAATCAATTTAGTGCCGATCGATGAGAATTTTTCAATCAAGTGGAATCACCCACAATTTGATCACATATCTCGATCGAATCGATCTATCTTTGATTTCGATCGATCTCTGACGGTCTGCCGTAATGACCCTTGCAGATCAACACGCGTCGACGATCGATTCTTGGTCGAATTCTCAAGTGCAATTGCATTTAGATTCCCTACTTGCGTCCCGGATAGTCCAGGTTATCTCGTGAGTGATCAGCTCGAGAGAATAGCACTATTAGCGTTTCGATGAAAGGCCCGATTTATTTAATCGAAAACAAATTATGAAAATTCAGGCTGTCACAATCAATTCGAAAAAGTAGAATCGAGACTCATCCATTAGTTCCATGGATCCACTAGTCCAATTCCTAAGTGGGTCCATGGAACCAGTCTCCAATCCCTACTTGCATCCATTGATTAATAACTATAAGTTCATATATAATTGGTCAAAAAACTACAAAATAATTGAGTAATTAAGATAGAATATCTTTATATATACTTTGGTCCGGTGCGGGTGGGAGGGTGGGTGGGCAATTTCATGACTAGAACTATGAACCGAATTGGTACTCATTAGTTCCATTAAATTGGAACTGGGAACTAAACCGACTCCCATGGGAATCGCTGGTACATGTTCAGTCCGGTTTAGTTCCCGACGGTCCAAGCGGTTCCAATTTTTTTGCATACCCCTTATTGTTAATGTTGATATGGATAGTTTTTAATAATATCTAAATTTCTTATTCTTTTATTTTCTAATCTCTCCTTCCTTTCTTCTTCCTTTAGATAGTGGCCAACCATTGGCCATGGCTAGGCAAGTTGGTCACGCCTGGCCATGGCGAGGCTGACCGTCACCTAAAGGAAGAAGAAAGGAATGAGAGAAAAAAAAAAATAGAAAGGAAAAAAGAAAAAGAAAAAGATAATAAAAAAATTAAATATTATTAAAAATTGTTCACATTAAGGCCGGTGATGCCACATAAGTCGACTGGCGTTTACATCAGCAAAATCTTAGCAAAATTAGCTAAAATGATTGAATTGCTACTAAGTCAAAAACTTTATGATTAAAATGATTACAATGTCATAAATTTAGGACTTTTCTAACACATTTCCCAACACACTTGGGATATTATAATTCACGATTGACAGATACATAGGTGGTTACTACAACTCCACTACTCAATGGTCATTAAGACTCTACTACTTGACTGCTATTGAGACTCCATGACTAAACGGTTACATCGACTCCACTACCTTGACGGTTTCATCTGTTCTACTATTTGTTGATTCCTTTAAGCTATCAATTCATCAAGTTGTCGATTGTTCTGGCCAAAGTATCTTTATCGACTAAGTTTGTGACTTGTCGATAATCACTAAAAGTTGACCATTTTTGGGTGTCAACGCCCCTTCTCTCTCGTGCACGCACCGGACAAATCACTATTTCAATGGCTTCTTCTTCTTATCTATAGAGACTCCTTAGAAGATCACCCTCTCCGGGTCGCTTCCACTTTACGTCAACTTCAAACGCCACCACTGTCACTTTACCCCCACCTTCACTCCCACGTCGTCAATGAGTTGGAGTGGAAAATCCATGTATTTTATCAACATGATGGACAATGAATATTAATAGTGCCACAATTTTTATACGACACTTGTTTAATACCATATCTTTTTAAGTGCTCATTTGAGTATCACAGCTTCTAAAAATCTAGCACTCAAATGATATCAATCACTCAGGTTGTCAGAAAATTATAGGAAGAAGTACAGCGCAAATGATAAAACTTGATAGAGGGAATATTTAATTGTTGAAGATTACGAAAGGTATACATAAGTATCACTTTTTTAAAAAAATTAATACATTTCAATGGCAATTCCCTCGAGGGGTCCCAGAAATCCTATGTGGCATTTTGTTAATAATTTTACTCACCACATGACTCACTAGAAAGCTAAGTTAGCAAAGAGGAGTCAAAATGATGTCATTTTGCCTCTTATTTGAATTTTCGTATAAATATTAATTAAAATAAATTTAAAACTAAAAAAAGGGAAGATGGTAGAACTTAGACGGTGAGGGCAGGCCTGGCAACCTTGGTCGACCTTCACCCCACCATTGTCGACCCTTCTCAACAATAGAGGATACGCAGCGGCGAGGGCTATGTGATCTTCTTCCTCTTTTTAGTTTTATTTTTTAACCCTTGTCACCTTCTGCAATCTTCTTCCTCTTTATTTATTTATTTATTTTTAAATTTAAATAATATTTATATTAAAATTCAAATCCGAAGCAAAACAATGTCATTTTCAGCTTATCTAGCCACGTTAGGTGTAAAACTACGCCATTTTGTACTCATCTTGCCGGAAAAACGCCATGTTGGGATTTTGAATGGAATTTCTCGCTGTTGACACTTGATGCATTTTTTTCGATTTTGGCACTTAAATATACTTTTCCGAACTTTTAATACTCAAGTATCCCCCGTGCTAAGTTTTGGTACTTCAGGTATCCCACCTTGAAAATTACATGTGTTTTTCTTTCACAAGAAATTATTTGATGTAACTCGCCAAAGATGTTCAACACTCAAAATATAGATTAAACACATTGTTGGGCATCATAAGTTTGTTTGAAATTGAAAATTTATGTTGAATTTGCTCCATAAACCAAACCCTAAACCCAAAATCTTTCCCCAAATTGAGAAATAAGGTTTAATTTTCTTATGAGCAAACCTAGTGTCGGATTCCAGTTTCAATTTGCACAGATTGTTTACCAAGACGTTGGTGTGAAACCGAACATGAGCCCTGTTGGAAAGGTTACCCAATAAATCGATGGTCCTGTCAACAAATCCGGCAAAGATTTTCACAAAGATTAAAAAAGAAGACGAAAGGAAGGGCTTGTCTGGTCATATCGAGCAAAGCAAAAGGGTCTTTGATTATACGAATCGTACCCCGATATTATGTTGCCAACGAGCATTTAATTAGACATTAAAAAAACACGTCTCATCTGTGGTAATTATTTAATCATTTGGAGAAATTTATAGGAATCCCACAAAAATCATTGTCTGCATACAGAGAAAGCTCCACGCATGGTCCCAAGCATCTTCCTAGGCTGGAACAATGCTGACCCAAAAAAGAGGCCAGAGCTTCAATTTAACGTAGCAAGGCATTTTAACTACAGTTGAAGCAAGGAAGTCGATTCATCCCAAGGCTTTACTCCATCCATCATTCCGCTTTATGGAGACCAGGCTTAGGACTATTATCAATGACACAGAACCCAGATAAAATTATACTTATTTTCCTTCCTAAAACCGTAGTGGTTAAATTTCTCTAGAATTCATATATCCGTTATGAACACGACGATGACGACGACTGACAAGGGCTGGGTTCGGAGCATAATGATGATGGCTGACGAGGACCTGATGAGGAAGCAGGTCGAGGAGACTCATGCCCCTGACAGCCGCGAGTTTGAAGTGGAGCCGCTCCACAATCTAGTTGAGGATATCCTCGTCCGCGCCACCACAAATGTTGACACTGCCCCCGTGGTAATAGAGTAGGAGACCTGGAATCAAATGCTTTGAGCACATTTTACAGTAATTTTGGCTAGGAGAGATTTGTTCAGTTTAATATCACTCACCATTTCTATGACGAAGGATGAGCAATATCACGACAATAATCAGTCTCCATTATTTGTTTCTCTTATGAGTTCACGGAATACATGGAGGACGAGACTTACAGGGACAGCATCACCACCATGCTTGGCGAGTTGTCCTCTACCATCAGTCGGATTTCTGGCGAGGTGGTTCATGAACAGTTCCATTTTGTGCTTCATCGATTTCGAATTCCACCACGAAATTAAATGAAAAGCAATCAATTCTTTGTAACAAAATCAAGTTCTTTACTGATGTTTTCCACCTGGCAACCGATCCTCAGCTATTGGAGAAGAAGCTGACTGGGGGTGAGGCGCACGAGACAACGCTCTCCATACTCCAGGTGGTCGCCCACTTCCCGTGGGATGCCAAGCCGGTGCTGACCCTTGCGGCCTTCGCCTTCAACTATGGCCAGTTCTGGCTCTTGAACCAGGTCTACTCCTCCAACCAGCTTGCCAAGTCGATTGCTATCCTGAAGCAGCTGCCTGGTACCATGGAGTCCATGGGCGCACTCAAGTCACGGCTCGATAAGCTCAACAGCCTCATCCAGGCCATGCTTGAAGTCACTGGGTTCCTGGCGGACCTCAAAGAGCTTTCCTCAGTTTTCAGCTCTAGCGAGGTCCCCGCATTGTCAGCTGCCATGGCCTCCGTCCCAGTTGTCGTCTACTGGACCATAAGAATCGCTGTGTCTTGTGCTAGCCAGATCACCAACCTCACTAGCTTCAGCCATGAGTATGCGCTCTTGAGTTATTTCGATTTCTCTCCTCGCGCTCATTTATAATTCATAAGGCACATATACAAATCATTCTATAGCTAATGGATTAAAAACAGATTTAATCATGTAACTATGAATAATTAATTGAATAGATGCCTCCCACAAGAAATCATAACGTGGAAGTGAGAATTCGCAGGTCCGCTACTGAGGCACAGGAGCTGTCAACCTTGGATCACAAATTGAAGAGCATAAATGAACATTTTCCTAAGCAAATTATCATATGTCACCAATTAGTAAGCGGTAGCCCAATGATCTTTATAGACTCCCCGTTATTTTTTTCATAATAAATGAAGAGAAAGAAACCTTTCTGAAGAAGGCTTATCCAAGTTCACGGTGATGCAGTGGAAACTGAGCGGTTTGATGAAGCCATGTACATTGACAATATGGAGATCCTGAAGTTTCTGATTTATCCGAAGGATGACATTCTGCCTCTTGTGGATGGGACTACAGAGAAAAGGGTTCGATCTCCATAGCAATTCTCATCATTTTGTAACTAATGACCTTTCATATATAAAATGATTGGACTGTGATTTTCTGTTCTATCTTACGACATATGTGTCCAAATATCCCACATTGCTTGACAGAATTATACGCTCTCTCTATTTGTGGTCTCCCTTTAAGCTTTTGGATTGGATTTTCTAATAATACAGGTCAATATTGAAGTCCTGAAGGGGAAGAACGTGTGGCTGCTGATCTCAGGGTTGGACATCTCACAGCACGAGCTGTCCATCCTGAAGCAGATCCACAGTGAGTCCAAGCTGCACGAGACAACAAATGAGATCCACCAGCATGAGATGGTGTGGATCCCCATGGCGGACCACTCGGTCCAGTGGACCAAGCAAAAACAGAAGCAGTTCGAGGTCCAGCAGTCTATGATGCAGTGGTACACCGTGTGCCACCCACGCCTAATCAGCAAGGTGGCAATACAGTTCGTTGAGGAGAAGTGGCACTTCAGGAACAAGCCCATCCTGGTGGTGCTTGACCCACACGGCAAGGTTGTGTGCCCCAATGCCATTCACATGATGTGGATTTGGGGAAGCATTGCCTTCCCTTTCAGTAAACTGAGAGAGGAGGATCTATGGAAGGAACAGACATGGACGCTTGAGCTTCTGGTCACTGCCAATGATCAAACAATTCTGAATTGGGTAACTCACAATCATGTCAAGTTGACATTTTCATCAAAGTAGTTCAAAGGTTTGTGAGATTGAGATCTTCAATTTTTTCCCTCATCAGATTAGAGATGGCAAGTACATATTCCTGTACGGTGGCGATGACATTGAGTGGCTCCGCAAATTCACCGTGCAGACACGCCAGGTCGCTCAGGGTGCAAGGATCCCCCTAGAGATGGTCTATGTGGGCAAGAGCAGCAAGCGAGAGCAGGCGCAGCGAGTGATCACGACCATCAACAATGAGAAGCTGAGCTACACCTGGCAGGACCCGACCATGGTGTGGTTATTCTGGACCCGGCTCGAGTCAATGCTCTTCTCGAAGATCCAGCTGGGGAAGGTGGACGAGCACAACCCCATGATGCAGCAGATCAAGAGGCTGCTTAGCTATGACAAGGCCGGGGGGTGGGCAATGCTCAGCCGGGGGTCGAGCATCACGATGGACGGGCATGGGACTACGGTCTTGCCGGCACTGCTGGAGTATGACCTGTGGAAGGAGAACGTGGCAACCAAGGGGTACGGCATGGCGTTCAAGGAGCACCATGACAGGATCCAGGACTCGATGCACCTGTGCTGCCGGTTGGACCTCCAGAGCACGGTGGGGGAGATCCGGGCGAGCATGCGGTGTCCGGACTGCCAGAGTCTCATGGAGGAACTCACCACCTTCTTCTGCTGCCATGATGAGGAATTTCCCCGCATCTCCGAGTGATCAATCAATCAAAGCCTTTGTATGGAGGAGGGATGTATGACTTGTCTTGTGGGACATATTAAAAAGACCATGTGTGTGCTTGAATTTCCTTGTTTTGATTTGTGTTTGGAGCGTGAAGGTCAATGTCCAATGGTCAACATGTGATGTTTGAGATTCAGTAAGAATAGAGAGAGGGAACCTCTGATAAGCTCTTTGTCCTCTCAATAGTTTGCACTCCCTCTTCTCTTCACCTTTATTATGTTTCTGGTCTTCCATGAAATTGTCATTATCATCATGTGATTGACTGATCAATCATATGCCACATGCTCTATCGCAGTTATTATTTTGTCATTCCTTAGTTCAAGATGTATTAGCAAAATTATGATATTTTTAGAAAGTATGACTCTTAAGCGATTGTTTGAAAAATTATGATATTGAAAAAATGTTGTATGAAGGTTATGATATCATTAATTTCCTTCTTCTGAAATTGATAGGTAGATAAGTGTATGAAAACGGAAAAGCGGAAGAAATTCGAAATCTGATAACCATTGAGAGATGATCATTTATGACGGAATTGACCTATAATCCATATCAAGCATATTTATGAACTTTCAAAATGCAAACCATGCTTGCACCCCGTTATACCTTCCAAGACTAGACCGAGAGGAGGATTTTTTTTTTTTTTTTGGTAACCAAACTTTAACAAAAGATCGATGTTCCCCGTCAATAAATCCAGTAAAGACCTTTCGTAAAGATTAAAAAAAGAAGAAATGACTTTGCGTAATCACATCTACTTCAAGTAAAGCAAAAGGGAATTTGATCATGTGAATCATGCCCTGATTTTTCAGCATTTAAAGCTAAAATGTAAAGCCTGAACTGTATTGCATTTGTGCTGTTCTTTTGAAAAACAGGTTTACTCTTCTAACCATATCTTATCGGACATTACACGGAGAAAGCTTCATGCATGGTCCCAAGTATCTTCCTAGGCTGGACCAAAAATAACAAAAGAAACGGCCAAAGCTTCAATTCAACGTGCGGAACATTTAACCATAGTTAAAGCAAGGAAGTCGATTCATCCCGAGGCTTTACTCCATTTATCATTTCTTTTAGGGATAAGTGCAATAAAAGTCCTAAAACTTGTTACAAAAATGCAATTGAGTCCTAAAACTTGTAAAAAGTATAGTCAAGTTTTAAAACTTGTCAAATAGGTTCAATTGAATCCTAAAGTTAATACCGTCAAACTTACTAACGGAAAATGCTAACATGGCCCGGATGTGGCATTTTAAATGATTTGTTTATTTTCCACGTGGCTTTTTAAAATTATTTTTTATTCATTTTTTTAAAAAAATTAGATTTAAAAACTAAAATTTATTTTTTTAACTATTAAAAAAAAGAAAAAAATGGCAGCTCCTCTGCCATCGCCACCCATCACCAGAGGGGCTAGCAATGATCATCGGCCTCAGGCAGAGGTCATTGGCTGCCACCTAACTAGGGCAAGGCCTCGTCGGCCCCAAGCGAGGGCGGAAGATCCTTGCTTGGCGCAAGAAAGGTCGCCTAGATCTGAGCCCACCAACCTTCATGGGGGTCGGCGACTGTCGCCCGCCCTGGGCAAGGCCTCGTCGGCCCGCGCCCGGCGAGGGTTGCTGACCCTTGCCTGGGGCTAGCGACCTCTGCCCAAGGCCGGCTACCATCGTTGGCCCCTTCGACAATGGGAAACCGCAGAGGAGCTACCATTTCCTCTCTCTTTTTTTAACAGTTTTTAAAAATAAACTTTAGCTTTTCTTTTTAACTTTTTAAATCTAATTTTGAATAAAAATTATGACAACCTGAATTTTTGACTTGTCCCGAATATATGAAATGGGCATCTTGTTGACGCACTTATGGTCCCTTTTTTCTGAGCTGATCACTTAGGAGTTAACTAATTTATTGGATGAAGCCGTTAAGGGATATAACCGCGGTAAAATCCCTAAAAGCTACTCGATAGGTTAGATTGACTAAAATTGTGTTCGATCGATTTTAACCATGAAATTGAATTCGCTTTCAAAATTTGGACGTTCGAGCATGTCACGGTTTATTTATAGAACGTTGTCTTGTCTTTCGACAAATTCCGTTAAATTCGGGATTTTTACGAAAAATCAATTCGGACGATTCGGAAAAGAATGGAAATTCGGATTGGCTAAATTAAAGGGGTTTTTGGCCTCCTTACTGAGTTATTTGGCGATGGGGAATTGTGGAATTGATGTGGGCTTTTTCTTTGGTAAAATTGGACATCAATTGGGAAAATTTGTGTTAAAATTGAAGCTCATTTTTAAGAAATTCGGAGCTAGGTGGGGGGTGCAACATTTGGCTTCAAATTGGAATTTTTGTGGATTAATTTGCAAGATTTAATTGGGGGACACAAGAGGATAATTATGTGGACTTTTGGGGGTAAGATATGATGAATAAGGGATATTTATCTTGACTTTTCCCCCATCCACCGGCTTCTCTTTCATTTCCCTCGGTGCTGCCCTCTCCACGTCGGTCTCTTTCTTTTCGTTCCTTCGAAGACCGTCGGCAGCTTCTGTTTTCATTTTCCTTTTTCCCGGACGCCCGCAGCTTCTTCTCTCTCTCTTGCTGTCCATCTTCCCCACCGTTCGAACGCCAGCACCTGCTTCCATTTTTCCCCCTTC
Source organism: Eucalyptus victrix (assembly GCA_016097545.1). NCBI lineage: Eukaryota > Viridiplantae > Streptophyta > Magnoliopsida > Myrtales > Myrtaceae > Eucalyptus > Eucalyptus victrix. The sequence goes on along the minus strand of CM027843.1, from coordinate 17,206,429 downwards.
TCGATCTCGTTTCCCTGCTCCATACCCCACCATCTTTGGTTCCCCTTGGTCAACCAGCGAAGCATCCCCACCAGTGTTGACTCCACTCCACCAATCCTCCTCCACGTTGAAGCCAGCTGCTTGCTTGCGTTTTCAATTTCCTTCGAAGCCCATCTGTTCACGTCGGTTCTACAGCTCCCTTCTTTCATTTTTGTTCATCCGACTCCAGCTGCTTTCCCCTCCATTTCACTGCCCTTGCCAGCCCACAGCTTCCACCGATTCTCTGCAGCAGCCCATTAACCGAGCCGCTTCAGCCCAACTTCGGTGCCAGCTCCATTTCCTCGTCCAGCAGCAGCCGAAGTCAACCCCAAACCGGTTTGTTGACTCCACTCCACCAATCTTCCTCCACGTTCCAGCCAGCGAAGCCAGCGAAGTCAGCCCATAGTTCGGCCAGAATCAAGCCCGTTTGAGCCTATTTGAAGCCCGCAAGTTCAGCTGCAGCCCCCGCAAATTTCTCAGCCCGTTAGTTGAGCTCAACGGCCCGCAACTCGGCCAGACCAGCAACTTCTTCAATTCTGGACCAAGCCCAGCAGGTTGCTGTGGGCTTGCAAGGCCTTTTTGGCCTGACCCAAGTGTCCGTTGACGCCGCCGAAAGTTTGGGTTTCAGCCGCTGTCGCGCCGTCGTCGCGGAGATCCGATTTTCGCGTTAAACCGGTGAATTTATGCACTAAACTCTTCTTAGTAGGCTAATGACGTTTAAGGGGTGTTTAGATTTAATTAATCTTAGATTAATGTAATTATTAGTTTATTTAATTAATTTATGTTAGTTAGATTAGTGATTTAGGTGGTTAGAAATTGTAATTAGTTAGTTTATTATGTGGCCTAGTAGTTAGAATAGTTAAGATAATTTAATTAGTTCGATAGGTGATTAGATTAGCAATTTTAAGCCTAAGTTTGTATTTATTGAATTAATGTGTATTTATTTAATTAATTTCAGTAATTTATTTAATTATTAATTATTTTCCGGAAATTAGACCGGATAGCCAGTGACCGGAATTTCATACTGATTGTAATGGTGTGGCTAATTTCGTAATTGAGTATGAATTGTGGAAATTGGGTAGAAACTATAATTTTGGATATTTATCCTAAAATTAAGTAATTTCAATAATTAATTAAAAATTACCAGGGCGTCAATTTACAACGCCAAAACTGTTTTCAGATACTATATAAATAGTGGGATTTTCTAAAGTAAAGATATGTAAATTTTGGCTCAGGCCGACCTTGTACCCACACACGATTATTTTATCGAGTATTATTAACGTGATGAAAATAGGTCAAGACATTATTTTTAATTGAGGAATTTAAGTGCAAAACACAATGTCCTTGGCCATGAGTGGATAATCTTTTACTGGTTAGAAGAATTCGTCATCCGCTATGTGTCGGGTGAACAATGCTTTTAGATGGAAAGCTGTCTTGAGGTAGACGTTATCGTGCTCGATGGGGCGAGACGACGCTTAGCTATGTGATGAATAAATCCGCTATGTGACAGATAAATCTGCTATGTGATGGATAAATCCGCTATGTGACAAATAGATTCGTTGTATGTCAGTTAAATCCGCTATGTGACGGATAATTCTGCTGTATGTCAATTGGATCTGCCATGTAACAGTTAGGTCGTGCTCATGTGACCGTAATTACTTGAAATACATGATTGACAAAGGTGTGGTGATTGGTAGAGATGTGATTTCAGACATTCCAATTGGTGTGTGAATTTGCTATATATACGTGAGCATTTGAGTTGATATGCTTGATTATGAGACAAAATTATATGGGACGTGTCACAATGGTTTAGCTTTATAATCGTGACCCTTGTGATTAATTGAGTTGATGAGGTATCTCAATTGATATATGCATTGATTGTATGCATTGTGATATAAACTGTGCTGACATATATGAAAGAACTGAGGCAAGGTAGGTTTTCTGCTTTAATTATGTGGTTAAGTGGTTAGGATGCCTCTAGGCATATTACCCTCTTAATTGGAGTTTAGAGCATGAACTCGCTGAGATTTACATCCCACCCCGTCATGGTCTCATTTTTCAAGGCCGTAGAGTGGAGGGTCTAGAGTTGAGCTAAGATGATCTGAAGTGTAGGTCAGATAGGACAGCTTCTTTTGAGAGCCGGTTTGTTGAAGTCTTTTTGGTTATAGACTTTTGTACTCGACTCAATGTACTTAAAAGCATGTTTTGTTTGAGAATCTATTGTCATGCCTTTTGATCTCAAGATAATTACTGTCAGGGGATTTGTTATTCGCTTCCCCGTGTGCAATAAAATGCAAGGGTCGACGACTCATCCTGGGAAGTCACAAAATTTTATCAATCACTAGGGGATGGACACGCACTCGAGGATCGGGGCGTGACAAAAATAATAATTCAAAAAGCCACATGGAAAATGAAAATTTATTTAAAATGTTATGTTGATGCCACGTCAACATTTTCCTTTAGTAAGTTTGACGGTGTTAACTTTAGGACTCAATTAAACCAATTTAACAAGTTTTAGGACTTGATTGCAATTTTTACAAGTTTTAGGATTTTTATTGCACTTATCTTCTTTTAATAGAGACCATACTTAGAATTATATCAATCATAGTTTCTTGACCGCCGAATAACCTGTGCGGCACCTAATGAGCAAACAACACCAAACTAACCCTCCTTTTATAGTTGTTCTAGAGAACAATTTGATGAATAATTTTCTCAAATTGGATTGTATCACGTTCAGTTAGCTTGGGTGTTTGGTCCATTAAGCAAGATAGCATATCATTTTAGGCTCAACAATTGGTTTCGATTTGCCATAGTTTCATCAGGAGAGTGGCATCGACTCTTAACTAGTTTGTGCATAGAAAACTTACCCCGTCTTCAAAGCACTATAGAGATGTATTTGTTCCATCATATAACTCCTTACACTAAGGCTGCGTTTGTTTTCATTTCTTTTTTCTGTTTTTAAATAGCTTTTTTGTTTTTTTGTTCATGGGAACAAAAAAGGAACAGAAACGCGTTTGTTTGCGTTTTTGTTCCAAAATTATTTTTTTGTTCTCAGAAACATATTTGGAATAGAAACAAGAAATAAAAAAAGAGTTGTTTCTTGTTTTTGGAACACATTTTAAGAACAAAAAAGGAACAAAAACATCTCCTCTTGTGTTTCTTTTCTGTTTCTTGCTCAGCCATTCGAACACACCTCTCCTCCTGCATCTTCTCCACCGTCGTCTTCTCCGGTGCCTCCCACTCTCCGGCGCCGACAGTCGCCTCTGTCTTGAGACCATTCGGTTTCTCCACCGTCATCCTCTCCGGCGCCAACAATCGCCTCTGTCTCGAGACCATCAGGCTTCTCCACTGTCGTCCTCTCCGGCGTCGACAGCCGTTGCTCCTTCACCAGGTGAACCTGCTCACTGCTCCTCCTTCACCGATTGACGAGGGCTTTGGCAAGAGCCACCCCTCGCAGATCTGGGCGATGGCTGCTCGAAGCTCGAGCATGAGGGCTCGCTCGAGCCAGCGCTTGCCCAAATCTATGAGACACTTGCTCGAGCGAGCCTCGCAAATCTGGGCAAACGTTGCTCGCCAGATCTGCAGCAACGGCTCGTCTGCTCGCTCGAGATCTGGACCAGCACGCTCGCCCAGATGAGTAGCTCGCTTGAGCGTTTGCTTGCAACGAGCAAAGCAGTGAGCATTTGCTCGCTTGCTTCTCTGCTTGCTCGTTGATGCTCATGCTTGAGCGAGTAGAGCAGTGAGCGTCTACTCGCTACTCACGCTCGAGTGAACAGAGCAACAAGCGCCTAATGATATTGATTATCAAACTTGTTGAAGATCTTTGGATTGTGTTGCAACTAGGAGGGATTGATGCATAGGTGGATGCATCATAATACTATTAATTCCTATATTAGTGTCAATCCTGTTGATCAAACAATAAGGTAACATGATTGTATAAATGACACATTAAACAGAGAGAGTATTTGTGACATCCCGATTTTTCTAATTCTATTTTTAGCTGATTGAGGCGAGCATTTCATATGTGCATATAGTTTGTCTCTCTGAGTTGGCCACTCATGAGAGGACTTGCCTATTGGACGAAGCAATTAAGGGATTTTAACGCGTCAAACTTGGGGACTGATCACCCTCAGGTCGGATGCAAGAAAATTTCCCTGAAAGCTACCCGGTAGGTTAGGCGTGCTGAAATCGCACCAGGTTGAATTCAACCGTAAAAATTGGGATTGAATTTAGAAGTTGGAAGCCCGGTTATGTCACACATCTTATTAGGATCATGGGATAATTTTGTGGATTTTAATTGGACTCAATCAGAAGAGAATTGAATGGAATTAAAGAAATTAATGTACAAAGTTTCATGCCCCGGCGGAAAAATAAAATGGACCCATTGGAAGAGGTTGTGGAGGATTGGGTGAGTGGATTGTGAGGTCATCTTAGGTCATGGTGGGCCACCTTGATTGGATGAAGGAAAAAAAAAAGAGAAAAAGAAAAGGGAAAAGAAAAAGAAATGGCCCCCCTTCTCTCTCCTTCCTCTCTTCTTCCTCCCTCTCATCGACTCCCTCTCTCCCGATTTCTTCTTGCTGCTGGACGAAACCGAGCAGACCAGCGGAGCCGAAGAAGCTGCCGGACCTCACGCCTTCGCCCGTCCACTCGTCGTTGCTGCCGCCCCACACCGCCTGCGCCCGCTTGCCGGTCAGCTCGTCTCCCCACTCCGCCTCAACCCGTGTCCCCAGCAGATCTGAGAACCCCGAACTAGTGGAGCCGAAGAGGTCGCACGCCTCCGCCGTTCACCACCGCCGCACGCCGTTCGCCTTCGACGCCCGTCCGCACGCGAGCTGCTCCGCCCCTCCCGTTCTTGCTTCGTCCGCCACCAGCCGTCGTCCCTCCACCGTCCAGCCGCCCGTTCGTCGTCGCCAAGGCCGCTGGAGGCCCGCCTGGCCGCCGTGAGCCACCGCCCGAGCTGCCGCCCCTCTCCTTCACCCATTCCGACCCAAACCAACGCCGGATCCGCCTCCTCTAGCCCCAAATCAGCAGTTGCAGAAAATGGGTATGGCAGCGGACATTTGGCCCGTTTTGGCCACCTTCCCGAGCCCGGATGCTCAGCCCGCCTTGAGGAAAGTCGATCCTCGCATCGTCCTCGTCGTTTTGGTCCGCTCGGCTCGCTAATCCGGTGAGTTTAGCTCACTAAACCTTGATTAGACGATTAATTATGCCCTAAGTGTGCTTAGTCTAAATTAAGCAAGTTTAGGTGGTTAGTTTAGTTTACTTAATTGTGATTTAGATTAAGATGTTTGTTTAATTTAAAGCATGTTTAATTAAAGGCTAAGAGAGTTTATTTAATAATAAACCTTGATGTGACACAATATGTTTTACTTTTGATTTATTTAAATGTTTCGAAATTCTGGAATTTATAATATTATATTATATTCCGAAATTATTAAAATATTATTTAAAAAAAAGGAAAAATTATTTTTGACCCCGATTGCTCAGAATTTCGTGCCGATCGCTGCTGTGTGTTCGGATTTTGAAATTGATGGTTGGATATTATAAATTGAGCGTGGATGACGAAAAATATGGATATTATTATTAAATTAATTTTCGAAATAAATTTAATTATTTATTAAATTCCGAAAATTTCATCGGACCTTGTTCTCTTAGAATTTCGTGCTAATCGCCGCTATGCATGTACAATTGGAGTTTGATGATTCATTGTGGCAAATTGAGTGTGATTGCAATAGATAGGGATTCTTTATACAATCACAAGTGTCGAAATTGATGGGAGATTGGCCGTGATTAACCACCTATTAGAGGTCGTGCCTAGTGAGGCCGTGATGGACCACCTATGAGAGGTCGTACCTAGTGAGGCCGTGATTGACCACCTATTAGAGGTCGTGCCCAGTGAGGCCGTGATGGACCACCTATGAAAGGTCGTGCCCAGTGAGGCCGTGATGGACCACCTATGAGAGGTCGTGCCCAGTGAGGCCGTGATGGACCACCTAATTAAAGGTCATGCCGATTGGGACCGTGATTGCCACTGGTTGTTAAACCTTCCTGTAGGGTCGTGATTAAGAGCAATGATTGATTTGCTGAATTGACATGTAATCGGCCAAGTCGATTGATCGCTGACACGATCCAAGTGGTTGAATTTTTCTGATGATATGATTGTGCCATGGTTGTTTGGTTATCATAATTGTACGTGATTGAATTATATAAATTGTGTTAACCTGCAGATGAAGGCTAATGCGAGGTAAGTCTTCTGTGTGATGTGGCTAGGTTACCCGGGACGTATTTTCTTTCTAATAGGGGTTTAAGGGGTTGAACTTGCTGAGATATTGTCTCATCCCGGTTTTGGGATTAAAATTTCAGGTCCCTGGTTGACGGAGCAGCTAGATAGCTTTGGTTAGCCTTGAGGAGTTGCGGAGGTGAAATCAGGAGGATTGGAGAACGTGTCCAACTTGTAGGTCGTAGGGCAATTCCTTTTTAAGAGCCAGTCTTTTGTATACTATTGGCCGTAGACCTCTGTTTGTAATTCTGTTGAATTATGAAAGTGTTATGTGGTGATTTTGCTCTCTGCTTTTCTATCCCGTATTTTATTGACAGGGGTTTTATAATATGCTTCCGCATGTGCATTAAATATTTGATTGGGTCAACGACTTAACCTGGGACGTCGCATTTGAATGACCATGGTGGGATGTTGACGCGTTCGAGGTTCAGGGCGTGACAGTATTGTTTGATGACTAACAAGTATGTCGTTCCTTAAGTAAAAGTTTAGAATATCCCAAAATTTTAGATTGCATGGAAGAGTCCCAGTTGAAAAAACACCTAATTGTAAATTGTCATCACATTATGTGATTACTAGGGTACTCTTTTTGGGAGCTTAGGCAACATAAACCAAATTGGGTTCTTACATATATTGACAAGATAATCATTGGATAAAATAAATGTAATTATAAGAAGCGAGTCAATTTTTCAAAGGATTTTTTTGCCAAAATAGGCTTCGTACAGTGATTTTTGGCAATGATAATGTCCGTCTCCATCATTTGATTTTTGTTGCAATGTGGAATTAAAACTTATCCTGTATTGTGGAAGCCTCTTGCATATTTGCACTCATTTTGGTGACTGTTTCCTTCTCTTTTCCTTGTTTCTCACTCTATCTCAATTAGTTGTCTCCTTCCTAGGTGAACAATACTGGTGTTGGTGGATCCATTATCGACGCTGATGCTTTAAGAACTTCGGTGGATCCATCCAAAGTTCCGCCTTGCCGATGCCAATCCACGAAGACATATTCTTTTTCCCTTGCTCTGTCCACAATTTGCCAGTCCCTGCCACATAAATTGCAATTTGCTGACTTTGGAAACAGTTTTCAGCATGCTAAGGTTGGCCTTTCAGCTTCTTTTTTCATTGTCTTAATCTTAGAGATCTTATAATTTAGTTGGACCATGCACAAAATAGGATAGGGTATACGGATCCATATAGGTTACTATGCTGATTTTGTGTATGGCGTGTAGTTCTTATGGTTTTATGTTATTGATTTAATTCATAACTCATGTGATGCTCAACCGGTCGAATATTCAATGGCATCTGAGAGACACTCATTCAATGCAAAATAGACGGAGTCTGTAACCAATATACTTATCGGTTTATTGGTGGATGAAGTAAAAAAGGGAAACCGCACCTCTTTCACTTTCAACAAAGCGGGGTGGAGGAATGTACAGTCTGAACTCAGTAGATAGACAGGATTCCAATTTACCATGGTACAGCTGAGGAACAAGATAAACAAACTATAAAACAGTATGACAGTTTTCACAAACTCATTTCTCAGTCTGGATTTGGTTGGGATAATGTGAACAAAAGAGTTGTTGTCGATGATTCAAGTATATGGAAATCTCATATCAAGGTATTTCTTAACTTTGTGGTCATTTTGATATCATTACATATGTCAATTTTAAAATGTATGATTATATTGCTGAAATGTCATTATTGTGAAAATTGTAGGATAATGTCGAGTGGGCAAGATTCAGGAAGAATGGATTTCCTCAGTATCTTGAGCTCTGTATTGTTTTTGGTGGTACATATGCTACTGGGGATCACACCATAGGAAGTGCTCAAGATGTGAATGTGTCGGATGATGATGACAATGGTGATGACAATCTAGGTGGTGACAATAGTGGCGGCGATCCAAATGGTGTTAATGCAAGTGGTGACTATGATGGTAGCAATGCAAATGATTTCATTGGACACCACAGTGATGACAGATTTTTTACAACAAACGATGCTGGAACTTCAGTTCGGGAAAAACACAAATTGGATAGAACTCCAAATAGTAAGCGAAGAAGAAAGAGTAACCAATCCGATATTGCTGAAACTTGCAGAGCCATACAAGATTTTCTGAAAGTTAGGTCATCAAGTCAATTTGGTGGTGGCTCTGCGAGCTCAGGGACTACACAACCACCTGTAGACCATTTCTCCGTATCTGCTGTGGTCCAGATTCTACTAAGTATACCCGAGATAAAGCAAGATGTTTATAATAAAGTAGTGGAATGAACATGCGGCAGTTGTGAATGGAGGGAGGCTTTCATTATATCCACACCTGCAAGGAGGATTGGACTTCTTCAATTCCTTTAGTAGATGTTTGGAAATATATTATGAATTGCATGGAGTTTCATTAGACTGTATAACTTATATTATCTATTAATTTTTAGTTTATTCAAATATGATTAGTGTTGAGACTCTTGTACTTATATGTAATGTCATATCTTACTGAGATTTTATGACTTATGTTATTGATTGTTATTAGGATGTGTTTTCAAAATCTATATTGATGTTTTGGTCATTTTTGTGATTGTATAGGTACTATGGAAGGGGGATCAAATAGTGTGTCTAATGAGCAGGTACAACTAGTTGAACAATTCTTGGGTGATGAGATTAACATATTTGTAGCGTGGTTCTGCTTAGCTGCGATGGACACGTCCTTACATACGAGAAAACCTATTAGGGACAGTCAATTATCAGGAGTAGAATGAATAAGGGAGATTGTTCATGGATATTCAGATAGGATATATGAAGCATTTAGGATTGAGAGATATGTTTTTCTGAATTTATGTGACTTAATGAGGGTAAGGGGTTGGTTGAAAGATGGTCGATATATTCAAATAGATGAACAAGTTGGGATATTCTTAAGTGAGGTTACTCACAATAACTCAAATAGAGATTTATGTGAGAGATTCCAACATTCAGGAGAAATGATCAGCAAGTATTTCAACAAAATGTTGAAAGCAATGATTAAACTTTCAAAGGAGATAATCAAACCACCGTCATTTGACATCATTCCACAAGAAATTCTTATTGATCCTAGTCATAAATACTACTTCAAGGTATGATTTTTATATTGATTTTATACCGTCAAATACATGTAGTTGATAATCTTATATGATATTAGATTGTTAATATATTGACAGGGCTGCGTAGGTGTTATGGATGGCACCCATATAGATGCTACCGTCTCTGTGTCTTAGCAGATTCTATTTAGAGGTAGGAGTGGAAGAACAACCCAAAATGTGCTATGTATTTGCTATTTTGATATGAAATTTACTTTCGTGTATGCTGGATTGGAAGGATCTATCAACGATTGTCGAGTGCTTTCAGCAGCACTCGAAAATCCTCAACTGCAATTTCCTTGACCACCACCTGGTACTTACTTTGTTTATGAAGACAATTTTATGATTATATATTATGGTTGAATATCACAACTAATTTATATATATCATGTTATAGGAAAATATTACGTGGTAGATTCGGGTTATGCAGCACTTCCAGGATTTTTAACTCCATTTAGAGGCGATCGGTATCATTTAAGCGAGTATAGAGGGAATGGGGGACGACCAAGGACAGCAAGAGAATTGTTCAACAAAAATCACACTTCACTAAGAAATGTAATTGAGAGGTCATATGGGGCATTAAAGAATCGCTTCACCATTTTGAGACAAATGCCTCCATTTACAATTCAGAAGTAAGAACTTGTTGTAATTGCTTGTTGTGCTCTCCATAATTACATTCATGATCAAGATGCGATGGATATAAATTTTTCCCTATATGGAGATCCGGAGTATCCATGCGGACCTACAGAAGTGGAGATTGCAGATGATACATTGCATGATGCACCTGGAATAAACATGCTTAGGACAAGGATTGCAAATAAAATGGCGAGGGATCATAATATGCCTGAGATTTCATGACTTTGTGTTTTCAACTTTTGTAATTTTGTTTTTAAGTACTCACTTATCAAATTCAATGTGATGAAGTTGAACAATGAACTATATTACTTCATTATTGTGATGTTATGTATGAAAGGGTCTAGAGATCTATAAGATATTCTTCTTTTAGCTAGCTCTTATTGTACAAATTTTACTTACGAAATTTTGTTCTAGGTATGCACATGACTATGTTCAGAATGTTTGTCTTCACCCACCATGAACAAAATTAAATTGATGAGCATTTCATTAGAGTGATAATGCAATACGAAGTTTACACTTTATTGAAAAAAAGGCACGTGAGAAAAATTTGGTACAAAGTTTATTTATAAAATTTTCTTCAAAGTATGCACTTATAATCATGTTCAGAATGTTTGACTTTACTCACCATGAACAAAATTAAATTGATGAGCATTTTATGATAATGAGAATTCAAAACCAAGTTTACACTTTATTAAAAAAAAAAAAAAAGCAATTGGAAACATTTTGGTACAAACTTAAAAAATTTTCTTCCAAGTAAGCAAATATGATCATGTTTAGAATGTTTGTTTTCACTTAATATGAACAAAATTAAATTGATAAGCATTTCATGAGAATGATAATTCAATATCAAGTTTACACTTTATTAAAAAAAAACACTTGAAAAAAAATTGGAACATAAATTTTGTGCAGTTACCAAACGTGTTTCTGTTCTTTTTCTATTCTAGAAACATAAATTTTATATAGTTACCAAACGCATTTTTTTGTTCAAAAATTATTCCTTGGAACAGAAACACTTTTTTTCTATTTCTGTTTCCTGGAACAATTTTTAAACAAAAACGTTACCAAACGCACTCTAATCATCCTGACGCCACTCTCACAGGCTAATTGTATTCATTTCCTTTACATCACTCACTCTTCATTAGATAACCCTAAGCTCCACTCATAGAGGTTCACGAGTACAAGAGAATCATGAATCGTGGTCCCAAGCATCTTCCCAGGTTGGACCAAAACTAACAAAAGGAGAGGACAAAGCTTCAATGAAACGTACGAAACATTTAACCATAATCGAAGCAAGGAAGTCGATTCATCCCCAAGGCTTTACTGCATTTATCATTTCTTTCAAGTGACCAGACTTAGGGCTATATATCAATCGCACAAAACCCAAATAACAGCATTTTCCCAATCTTTCCTAAAACCAGTGTTATATTTTCTCTAGAGTTTATATCCGTAATGGGCCTGATGGCCGTGACGACCGCCGACAGGACCATGCCGCCCTCCATGCAGAGGCTGATCAAGGGTGGAGGTCGGAGCATGATCACGATGTCGGACGACAACGTGATGATGAAGCAGGCCATGGAAATTCACGCCCCCGATCGCAGCGAGTTCGACATGATGCCACTCCTCTCTATCATCGACGGCTTCCTCAGCCGTGCCACAGAAGTAAATAGACGAGGAATGATCTCTCTTCTCCGCCTTTTTGCGGTGACCTGGAGTCAAATGCTTATGACGCAATTTTTAAAATATTTTTAAAATTTTCTGAATTTTTAATAATATTTTTTATTTTCTTTGTTTTCCCTTTTTTTGTTGTGCAAAGTCCGGTGAGAGTCAGTGAGGAAAGAAATAAAAGAAAAGAACAGCATCAAAAAATTTATAATTTTTTTTAGAAAATTAAAAAAATGTAAAAATTATCCATGTTAATATCGGCCATGCCATGTAGGACAATTAGTGCCCACCTTAGACTGCCAACCAAAATTAATTGGAATAACTGTTTTGACAAATTATTAAAATATTTATGATTAAATTGATCAAATTAAAATATTTATGATTGAATTAGTATTTGCACAATAAGTAAAGGATTTTTTTTTTTTTTTTTGTAACCTTCTCAATAACTGCGATCCTATCAATAATCCAATAAGGACTTTTCATAAAGATTAAAAAAGAAGAGGAAAGGACTCTGCCCAGTCGCATCTACTTCAAGTAAAGCCAAAGGGAGTATTATTATTATATAAAATGATATACCCTGATTATATGCAAACGATGACTAAATCACACTTCACCTGCACTGTTCTTTTGAGCAACAGGTTTACTCTCCCCAGTAACATCTCATCCGTGTTCATTATTTAATTATTAGAAGAAATTAATCAGAATTCCACAAAAATCACTTTCTGCTTCGGACATTACACGGAGAAAAGCTCCCCACATGGTCCTGAGAATCTTACCAGCAGGGCAAAGTGTAAAAAAGAGAGGCCAAAGCTTCGATTTAACGTACAGAACATTTAACTACAGTTGAAGCAAGGAAGTCGATTCATTCCAAGGCTTTACTCCATCTATCATTCCTAGGGCTGTATCAATCGCACAAAACCCAGACCACAATATTTTTCCTATCTTGCCCAAAACCATAGTGTTAAATTTTTTCTAGACCCCATATATGCCATTGTGGCCACGACGACCATGGGCAAGATGATGCCGCCCGCCGTGCAGAGGTTGATCAAGGGCGGGGATCGGAGCATGATCGCGATGTCTGGCGACTACGTGATGATGAAGCAGGTCCAGGAGACGCACCGCCCCGACGGCATCGAGGTTAACGTGAAGCGGGTCCTCCAAATTGTCGAGGACATCCTCGAACACGCTACCTTGAATGCTGACACTAGTGCCTCCGCGGTAATGGAGGGGGAATGATGCTTTTTGTCTGCCCTTTCGTGTTGACCTGGAATCAAACGCTTGGAAAGATTTGTTCATTTTAATAGCGCTCAGCATTTCTCCGACGAAGAATGAGCAACATCACGACAAGACAATAATCAATCTCAAGTGATAAATTCTTCTTATGAGTTTCATAATCTCTCGTTTCTAATTCTAAATCATGCATGCTTGGCTCTTGATGTTCACAGGGATCACCAGTGCACGGGGAAATCGTGAACGACATACTCGAGGAGAACAGGATTATCGATCAGGTTTTCGACAACATAGTTTACGAACAAATTTTACGTTCCGCTTGATCGATTTCAAATACTGCCTCGATATTAAATGAAAGCAATCAATTATTTGTTTGAAAATCAAGTCCTTTTACTGACATTTTCTAGCCGGCAATCGACCCTCAGCTAAACTTGAAAGCACTGACTGGGGTCGACGATCACGCGAACACACTCGCCGTATTCAATATGCTCGCCCACTTCTCGTGGGATGCCAAGCTGGTACTGACCATGGCGGCCTTGGCCTTCCACTACGGCGAGTTCTGGCTCTTGGCCCAGGCCCGCTCTTCCAACCAGCTTGCCAAGGCGATGGCCATGCTGAAGCAGATGACCTCGATCATGGATCACTTGGGCGAACTCAAATCCCGGCTGGACGTGCTCAACAGCCTCATCTGGGCCATGCTTGAAGTCACGAGGTGCGTCGTGAAACTCAAGGAGCTTCCCTCAGCTTACATCTCCAGCGAAGTCCCCGCGTTGTCAGACGCCATGGCCCATGTCACAACTGCTGTCTACTGGACCATAAGGAGCGCTGTGGCTTGCGCTAGCCAGATCACCAACCTCACAACCTTTGGCTACGAGTATGCACTCTGGAGCCATTTCGATTTCTCCACTCGTAACATAGATACAAATCATTCTATAGCTAATGGATTAACAACAGAGTTAATCATATTACTGGAAGTAAATCTATGAATGATGATTTATATAGATGCCTCCTGCAAGAAATCAATAACGCAAAAGTGAGAATTTGCAGGTACATAGCATCCACAACTGAGGCATGGGAGCTGTCAACCTTAAATCACAAACTGAAGAACATATATGAACATTTGCAGAAGCAAATTGACATATGTAACCAATACATAGGTAATCAATTAGCCACTGATCTATATAAACCCTCTTATTTCCTATGTAGTAATTGAAGAGAAAGAAACCTTTTTCGAGAAAGGCTTAAATGAGTTTATGGTGATGCAGAGGAAAAGCAGTATCTCGAAGCCTATCAGACCCTCCTGAATCTCTTTGAAACCATCCACAATGACAATATGAAGATCCTGAAGGCTCTGATTTATCCCAAGGATGATATTCTGCCTCTTGTCGAGGGCAACTCAAAGAAAAGGGTTCGATCTCTTTGGCCAGTCTCACCATTATGCAACATCCATGAACCCTTCAGATCAAAAATGATTTGACCACGATTGTCTGTTCTGGGGGTGTTTGGTTCAGCTTTCCCAAGGGGCTTTGAGCCCCCAAAGCCTCTTAGGAAAAATATATGGGTGTTTGGTTCGGCTTTTAAAGGCTACTTGGCAAAATGTTTGCCTTTGGAATGCTGATGGGTGAATTAATGAATTTTTGCTGATTGCCCATTTTATCCTCAAAATTTTATTAAAAGTCCAGTTTTACCCTACCCAAAACAAAACCCTACCTTTCTCTCGACGCTCTTTCCTCTCTCCTCTGTTCTGCAGTTCATCACGCGAAGGCTCTTTTCCTTTCGTCAATTCTCGCAACATCTGCTCTCGCCGATTCTCGCAGCATCGCCTCCACTCTCGCCGCCTCTTTTTCTCTCCTCTCTCTTCTAGCTGGTACGCCTCTCTCTCTCTCTCTCTCTCTCTCTCTCTCTCTCTCTCTCTCTCTCTCTTTCCTCCCTCTTTACTTCCTTTTCGTTGCTGGATGGTAAACGGATCTGCCTATTATCGGTCTTCTTGGTTTGTTCCCTCTCTCTCTCTCGCACACACCCGATCCCTCTCTCTTTTCTCCCCCTGTTCTTGTTCATCCGTTCGGGTGTTTGTTCAATTTCGATTCGTGGGTATGATTCTGTTTTTCTTGGGTCTGCGCCGGAACAGCGTGATTGGGGTCGGACCAGCGTTGTTTGATGATGCGATAGCTCCTGGTTTTTCAGATACAAGGAGAGAGCGACTGAAGTCATTTCTTAGGCTAGCCACGTTCAACCTCTCTCGTGAAGTCGACAAGGTATATCTGGTTTCCTTTTCTGTCTCCTGAGAATAGAATTCGAGTGAGTAACACAACAAAAGTCAACTTTTGGTTCTTCCTTCACTATGCGCATGTGGGGCAGTTCATGGCGTTGATCAACATAAATGTGTTGTTGGATAGCCTGGATAATGTAGTTAATCTGATACTCTTTGAAGCTCAGTAATGAGGCTCTGGTGTTTGCAATGGAAGCATGTTGCTTATGGCTTTCAGCAGCAGTCATTGTTCTGTCTAATCTGTTATTTCTTGAATATGGTGTACTCAATGGAAAGAGTAGGATGAGCCAGTCATGCTATTTGGTTAACGAGTAATATTTAGCGAGTCCTTGACCGAGGTGACATCTCCAAATTTGTGTATGGACAGACAAACTCGAGATCCTAATTTCAATGATTTAGATTATATGTTTCCACCCCCACTTTTGGATGCCCTTATGCTATCCGTCTATAGTAGCACTTCTTTCTCCCCCCTTTCCTCTCTTCCATTCATGGCATGCAGTGTAGAAAGGCATGTAAGTCGATTCTGGTGCTCAACTGGAAGGGAGGAACTTGTGTTAAGCGAGAAAGAGTTCTAAATACTACATCTCAATGAGAAGTTTGATTGCCTTTGGCCAGTCAATCTGCTGAAGTATTTGCTGAGTTAATAACATGGTGGACCCTGTTGGCGAAAGCTTTAACAAAATTTCTAAGACACCTATGTTTTAAAATTATTCATTCAAAGCAAGGATCCTCAAGGTTTCATGGCTCCTTGCCCCTACTTTCATTACCGGACATAATGCATTTATATGCTCTTCTGTGTGTGGGAGATGTTCTTCCCTTGCTACTTGTTTCTTTGCATAAAGAATGAGTCTTTCAACTAGCTGGATTAAGTGCCATGTAGGGTTGAGTTAGATGAATCGCACATCATAGCCCTAATATGGACTCGGAAAATTCTTTGCTTATTGATTATTGATTCAGATGCAAGAGCCAGTGTTGAAGCTGCATTAGTTAGAAACACACTTGAGAAGCAGAAGACAACAACCCACTTGCTCGGCTATCTCATGTGATGGTGATGTAGTGGAACGTCCCCATAAAAAGATAAACATATTTTCTTCCTCTTCCTCAATGAGCATTTCTGAACACGAGAGTCGTGATCGACTTCAACCAAGTGAAAATGTACTTATTCTTCTGGTTTCTTCTTTTCTTCTCTTGCTTTCATATCCAAAATAAGAAATCTAACCAATTCTCTTATGTGGACTTTGTTCTATTCTGAGTCTTAATCCGACACAGGGTTCTGCTGGTAAAAACAACGAATCAAAATTTTCTCAAACAGATTTGGTAGAAAAGGATAAAGTTTGTGCTATTGAGACAAGGTCTGCTCCATGCCAAAGGCAACAAACGTCCAAGGTCCAGTTACTTTCTATCTTGCAATTTTTCTCAGTATGGATTTTTTTTTTCTTACATTTTATGAATCTTCTCGTGTTTTGTTAAGTTTTCGAAATATTTTACACCAAGAACTAGCATGAAGGAGTAGGTGGGCCTAAGGTAGACCTGCCAGACATTCACAAGAGTCCTCTTTGTAATTAAGTTTCACACTTCCTGAGCAGACTGTCTCTCACTTTCACCTCGTGAAATTTAGATGGTCATTGACTTCTTCCTCCCCTCCACCTTTGTTCTCTTTTGTTTTTCATCCTTAAGTTTGGGATAGGCCCTAGGAGGTGCTCCTGATAGCACATGAATAAGAAAAGTAAAACAGAGGATGAGGGTAATCTTTGTTTAATAGTATCTGTTTGTCCTAAATGTGTGGTATCAATACCGATACCTGTGATCGTGATGAACTTTAATATTTTGAAACTGCAAAGTGGCTGAATGATGTTTATACTTGCTTTGGTTGCTTATTAGAAGTTTTTTTAAGATGGCCTCTAACGGGGATACTGGAAATGCCATTTTCAGGCCAGTGACCCGTAGAGAAAAGATACAGCTTCAGAAACTAATTCAGAACCTACCGTGAGACAATCTTGTACGAGTGGTGGGAATTCCCATTGGTGAATGGGTTGGATAGATGGCGATCCCCCTCTGCACAGTATTACAGCCACCAATTGCAAAGTCCCGTATAGATTTTTTGATGCGGAATTACGTATTACTACTGGGACAATACTTTCAATCTTTCGAGTTTGATTCAAAGGGATTACTATAATTGTACCAGGTCATACGTGCATGATGCAGCACGAAGCGCAATGTCTTTGAGCATAGTTTTGAAGACTTTATCTTGAGACCAGCAATGCTAGTAAATCGAGCTGTATAAATAAATCGATGTTTCAAATGTTGTGATTCCTCCGACCAAAAAAAAAAAATGCTATGATTCCGATTTGATGGTGGGGCGCTATACTATTCTCATCCGGAGCATCGGCGATGCAAAGTTTGTAATGAGAAATCTGGTTAGGATGGGTCCAAATTATGCTTGTTTTTCACAATAGATGTATTGAACGATGAAGCTCTCTGTTCCTTTGAAGACTTGCAAAACAAAGTGAGTTGTAAGAATTTAGGGGTGAACATAGTTTGTGTGGGTGGTTTTCACCTTGGAATCAAGAACCGTCTACCAAGCACTGCTTCTGAAAAATGATACCGGAAATTGTCCGAGGAATCGGGCAGGTTTATGGAACTGGTCCCATGTGGAAAGTTCACTTTTTTTATATCATTTTTATCTTCCGACAATCAATAGCCCAACTTTTTATCAATACACTAGAATGATAATTGATTAACGAAGATGATTAATAATGCAATAATTTAAAAATATATATATATTCAAAGTTAAAAACAAACCTAAAAGAACTTTAGGCTAAAAGTTAAGTTTTGCATTTAATTTATAATCAAATTCTTTTAATATAATTTTTAAATAAATTTGCTAATATGTATCTTTTATATTACTCTCAACATGAAAATGTAAAATGTTATATACTTATTGTTTTTTTCTTGCAATTTTAAAAATACTAAAACTAAAACACTTAATTTGGTCATACCAAATGGCTTTTCAAATACAAGTTTACCAAACAGTTTTGCATTTCCCTAAAGCACTTTTCAGTTTTAGTTTACCAAACAGCCTAGCATTTCGGAAAATCCCTTTATCTCAAAGGTATTTGCATTCTCCCAAGGGCATTTCCCGAAAGCTGAACCAAACGGGCCCTCTATCCTGCGACATCCAGGTCAACATCGAAGTCCTGAGGAGGAGGAACGTGTTGCTGCTGATCTCGGGGCTAGACATCTCACAGGACGAGCTGTCCATCCTGGAGCAGATGCACAGCGAGTCCAAGTTGCACGCGACGCAGCATGAGATCCACCAGTATGAGGTGGTGTGGATCCCTATGGTGGACTGCTCCGTCAAGTGGACTGACCCAATGCAAAAGCAGTTCGAGGCCCTGCAGTCCACAATGCCGTGGTATACCGTGTACCACCCAAGCCTGATCGACGAGGCAGTGATCCGGTTCATCAAGGAGAAGTGGCACTACAGGAAAAAGCCCATCCTGGTATTGCTTGACCCTCAAGGCAAGGTTGTGTGACCCAACGCCATTCACATGATGCGGATTTGGGGAAGCAACGCCTTCCCTTTCACTACACTGAGAGAGGAGGCTCTTTGGAAAGAAGAGAAATGGAGGCTTGAGCTTCTTGTGGATGGCATGGATCCAACAATTGTGAATTGGGTAACTCACTATCATCTCAAGTTAGCATTTTTATCATATTAATTTAATGGTCTGTGACATTAAGATCTTCATTTTTTTCCCTCATCAGATCAGAGATGGCAAGTTCATATTCCTGTATGGTGGCGATGACATCGAGTGGATCCGCAAGTTCACCACAGCGGCACGCCAGGTCGCGCAGGCTGCAAGGATCCCCCTGGAGATGGTCTATGTGGGCAAAAGCAGCAAGCGAGAGCAAGTGCAGCACGCGATCGTGACCATCGACGAAGAGAAGCTGAGCTACACCTGGCAGGACCTGGCCATAGTGTGGTACTTCTGGACACGGATCGAGTCAATGCTCTTCTCGAAGATCCAGCTCGGGAAGGTGGACGAGGACGACCCCATGATGCAGCAGATCAAGAGGCTGCTCAGCTTCGACAAGGCCGGTGGGTGGGCGGTACTGAGCAAGGGGTCAAGCATCACGGTGAATGGGCACGGAACCACGGTCCTGCCGGCGCTGCTGGAGTACGACCAGTGGAAGGAGCACGTCTCGACCAAGGGCTTCGACGTGGCGTTCAAGGAGCACCACGACAAGATCCACAACGAGACGCAACCTTGCTGCCGGTTTGAATTCTCGATCATGATGGGAAGGATCCCGAAAAGCATGCGGTGCCCGGAGTGCCAGAGACTCATGGAGAAGCTCACCACCTTCGTCTGCTGCCATGATGATGCTGTTCCCACCACCTATGAGTGATCAATAATCAAATGCCTTTATATGGAGGAGGGATATATGAATGTCTTGCGGGACATAATAAAAAGCCATGTGTGTGCTTGAATTTCCTTGCTTTGATTTGCGTTTGGAGTGTGAAGGATGATGTCCAATGATCAACATCTGATGTTTGAGACTAAATAAGAATAGAATGTGAACCTCTTATGAGTTCTTTGTCCCCTCACAATTTTGCTCTCCCTCTTCTCCTCCCATCTTCTATGATTATGGTCTTCCATGAATTGTCATTATCATTGGTGAAAAATATCCTAAATCTATTACACTTTGACCAATTCAATATGAAATCATTTAATGTTACTAATTGAGTTCTAAACATTTTGACAATTTATCAATTGAGTCTATCCAACCAATTTTGGTTGAAAATTACCAGCAATAGTGCCACTTGTCCTACATGACATAGTTAGTGTTGAGTTGACATTTTTAAAAAAAAAAATTGAATTTATATTATTATTTTATTTGCCCGTGACCGATGAGGCCATAATGGCACTGTGCAAGGCCTTTGCAACATTGCTAGCCACAGGCAAGGCTTCAATTTTGTCACATCCCAAATCCTACAGGGATCGGGGAGACACGACCGTACTTCTACACTAAGGACGTTACTTCAAACAACTAACAACTTGTTATCAACATATATATCTCAATCATCATATATATATATATATATATATATATATATATATATATATATGCATGTATTAGATAAATCGATAGATTAATTACAATATTAAAGTTTCTATAATCCACCAAAAAAGAAAATGTATAACTAGAATTCAACGAACCCAATAAATTAACAACAATCACATATGCAACCTCCTTAAAACGTATCCAAAGTATAACTCCCAAAAGTGCCCATGATAGCGCTCTCATACTGTTGGTTGCTAACCAAGGAACTTGAAAAGATTGGGAAAAAGAGAGGTGAGCAATTATAGTTCAGTGAGTAATATATCTCTTTTAAATACATTGAGCAACCACTATGCATGTATATAAAGCAATGTCGGAACTTCTAATCCAAACTCAGGTATAAAATCATATTTTATCCCGTATAAGTTAGTTTCATTTCAACAAAACTTGTACAAAGAATAAAAAATCCAGTTGTCTTCTTAATATAAATAGCAGTGTATACTGTAGAAATAAAGTGTGTGTTATGGCTTTCAGTGAAGAATTCTTCATTCTGCTACTGGGAAATTTATCTTTGAATCATTGCTTTCTTAGTTCTTCTGATTTTCTTCAGGTCCCACCACTTCATTTTGACTGGTCCAAAATCTTAAGTATTATGTCAGAAAAAAGGGGGAGCACCGCCTCTCTCTCTCCTTCTCTGGATTTTTCCAGACTTCTCTTCCTCCTCTGCCACACCAGAATTTTCTCCCTCTCTCCAGAATTTTCTCTCCCCCCCTCTCTCCAGATTTTTCCACCGACTTTTACACCCTATAAATAGGGGTTCTTGCCCCTTGTGTGTGTGTGTGAATTGTGAGGAGTGTGTGAGGAGTGAGTGGAGTGTGTACGTAAGTGTGGGGTGTGTACGTGAGTGTGTGAGTGAGTGGGAGTAGGTGGTGTGAAGTGTAGAGTGAGAAAGAGTGAGTGGGTGTGTGCAAGAAATTGTGTTCATGTGAGGTGTGAGAGGTGTATGAGAGTGGTGTGTGTAGAGAGTTTGCAATATTACTTATATAAAATCAAGTGATTATTTTACTTGCACATCCACTTGATTTCTCAACAAGTGGTATCAGAGCAGGTCGTCGGAGGCCGTGCGAAGACAGTGGTCGGGGACCATTGTAAGTGAGCAAGGCGGTCAGGGATCGTCGAGCCAAGGAGCGAAGAAGCGAAGGACATCGGATTTTTTGCCAGTGCACAATCTGGGATTGTGAAGTCGGTTGGTCTGGGACCAGGCTTACTTGGTATAGTGCGGGGCATTATACTCAAGTCACGATGGCGGATTTCTCGAGTTCGGTAAGTGGAATCGAGAAGCTCAACAACTCAAATTATAATAATTGGAGTACCCGCATACAATATTACTTGCTAGGACAAGATTTGTGGGATATTGTTGGCGGGAGCAACACCACACCACCCACGAATGATAGCGAATTAAGAAAATGGAATATAAAATCGGGTAAGGCTCTTTATGTGCTTGCCGTGACTGTTGAAGATGAATTACTGCAACACATAAAGAGTGCGACGACCCCGAAGGAGGCTTGGGATAACTTGGCGACACTTGTTTGCAAGGACAAACGATGCCAAGTTACAATGCCCGGGAGAATGAGCTCCTCTCAATCTCGCAACAAAATATGACGGTGAGCCAATATTTTTCTAAAGTTAAATCTATTTGCGAAGAAATTTCAAAATTAGATCCTGAGAATGCCATCTCTGATACAAGAATGAGAAGAATAATAATTCACGGGTTAAGGCCGGAATATAATAGTATTGTTACGGCCACTCGTGGATGGGCAAATGAGCCAACTCTAACAGAGTTGGAGAATATATTGGCCAACCAAGAAGCCTTAGATAAACAAATTTCTAAGGTCTCAATTAAGGAGGATGAAAATGCCCTCTTTAGTAATAAAAGAGGGTTCAAGGGCCAAAATAGAAATGGAGCAAGTGCAAGAGATGGCAAACCGTGGAAAAGTCATGGAGAATGGCAAAAGCGAATAGAAGGAACTCGACCTCGGCCAGGGGGAGCTCGTCGAGACCGCGATAAGGACGAAAATGAAGAAAAGAAGAATAGAAGGCGTAATGGACGGTGTTACACGTGTGGCAAAGTAGGTCACTTTGCCAGGGATTGTCGGTTCAAAAGAGTTGAAGGAAATATCGCAGCATCCAAGGAAAATGATAGCGAAGAAGAGTGGGATTTCCAAGCATCCTTTGCAATGGAGGAACAAGAAGATGCGATGGTCCTCATCACGGTAAGTGATAAATTGATTGATTATGAAGAAGATTGGATAGTCGACTCGGGGTGCTCAAATCACATGACCGGAGATCAAGGCAAGCTATCAAACATGTGCGAGTACAAAGGTGGACGAGTAGTTGTCACCGCAGACAACTCAAGGTTGCCGATTACCCATGTGGGCCAAACAATGATGACACCCCGATTTAGCTCGCATCAAGTCGAACTGAAAAATGTGTACCATGTGCCAGGAATGAAGAAGAATCTACTGTCCGTGGCACAACTTACAGACTCAAGCAATTATGTGGTGTTTGGCCCTAGAGACGTTAGGGTGTACCGCAATTTGAAACCAATCGGTACACCAATCATGGAGGGGCGTCGATTAGAGTCTGTCTACGTGATGTCAGCTCAAACGGCATACGTGGACAAAACTCGAAAGAGTGAAACACCTGATTTGTGGCATGCACGGCTTGGGCACGTGAGCTACCATAAATTAAAGGTGATAATGAAGAAAGGTATGCTAAAAGGTCTCCCCACTTGGAAGTACAAGAAGATGTCATCTCAGTCTGGATGCCGCATGGGAAGGCACATCGGCTTCCATATGAAGAGTCCAAATTCAGAGCTAAGATGCCTCTCGAGCTTGTCCACTCGATGTATTTGGACCGGTGAAGCAACCGTCGGTCGGAGGATCAAAGTACATGATAACATTCATTGACGATTTCTCCGAATACGTCTGGGTCGACTTCATGAAAGAAAAATCCGAAGCATTAAACAAATTTAAGGAGTTTAAAGCAAAAGTAGAATATGAAGTAGGCAAGAAAATACTATGCCTTCGCACGGATAATGGGGGAGAATACACATCAGATGACTTTACAAAATTTCTTCAAGAATGGAAGATACGTCGACAATTTACTTGCCCAAATACGCCACAACAAAATGGAGTTGCCGAAAGAAAGAATCGGCATTTGGCGGAGACATGTAGGAGTATGTTGCATGCGAAGAGTGTTCCACCCAAGTTTTGGGCTGAGTGTATGAAGACGGCAGCACACGTGATCAACAGACTACCTCAAGCAAAGCTTGGCTTTATGTCACCTTATGAGAAGTTGTGGAATCGCAAGCCCACGGTAAGTCACTTTAGAATATTTGGGTGTGTATGTTATGCATTCGTGCCAGACCATCTTCGTAACAAGTTCGATAAGAAGGCAATTCGCTGCATATTCGTGGGCTACGATGATCAAAGAAAAGGATGGAAGTGTTGTGACCCTATAACGGGAGGTGTTACACTTCCGAAATGTGGTGTTCGACGAACTATCATCTTGGTGGACATCACAACCTAATTCAAAACAAGTTAAAGCGAGAGATTCGTGAAGGAATGGAAGAAAATGACAAGACCGATAAGGGCCAGCCAATTGAAGAAGGAAATGATAATGTAATTGGAAGAAAAGAAGTCGAGCACGGTCACCAGAAAAATCAAAGAGCCCATGGCGAACCGGGTGTACATCCAAGAACTACGAAGAGTTCCGACCAAGTCGATGGAAGAACTCGAAGAGGAGGAATCTCAACTAAGGAGATCAACAAGACAAAGAAGACCAAATCCCAAATATGCAAATGCGGCGACCGAACATGTCAGAGTAGTTGAGCCGTCCACATATGAGGAAGCTTCACAAGACATGGAATGGAGGAAAGCCATGGAGGAAGAGATACAAGCACTAAGAAAGAACGAAACATGGGACCTAGTACCGAGACCTAAAGAGGTACGTCCTATATCTTGCAAATGGGTCTATAAACTTAAAACTCGACCAGATGGGTCGATAGAAAGATATAAGGCACGACTAGTTGCTCGAGGATTCTCCCAAAAGTATGGCTTAGATTATGATGAGACCTTTAGTCCAGTGGCAAAGATTACTACAGTTCGAGTCTTACTAGCACTTGCAGCAAGCAAGTCGTGGAAGTTATGGCAAATGGATGTGAAGAATGCCTTTTTACATGGAGAACTAGATCGAGATATATACATGGAGCAACCAGATGGTTTCAAAAGTAAGTTTCATCCAGATTATGTTTGTAAGTTAAAGAAAGCCCTCTATGGCTTAAAACAAGCCCCGAGAGCATGGTATGGGAAGATTGCTGAATTTCTAGTGCAAAGTGGCTACTTTGTAGCCCCAATGACTCGAGCTTGTTTGTAAAGGTAGAAGATGGCAAGCTTGCGATAGTATTAATCTACGTGGATGATCTAATCATCACTCGGAGATAATGAAAAGGAGATATGCCAAATCAGAACCAACCTCTCGGTGCGGTTCCGGATGAAAGAGCTTGGAGAATTAAAACATTTCCGGGACTTGAGATTGAGAAGACCAATGAAGGATTATTCCTATGTCGCGAAGTATGCACGAGACCTCCTAGACAAGTTCGGGATGCTTGATTGCAAACCTATCTCTACTCCAATTGATGGAAATGTAAAGTTATGTGCAATTGAAGGACGAGAATTGGAAGACTCAACTAGAATCAGTTTCTGCCGGATGAGCGATTTTCCTGCTTTGGAGAATCCAGTGGAGGAAGCGATTTGACTTGTTGCATCAGAAGAAGGTAGAGAATTTAGGAGGACAGGTAGGAGAAGAAGGTGATCTCGGGGATGTATTGAATACCGCCGCATTGATCTTAGCTGCTACTTCTGGAGTTCTGAACCTATTCGCCTGGGAAGCTTAAACAAGACTCGTTTTGCATCGACCAAAGACGGCCCCATTGCGCCAAACATAGCGAAGCTAATTCCAGATTTTGCTCGCAAGAGCTCCCTCACCGTCTGTTGGAAGAACAATTCATCACTCCGTTAGTCATGTAGGACCAAGAAGCAACTTCATCAAATGCATGCCCAGGTAGTCTGTCATGGCCTTGAACGGAACTATTATGCTGCTCCAAAAATCATCACTACTCGCCAGTCCTCGGTTCAAGATGTATTGCCATTAATTGTAGAATTTATCACTTCTCGATGTCCTAAATCAAAGTCCAAAAGGCCCATATTGGAATACATTATGGAGAATCCTTCATGAAGCTAGATTGAGATACAGTACTCGCACCAAGCGCTTCTCTTTGAGCCTATTCTTAGCACACGCCTTTGAGAACGCTAACCAATTTAATTGAAAACAAGGAGAACTTTCATTGAAACATACCGATCACATTTCGACAATTTAAAAATTATACATCATTAAAATATACCGATCACATTTTGACAATTTAAAAATTATGCATCACGAGAAAAGTATCCAAATTACCAGCAAAAAATGGGTCCCATTTTTTGACTCATATATTTGGGGCTGGGTTGTAAACAGGTTGCAAATTACCAGAACTCAAGTGCGCCATTCTGGTCCAAGCTCGATGTGCCCAAAAGCCTCAACCAGGACATGTTTGAAGCCACCGAGCTTGTTGTTAAAATATGTCTCGAGTTTGAGACCAATGCGAGATTCCGAATATTCTGAATTGGATATGTTGCAAATGTTTGAAATCAAGCAAATAAGATCCAAAGATCAACTTCCCAAAATTCGAATCTGCGTTGGAGAGGTTGGCCACTGAAATAGTAAAGTCCAACTTTCACTTGGATTTGGATTTTGTTTAAAATATATAAAGATATATTTTTGTTAAAATTGGCAAGTTAGGAAACACAATCGGCAAAAGAATAAGGGTCTCACTTTTATATATATATATATAGACTTGTGACCATGGATGGTAGGAGGTTGATCATGAGGAATTAGGTTGAGTGCTTGGGAGGGATTTTCTTTGTCATTATTGTTCGTGAATTACATCCAAGAAGATTTGGTGTTCAAGCCAATTAAATATTGTGATAAGATTTGTGTGTAATTCTTTCGTGAAATTAAGAGATTATATCTTGAGGAATTTCGGGACTAAACATTGCGTGCGTTGTTGGGTGTAATTGGGACTTGGGAAATACCGAGAGATTGTTTGAGTGACTTGAGTGTGTAATCTCCTTGTTGCTTGATCTATAATGAAATTCATTAGTGCTCTCCTCGTGGACGTAGGTCTTTATGACCGAATCACGTAAATCTGATGTCCGATTTTTTTTTGTCTATATTATTGTTCGATTGCTCGCCTTTCACAACATTCATAGTGGACCTCAAGGAGCTTTCCTCAGCTTACACCTCCGACGAGGTCCCCGCCCAATCAGCCGCCATCGCCCACGTCCCAAATGCAGTCTGCCGGGCCATAAGAAGCGCCATGTCTTGCGCTAGCTGGATCACCAACCTCACTTGCTTCAGCCACGAGTATGCGCTCTCTAGTTATTTCGATTTCTCTCCTCGCGCTCATTCATAATTCATAAGGCACAGATACAAATCATTCTATAGCTAATGGGTTAACAGCAAAGATAATCCATGTAACTACGAATAATTATTTGCATAGATGCCCCCCACAAGAAATCACAACATGGAAGTGAGAATTTGCAGGTACATAACATCCGCAACTGAGGCACGGGAGTTGTCAACCTTGGATCACAAACAGAAGAACATAAATGAACAATTTTAGAAGCAAATTATCATATGTCACCAATCAGTAAGTAGTAGCTCAGTGATTCATATAAAAGTCAATTCAATTCAAAACTTTTCAACTTTGTAAATTTTATCCTAAACCTATTAACAATTTGCCAAAGTAGTCCTTCATTGACTGGAAAATTGATAAATTGAATGTTGATTGTCCTACATGGAAGTTGGCACTAATGTTGACAATCTTTACAATTTTTTTTATAATTTTTTTACTTTTTTTTTATTCTACTAAGTCTAGTGAGGTCGACAAGCCAAGCCAAGTGGGAAAAAAAGAAGAAGGAAAGAATAAAAAATTCAAAAAATGTGAAAATTGTCTACGATAATGCCGTTAATGCCACATAGGACAATTAGTATCCACATCAGCGATTACCGGCCAAAATTAGCCAAAATGAATACATTAACAATTCGTTAAAAGGTTTAAGATTAAATTGATCATATTAAAAAATTTAAAATTAAATTGGCATCTATATAGTAATTTCAAGATTTTTTTTTTTTTAAAAAAATTCCTCATAATCTATGGTCGTAACAATAAATCTACTGAAGACTTGTCATAAAAGATTGAAAAAGAAGAAGAAAGGATATGGCCTATTCAAATCTACTCCAAGTAAAGCAAAAGGGGCTTTGATTAAATAAAATCATACCCTGACTATATGCTAAGGAGGACTACTTTTTGGCACGAAAAGCTAATATGTAAACCTTAGATTTGCACTACTCTTTTGAGCAACAAGTTTACTCTCCCTAATCACTTCTCATCCGTGTTCATTATTTAATTATTGGAAGAAATTAATCAAATTTCCACAAAGATGGCCACAGAGAAAAGCCCCATGCATGGTCCCCAAGTATCTTCCAGGCTGGACAAAGTGTAAAGAGAGGTTAAAGTTTCGGTTTAACTTTAAAAACATCAAATTACCATTGGAAGCAAGGAAGTCGATTCATCCCCAGGCTTTACTCCACCTATCATGCCCATAAATAGAGACCAGACTTAGGGCTGTATCGATCACCCAAAACCCAGATAGAAATACATCTCCTCTTTCATAAAACCCCAGTTTGTATTTTCTCTTGAGTTTACATACCCCGTTATGGCCATGACGACGACCGGCCGGATGATGCCGCCCTCCATGCAGAGGCTGATCAAGGGCGGGGATCGGAGCATGATCACCATGTCCGATGAGGACGTGTTGATGAAGCAGATCAAGGAGACTCACGCCCCGGATGGCCGCGAGATTGATGTGAAGCCGCTCCTCCATCTCGTGAAGGACATCCTCAACCGCTCGACCTTGAATGTTGACACTGTTGCCGCCGAGGTAATGGAGTAGGAATAATCTTTTTTTTCTACCTTCTTGCAGTGTGCTGGATCAAATGCTTAGAGGACATTTTACAGATATTCTTTATTTACCTAGGAGAGATTTGTCCAGTTTAGTATCACTCGCCATATTTCTGACGAAGAACGAGCAAAATCACGAAAATAATCAATCTCAATTATCTGTATTTTTTAAGAGTACTATAATCTCTCGTTTCTAATTCCAAACACGCATGCATGGCTCTTGCTGGGTATAGGGATCACCAGCACACGCAGAAAACATGGAGGACCAGACTTACCGGGCCAGCGACACCGACCTACTCGACGCATTGTCCTATATCATCGAACGGGTTTCCAGCGAGGTAGTCTATGTAAAAGTTTTATGTTGTGCTTCATTGATTTCGAATTCTGCCACGAAATTAAATGAAGAGCGGTCGATTTGTTTGTTTGAAAATCAAGTCTATTTACTGACATTTGCTGGCTGGCGACCGATCCCCAGCTACACGCGAAGGCGCTGACTGGGGGCGAGGCACATTCGACCACGCTCGCCATATGCAACATGCTGGCCCCCTTCTCGTGGGACGCCAAGTTGGTGCTGACACTGGCGGCCTTTGCCTTCAACTATGGCGAGTTCTGGCTCTTGGCCCAGGTCTCCTCCACCAACCAGCTCGCCAAGCTGATGGCGACCCTGAAGCAGCTGCCCATGATCATGGAGTACTCCAGCGTGCTCAAGTCCCGGTTTGACGCGCTCGACAGCCTCATCCAGGCCATGCTTAAAGTCACGAAGTGCGTGGTCGACCTCAAGGAGCTTCCCTCAGCTTACATCTCCAGCGAGTTCCCTGCATTGTCAGCTGCCATGAATCACGTCCCAACTGCCGTTTACTGGACCATAAGGAGCGCTGTGGCTTGCTATAGCCAGATCGCCAGCCTCACTAGCTATGGCCTTGAGTATGCTCTCTCAATCTATTTCAACTTCTCTAGTCACACTCAATTATAAGGCATAGATAGAAAGCATTATATAGCTGATGGGTTAACAGCAGAGTTAATAGTAGTACTGAAAGTATATCTCTGAATGATGATTTATGTAGATGCCACCCACATGAAATCATAACATGGAAGTGAGAATCTGCAGGTACATAACATCCACAACTGAGGCATGGGAACTATCGACCTTGGCTCACAAACTGACGAACATATATGAACATTTGCAGAAGCAAATTGGCATATGTTACCAACACATCGGTAATAAATGAGCCACTGATCTATATAGACCCTCTATTATTTTCTTGTATAGTAATTGAAGAGAGAAACCTTTTCGAGGAAGGCTTAACCGAGTTAATGGTGACGCAGAGGAAAAGCGGCGTCTCGACGCCTATAAGTCTCTCCTGAACCTCTTTGAAACCATCCACATTGACAATATGAAGATTCTGAAGGCTCTGATTTATCCCAAGGACGATGTTCTGCCACTTGTTGAGGGGTCTACAAGACAACGGGTTCGATCTCTATAGCCAGTCTCACCATCATGCAACAACCGTGAACCCTTCATATCGAAAGTGATTTGACCACGAGTTTCTGTTCTATCTTGCCACATACAGGTCAGCCTCGAAGTCCTGAGGAGGAAGAACGTATTGCTGCTGATCTCAGGGGTGGACATCTCGCAGGAGGAGCTGTCCATCCTGGAGCAGATCCACAGCGAGTCCAAGTTGCATGCAATCCGGCATGAGATCCACCAGTATGAGTTGGTGTGGATCCCCATAGTGGACCGGTCGGTCGAGTGGACCGGCCCAATGCAGAAGCAGTTCGAGGCCCTGCAGTCCACAATGCCGTGGTATACCGTGTACCACCCAAGCCTGATCGACGAGTTGGTGATCCGGTTCGTCAAGGAGAAGTGGCACTTCAGGAACAAGCCCATCCTCGTGGTGCTTGACCCACAAGGCAAGGTTGTGTCCCCCAATGCCATTCACATGATGTGGATTTGGGGAAGCAATGCCTTCCCTTTCACTACACTGAGAGAGGAGGCTCTGTGGAGAGAAGAGAAATGGAGGCTTGAGCTTCTTGTCGATGGCATGGATCCAACAATTCTGAATTGGGTAACTCACTATCATCTCAAGTTAGCATTTTTATCATATTAATTTAATGGTCTGTGACATTAAGATCTTCATTTTTTTCCCTCATCAGATCAGAGATGGCAAGTTCATATTCCTGTACGGTGGCGATGACATCGAGTGGATCCGCAAGTTCACCGCGGCGGCACGCCAGGTCGCGCAGGCTGCAAGGATTCCGCTGGAGATGATCTATGTGGGAAAGAGCAGCAAGCGAGATAAGGTGCGGCAAGTGATTGCGACCATCAACGTTGAGAAGCTGAGCTCCACCTGGCAGGACCTGACCTTGGTGTGGTACTTCTGGACCCGGCTTGAGTCGATGCTCTTCTCGAAGATCCAACTTGGGAAGGCGGATGAGGATGACCCCATGATGCAGCAGATCAAGAGGCTACTCAGTTTCGACAAGACCGGGGGGTGGGCACTGCTATCCCGGGGGTCAGCCATCACGGTGAACGGGCACGGGACCACGGTCCTGCCGGCGCTGCTGGAGTACGACCTGTGGAAGGAGCACGTGGTGACCAAGGGGTACGACGTGGCGTTCAAGGATCACCACGACAAGATCCGCGACGTGACACTCCCGTGCTGCCGGTTCGAGTTCCAGAGCGTGGGGGGGAGGATCCCGGAGAGCATGCGGTGCCCCGAGTGCCAGAGGCGCATGGAGAAGCTCACCACCTTCGCCTGCTGCCATGATGAGGCTGTTCCCACCATCTGAGCGATCAATCAATCAATAGCCTTCCTATGGAGGGGGCATATATGAATCGTCTTGCGGGACATAATAAAAAAAGCCATGCGTGTGCTTGAATTCGCCTGTTTTGATTGGTGTTTGGAAGGTGAAGGATGATGTCCAATGATCGACACCTGATGTTTGATATTAAATAAGAACAGGGAGCGTGAACCTCTTTTGAGTTATTTGTCCTCTCAAAATTTTTCACTCCCTCTTCTCCTCTTTTATATCTTTAGGAATAAGCGCTTTTGAAATCCTATGATAACTTAGTTCTAAAATTTTCAAAAAGTATAATTAAATCTTAAAACTTGTTTCAAAAGTACAATCAAGTTTTGTGCAATCAAGTTTTAAAATTTGTTTTTTTTTTTTTATCAAAAAATTTGTTAAATTAGTCAAATTAAGTCATTTCGTTGATAACACTTTTTGAAAGTTTTAAAACTCGATTGTATTATCATAAAAAGTTTTAAAATTTGATTGCATTTTTTGAAATTTTGAGTACTCAATTATACTTTCGTGTTAAGTTTTAGAACTTATAGGATATTTATCCCTATATGCAATCTTCTCAAAATTGTCATTGTCATTATTGTTACCGTCTTGTGAATCACGTGATATGTGCTCCATCATAATTATATTAAAAAAAACTCTTCAACAAATTGGGTCAAGAAACAACATCGCCAAGCTGAACGCCTCTTCTTTGAGCAAAATTTTCAACACACATCTTTGAGACCGCAATTCCATGAAATTAAACATTGGGAAAACTCTTATCAAATCATATGGACAATTCTAAAGCCATACTTAATTAGAAGAGTATTCAAGTTTGCCTCCAAGAGCCTGCATTCTCGAAGCAAATTTAAGGAAGCTCAAATAAGTGGTTTTAACATAGTATTAGGGACAAAAATTGGACATAATGTTACCAAAAGTTTAGTGTGGACCGATGACTGACTATGGTCCGAGGAGGAGAGACAATACACGGACGACCGAAACGACGTGCGGCTTATCGACCAACTGCCGTTTTGGGCATCCCCGCTCTCCCTCTCGCGTCTCAAAATCGCCGTGCATCGGAACAGAGAGAACCCCAGGATTTGCTACTTCAATGGCGGCTTCTTCTGCTTCTTCTTCTCTGCAGAGACTCCTCAGAAGATCGCTCTCCGCAAGGGCCGCCGCCACCTCGCGCCAACTCCCGCCGCCACCGCCGCAGCCGGCGGTGGTCGACGGATCGCCGCCGAAAACCCCTCTCCTGGGCCCGCTCTGGGGTTTATCCGGTCGGACGGAGAATGCGGCGGGGCCTCGGCTCCTACCCCCGCCGGTCTTCCCGTCATATCCCTTCGGGCTCTATCTAGGACCGATTCCCTCGGGCCCTCCCGTCGAGAGCGAAGAGGAGGATGCCGCGGGCTCGAGCGACGCGAACGCCGTGTGGGCCGACAGCGTGAAGAAGAAGAGGAAGAGGAAGATGAACAAGCACAAGTATAAGAAGCTCCGCAAGCGGCTTAGGAGGCAGACCTAGGTATTCTCCGGGGGAATTGTACTTGGATCATTAGGCCATTACGATTCACATGACTTGATTAGATTTTGTTTATCCTCTGTTTTGAATCCTTCTGAGGGGTGGAATAGATCGTTCGATGTTGAAATTGGGTGGCTCTGAGCTGATTTTTGCTCTAAAGGTTTTTCTGGGACATTATGTTTTGTATGACGGACGGATTTTGGGCGGAGATAATAAGTTTTTCGTTCTTAATTTTGCGCCTGCCTTCACCATTGAGTATGCTCTATCTTGATCTGCACCCATTGCCTAATCTTTCGTGCGCGGTTTGTAAGGTTATTGTGCTTTGTTTCATGTGCTGCCGTTGGGAATGTTGCCTTACCTCAGGTGCATCAGCTTTTCCACTCTTTTTCTGCATTATCCTGTTGCCAAGGCAAGAAATTTGTGTATCTTTCTTCTGAATGTGCATCGTGCATCTGTTGTCATGGGTTCTTGGTGTCTCTATTAAATGAAGCATTGTGCCTACTTGGTCTGGCCGTGGTCAGTTTGCCTAAGTGGTATGGCAAATCTTATGGGCCTGAAGGTGTGCTCCTTCGGATGGTAATGTAGGTGGTGCTTGGCTGAGTAATTGTTACACGATTTTCACGTCCTTGCTTTGTATTGGTGGGAATAGAGTTTCCCTAGATAAGGTTGGATAGTTTAAGGATTAAAATTAATGAATTCCAAGTTTTATGCTGGTGGGTTGACCATGTCATGCCCATGTATGTAACATGTTCATTCATAAATAGTGCACTGCACTCTACCCAACGTTTGTAATATTGGTGGAATGGACATCTATACTGCATCTTAATTTGGTGCATAATAATATAGGAGTGGCTGTTGGGCAGTTCTGTATCAGCATGGTCAGTTCAAATGGTAGTTTGACAACATGAGATAGCCACTGTAAAAGACTCAGTATTTCAAGATCAGATTGGCCACATTGTTAACAATTGGAAGGTTCATTACCTTATAATGCATGACACCATGAGAGTGCATATACATAGTGGATTAAAAGGTGCTGAAGTTCGGAATGATTTTAATCATCAAACCTCAGTTGAATGCTAAGAAGACAATGATGAGCACATTAATTTACCTTTGAAGTATCCAAGATGTGTTTCCTGGATCTTTGAAGTTCAGCTTGTCAGTCGCTCAGTGTGTTGAATAGATGTTTGGCTGTACTTTGCCTGCAATAGCACAAATATACTTGTATCATACATGTGAATAGTGGCTTTTGACAGCACTCTTTGTGGCAGTATGGAGGCCAAGGCAGGTGCTTGGACTTCGACTGATTGCTTGAAAATTTCTTTAGTAGATCAGTGTATCAGGCTATCAGTAGAAGATATGATTGGGAAAATCGTGGAAATATCAATGGAGTTGCGGAATGATGAGGATATTCAGAAGATTAAAAGATTATATAACATAAGGCATAAGAGTTAGACTGAGAGAAGATGAAATAGTTGTCAGCTAAATTGGTGGAGAGATGGTGGTTGCCTGAGTGCCCTTTACCTAAGGATTATACTGTATACTGTTGGTCCTTTTGTCTTATAGCTGTCTTGTTTACGTGGATCGCTTGCAAAAGTGTAGAGAAAGAGCCATAGATAGGGTATTGATTAGATGAAGTGGACAAATGCTTTTGCATTGACAATGATTGCTTCTTTGATAAACTTCTCGCCATATAAGCTTGAAAGAGTGTTGGAATTCGGGTTGTGCAACTGGTATTCCAAAAAACTGATGTTGAACCCACGAGCCCATCCAGGAACGATTAGAACCTTTTTTTTTTTATAATGATGCTGGAAGAAGATGATTTACCTTTCTTGAATGAACATGACTTATCTATTGCTTTATATTTCTATTTGTTTTGTATCGATAATTTAATTTGAGCCGTTTTGTTGCTCATACCATTTTGTTGTAACTCCTGCTTGTCTCAGTTTTTAGAGAAACTGAAGTAAAAAAGATTAGAAACCGATTTCTGGGTAGACCCTAGAACTGGATCAGGAAAAAAGGATAGGTTATAGGACAAATAGTATAGGTTCCAGGTTTCAAAAATTGAGAATCGGTTCTAACGGGATAAATTTTAGGTTTCAAGTCTGGAACCGATCAACTCTAGTTGGAACACTTCGATCAGGTTTAGGTAATTAAACACCATTGACCCCAGTGCATACCTTCATTGATTTAGCTGAGCTGAGCTGGATGGTTGCAAAAGGTCTTTGATCGCTGGATGAACAACAACCTGCTGATATCATGCTTCCATACCCGCAAGAGTATTATGAACTTTTATCAGTTCCTTCTGATGCTCCTACTTATCGGCCATGTGACTTTACTATGGGGGATTTGTGTGGAAGAATTAGTTAAAAAATTGCATGATTATCCGTTGGTCCACTGCCAGCCATGTCATTGCATCTGTCTGTAGTTTTTCATATCTGAGCTCAATAAGCAATTCAAAGAAATAACTTTTACCTGAGAATGCTTAACCGTTTGGCTGATTCTCTGGCTTTTTGATGGATCGTTGGTTGTGAGTACTTGAAAGGAGCTGAATCTACATATCTATACTACGATGGTAACAATATGAACCACTCAGATCCGCATTTATGTTTCTGCTGAGAGACATGTCCTGTCATCCCATCAGTGGAAGAACGAGAAGATGGATCAACGTGGCAGTGAGCCCCGTTCCTTTCTCTCTACCTGCCTCAATTTTCTGGGACCCGTGATGATATGAACATGCTTTCCTCCTGTTCCTGCTCTCATTCCTCGTTATTCATTAATTACGTTGGTTGTTGTTTAGTCGCATTCTCTATGGGAATAATTGGTGCTCTTGCCAATGACCCGGGTTCCGACCTTAGTCCAGGAATTTGGGTCCCCTAAGTTGTGGGGGATCATGCATTGCTTTTCACTGTGGAGACAGGGCCTACCACCAGAAAGGTTCAAGTAGAAAATGTTTTCATATCATGAGGTCCACCAGGTTAGTTTGACTGACTAAACATGTAGCACATGCGATCCGGTTACTTTCTCGCAATCCCCTTTCTGTTTGTCTTGATACGTCTTTAATAAATGAAATCTCCCTTATCATGTTCTTGATTAGATGTCGAGGTAAATTTGCTGTGTCTTCTTCCCATGCATAGTAGTCCTGCACTGATCAAAAGCGAAAGGTAAATTGTCTGTGAGCTAGCTTAGAACCGGTGGAGATCACATGGGTACATCGGTTATTTGTTCAATGAGATAGACAGCTATTCAGTTGCTGCATTGATAAGGCAAATGCGGGATTCGCGTGTCCTCTTATCTCCTGATTGAATTGAGCCTATGGGACGATCTTTGGTGATTGACGATGACGATTGATAATCTCAATGCCTTTGATGATGAATTGGACAATTGGTTGGGTGCATGTGCTATACACATATGGAGCAGTAACTATATATGTAGATACATGAGGTGAATCGGTCTAAGACTTGGCAGTTTACTGCCATCAGATCTTCTTTTCGAGGACCAGACAAAAGAACATGATGATTTACCCATGCTTTGGTCCAGCACAGGGATTTTCACCTCTTGGAAAATGCTGTTTGTTACTGGTGTGTGCTGTCTCTTTGGCATCTCTTTTGGGATGGGAAAAGTTGAAAAGTGTGAAAAGGGGATGAGAATCCTTTAACGTCGTTTGACGACCTTTGGGATGGCGACTGTTGAGCTTCCCGGTCAATGGTTTTTCCGCCAAACCGTCTTCATCAAGCCTTGGTGTTTTCCTCCCTATTCTTGTCATTTCTTTAATGCAGTGTTGCTTTTCGGTGTTCAAGAATTCGCTCGTTAGGAAAAAGGAAAGGACGAATTAGATTCTTTTTCTCCAAAAGCAATTGACTTGGTTCACGTCCTAGAGAATCGGGGAGACAAAATTCACAATTGAGGAATAGAGGCGGAGAAGTATATGGAATTCAGTTCGCCAGTAAAGAAAAGTATTCGATGCTTGGAGCCGTGGAACCGAGTTATATTCTAACTGCGGATCAGCACATTCGGACGATGCGAGAGTTCATCTCTGTCTAGAGGCGGCCCTTTTTGTTTTTCAAAGTTGATTAATTAGGTATAAAGTCGAGAGGGACAGCAAAACCTTAAATACGTTAAAAGCTATGGTCTTTCCTTGAAGTGCCGTTATCTAGAGGTGAACATATGTTACAAACTCTTTGTTAATGAGCACTTTTGAAATTCTTGTTAAACATATTTAATTAGGACATATTCGATCTTCAAACCATCAATTGTGATGCGCTTTTGAAATTCTTGTTAGATATATTTAATGAGGACATATTCGATCTTCAAATCATCAATTGTGCATAGCATGATGATAAGAGACATCAAAAATTGCAAATAAATCTTCGTTTTGGTCATTTAATAATCGGCAAATCAAATTTATAAATTTGGTGGTTATACCTTATAATACATAAACGAGGGAATACCTTTGAGAAGTGAAAAAATGAGGAGAGGCATGGGTCGGATCGGAGTGGAATACGAGGTCCAATTTTGCTCCAGCTGGACCTGTAAGACTTAGCTATCCCTTTCGGTCGGTAAATATAATCCACGTAATTGACAAAGGGAGGGTCCATCGCAATCATAGTATAAAATTAATCATTTATCTTTGCGCAGATCCCCACTTCCATTTGAAATTTCTTTTGCCCTCAACTGTTAATTTCTCTTGCACACGCCACTCCCCTCCCCTTTGATAACTCAGCCCAAAAAGTCACTTGCATGCTGTATCACAACTAAGGACACAACATCACAAATTAAATACAGTCTAATTGCCAGCCATCTAATCTGTCTTAAGATAGAGCTTAGGAATCCTTGTTTTTCTCCTCTTTATCTCTTTTGGCCGGATCCTCTGAAAAGGGTTTGATCCGAATTTTGTTTTTCGCTATGAAATCCCGGTCCAGCTCAAGTTTAAATTTGGCACATGTCAAAATGGGTTGATGACGGTTTCAAACATATATATACTTTGCTTGTTCGGTTTAACAATCCGGATCCTTGCGGATTTCATCTACGCATCTCGATAATTCAACATCGAAGTCGTGATCCGATGACTCGCTTGTTCTTCGATCAACCTTACTTTATTGTGTCGCTGTCCGTCGCCTGAATCCAAAAGACGTTCCGGAGCTGGTACCGTGCATCATTTCGGTGCATAAGGATTAGGAGTGGGAAACTCATTTATTTCCTTTTACAAGCCTAAAGGCATGAAGGAGTGCAGTTAATCAAAACATCTTGCAAAATGGACCCCACAAAAAGGGAGAAAAGATAAATTCTTAAAACAAAACGCCCGCGTTGAATAATGGTCCGTCCCCTTTCCTTTTCCCTTTCCGACCTACATTTTTAATTAAAAAAATATAAAAAAAAATGGAAGGCAGCTTTAGAAAATAAGAATATTAAAATATTAAAAAAATATTAAAAAATAAAAATTTTCTTTCTTTTAACAACCCAACAGCACCGAACGCTCGTTCCTACTAAGTAAGAGCCAAGAAACGAACTCATCCTCTCTCTCTCTCTCTACTCTCTCTCTCTCTCTGTCTCGCAAGTTCAGCTCAAAAACAAAGAATGGAAAAGGCAAAAGGGGACGGAGGGCTGTCGATCTGAATTTCGCCAAGAAAAGAAAAGCCCGTTTTTTTATGACTCGTTGCGCAGCCGGGAAAGGCGGAAAGTTTGCTTTTTTTTTTTTCTCTCCTCCTCCTCCTTCTTGGTGTGGAAGGAGCAGGGCATAGTGGGTGGGGGGAGTGAGGGAGTGATCGGTGGGCGATCATCATCGTCGTCGTCATCGTCATGGGGGGCGTGACGTCATCGATGGCGGCCAAGTTCGCCTTCTTCCCGCCGAGCCCGCCGTCGTACAAGCTGGTGACGGACGACCTGACGGGGCTGCTGCTGCTGAGCCCGTTCCCGCACCGGGAGAACGTGGAGGTGCTGCGGCTGCCGACGCGGCGGGGGACGGAGATTGTGGCGGTGTACGTGCGGCACCCCATGGCCACCTCCACCCTCCTCTACTCCCACGGCAACGCGGCCGATCTGGGCCAGATGTACGAGCTCTTCATCGAATTGAGCATCCACCTGCGCGTCAATCTCATGGGGTATAATATTCGTAGCTTGCTGGCCTCTTTTTTGACGGTTCTCGTTCTTGGTGTGTGATCTTTTGAGCTGGGTGGTTGCTGCTTTTGGACTTCTTGGGCTATTCGTGAATCTGGGTTTCGCTTCTTCTTTTTTCATTTCTTTCCATTTTTGGGCGGCTCCCCTTTTTCTGGTTCTTGTTGTTGTGTGGAATTGCGTAGCTGGTGGTTTTCTTTGTAAGTAGGGAGAATTTGCGGGGGATTATGTTGAGCTTTGAGCTGGTAATTATGGGAGATTCAGTTGATCTGGTATCTAGCTCTTGTTAGAGCCCTTTTGTGGCCTCGATGGTTGAGGAGTTGAGCCGATTGAAGTATTTGGAGAAACGATAAGCTAGACTCGTTGTCCACCGGTGGATTCAAATTTCGAAGATGATGTTGCTTGGATAATTGGGTTCCTATCCATTGTTTTCTTGTTCTGCTTACCTGATTTAGAAGTATAGCTACGTTTGATCTTTTACCTTATCATCAGCTTACAGTGAATGGTGAGACCATTTTAGTGTTTCGGCAATGGACTAGTCTTCACTGTTATCAGGAGGGGCTCACTCAAAGCTCAGTTTTTCTTCTGTCCAGTTGGAAACACCTCTTTCCCGTGTCTTACATTAACAATTGACTCTCTTAGAGGTTAGGTAAAAAAAAAATTGTGAAAATATTCTAGAGGTTAGTTTAGTTTTTAAATCACAGAAAGTCAGTCAATGTCTTTTCTCTGCAGCCTGCAATGTCTACATGTGCAAGCAGTCCAT
Source organism: Eucalyptus victrix (assembly GCA_016097545.1). Lineage (NCBI taxonomy): Eukaryota > Viridiplantae > Streptophyta > Magnoliopsida > Myrtales > Myrtaceae > Eucalyptus > Eucalyptus victrix. The sequence continues at coordinate 17,166,877 of CM027843.1, read as the reverse complement.
AGAAGTGTCATTCAAGTCAGTCGTTTGTTTAATTTATGAGATATGTATATAGCCAGACGATTTAGTTAAAGTCATCAACTGTGCAGTCAAAGTAATATAAAGGTCTGACATACTTTTTTGAACTTTAACGGCATTCATAATTGCGAAAATTTATATTTTGGAAATAATTTAAAGTTAGAAGTAGCTAAACTAATTTCAGTAAATTTAGAATACACCTGCCTCTTGGAATCTGACTTTGATAAGCTCTATTCAACTGATTTTTTATGTAAACTCTGTATGAAGAATGCATATGAACAGAAAAAGTCATGTGAGATTTGCCAGCTTGCACCGTTGTAGCTTTGAAGTAATCTTTTCTATTTCAACTTGAAGTCTTACTCTTTGCACTGAACATCTAAACTTGAGTCCTTCAGAGGTTTCAAATTTGTTCATGAACCTCTCTAGGATATGAAATAATTGATCTCCATGTCCATGTTCAAAAGCATGTATCGCAGAATACATAATTTAATTTCCAATGAATGATGCTAGTTCTAATGAAAAAACATTACTTCCGCAGGTATGATTATTCAGGGTATGGACAATCATCTGGAAAGGTGTGTTAGAATCTGAAGAAAATTTTATCAAGTAAATAAGTATGATGTACATTTAATATGCTTTCTGTGGAAGCTAAAAGCTTTATTTTGAAGAGAGAAGCTTTTCTGAAGCCAATCCCTTTCATTGTCGCAGCCAAGTGAGCAGAATACTTATGCAGATATAGAAGCTGCTTACAGGTGTCTTGAAGAGAGTTATGGTGTTAAGCAGGAAGATATTATCCTTTATGGACAATCTGTTGGTAGTGGCCCCACTGTGGATCTTGCTGCAAGACTGCCTCAGCTAAGAGCTGTCGTTTTGCATAGCCCTATACTTTCTGGCGTGAGAGTCATGTATCCTGTAAAGCGTACATACTGGTTTGATATATACAAGGTAGTGATACTCTTGGTTTAATATTTCTGTTTCTTCTCCTGCTCAAGGATTAATTCTTTTGCTCACTTGAAGTGACAATTTTGTTGCTTGGCAGAATGTTGACAAAATTCCACTGGTTAATTGTCCAGTCCTCATCATTCATGTGAGTATATATTTCTTCATATGGCTATATTGTGCTTGACTGGCAAACCACCATATGCATGAATTGATCTAATGCAAATTCTTCTCTTTATGTTCCATGGAATCAGGATGACAACGATTTTGTTTTTATAAATTATGCAAAAATTCTTTGTGTGAAGACAACTAACCAAGTGCCATAATTTCTTTAATCTTTTCTCACATTCTAATACCACCCTTTCGCTGCTTCTCTTTGTTCTTTGAAGCTTGAATTCTCAAACATGTAATCATGTTTCTTCTTCATCGGGAATTTGCTACCCTTTCTTTAGTATTCCAGGAATGTAAGATCCACAGCATGCCTCTGGAGACATCATGTTTGGATACTGTCCTGTCAGCTGACCTTCAGTGCTGACATCATAAGCAAGTAATAGCAATACTTTTCTACATGACATGTCGTTCAGAAATTGTTAAGGGAGTTCGGTAGAGGCGCTAATGTGCATATGGACCATTGAGTATGGTGGGTTCCACTGGATCCCACGGTATAGATGTATTACCCATAACATGCTGACCCAATGCTTTCTCCATGTCATCATGTGCAGGGGAGCCATATTCAGTGGAAGAATGGCTCTCTTATTGGCTGTTATTGCTTTGGTGTGGACAGTCAGATGATAATATTATGGCCTGTAACGAAAAACTGCTGCATGCAGAACCCCCCCCCCCCCCATTATCTTTTGGAGGTTCACAAAAATGCGAATGCTTTGTTTGGAGAAGTTTCATTGGTACCGTAATGTCAATGAAATTTCCTTCTCGAGGATAAAATATTCTACATACGTTTTGTAGAACCTACGGTCCATTAGAGTGGAGGGGATGAGGGGACATTTTTCGTGTCATCTCTGATCTGACACAGTTGAAAATTTAGCTAATAATGCGGTGAAAACAAACCAGAGAATTGAAGAGTAGAAGCACCGTCAGAACACGCATTGTGGTCCATCTAATTCCTGCAGATGATCTAGACATGACTTCTGTGCAGTTTTCATTTATTTAAGAGAAGTGGCTGTACCTTCTGTAAACAGTACTTTGGAAGCAAGTACCCATGCAAATTAGCAGGTCAAGTCTGGTCTTCTGGCAGTGGAAAATTATACAACACCAGCTGAAAGTTGCATTCGGTTGGTTGTTTCCTCTTATATCATTTGCTTGGAACAGAAAGCATACTCCAGACCCTTCTATTTTTATGAAGAAACTCCCAGAAAGTCATTGTTTCAGTAATAGAAGGATAAAAACATTGCAGCGAGAGAATGTTAAGTTAAAGCAATACTTATAGGAGTAGGCATATCATAGTGAAGAAAGTGATGGGACCTCTATATGAAATTGGAGATACCATTAATATGCTTATCCTGCTCTTGACTTGCGTGCTTCCTTTTTTCTGTTCTTTTGCAGTTGAAGACCTAGTTTACTTTCATGTTTGTACAGAAGAATGCTTAGAGTAATTTATACCATTTACAGGGAACTGCAGATGAAGTTGTTGATTGCTCCCACGGGAAGCAACTGTGGGAACTGTGTAAGGAGAAGTATGAACCCTTATGGATTAAAGGTGGAAATCACTGTGATCTGGAGCTCTATCCTGAATTTATAAGGCATCTTAAAAAGTTCATAAGTACTGTCGAGAAGTCTCCTTCCCAAAGATACAGCTCCAGGCAAAGCACAGATCAGTTCGAGCAGCCCCGCAAGAGCACTGATGTGTACGAAGTGTCTAGAAAGAGCACCGACAGGAGAGAGAAGCCGAGGAAGAGCACAGACAGGCCCGAGAAGCTGAAAAATCAGGGTCTCAGCGCTGATAAGCTAGAGAAATTACGGATCTCTTTTGACCACATGCAAAGGTCCCGGAGAAGTGTGGATTGCCACGAGAAATCCAGAAAGAGCATTGATCACCAGTTGGAAAAGGCACGGAAGAGCGTCGACCGGCTGGATCGAATACGGAATGGATAAAGATTTTAAAAGCGAGATGTCAGAAGCGAAACACGATGACACGATCATCCCATCTTGCCATATAATACCATTGTATAATTTTATGCATGACCTTGGTTGTGTGGGGATTATTGATTTATTTCTTGGATTATGTTTTCTCTGGTTGTGTAGTTGGCTCTGGCTGTGGAATCTTTATATCACTATGGCAAAAAGAAAAGAGGCTTTGGCGTTAGTTAATTGAACACCCAGTGACCCCAATGCTGGTTTTCCTTGTTCATTTCCCATGTCGCCATGGACTCCACAAAGTCTTCCCTATCTGAATTGCGTCAAGCTCAAGTACATTCCCCCTTGGCATGAATTCTAATTCTACCATTGAGTTTGGTAAATGATATAGACCTCGGCAAAAGTCTTTTTGAGTGATGTCTGTGTTCTCAAACCAAAACATGATTTAAACTTCATAATCTCTGATTTTGCAACAAAACTGAGGCAAGCAAGCGCAGAATATGTGAAGTTAGTTTGCTTCCATGAACCCCTCAACCAGCACAGATCCAGTTTTCAGAATATAATTAACGCCATAAAGATAATATAAGCTCAGAATTAGCAAGAGCATCAATTTCTTCAAAGAGTAAGAACTTTTCTCGGTACAATAAACAAAATTCTATATGTTCTACTCCAGCACACTCATGGACAAAAGATCGTCATCCTTTGACCTAAAAAATCGGCACCAATGCTGCTGGGTTATAGCAGTAAACAATAGACAATTGTGGGATGCTCATCTTGCAACAATTTGATTGGGAAAAGAAAAAAGAGTAAAAACAATGGAAACCATGGAGACTTTATTTTGGTGGTTCTACTCTTCTATGACTAAAGATTCGATCCGCCTTCCAATATGCACCAGTGTCCATTGAAAGATTCTAAGAATGGTAATTCTACTTGATGAGCATCAACAAGCGCCAGAAACCACAAAATCACGGAGCTCTGTCAAATGGCTTTGTATCATTGTAACAGACATCCCACACAGCTTCCATCGCATCCTTTGCAGCGGCTTCTGAGCAGTGAGGGTTCGCAGTAACCGACTTCATTACTCTTCTCCTCACACATTCCTTAGAAATATCAAGACAAGATGAGCATGACCAAACATAATCAATCAAACGCTCAAAAAGTACAAAGCATTGCTCATGTAGTCAATATGGAAAGGTTAGATCATATTTGAAAGAGCACTGTGCAAAGTGCTGAAAAACTAAACTGCAAAGCATAGTTTGCTAACCATTCCATAGCTGTCTAAGAAGACAGTAACTAACAAGAAAATAATGGTCACAACCTGACCCCAGTCAAATGGATTTCTAGATTTCAATGAAGTAAATAGGCTAGGAACATTTACTGCACAAGTTTCAGTATGAGGATTTGCTTTGCTTTTTCCTTTGGGTTTGAACATGAGAGCTGGACTCAGATTATGAACAGCATTTTTGTTGGTCCATAAGCAACTAATTGAAAGATCCCCACTGCTTATATTTTTCGTGTGATCTGATTCTCTACAGACTTTCCTGACTGCTAGTCCCAAATTGAACTAAGAAAATGCAAGCCTCCTTGATCATCTAAATTCCTTCTTTGCTGCCTCTGCTTAAATATTTGATAGCATCATCGTTCTCATGGCCTGGACCATAACGTTTCCTAATTGCAAAAATTCTGAAGTAAAGCTCCATAAGAAGTTCTCCAATCAGAGAAACAAACGAGAAAGAATGTTTCATTACACAACTGTCAAATAAAACCACACAAGTATACTGTAAACGCATATGGCACACTTAGATACTGTAAAACTTGACAGACAGCAGTCCTTCAATGATAGAGTGTGGAGACGTATAGGCCTAGGTAAGTTGCCCAGATGCCTGAGATTCGCTGCAACTAGTAGAGAATCCAAGGGCCTTCACTTCACTAGAATGAAAGGCAATTAGGCCCTATACAGCAATTTGCATCCAGGTACACATACACATTCCAAATGCTTAAAAACTGACAAAGAGCACATTGTACTCCCTATTTCAGGCTTTTTTAGATCAGGAAATGGATTTTTAGGGAAAGACAAGTAAATTTCAATTTACCTGCTCATGACCACGTATCTTCATGTAACCCCGCAATAGTTCCCGTTTGTAGTGACAATCACCACTTAAATGGCCGGCACGTATCTAATCATTGGACATATTTGCCAAAGATATAAACAGTCCTGTTTAAAGACTGCATCTCCCAAAAATCGAATAGCAGTTACAAGAATTGATTATCGTACCTCACTACAGGCATGATGGGCACAATTACTCCAGTCCAAATTTGCAGCTCGGCACTCATCATATGCATGAATGAGTTCATGTATGACTACTTGATTTACATCATCTTGGAGTTCCATGTGGTTACTACACACGACTATCTAGAAAGCAGTGTGGCACTCATGAATGACAGCTCCACATCAAACAAAGGAATACAAAAAATTGAAAAAGGAAAAAGAGACTCTTGACGAACAGGGTCAAGGAAACGCGAGAGGATATAAACTGAGAAACAAATTTCACCCAACAAGCTCATCAGACTTCAAAAGGTTGAATACGGTACAAGCTATAAGCTTGACCAACTCAAACAACAACCTCTTTACTCCTCTGCTCCGACCACCAAGGCGATTATCTATCAGATCCACCAAATTATATGCGAACGAAACTTTTGAGAGCTTAGCATTAGACCCATCAAATGTAAGTCTCAAGAAAACAGCAAAGGCGTACACACACGGATCAAATTCATTTCCAAATGATGTATGCAGGTAATTCAAATTCATACCCCTAGGCCCGGCATGTAGCCGCCGCTGACTTTCCCGTCGCAGTTAACAGCCTTGATGAAGTTGTCCCCCAACGCACACCCCGCCTTCTCCAGTTGCTCCTTCAGGAATCTCACCATTGGAGCTGCACAACGACAGGGAGAGAAATTCAAACGGTAGATCCAAAGACGACAAGGCAATTCCATAGACCTCAAGCTCTCTACTTCGAAACGGACAAGGATCGATAAAAGGGAAATGGAACAGACAAAACATGGCAATAGAACGCTGTCTTCCCCATTTCACAATGCGTCAAATCTCGAGCAATCAAGGCGAAGGAACGAGACAGGCGAAATCCCTAAAACCCTAAACCCTACTCGGAGCATAAAGGTGGGATTTTTATCCTGACGCGCGAAAATGAAGAGATGCAAACGAGGCGGGGGAGATGGCAAATTTGCATGGGGATGGATCGTTACTTCGAAGGCTCCTCTGGATCATCTTCTCGCACTCCTTCACCGCTCGGCCGCCGTCCGCCGCGGCGGCGGGAGAGGAGGAGGAACGTACCGGCGGAGGCTCCTCAGCCATCCTCTCTCTCTCGCCTCTTGTGTTCGGGTCAACTTGCGGGTCCGAAATTTGCTATGTGCTATTTGACGGGTTTTTCTTTTTTTTTTCAGATAAAAAAGGAGAAAACGAGACATCAATTGTTGTCCGGAAGAACATTGGGCCCAATTTTCAAGTGTCGCATAACAAAATATCAACGGTCATCCGGTAGTTAATTTTGACCCAAAGTATATTTTTTTTATCAATCCAATTCTAACTCCCAATAAACTTTTAAATTTATACATGTCTCTCCATAAAGTATAAGAGTTGAACCCCAAACTTCAAAACTAAGGATGCGAATAATAACATTTTGACCAAAAAAAAAAATTTTTGATGATACGGGGAACCCGCGCACTGTACCAACACGGACAGCCCGAAAGACCTGGGGTAACGAAGGGTAAACCCTGGGGGTAACACGTGCTAGCTACCACACACGTGCCACCGGGTAAATCACCCTACGACACCGGGGAATTGAACTCCTCCCCTTGCGTTAGGGGGAGAAGCTTGCCACCAGCAACATCACCTAGGTGGGTCATTCTAACCAAAAAATTGATTTTTAAGAAAGAAATATATTTTTCTATTTCTATTAGTGGATGAGTTTTTGAGAAAATATGCATTCAATAATGATACAAAATATTTATTTCGAAAATAGAAATTCGTTTGATGGTGATATAAATTTCTCCCTCTTTGATAGTTGCTGATGGTGGCGATGGATGATGGCGAGTAATGATGGCGGTGGACGACAGCAAATGAGCAGCCATCTAGTAACGAGAACGAATGATAAAAAAAAGTTTTTATTTCTTTTTTTATTCTAAAACTAGAGAATTTTTACTCCTCATTTTAATTCCAAATTTATTTAAGAAGTAAAATTTTATACCAAATATAAAAAATGAAATAATCTTACCAAATTGATATATTTTCTAAAAACAATTTCAGCATAGAAATAAAATGGTTAAACGTCCCTATCCCACCTCAAACCCTTTGAGAATGTGAAAAATCAAACTGTCCACCTTTCCACGTGATAAGTACAGCTTATCTAAAAATAATTTTACATGCTTGCTAAAATATGCGTCGGTGGGACTTTGACCGTGTTGAGGATAACTTCAGGACACAAGACATAGAAGGGCCCGGCAAACGGCAAATTCTATGTCAGTGGATGTGACTTTATTAATCAATCAAAATAATGCATTATGCCATATTTAATGAAAATGACGTCATTTCTCATTGAACGGAAATACCTTGAAGTTATTGAAATGACATTATTACCGCTAAATAAGTGGAACGGCATCGATGTTTGAGCTAGATAAAAGGGTTTGAATTGTCATGGGGAGAATGAGAGAGCTTTGCAAATTGGCGTGGTTTGGGTATAACGACGAGGATTATAGCGAAGACTAAAATTTGTCGAATTGTGATTGAATGTATCCCCCCAAAAATGAGAAGACATTCCCCAAATTCTCCTGCTAACAGTTTACTAAAAGTGTAGGAAAGAGAAACATCGGCCATGATGGTTCTACTGGGTAGGCTCTTGCCTTTGAAAAGAAAGGTTAAGTGTTCGAAGCTTCTGCAACGCAAGTTGCAGGGAGGCTGGTAGACCATTAAGTGTATTATGCATGGCGCCCTGATGGTGGATCTTGGGTTAACGTCACCTGGGAGTTTATGTGTGGCGGCTGTCAGCCAAAACCGTTCCTCCGGCATAAAAAAAAAAAAGTGTAAGAAAGAGAGATTAAAGATAGCCTTATCGAGTATCGTCTCTGTTCGCGCTATCCAATCAAAAGGCATACAAAATTAACGTGAGATCAAGTCTATTTTTATGTCTAGGTAAGAAGTGATGATCATCGCTTAATATAAATAGTCAATCATAACCTCAAACACCTAGAAAATCTCTCACTCTCTCTAATTAAGGACCCTGCCAAAAATAGACCGAATCCCTCCCCACCACGCACGTTGGCTTGCATGTAAGAACTGGATCACTTCTCAAAACACGCACGTTCGTTCCTCCAAAATACCTGAAAATTCCAAATTGGCTTTTACCTATTTTTAATCTACCCTTCGGATCCCTATTTAAATCCCCTCCTTCTCGTCGCAAATCTTCCCCTCTCAGATCTTCAAAGCTTTCGCAGTGTTTCTCTACGTTCCTTAGAGAAAGCTGCGTCCTCTGCAATCAACCTCGAAACAAGAAAATACGAGAAGAAGTTCTTCTTTGCGTTTCGTTTTTGGGAGTTCTATACTGCGGAAAGAATGGCTAGTCGACTTGTGGTGCTTGCCCTAGCTATCGCGGCGGTTGTCGGGTCAGTCTCGGCTGAGGCGCCTGCTGCCACGCCTGCTGCCACCCCTCAAGGCTCCTCGTCGTCGTCCTCCGCCAGCTCCCCGTCCGCCTCATCCCCCAAGGCATCGTCCCCTGCCGCGTCGACCGCCCCCAAGGCTTCCACACCCCCACCTGTCTCCGAGGCGCCTCAAGCCTCGTCCACCACCTCTCCTGCCGCCGCCCCATCCAATGATGCCACTGTCGAGACACCGGCGTCGTCTCCCGTAGCCGATGTGTCGTCCCCACCTGCACCCTCCAGTGAGGCCTCCGTTGCACCAGCGGCCGATGCCTCTGACTCGTCATCGCCGGCCGAGGCTCCTGCCGAGGGCAGTGCCACCGTCGTCAAGATCTCGGCCCCGGTTGCTCTCGCTGCTGCCGCCTTATTTTTCTTTTAAGTTGTAGGACTTAAGAGAAAAGCGTCCATTTCGAGAGAAGATTTTTCTGGATCTTTTTCGTTTTAGTTTTGTGAGCAAGTCTCATGGTATAATTCGTTCTAGTGTGACATATATATATATATCTTTTCAAAAAACTTGTTTTCCTCGGATCGATGTGTCCATTCATCTAAGTTTCCTTTCTAATTTTCTTGGTCGTTTGACAATTCTTCGTATAAATACCGACCTTGTCTTTCCCGTTTGATGCCATAAAAACAACATATGAAATGATGATTAGCACCTCCGACATTCGTAACTTTCGTATTTTCCATTACGAGAATTGACTGGATGATAGATTACTCTGGAAATTTTGGAAGCCCTTCAAATCAACCATTGATCCACTTGAAGTTGAATTTTAGAATCTACTCGGCCAGGATAAAATTGACCTGGTGAGTGATTTGTAAGATGGAAGCAAAACTTATCGGTTCCGTTGCCATAAACAACAGCTCCTCATTTTAGCAATCGTTAGCCTATGTATACCTTGTCTGAAATATAATATAACGGTGTAACTTAGTCACACGCAATTCAAAGGCATGCCTAATTAATTCATATCAATTCGAGATCAAATTGATTACACGTTACAGAGCGCGACGAGGATCGATAGGAAAGAGATGCATCCGGGTCTGTGCAAATGATAGACATCGTCTTTCCGGTACATCTCGATAATGAGCATGAACGGAGGATTTCCGCATATATTAGAAATAAATAACAAAAATTAGAGAAAACTCGCAGTCATGGGCATTTGGTCTAGTGGTATGATTCTCGCTTAGGGTGCGAGAGGTCCCGAGTTCAATTCTCGGAATGCCCCCATCCTCCTTTTATATTTTTTTTTGGTTTTATTTTTCTTTTGGGCTAATTAAAGTACTGGTGAATGGAGCGTCGGTGGGCTCCATTGATTGCGTGGCAGGTAAAGTGTAAACATAGTAAATTAAAATAATTCTTTTTAAATTTAAACACAGTAAATTAAAATGCTTCTTTTTATTCTGTCAAAATTGAAAGAAATATATAAATTAAATCACTAAGCTCAATTTTAACCATAAGATTTGACGAAATCAACACGAGACCCACGTAGTCATGTAGGGCCCCAGCTGCACAAGCTGCCCTTCTCCCATTTACTAATCAGAGGAATCGTGATTTCTCCACGATTGCTTTCCTTATTTCAAAATAAAGAAATAGTTATTTGATTAGTTAGCAGTAGTTAATTAAGAAATATAACCCATTTAAAAAGAAATTAAAAATTTCAATATAAGTAAGAAAAACCCGATTCGCATTGAATATTTAGTTACATTAAACTATCACCATTCTACAATAAATCTAATTGATAAATCTGTGTTATATTTAATAAATCATAAAATGTTTGATATTATATATATAACTAAGAATCTATGATGGACTGCAAATAATAATTTTTAATAGTAGCTAGCAAGTTACAACCAATGAATAACCATTATAAAGAACCAATAATATATGAGATGGCTAATAATTCCAAACTATAAAGAATCAATTGGTATACTATCGAACCACAAAAAAAAAAAAAAAAAAAAATTACTTGAACGTGCTTGAAATAACATAAATTTAAGTATGCATTTTAATATACTTTTATTATTATTTTTGTAACTGCAATGCAAATTGACTTTTCTTAGAACATTCCCATTCAATTCAACATTTTTTCTCCAAACTACTTTTCTCTTCCATTCTCGAAATTCACCAAACAAAATCATTAGAGCTGTCACTCCAGTTGCCTATTTCATTTGATTTTGTTGTCCTAAACGAGAAAAGAGTGTCTCACCGACCCACAACTCTTCAACTTTCCAAATTTTGTGCTGGTCCAAAATTTAGAAAAGAAATACAGTCGACCCAAATACACGTGAGCTCAATAAATGTCCTAAATAATCCTTCATGTAGATAACTAAAATACGAGACCTGCATGATTTTAAGGGGTAAATACGTCATTAGGCTCACGGCTCATCCGCTGCGACCAAAGAATCCGTGCAATATCCAACCCGAACCCAAGCGAAATCTAGATAACACAACACAATCCACTTTCTCCTCCAGTAGCAGAGCGCCACGTGTCGATACCATCACCATCTCATCTCTCTCCCCCCCTCCGCCCCTCGTGTGCGTCAGCATCTCTCTCCCCACAGCGGGTCCCGCACTGAAAAAGGCCCATGCACTTTTTCTCGCTTTTTCAGGCAGGGACCAATGGCAATGGCAAGGACTGGCTGAAGCAGCCTAGAGAGAGACAGAGAGAGAGAGGGACGATCGCCGGGAGATGTGTCCCAAGAACTGCCCTCCTCCTGCTGCAAACATGAGGACCAGGTCCAGGTCCATGTCCAAGTCCTCCTCCGCGCCTGGCAAGCCGAAGAAGCAAACCCCGTCGTCTCTCGCCGCCCCGTCTCGCAGATCAAGAAGCAAGACCCGCAAGCCCAAGTTCTTGAGCCTCGGCCTCCAGATCTCTCCTCAAACCTCCCGAACCGGCGCCTCCCCGATGAACCTCACCTACCACCGCAGAGCCGTCCGCCGCCACCGCCAGAAGCACCGGCCGAGCTCGTCCCCCCTCCGCCCGGGAGCCCACTTGGCCAGCGGCGACGACGCCGCGGGCGGTCGGGATCAAGACCACCACCTCCAGGACGAGAACGACGTCGCCCTGCTGTTCGACTCCGCCGCCGCCGCCGACACCGCCACCCTCACCGACCTCCTCGACCCCGCGGCCCCCGCCTCCGCCGTTTCCGCCGCGGCTGCCGCCTCCTCCGGGGCGAAGGAGGAGGAGTCGGCGGTGTCGTCGCTGATACGGTGCGCCATGAAGAGCAGCAGCAGGGAGTGGGGGGGCAGCGAGGAGCGGTGGGTGTGCTACAGCGAGGTCATCGTCGAGGCGGAGAAGAAGGCGGAGATGGAGGAGGTGACCAGCGGCGCCGCCGACGCGTGGCGGGGAGGGCGGAGGGCGCACCCGCAGGGGACGACGATGCTGTCGCTGAAGCTCGATTACCAGGAGATCCTGGACGCCTGGTCCGACAAGGGCTCGCTCTTCGTGTACGGCGGGGACGCGAATCACGAGACGCCTCAGACCGTGCCCGACTTGATGCGAGTCGACAGCGTAAGACCATCTTCGTCAATCCCTCCATTTAGTCGATCTTCATTCATCATCGCTAATCACTTCTCAACATTTGCACCGACGGGCACATGTCACACCCTCACCCTAGCGCCGATGCACGCTATCGTTATGAAATTCGTATATCTATGAACATTAGTCGAGTCGAAAAGCGAAACTGACATGAAAAGCGAAACTGACATGAATCCATTAGTTAATTTCAGCCCCATTAGTCCGGGGCTTGCGGGCACCACTAGTATCCTGAAAAGCGTGCATTTGAGAACTTACGAGTGAATTTTCTCTATTATTGAGATGCTTAGGTTCGTATGTGTTAACCCTTTATCTCTCTCTACTTGATCTATTTCATGAACTACCGTGATTGCCAGAGGAAATTAATAAAAATTTCTTCCTAAAGATTCTTTTTTGAGATTGTCGCGTGTTAAATGCGAAGTAGGGAGCTTCGGGTTTGGATTATGCAGAGAGATTTTATCCCTTTCTTTTTCAGATCGATGGGTGAGTTCACAGGAATCTAAAAGCTCTATCACCTTTTTCTTCAATGCTTTCATTTAATGGGGGGCCCGTTTGCTCACCGAGCGAGCGTTGTCGTGGACCCATGGTAGCACGATATCGATCGGTGATATTATTGTAGTTTTTGAGGAGGTTGAGCAAAGCGCACGATCACGATTGTTGATCCCGTTATGTAGAGATTACTCCCAAATAATTAGGGGCCTTTTGGTCATTGATGTGAAACCCCTCAATCACACCTTGACCTTAAAAGGCCTTGGTTCGTCTATAGCATAGGTTTGATCAGACCATGATATTATGAGAATAACAGTTTATTCTTGACCACAAAATATCAAATCATAAATAATTATAAATTATTGTGGAACCTACTTTTTTCAAGAATTTATGATTCTCAATAGATTGATGATATTCTCACGGTACTCCAATAACTATTATCCTAGCAAAGCCCAATCAAATATTCTGTTGCGAGTGTGGAATTCCTATGATTATGCCCAGAGAAATGCCACAAGGGTCCATGTATTTCTATAATCGCAATTGAAGGGAAGTCCTTCCAATCATATTTTAACTATAATTTTGATCGGTGAGATACAAGTACGTAAATCACCTGTTACTCTGGTTAAATTTACATGTAAGTGATACTTGTGACTCATCAATAAGAGGTATGGTTGGAAGAAGCTTCCTTTAGCCAGGTTTGCAGGAAAATATTATTGTCATGGAAAAGATATGACTTTTCACGCGGTCGGTACATTGAAATTAACTCCGTCCATTGCATTCCATTGGTAACACGAGTCTAGCTACTTTGTCTCGACAGAGTAAATTTACCCACATGAGAAGTGTTCGTGTTGTAGACTCTTAAGAGAATGTGCTGATCTAGGTTCGAAAAAGATCCATCCCGATCCCAATGCCCACCGATGCACTCCCATCATCCCACGTTTCCTTCTTGTTGCATCGTTTGTTTCTGCACTAGAAGCATGTCCATGGATATTCAAAGGCGATAATAGCTCACCGGTTCTGCAAATCAAGCAGGGGCCGACGGATGTATGGGAGAATGTGTGGAGAGTCCCGGAGAAAGCAGCAGAAAGCGAAGCCGCCATCAACAGGGACACGATCGCGGAGGACGGCGGCGAGTTCAGCGACAAGATTCGGCAGAGAGAGGCGAGCGTGCTGCGGTACAAGGAGAAGAGGCACAGCAGGCTCTTCTCCAAGCGCATCCGGTACGAAGTCAGGAAGCTCAACGCCCAGAAACGGCCCCGTATCAAGGTTCGCATCGTTTCCCCCTCTTCTCGAGAATGTTTTTCCTGTTTCTGGTGGAATGTGACGTTTTTTCTTCTTATGTTGCAGGGCCGATTTGTGAGAAGAGATTGCGAAGATTAATCAAAGCTCGCGCATATGATTATGTATAGCGAATAGACCGATAAGCAATAAAGGGGAGAATAATGTTTCGATGTGCGTCGTTTGTTTCTTGCTTCTCTTTATTATCATTAAAAGTTTCCGAGTCCTTTACATAGCTCGAAGGTAAAGAGGTTGCGAGCTAAATCCTAATCTCATATACCTGTTTATAATGTACAATTTACTAGTGTGACTGGCTCTGGCTTCAGCCTGTCATAAACCACGGTTCAATTGATTCCCGTCCCGACGCGTGAACCTCATTATGATATTTGACGACAGTTTAATTTCCTGGAAATCTTTTTGACTGGAGATAAATGATCTTATTTATGATCAAACTAGAGAGTTTATACTAATTAACTAGGCCAGCCTTAGCTTCCTCAACGTATACTCTATGAACTAGGCCATTGATATTGTGGACAAATATTGAAGTAAAGTAATGTCAAGGCGACATCAAATGTGCTGGGCTTCCATCGAATTTCAGTAGAGCTGGGGTCGGCGACCTTTGCTCAAGGGCGGTCCACATATGCGATGATGATTGATGATGACGCGCAGCTACTGATATGGACAATTGAAATTTGTCCAATTGTAGCAATTCAATCCGCATTATTCAGGGGCATTTCAAGCAATGGAAATTATGCGCCATGGCCATTGATGTAGTTGACACATGTCTGGCCATCTAAATTTCTAATCAGAATAAAATTGGACTGAATAAAATATGAAATCTATAGATTTTGCTAAATCATATCCACCGTTGGGTGAATTGCACTAATAAAATCAGATATTTTTACATTCTATTTGATATAAATGATAAATGAGCCTAAAAATTGCACAAATTGAGATAGTAAGAATCTTTCATAACACTTTAGGCAACTTCGTTTTTATTTGCTTATTATTTTTATTATTTTCCCTCTTTTTTAATTCTTTTATCTCCTTCCATCTTTCTCTACTAAAATTTTATTAAATAGTAAATACTAAAATACCTAAAACTTGCAATAAATATAAATATTATATCTATTTTTATATATTGAATTTATACTATAAGATTGAAAGAAGTTTGAATATAGAAATAAAAATAGGAATAAATAAAATAAAATTGTTGTTATTTTTTGTTACTTTGAATTTTTTACATTAGAATTCAAATATTATTTATAAGCAAATATTATTTTATTTTTATTAATTTAAGAAGTTTGTTTATTCAATACAATAACTTTTATATAATGGATATTAAAATTTATATCCACATTTCTCCTCCCTCTCGAATGAAATAATTTTATTTGAGCTATATTTCTTTATAGCTAACTTTATCATATCTCCAGCATACACGAGATACAAGATAAGATAAAAATTTATCCTATCTCGATGCGCACGAATAACATCTCTTGAAAAAATATATGCCAAAATGACCCATGAGATTAAGCGAGAAACAGACTCAAATCATCTACGGTCTTTCACATATTACCCAAATAGATTAGTATTGTATTACATAGGCGAGAGCTTAATTCGGGGTGAAAAAAGAAAAAAGGAATGATGCTAAAACAGTGCGTGGAACGCAGGAGAAGGTTCAGGCAGCACAGCCTGCTGGAAGGTCGTAGAACCACCCTCGATGGGATCTTTATCTTTTCCAATAATCACGTCAACCTACAAACAAAAAATTTCTACCAAACTGAACAGACAAGAAACTTCAAGAACGCATCCAAGCTCGCCCTTAAAAACCCTCAAAAGCCTTCTCGCCCAAACCACTCCAGCACACACACACACAAACCAACACGATCATTGTCTGAATCATCGCCAGTTTCAGCTACCAACGATGTCTGTGATCTCTCAGCTCATGGGGAACGAGATCCTGGACCCCTTCCTGTCGATGGTCAACAAGTGCCCGGTGCTCAACGCGCCGACCGACTGGAAGGAGACCCCGGAGGCGCACATGTTCATTGTCGACCTCCCGGGCCTGAAGAAGGACGAGGTGAAGGTGGAGGTCGACGGCGACGGGTACCTGATCATCAGCGGAGAGAGGAAGGTGCCGGAGGACAAAGAGGCCAAGGGCGGGGAGGGCAAGAAGGGCGAGGGCGAGGGGGAGGAGAAGTGGCACAGGGTGGAGCGCTTCCGGGGCAAATTCTCGAGGCGGTTCAGGCTGCCGAGGAACGCGAAGAGGGAGGGGATCAAGGCGTGCATGGAGGAAGGGGTGCTCACCGTGATCGTGCCCAAGGCGGAGGAGAAGAAGCCCGAGGTCAAGAGGGTTGAGATCCACTGATGAGAGAGATCGATCGACTGTATTTTGCTCTTGTGCCTGCGCGTGTGAAATAGTTCCTGAGTCTGTGTTCTGTTCCTGTCGTGTTTTGGTGAGCCTTGCTCAGCACGAGTCGATGCATGTAAGCTATTAATAAGTTTGTTCAGCTCTTCTTTCTGCATTGTAATTTGTGAAGTGGTGTGTCGTTTGGCTTTCTGAATCTTCCATTGCTTTTCATAAAGACTAAATTTATATCGCATGGCATGGATAAAATTGCAAAAACATGAGATATCCCATACATGGAATCACAAGATTAGGGTTGAAATTGGACAGTCCAAACATGAGAATTTCATTTTTTTCTCAATGACGAATGGCTCGACGGGGTGTTATGGGCCGCATCGTAGACATGAGCAAGTCGCTACCCGAGTCGATGAACCACCCATCTTAATCGGGATGCTTGTTCGGTACTTTCAGCGGGGCCTCAACCTATCTCAATTGTTAACAAGTGAGCCCTTTAATTTCACAATGGCCCAATGAATCCACTCGCGAGAACTATTGAGAGGATTCAATCCCAGCAGTAACAAAATTGTGGTGTTGTAGAGATGAGTTATAGGTTTTAGGAAAAATTTCAAATAAAGGCAGGAAATATTTTTATTTTTTTCAAATAAATGTATGAAGTAGATATTGATTTGCTTAAATAAAGGTCAAAATGAACTCCAAATTTTTATCTGGTTAAGAGTAATATTGTCTTTTTATATATTCTTTTTTTTTTTCCTTTTTCCTTTTCTTTCCATAAAAAAACTAAAATAAAACTAATATTTAATAAATAAATAAATAAACCCACACGCACAGGGGGGAAGGTTCCCTCCTACCTATGGCTGTCGCCCCCTCACCAATGTGGTGGCTACGATGGCTAGCGGGGTCATTGGCACCTTGGCAAGAGCCCCAGACCAGGGAGGGCAAGGGTGAGGTGAGGGCAGCCAAACTTGCGTGGAGGCTGGTAACCCTCGCTCAGATCAAGTTGAGGATAGGTGATCCTCAACCAAATCTAGGAGAGGGTCATTGCCCTCTCCCTTCTTGATGGGGGAGCGGCTTATATTTTTGCTTCTTCTTCTTCTTCTTATTCAATTAATATTTAAATTAAAAATGTGTTCAAATGAAAATTCACCCGATCAGTTGGAATAGTTTGTTTCAAGTCCTCATTTAAGAAAATAAAGATACTTTAGGTCCTTATTTGAAATTTCTCTAGGTTTTATGTGCAAAATGTTTTCATCATATGTGTTAGTGATATCTTAATGGCTCAGACAGAGGAAATTGCTAATCAATAAGTTGAAAAGTCAAGTTCCTCACTTTCCAATACTAGTATAAGTTAAGAAATTACATGTCTATACTTATTAGTGTATCAATTTTATGTTCTTAACGCCAAACGACTAATTTGGTCAATTCTCGAGTCTATTCAATTTGGGTTGTGATAATTTCGTGGCATCTACCATAAAAGGCTTGCTAGTTCTCATCAACCTTCCCGAAAGTTAGATTGATAGCTTTTAGATGATTTGGTAAAGGGTTTTTGCACATTAGGAGCGACGTCTTTAGAAGACAGAATTCCTTTATGAAGCAAGTTTTTGCACTTTGATCTTTAGGGCAAGGCAATTGTCGGTATAATGGCCTTTCTCCCCATATGGTACTCACATGACTTTGTCATATCGAGTTCAGCAAACTTTGGTCAACCCTCAATGAAGAAATTTGCATTTTGCATAAAAAGTCCTAAATAAGTGTCAATTTGACACTTTCATTCACAATTAGTCATTTACACTTTGTATTTTCGAGAAAAAAAAATCGAAGTCTGAATAATCAATTGGCTTTTTTAGTGTTAAATCATGGAAAAATCAACATTTGATCAACTCTTCACAAAAATTGTAAAAATCATAAGAAAATTTCATTTTATTAGGAAAAGTGATACTTTAGTTGGAGAGACTACTAAATCATACAAATAGAAATATGCTTAAAGTGTGGTACATGTTCAATGTAGTTCATAAACTATATGAAAATATTCAATATTATTCTTTCATTAATTCAAGTTCAAGGATCAAATTGTATATTAGATTAAAGTCCATGAGTTATTTGTGTCATTATTCCCTTAAAATGCATGAACACTTGTCTTTGACTACATGTGGAAGATAAGGGAAATGGGAGAAAGAAAATCCATATAGAAAAGGGGAAATTTTAAAATATTCAAAAGAAAGGGAGATAAAGGAAAATTGAAATTTATACTTTATTTGTTTCATGAAAATGTGACATTTTTGAAAAAAAAAAATTCCAGCAAGTCATTTTCTAAAATAATGATATTGATTTATAGTATTTAGCTCAAATCTGGAAATGAATTGGAAAATAGTTTATGTTGTTCGTTTAGAAAAATCTAATTTTTTTCTTAAATAGATGTACCTTATACGGGCTCTAGTGACTTTCGCATTGGCAGCTTAGAAATTATACATGAGCATTAGGGCCTCAAGTTCAGCCTTGATCAACCTCGACTCAAGCAAAAGTACTTGGATCTTAGAAAAGAATATGGGCATTGATCTTGGGTCTAGTCTTGATGGATCAAGCATGGGATTTGGGATCCAAGGCATAACCTTGATGGACCTAGTGTGAGATCTCGGGCCTAAGCCTGAGGACACTTGCTCGGGTACTAGAGGCCCAAGCACAAGCATCAAGGTCTTGTACCCAACCTTTGTGGACCTAGGCCAGGGCGCTAGGGAGTCAAACAATAGTACTAGAGTCTTAGGCCTAGTCACTAGTGTGAGTGTCTCTAGCCTAACCTTTATGGACCAAGGCTTAGGCACCAGGACTTAGAACTCGGGCTTCATCTCGATGAAACCTGAAGGAACCAACCGTGGTCTCTAGACTCGAGTTTGCTACCAAGGACTTGGGAGCAAGCGTTAAGGTTCTTGTGCCCAAACACAAAGTTTTTAATTAAAGCACTAATGTCTAATCATATTGTGAAAAATAATTTTCGATTTTTTTAAAGAGAAAATCATTTTCTTATATTTAAGTATAGATTTTCCATTAACTCAATTTCCTAAGCATTTCAAATGCCAAAAAATGAGGAAAATATTTTTCCGAAGGCTTAATTAGTTTCGTAGAAAATGAATGGCTTGAAAAATATTATCTTAAGAATGATAACTTCAATTTCTTTCGAGCAAATAAGTCCTTTCGTATCTTGATCCACCCGCTCGTTATCTTCCCCACCGCCCTTGTCTTAAATTGAAACCTCTTGGCAAAAGAAAGTTGATTATTATTATATTAATGCCCGACAAGCTACTACCGGATAACGCTCCACCCACCGCACTCATCTCCTAAAGTTGGACAGCGATGAAAGACCTCAGTCAACAAGTAAGATGCCGACACGGTCACGTATCTTGAGTAGTCCTTATTAATTCATCTGATGACTGCTCCAATAAAAAAAATATACAATGGTTTACACTAGCTAGAATTGACTCATCCATCACCGCGTAGGATCCTACTTGACCTATTGGTTTCCGTCTTTTGCCGTGATCGGAAAAACTAATTTCAAAATTCAATATGGTTGGATCTTCCGAGCTTATGACTGAATACATCGGCCCAACGCTCCTCTTGCGTTAATGGAGTCCGGTCTTTTCTTTCATATTGTAGCGGTGAAATGTCGCTTTTGATGAAACCCTTTTTGTCTATGCTATGATTTGACAAGGTATTTGTGGTCTAGCCCTACGTTTTCTAACCTAATTCTCATCACCTCCTATTCTTAAACAAAGACAAAAAAAACCTAATTCTCATCACCTCCTATTCTTAAACAAAGACAAAGGACTCACCGATCTGACTCTACATACTAGAAATGACTATAGTTGGCAACTCAAAATAAAGCATGCCATGAAAAGAATGTGTTGCTATTCCCATTTGCCAGGCTGAAAACAACGAGTAACCACCATTCATCGTCATCAATGGCGACGAAAATCAAACATTCTTATATTGGATGTCATGTTACTAAACAAAATTTGACATCATTTCCTAGAACATAAAAGAGAAACTCGGAATTGTTTTAAATCGAGCTACTTCAAAGTACTTATTATTTTGAATACATTTCACTTGGTCCATTCATAATTCATCATGTTTTTTCGTACGAATTTGTTTTATAAACTAATGTATTCACCTTAAATCTTCTCAAGAAACCCCCGAAAAAAAAGACTGCTAAAAAAGAAGAAACAAATAAAAAAACCCACACGAGAGCTGTCGACATTGGTTGATGAACATTGAACTCCTCCTCGTCCTCAAAGTGGGGTTTTTCCCTCATTCCCACGCAATGTTTCAATGCTTGACGACAGTGAAATGGGACACGGACGAGGCGCGTCGTTTCGAGTTTAGCGTTTATTTACACAGTTCAAATGGTTCCAAAGCGAAAGATCCGATTTTTGAAGATAAAAAATTCGAGGGTTCCGGCCAAAATAACAGAGAGAGAGAGAGAGATTTCGCTTGAGGAGGGTGGACAAGATTTGTTTCCTTTCCGGAAATCCGATTGTAACTGTTCTATCTGCAATTCGTCGCTCCAGGTTTTGGGAGTCTTCCAACGGTTGCTAACTTGCCTCGTTCTCTCCTTTCCTTCTGTTCTATCCTCCAGGACCGCCCCTCCAAGTTTTCGCATTCTCTGTTCATCCGGAGCTTCGATTTCCCCAGTACCGAGAGCTGCAAAGGATCGAACTTTACTCAATCCTTTGCTTTATTCCAACGCCAGAAGTCAGGGGATGACGGCATCGAAGAGGTAGTGTGAATTCCGCTCGCCTTTCTTTTGTGGGTCTCGTTTGCTGGTTTTCTTTCCGTCTCCTCCTTGCGCGACGTGAATTGATTGTTTTGCGGGGTTGGAAATTTGTTGTCTTTCTGGGTCGGAACGAGGCATTGGGACTAGATGTGAAGTGGGTGGGCAGTGATTGAGGGAGATCTTGCGGGATTGAGGAGAGATCATGGAGCCTCCGAGAGGGGCTCTGGCTAAGATATGGAACTTCATTTGCTTCTTGCCTTACTTCATTGGGCTGCTGCTCTTGGGCAATTTCAAAGGTCAGAAATCTGTGCCTCCTTTGCTTGTTGTTTGCTTCCGTTTTTCTCCTGTGCTATTGAAGAATGTGAGTGCACTGGGTTTGTTTCCGATCCGAATGTCAGAAACAGTCGTTCAGGGAAAGAACAATTAATTCGCTGATGTTTCAACAACTCTCATCATTATAGAATGTTGGTGATAATACTGTCTCGATTTAGTTCCGCATGCTAAATTGGCAAGTATGTAACTCTTCTTTGGCTAGACGTTGTTGAGTGGCGTTTTCTTGTGAATCAACAGGACATCTCAGTGACTTGCTGAATACAAGATTGGGGGCAGGAGCCCCTTGCAATGTGTTTACCCAACTAGACCACTTGAATAATCATCCTGCATCAACTCATTGTTTTGTGTTTCCTGGTTTCCCTGGGCTGATTAAATTGTGAAGAAACCTTTTATTTAGATGATGGCAACCGTAGTTTCTAGGTCATGACCCCCAACCCTGGTTTCTAAGTTCTCTTGTCAATGCATAAAAATATGATATTAAGTGCTGGAAGTTGAATGTATGTCTCTTGTATTTCAGGTGTCATATTTTGTCCCTTGGCGTGCCTTATCATAACAATTGGCAACTCTGCTATTATATTGGGTCTTTGGCCCATTCACTGTTTCTGGACCTGTCATTGTATCCTGAGGTGATTCCTTGAACCTATCACTGAAAGTTGCCTCATCCATAATTGGAGGTCCTCTATTTTAACTGTTGTCTATTTAGCAGATCAAAGCAATTAGGGCCTGGATTGAAGCTTGTCCTTGTACTGTGCATGCCTATTCCCTTGGTGTTGTGGCCAGTGGTTGGCATTGCTGGCAGCGTCATTGGTGGGATAGCGTATGGGTTTCTTTCACCAATATTTGCCACTTTTGATGCTGTTGGAGAGGGGAAGCCCGATAAGTTTTTCCACTGTTTCTATGTATGAAGTCTTTGTTTTGCTGTTCCTGTGCCTGGACCAAGAATATTGACAATTTTCCAATGTTTCCCAGGATGGAACTTGGAGCACAATCAAAGGGAGCTTCACTATTGTCCGGGATTTTGGGGATTTTTGCTTCCACTCTTACTTATCTTATATGAATGACCTGTGGCATCAGAGGCCCGCGGAAGGGAAATATTATGAGATTAGGTCTGATCTTTGTGCCTCTTCCTGTATTTCAATTTTGAGCTAAGTCAAATTCTTGCCTAGAGCCAATGTTTCAGTCTCTGTTACAACTCTTACAGGTAGGCACATTGAGCTTGTTCTCACTGAATGTTTAGCTTTATTAAGTAAGACATCAACCAATATATTCAGCATCTACACTTGGGTATTCCAAGCTTTGAGAGTTTAAATAAACAATTGCAGATCAAAGGCTCTAATTTCAGGTCAAGGATGCAAATTTATGCAGTGATAATTTCTCTGAAGTACAAATATCTCCTAGGATAAAGATACATAGTGCGTTTGAGGAGTTTTGAGCTCATGTGGATCCCATTGAACTCTGAACCCACTATTGAGAGATCATTGCCTAGAATGAGTCCCTTTGATATAAGCCCTGAGCAGCTGAAAAAAGCATGTGGTCACCCATCCACCTAAATATAATGGACGCAACTTGTTCTCTAAGTTGGAGTTTTCCACTTTACATCATTAGCAAGTTTTTCCTACAATTATTTTTACTTATTTTTATTTATTAATGCAAAATTTCTTTGCAGGTTGCTATATCTTCCGGGTACTGTTATAATTGGAGTGCTTGGATTTATGGTTGACATGCTTATGATCTCCTCATTGCCCTATACAAAAGTCCTTACATGCTCTTCAGGGGATGGCACCGTTTGTTTCACGATCTCATTGGTCGTGAAGGCCCATTCCTGGAGACAATTTGTGTTCCATTCGCTGGTCTTGCCATTATACTTTGGCCTTTGGCTGTGGTTGGAGCCGTATTGGCCTCCATGCTATCCAGCATCTTCCTTGGCGCCTTTGCAGGAGTTGTTGTTTATCAGGTTAAATTCCTCTTCTTTCTACTATTAAATTCCTCCATTCTGGCCTTTGGAGTATGTCCTGTTTATGCATGTCATCAGTTGGCAGAACCAGGATTACGAGGTTGTTCTGCTCGGTTAACAGTGAAACTAATATTGAATATGACCAAAATGGACTCTTAAGAGTTGTCAAGGTAGATCTTCTGAATACATATAGCATGAGGAAAGTTGGATGTCACGGTATTGATATTGCAGCTCAGTGGTTCAACTTAAATGTAGCATGTCTTTCCCTAAACACCTTAAGAAAAGCAAATCTGGAGATTGGTACATTTTGTATGTACTGTGTGGTCAAATTCATCTGGGGGTTCTCAAGGAACACCTTAAGAAAAGCAAATCTGGAGATTGGTAACAACTGTTTTGTATGTACTGTGTGGTCAAACTCATCTGGTGATGGAATTACATTACAGGAGTCCTCCTTCTGGTTGGGGCTCTGTTATGTTATGGCATCCTTGTCGATCTATGACGAATACAGCAATGACATTCTTGACATGCGAGAAGGGTCCTGCTTTCCTAGGTACTTACCTTTTTTTTTTCCTGATTTGAGATCCAATTTGATGGAATTGTGGATTCCATACATGCTTATAGAATTCTTGGTCCATCAGGCCAAAGTACAGGAGACAAAAGGTTGAGCTGTCAAAGACTTCCTCTCTTGCTGCTTCTTTTAAACGTCCTCCAGCTCGTGCAGATTCAATAAAAGACACCATTATCGAGTTAAAACCAATTCAGGTAGCTTGTCATATCCCTCTTTGCTTCAAGGACCTCATATTTGGGGAATGAATGTCTGCAGCATTCATGTGTGCATCAAGAAATGGGCATCCACATCTGCCCCCTCCATAGATCCATGTTGAATAAACTCTGTATGCTGTTTTCTCTCACTCTCTTTTAATTGCTTTCACCAAGCGAATAGAAAATTGTGTTTATGTAGTTACTTGATGGCTTGTTTGACGAGTGTCAACGCCATGGAGAAAGCATGGTATCTGAGGGATTGATAATCCCTCGAGACATTGAAGATGCCAAAGCGAGCAGAGGTAGTGGAGTGATAAGCATAGGCTTGCCAACTTATTGCCTGCTACAAGTGCTCTTGCGTTCGGTAAAAGCCAATTCTATGGGCATCTTACTGCGTAAGTTCTTTCCTAAAAGGATAGGATTTTTACGATTTTCCGCAATTTTCTTTTTAAACTTTTTTCCTTTGCATGCTATATTATCTGAGGTATTTGAATATTTGCTGGAATCATGTTTTGAAAATGCAGGTGATAATACCGAAGTAACAAGCACCAATAGACCTAAAAATGCAATATTTGAATGGTTCCTTAATCCCCTTTTGATTATCAAGGAGCAGATTAAAGCAGAGGAGCTCAATGTGGCCGAGGAGGACTATCTTTGTAAGCTTGTTTTGCTAAGTGCTGACCCTGAGAGGTTCAAGAATTCATATATAGGCCCACCTCCTGAACCTGAGCGTAAAAGAGCTGAGCTTGAAGCTTTAGCTCGAAGGTAAGCAGAATGAGATCACTTGTCTGCAATGTTTATATTTGGATTTCAGTACTTTTCCCAGTTAAGTCTGTTTGCATGTTCCATAAATTTGATGTTATAATGAAGGCTCCGAGGGATCACCAAGTCCATATCGAGGTATCCAACATTCAGGCGTCGATTCGATGCTCTCATAAAGGTATTGTTGGAGGATCTTGCCAAGAAGAATATTGGAAGCAAATCCAACAGCTGGAGTCAAAGCATTAGCATTTCAAGATCGAAGAGCGCCATTGTACGAATATTCAGCCAAAAATCTTTCAAGGTTGAAAAGTCTAATGACGGGTCCGTTCAAGAGTCACAACATGCTCCCAGAGACGTTGATATTGCATGATGACCATGCGACTGGTCGATGTTTATCCTTCACAAGTGTAATATTTCCTACCTTCTTCCCCAGCCCATTTCAGTTAGGATCAAGTGTAGTTTCTAGTTTTATGTAGAGTGAGTTTATTCTGTGTCTCAAAGAGATCGGACATGGACGAATTCTGATGACAGATCAGAGCTTGTGATTGTAACCTCATGAAAAATTATGCAGCAAGATGCCAATGAAGAGGTAACATTAAAGAGATGCATAGTTATAACTGTGCCTGGAGTTGTGACTGCATTAAACGATTGAACTAAGCCAGCATCGACTTTGTTATCTGCAGACCTAGTAAGGGTTCCGATCGCCCGCAAAGTATCGGTTTCCTCTTTGCACCTAACTTCTCTTTATGAGAAGGCTTTCTAAACTCGACACTCGACTCGTTCGTTATAAGATACGACCTCTCACTTCTCAAGCTCTCACCTGTGGCCTGGCCGAGGGGGTTATGCGCCTATTTTCTGGTCTGGTCTTGCGATTAGTAGCTTATAAAATTTCAACTTCGTCAACGATCTCATTAGATCGACCTCGATTACAACTCAACGCATACAAGAGTACATCCATTGAACTATATTGAATTATCCCCGGTTTAGTTTAAACATGCTTAATATAAATTAGTTATTTTAACATAAATGCTACACCATGTTAAAAAGTTTTTGCTATTTCCGTTTTAGTAACAATGTGATAAAGGGTCGATTCTAAATATCGAAAAAAACTCCAAACCTTAACATATAATTTAAACACGGTAAATATAATTTAGCGATTCCAACACGAATGCCACGCCACCATTGTATTAAAAGTTTTACCATTTCCATTTCGGTACCATGCGATAAATGGTTGATTCTAAATATCGAAGTAAATCTAAATCTCAATATAAAATTTAAAGGAAGTCATTCAAGTTACAAAAGTAAGAGATTCGATAATGATATCCTTCCTTTTCTCGAAACCTAGGAGACTAGTACTTATACCGATCAAATTGCAAATGTCCTCAGTGCGAAACTTCTCTATTCAAAGCTCAGATTTGAATCGCCATTCCTATATATTATTTTGGAGTCATCTCAAAAACATTAACTCATGTACTCCGCCACCCGCCGGAAATTTGTGAAATTGAGGTAAAACCAACAAACTTGTATTGTATCATATCATATATTTTATAGACGAAAACATATCGAGTCATGTCGGCTTCGAATCATATTTTGTGAATTCGATCACTCGGAAGTTGCAGCCTTCTTTTCAATCAGGTGCTCTCCTCGCCGTGCACGTTTGCAGCTTGAAATTTAGTGCGTCTTTTCTCGATTCTTGGAAATTCTCTTGCGTCGTCAAGCAAAAAGAATTACAAGAAAAAAAAAAAAAAAAAAAAAGATTACCTTTTGCATTCGCATTGATGAGTGAAGTGAAGAGAAGCACATTCGCTTTCGCTTTCGCTCCCTCGATCACTCTGCGTCTTGTTCTTCTGAACAGGGGACGAAAGATGGCAACTTTCGAGGGCGAGGCCGAAATCTTTCCCTCCTCCCTCGAGCTCCTCCAGCGGCACCGGCCGGCGCGGCCCGACCCGGATGAGCCGCCGCCGTTCTTTCCCTCTCCGCCGCCCGCCGTCGGCCCGGCCGGGGAATATGCGCTCGTGGAGGGGATGCGGAATGTGGCCTTGGGGGAGGCTGGAGACGGGATGGGCGAAGAGAAAGACGGGAACTTCGACGATTGGGGACCGAAATCGCACTACCCTTTTGGGACTTACGCGCGGGATTGCCAGTTTTATGTCCGGAACGGGTGGTGCAAGTTCGGCGCGAATTGCAGGTTCGGTCACCCTGTCAAGAGGACGGTATGTGTTCTTGGGCTTTTCGTCAGTTTCGTTCGTTTTCTTTTGTGTGTGTGTGTGTGTGTGTGTGTGTGTGTGTGTTTGCGTTCTTGGGAATTTACGGTGGATTGATGCGTGAACCGCTTGACCTGTGGGCGTGATTCTTGAAGGGTTTCGAGGAGAAGCGGGAAAGAGGAGAGTTCTTGGAGCCTACTAAGCAGATTGAGTGCAAGGTCAGGATTTGTGCCACTCGTTTTAACGGTGTTGTGTTGCTCTGTCTTTAGTTCAGTCAAGCCGAGGCATGATAAATCGATGATGTAGTAGGTAAGGAGTTCAAGGAAATTTAAATAGGAAATGTACCGGTTTTACTTGCAAAACTCACAGCATGGTGCAGGTGTTAGCGACATCTGAATGGCTGCTTAATGACTACTCCTTTTGGGGCTGGATTTTCTTGATAATCACTAGTCAATGTTTGCTTGTTCCCTAGATATGTAGTTATGCAGTTTATGTCCTAATGATGCTGTGACGTTCACCCACGACTGAGATGTATTTCTTGACGAATGGCCTTCATATAAGATCCTTTTCAGTTTATATGTCTAGGCATATGAGGGCTAGATTAGAAATGCGCTTCATATATCTGATAGTGACAGCAATTACTTGCCTTTTGGCTTTGTGCAATATAGCAGCCTCCTACATTTGCCTCAAAGGCTCAAAATGACATCTCATCGCCTCTTTCTTTCTTTCTTTCGTGCACACACATGTATGCACATGTGCTGTCCTGAATATTGAGTTATCTGCTTAATTTGTAGTATTACTCGACTGCTGGAGGGTGCAAGTTTGGAGAAGCTTGCAGATATAGCCATTCCAAAGAAAGAAATGAAATCACAGACCAACCACAACTTAATTTCGTTGGCCTGCCAATACGATTGGTAAAGAGTACATTCTTTCATGCTACAAATTCACAAGTTCAATTTTAGTTGACTTGTTAGGCCTTTTTCTCCCTCCATTGACTAATTGATTTATGAGCTCCATTTGAAGCACGCATAAAAAGTAGTTTGTGTGACTTACATGATTTTCATGGTTCACTTCAGGGAAGAGCAGAGTGCCCCTTCTACATGCAGCATGGCACGTGTCGATATGGAATTGATTGCAGGTTTCACCATCCTGATCCTACAACAGTTGGGGACTTCAGTCCTGATAAGACCTCGGCCAATCTTGCACCAGTTGGAAGGGAACCAAAGTATCCTAAGGAGGGTCCTATGGAAGACTCTGATTATCTGAGATATAATGGAATTCTACAGGAATATTTAGCATCCCGGTCTTTGAACACGGCTTCTGGGACCCAGCCTTACTGGGATAATGGACTGTCCAATGTCCCTGGGATTTCTCAAAGTTCTCAAAAGGTGCATTTTTCTACACATGGAAGAGTTCACAAATCTATTTGATTAGTTTATGCTTTTGTGTTCTTGTATATTTTTTAATAAGTGTTGATTTTTCCCCTCCATTTTTCCATTTCTGCATCTTCTTTCTTGTCGGTCCTGTAATTGCTGCTTTATATATATATATATATATATATTCCCGCTTTCAATCTTTCTGAGTGTATTCTATCGCCATTGCTACCTCAAGAATGTTTCGAAGTGCTATAACTTGGGAAAGAAGGATTGAATTATCTGCAAAATGAGTAATTTTGCACCAATTGTTGTTTTATAGGTTTTGGCTTATCCACAAGAAAGGGCAGGGCACAGCAAAGGGCTGCTACCTCCTGAAGAATACCCTCAACGACCCGGTCAACCTGAGTGTGCTTATTTCATGAAGACAGGTTTTTGCAAATACAGACATACTTGTAAATTTCACCATCCAAAGGATCGAGTTTCGATGGTACCCTCCTATTATCAAACTGATAAGGCGCTCCCTTCGAGTTCGGTAAGTCACTACATTGCCCAAAAGAACTGTGCGGCTTCTTATTTGAAGTTAAAAGGTTTTCGGTTTTCATGCATTGATTTTATCTATTTAGGCTAAAATCTCTTATGATTCTTCATCTCCAGTGGACCACAATCAAATGACTTTACTGTAACTTTGACATTTTTTATTTATTCTGATCTAACTATTGCCATCAAACTTAAGTTTCATTCTTGTGCCATGCTCTGAAAAATTGATTGCTTAGCACTATGCGGTCATTTTTGCAGGGTAGGAGAACTTGTAGGAATTATGCACAGTTTGGGCTCTGTAAATATGGAAGTGCTTGCTTGTTCGATCATCCAGTTCTGGAAGATTCTGGCTCCTCTTCTTTTGGAATAAGTCCTCTTGAAGATCCACCTGCATGGTTCTAACTCCCCTGGATATGGCAGTGACATTGGTGCTATATCTCTGCATTTTCCTGGGACTCTGCAAACTACTCAAGCCCCTTGTGCTTTTCTTTTACTTGTTTTAGACTTTTTTTGGGATTATTTTCACCAAGTTGTGGCAAGTAGTGTTTACATGGTAATCGGCTTTTATCCAGTGATTCGGAAGTGGACTGATCATTCTTTAGATTCAAATGTTTCCCTATAGAAACTAAACCAGTTTTGGCATTGTATGGGCATATGAATGGCCTCATCATAATTCTTGTTTTTACCTGTTAGGAATATAAGTCATAACTTCTTGAATCTTGGATCTCTCGGTAATGGATGATTATCATTAAGCCACAAAATATGATAACGAGAAGAATGAGACTCTGTTTTACTTGGTACTTTTATCTCCTCTTTACCTTTCATGGAAGTTTTAAGTATCAATTCAGTATCTCATTTCTTCTGCATTAGGGAATGGAAACCTTTTCGAGAAAGTTGTTAGGATCGTTCTGGAATGCTTGGTTAGTAGAGAAGTTGCTCAACCATCTCTAGTATATGATGAAATGGAGGAATGCAATCAAGAGCACTCACAATATATTAAAGCAGATTCTTATATAAAGCACATGAAAGGGCATTATCTATCCAAAACTCAGTAAGCAAGGCTGTTCACATCCTTGTAATGATGCTGTTTCTGAGCTCCAGTTAGGATTAAAATAATATGAAAGAGCATCATCCGAATTATTTCTGATCACACAGATTTAGGATGACACTGCAGATAGATGTAAAAGAGAATGTTTGAATATAATGTCTACACCTCTTATGTGCTATATAAACTCTGAGAATGACGGCAACTAAACCCACTAAATTGCTAACTCACATCAGGCTAATAGATTACAATCTTCAAAATCATGAATGTCATAAGATCCTGTTTTGTGGTTCTCTTGATCTCTGTCTATTTCAGAACGAATCTTGTCCAGTCGAGTCCTCGGCTCCAATTATTTGTCAATTACCAGGACTATGAGACAACTCGATATGTCACCGTAACAGGTAATGCACCAGTTCTTGTCCATTACACTTCCATGTTGAGTTTCCAATTCGTGCATGCACTTTATTTCGTTAAGATGAGCCATATTTGAAGCACCGACTGCAATCTCTGATCCTCAAAATTTCTGTCTTTTGACAGGATGCAACAATAACTGTGATACAGCATGCTGTGACTGTGATATCGCGAAGCAGCCACCCGTATGCGTCAAGTGCTGTAAAGAGGAGCCCTGAATTGCAACGCTCCCCACCTTCTCATTTTCTTTTGGATGATTCCTTTTTGCGCCTCAACTCGAGACAGTCCGCACTTCTGGTCAGCCGAGTCATGTAGCAGAAGTCCTTATAGCCAGAGAAGTTGAGAAGTAAATCTAGAGCTCAACATCTTCCCTCGCCAAAGGCAGGGAATCCTCTATATACAGAATTCCTAGCTTATAGACTCACCAAATTCTGAATGGGAGAGACATTCAAGAAAAAAGGTTACATAATTCTAATGGATATCTCATAACAGCAGGCGAGTATAGTTAAATCAACTGTATAACGGCAGAATGCCAATTCTTCTCCTTCAAATTCTTCCTCATTTTGGATTTTTGACCATTTGAGTACAATATCTCAATTCGCAAACCAGGCAAAAATTTTATTGTTACAAATTGTTTGGCTGCCCATGGACGTATAAACAGAACAAGTATAAAAAACTAAAGAGACAAATGCTGCACCTCACACTACAATGTCATAACGAAATCCGAGAGGGGAAGGATTGGGAGTACGAGAACTAAATCCTTCTCGAGAGTGCAAGAAAAACAGCTCCAGACGATATCTGCACCTTGAGATCTGCAATATCAAGGTCGTGCCCGCCTTCAACTAGACCCCACCTATCCACCTGCAAGGACATATAAGATGACTTAACTCTCCAACACTATATATCACCATAAACTGAAGTGCTGCTGTCTGGCTTGCTGTGCGATCCTCAATCTGAGGCGTATGTCGGTCACTATATGCGATGCCTCCATGTGAGTAGTATATGAACGTGGGCGAGGATGGGTGGTATATGGATAGAGAGACAACGAGAGAGTTACAGGGCAATGACAAAGAAAAAATTAAATAGAAGTACCTGGAAGTCTTCTTCAAGTCTGATTAACTCAATAGCTCCCTCTATCTGCAACCTCCCACGAAAAATTCCAAGAGCAATAACCAGAGAGTGTGCTGCTGCAGCCATCGCATCAATCGCCGCCAGTTCACAGTCATCGGTGTTCTTCAAAAGGTTCTCTATGGCCTTTATCAATCCCTCATCCTGCTTGCCGCCAAAAAAGCTCGAGTACAGAACAGGCTGAAATCCAAATTCTGACTTCAACCAATTGAGCAAAGGATCGATTTTCTCCACCTGTTTATCTACGAAATTTATGCAACAGATTAGTCGGTCACCATAGCTAATGAAAGCCAAATTTTAATTGGGTTGTGCAAAGTTAACATGAAAAATACATTAAGCAAACAAAAAATTGCAGAATATCGTCGCTCAAGAGTTCAGAGAGATACATTCTGCATATTATCCCTGAAACATCAGTCGAGGCCTATAGATTCATTTTGGTTGAAATGCATCAGCAGAGATTTCACCGAGCTCCAACACGATATTAGTTTTGGTTAAAAGAGGAACATAAACTCATGAAGTTCCATATGTAATTGCCAACTCAAAATCGAAGAACCAAAAAACATACTCAAGAGCAAATCAGACCTCACAAGCCACATTCACTAATAACATACCGTGAACATCACTCGTCAAGACATTGTCCTCCGGTGCACGGCAGAAGACCAGGTCCTGATTGAATTTCTTCATCAGGTACTCGACGATCTTCGGCCGAGTGAGCGGAACTCTCTCCAGTGCCGTGCAAGCGAGTTTCATCAGAGGCATCGTAAAAGGCCTTATCCCATCTGTTTGCTACAATGATCAACATTTCATTACACAGCCCCAACCATATGAGCTTGAAGCACACTCTCAGAACTAGAGGCTACTGTACAAGGAATCAACGCCAGATCAACTTTGCACAGACGTAACGAGCTAAACACCCCCTAATCATTTCAAATTCAAGAAAATCCATGGAAAGGAATGAACTTGAGCTGAGACAAATGATGGGTCTTAAGCACCTGATATTCCCACTCAGCAGCGATGGCCTTGGCGAGAGCGAGGGTCGGAAGCTTGAGGGGCCTCTTGGAAGGCGTCTTCAGGGTCCGGTAATCGAGCATCACGGTCCAGCCGTTCCCGTCGTCGGCCTCCCTCGTCGTCACCTGCTTGTAGAACCGCTTCCCCACGATGGACCCCGTCATGAACGCCATCGGCATCGTCACCGAAGAAGGGTCGGAGGCGGATGCCGGCTTCGGGCTCGGGGCCCTGACGTATATCACGTCGTCAGCCTTTTCCCCACCGCCGCCGGCGGAGAACTCGAAGGAGGACGAAGACGGGCCGCCGTCGGCTTGGGTCTGGGCGGGGGCGGCGGAGCTGAGCCGCCGGGAATGGGAGGTCGACAGGGATGCCAAGATGGAGGGATTTCGAAGCGATTTCAGGGTCTTGCGCATCAGCAGCGAAGGATTAGCCATGGATGGATTACCGGGGTGCACCAAGAACAACCGCAAGATTGCTATGTGAAGCAGCGAAAGGTTTTAACGTGGGGTTTGGGACCTGCGCAGTAGCACGCATCGGGCACCGAGCAGAGACAGAGAGCGAGACGAGAGGAGAGAGCAGGACCGGGAGAGCATGAGGCCGGGCCTGGATCTGCAAGAATCTTTCAAGTTTCGAGTTTGGTTTGGCTGAAGCCCATTGGCCATGGGCAAGAGAATGAAACAGACAACTTGCCCATAAGTTTTGTGTCTGTCTGTTGACTTCTCCGCGGACACCATGATCTTCTCTCCTTAAATTCTGCAGAAGTCATTCTGATCTACTGAGTCAGCTCTTGTGCTCAGAGGAACTAATTCGCAAAACGATGCGGTGGACTGCAAGTGAATATAATAAGGGAGTGGGTCATGCTGGATACCCATGAAAATATCCGACTGCGTTGCTTGGATTATAGTCTTGATATTAATCTTAGTAATTGCTTCTGTTCACTTCCCTCAATCGATCCGAACATGGCAAGAGTAAGTGCGCATTTTTGCTTTGTACTCTTTCATTCTCTCTTTATTTCTGATTGAATCACTAGGGACGACAATTCTCATTCGAATCACAAGGTTTTGGGAACAGAAAATCCAAATTTTTACAGCTTACTGACTAATAACAAAATGAAGCTATGCATACAGTGAGCTCTCCAAATCAATCCAGTCTATGCCCATGCATTTTCCTCGGGTTGATATTTGTTTCACGACAATAAGAGATTGTTCTTCTATCTGTTCAACAGGAATTTAGCCTCCTGAACAGAGTTCGGTGCAATTCCTCTGGCAGTAGTTGTAGCTACACATCTTTACACTTGAATATTTTTTAGGACACAGTATATTAACAAGCCTCCAAAGCATCGGGACTTGGTTGGCGCTTGACCCTTCCTTCCCTTGACATGTCTTGGGTGATCATCATTCATCAAAGATCTTTGAGGAGATGGAGAGATCGTGCTTTGCATCATTGTTGTTGTCATGAGCTTTCTTCCTATCCTGCTGGATTGGGAAGGAGTGTTGGACCTGCAAAATTAGATATGAAGAGGAAAAGGAAAAAAACGCAGCTCCAAATAGATCTGTCTACTGTCTAGATTAGAGTAAGGAAAATCGTTCGACATGAACTGGGAACGTACACTTTTCATCTGATGCTCTGCTCTTTCTTTTCCTTTGTGAATACTTGAAGAGTTCCCCGCGCAAAAACAAAAGCCAGGACTCCATTTACTTGGTTCTTTAATTGCTTTGTCCTGTGTAAGTAAATGTAAGTGTTGCAAGCCGAACCGAGTTGCTTTAGATGAGAAAAAATATGAAAAGAAAGGCCAAGGCAAGTTCTACTACTTGAGAATGGGATATTTTTAGCTTGGCTTTTTAATGCAATCAAGTTACTACACATGATTTTCATACAAAATATTCAAGATTAATAAAGTCTCATTTTAGAGAAGATGACCTCTAATCTTGCTACATCTTTACATTATTTTCCTAGCCTACATTATTTTGCCCTGCTCTCCACCTTCTAGAAATGGCACGAGAGAGAGAGACAGAGACAGGGACAGGTACAGAGACAGAGAGACAGAGAAAGATGCTGCGTTACCTCCTTGCCTTTTGCAGTTTTTCCTTTGGTGCTCGATCTGGGTGGAGATGACTTTAATGATTGTGAATTGCTTTTGCATGCAGACAGAAACTTTGAAAATCTGGTAAAAAGAATAAGATGAGTCAATATAACTGTGCTCTACTTTAACAGGGACTCGGATGGGGATGTGCCCCAAGCAGTTGATGCTTCTATAAGCAAAAAATGTGACTAAGATGATCTTAATATAGCCTTATATATTTTCGCTAATGATTAAGAATTCCAATGTGCACAACAGGAGAATTGATCCTGTCTCACAATATTTAGCCTATATGGAAACATGAGCACCAATTTGAACATGTTTTTGGCCTCCAACTTCGCAAAAGAAAAGGAAAATTTGGTCGCAGAACATCCGTGAGGATGCAATTAGCGGAAACTATTACTTTTGCCATCATAGTATTTTATATACAGAACTCAGTAAGACAAGCTGAGACTTGAGATGACATTCCAATATCTGACTCCACCCAAGTACGGTCAACACGGTTAAATTCTGCAATAATCCTATTCTGCAGAACCCGAGGTGAAATGAAATGCTATGTGATCGTGAAAATTTGGAATGAGAGTCAAGACTTCTTACTTGGCAGCAAGAGAGCCCCTCTTTTGGGTGGTTTTCTTTCTAGTGGCTAAGTGATCCCCCAGTAGCCTGCAATACAACTCGAAAATGTTGAATGGATCTTGGAGATTGCCATGCTTTAATGATCGAAATCATTAAAACCAAAACAACAGAATTTGCACCCTGCAAACAAAAATAAACATGGCACCTCTTCCTGGACAAAGAAGTGGCTGAAGGGTATGCCGGCGTTGTGCTTTTAACTGCCTGCAGTCCACAAATAAGGTATTCATTGCTGTGATACAGGGCAACAAGAAAAATTGACACGACTTATCATAAGAATTAGAGCAAGTGCCTGCAAGAATTTCTGCCACTGCTGATATTTAGAGTTTCATATGAACCTCGAGTTTACTTACGACCAGCCATTGCGACAGTCACTTACAGAATTTATTTGTGAATTGAGTCCCTTCTCATTTAAATCACTCATTCCATATTTGTCACTGCTAGAAGTAGCAAAGCTCACCTCAGAGGATTTGGCTGGGGAAGAGTCCGTTGCAAGCTCTTTCAATGATTCATCCTTGGAATCTTCCACAATCACGACCGATTTATCAGTTAACTGTGATCCTCCATCCTCGCAGATATCATTTTTCTCCATCTCACCACCCAGATTATGCACTTGCCTTAAATTCTTCACCTCTTGGTTAGGATTGACAATTTCTTGAGAGTCTAAGACTTCACCTTCACGTTCCAAGTCTGCAACATCACTTGAGTCCGCATTCCCTTGCTCAAGCAAGGCCGCTGCTTTCTTCTCGGCCAATTTCTTGTAGTGAGCCTCAAAAAAGGCTTTCTTTTCTGCGACTGATCCGGGCCGGGAATGCTTCTCGGCCTCTTCAACATAGCGCTTCCGAGAGAAGCTTGACCACTTCTCCCATGACAAGGACTCTTCTGACACGAACCTGCCAAATGAGACGGACTGCCCAAGAGCATGAATTGGTTTCCCCTGCATCAAGTAAGATTTCCTACATTTAATGCAAAGTTCAGATCCAAATGTTCCCAATAACCACAGATACTTAAAGTTCTCCTATATCAAGTACCTGCTCATTCATTTCAAGCAGACAAAAATTTTAGCAGGCTACCCGAACGAACACGAATCACAAAGAATTATCTATATAATGTGTGATGAGTAGAAAAAGCATCATTTTACACCAACCCCCCAGCTAAGTTTATCTTGGTCATGCAATGATCAGATGAAGTTGATCATAGACATGAAACACAACAATCTGAATACAAAAGAAGAAAAAAAGAACGTAAAGGAGGAAGATAAATTCACAGTGCAGTTTCCTGGAGTTACCTCAGTGGCATCATTGGTGAAGACCGGAGGGTGAGACAGGGGCTGCATCATGAGACAGCTTGAATCTCCCATGGTTGGGGCTTAAGCAATGCTGCAAAACCTCAGTCAAGATACAAACTCGGAACTGGAAACACCAAGATTGACGTTTCCCCTCTCTTCGGATATATTTTTTTTCCTTTTCTTTTTGTTTGAATTGAATTTGAAATTCAAAAGTAAAGCAAAAGGTGCACAACCCACGTTCTCAATGTAGACCTCATCATCGTGTGTCTACTGTCAATGGGGATGAAAGTGAAGCGTGCTCTTTTTTAATATCACCACAAAAGTGGGGTCTCATTTGCAACAAAGCTTCGGTTAGTTTTCAAGTGCTTCTCTCTTTTTCGGCTTGCTTGGGCCCCGCTTAGTTGACGTTAACGTTAGAAACTTTATTAATACCATCAAACATCTTCGAGTATTTTCCTTTAAGGCAAAAAAAAAAAAAGCTGTTGGCTTGACTGGTGCTAATCTTTCTTGAGCCCCCACCGAATGTATTTGTCATGCTGTTGGAGAAAGTAGCGGATCAGGGAAGCAAATGCTTGACAGTTCCACACTCCGAACATTGCCCAAGTTGACGAAATTGTTATCTCATTCGCAATGCTTAAGAAAAAAAAAAGAGAGACATAAATCCAGGATCAGGCAGTCCGCGCCAGAACTGTCTCGAAGAGTTCGCATGTATTCAGCTCGAATTAGGAAGCAGAGGGATCTCCACGCGAGATCCTGCCCAAAAAAACACATTCCCCGTGCAAGCATGCACATCTTGCTCGAGGGTTAAACTCGATTCGCCGGTTAAACTCGATTCGCCGCCCGCATCATCTATAGGATTAGTCTAAAGCGATACTTTTCTCACTCATTTGCGGGCTAAAGTCATGTGGGTGCCCAATGGCCATGGCCAGCACCGCTGATTCAGGGGACAAAGATGTCAACGGCTGAACCACCAGCAGTTGAAATGTCAACCTCCGCATAACAGAACAAGGACCATCAATCCTCCACTGTTATGCTTTGGAGCTAATTCTGCTCGTGAGGATTTGCACAAGTTCAATCTGTAAAGGCCTTTGGCGATTATACCAACTACCAAAGATCTGGAAGTATTTTACGCATTTATCATACCCAACATCTTTAAATTCTTGAACGGCCAATGCATTAAGAAGGAAACTTGATTCTTTTTTTTTTTTCCTGATTTAGTCTGTGAGTTGGACCTAAGCACATAAATTTTCTTTTCCTTGAAGCGTAAACTTCCACCAAGAAACATAATGAATGCATCAATCTGTTGAATGCTACATATAAACTACGTTACCTCCACTACAACATAGACCATGAACTCAAACGTGATGTAACCGTGCAAACTGCTAGTTCATCACTACATTCTTCTGAGAAAAGGAAAGTCATAGCAAATGCTCTAACAAACTAGATGACGACAACATTCTCTTGAAAAATCTATATTAGCATTTGAGAATATCAGTACACAAATCGCATTGATTGTAGACATAATTTTCTATGATATTACAGACAATACACCATTTTTATTACCTCTGCTTCGATCTTCTCGAACTTTTCTGCCAATGCAATCCCCTTACATTTTCCATGACTCCAAGGAGATCCATTTTCATCTACAACCATTTTTAATTCCAATTGTACAACAATTATCAAGCTTTCATGTCAAAATTCAGAACTGGGAGATTTTCCCTTGAATCTAAGAGAAGACTTAAAATCTTCAAAACCACACCAACCAAGAGGCCAGAGAAGCACAAGCTGAAAGAACCTGTTTCGGATACCTCATCTGTGAAGACTGAAGCCCAACATGGCTAAAATTACAATCTTCACTTGTCTTTATAATAAATTTCCATTTCCATTTTCAAGCAATCAGGTCTTACTCTTGAGCAGCGCATGCAAGTAATTGAATCGAAGAGTTGACCTTATCCCTTGCTGAAAGTACTACTTCCATGAAAACTACCAGTTATAACCAAGGAAGAAAAGTCACTATCATTTTCTTCTGGAAGGATCCCGGCTAAGTCCATGCTTCTTGAGTGTATTAATGTAATCTCTCATGAGGGTAAATTTGTTGCTTCCAAGATGATAAAAATAGTCCCATGTATAGATCCCAGTTTTATGCAAGTCATCAAAAATTATCCTGCATCATTAAGATTACAGAATCTAGGTTTAGTAGGAAAATCACAAGACGTTCAAGCTGTAACAATTTTT
Organism: Eucalyptus victrix; assembly: GCA_016097545.1. Classification (NCBI taxonomy): domain Eukaryota; kingdom Viridiplantae; phylum Streptophyta; class Magnoliopsida; order Myrtales; family Myrtaceae; genus Eucalyptus; species Eucalyptus victrix. Next base: position 17,127,940 of record CM027843.1, on the reverse strand, counting down.
CCTTTTGAGGAACCATCCTGAAATTACCTCACCCCGTAGTTTCCTATAGGTTCGACTTTCATAATTCCAACATGACGACGCCCAAATATTACCTGATGAGGAACATGAAGCGCTTGAGCCAAATAATATTGTAGCATGAACAAAAAACAGGCATGTCTTTTAGCCACATAAGAATCATATCAACTGTGAGACAAGAGGTAACACATTAAATGAAATGATGGTATCAAAGAAAACAAAATCAGTTCAGCTCTGGACAGATTCAATGCCGATCTTTAGGAGGCCAATACATAAGGGAAGATTGCTTACTGTGATCTTTTTTTCTTTTCTTTTTTTTCTTTTTTTTCTTTTTTGGGTTGGTCTCCTACTACAATCCTAGCTCTTTAGACATTTCTTTGTTTATTTATGGGCAAATAGGATAGCCAATTTTCCTATGGTATAACACAATATATGTACAGAAATTAATCGAAGTTAACTGAAATTAGTAACTCGATATGCCTAGGTTGCAAAGAGTCTCTACTTTGCTGAAGTCCAAAGGTGTGTGCATCACTTAGCACAGTGGTAAAAACCCTTCTTCCCACTAAATCCATCCTTGCATGCAGGCTATAACCCAGGATACTGGTCCATCAGCTAACTATGTACGCAATCAAAGCCTTTCATACTTTTCCCATTAACATGAGCACCATCTTAGGAATTGGTGGCTCAGGAAACACCTAGAATCTGAGAACAAAGAAATCAGTTATCCAAAGGGTCAGGAATTTCCAAATTGTGAGATGATCTCAGGAGAAGAACAGATTTGGTTCAGTTAACTCAGTTGATAGAGACTTGTCTCTTATCATCAGAACAAGTTCCTGTTGACTCCAGAGTAGCACTGCCAGTTTTTTTATTATAAGAAAAGTGCCAGCAACACAGGATAGCCTTTCCCATCAAGTTCAATTTTTCCAGCACAGATCTGAACAGAGAACATACTGAACAGTAGAACTTATTCCAAAACTAGCATCTGCCAAGTAAACGATTGTAATATTTATCAACAAACTTATCTGATCCACAAGACAGAATATTTGAATCCATCATTCTAGTCTTCGTGATGAAGTTAGTTTGACCCCACAAATGTGAACACAAACTAAGGCTACAAGATGAACAACCATCATAGAGGTACATATGGCTAAGTTGTTCACTTTAATTTTGCAGTAACCCTTCACATGGCAACCAAAAAAAAAAAGTTTCACATGTTAAGAGAATGCATGCATGTATTCTTCTCTTTTTGTAAACGAAAGTAGATTGTTGCATTGCTGAATACACAAGAGATTAATGCATATATTTTGAAAATGAACCTTTTCACCTCCCATAGACCTCATCTTGCCATCTGCAGCAGGACTGCGAATTCTGAGAAATTCAGCGGACAACCTAAATGTGCTACCATTAGTGAATTCCACCTCCACCTGAAATAGGACAAGCATATTTGAAGTGAAAACACACTACATAAAATTTGTATAAGCAAGTTTACTTGATGCGATAAGTGGCTTGATAGGATGCATTTCTGCCAATCCTCAACCATTAGTTAACATATAAACTGAAGCTTGCTTGTGCATAGTTGTGCAACACCTTACAACAATTCTAAGGATACGATACAGGGGTAACAGGAAAAAAAACACGAACTACTGAACCACAAGTGACAGATTACTGATAGCTTGCAGTCCAGGTTTGTATGACATTTGTGTAGCAATAAAAGCTTAGCAAATCGCTATCTGCTTTTTTTCCACAGAAACACCTAGAGAAGTTTATGAATGCTTAATCCACGCTTCAAATGCTAATTATCCATCATTCAGCAGAGACAACCTAACCCACAACTTTCAGGGAAATAAAACTATGATAGCTTACTACATAAAATCTGCCCTCAACCAACATTCACGTTATGGCCCATTTACGTTTCTGTGGAACACAAAGGAGGAACCCAAACCCATCTCCACCACACAATGGAATCGACCGAAGAGCTATGGTACTCGGAACAATCAAACGACATGCTCAAAACCAAGAACGCGAGATCAAGAATAACGAGATTTCGAGAGGACGAGGCGAGCAAAAAAGCTTACGCATTTAGGAGCGTGGAGAGAGAATTTAGAGAGGCGCGGGGCAGCGACGGCCGTGTGGATGGATTTAGCCGCTCGCTGCAGGGATATCATACTGCTTTTCCTCGGTCGCGACTCTCTCTCTCTCAAAAGTTCCACGCTTCGAAGACCATGTTCCGCGTTCGGTTTCTACGATGTCAGTGTCGGCGCAGGAAAGATTCCGACATGGGTGAGCTTAAAACTGGAAAAAGCTTCGAAATTGCAGACGACCCGACGACGGAATTCGGTCGGAGGGACCAAGGAACGCGGACGCTGAACGGCGAACGCTGCCTGGTGACCTGCGGCCGAACCGAACGAGCCCGATCGGGTCGAACCAGGCGAAACAGTGAACGGGCCGGGTCCGCACGTGTAGAGTACTTCACTATGCCCGATATCAAATCTTCGGGCCCGGGCGGGCCCAACATAAGGGCCAGGCCCATGAACAGAGCAGCAGGTCCCCTGACATATCAATTAATTCATGTAGGCGTGTTTCGTAAAGATCTGTTTGGCAACGCTTCTCTTTCGAGAAATAATTTCTTTTCAGAAATAATCTTTTTCTTTTTCTATTTCCAAAAATAATTTTTCAATAAAAGAACACATTTGATAACTATATAAAATTTATATTCTTAAAATGAAAAAAGAATAGGAATGTGTTTGGTATGATTCACAATATAGAATTTCTTTTAAATTTTTTCTTATTCTTCCTTATCGCCACTGTCGCTGTTGTCAATTGTTGTCGCCTGCCACCAATTGTCGCTGCTCGCCGCCAACCCTAGCTGCCGCCACCAATTGCCGCAGTCTACTGTTGATCGTGGCTAGCCGAAGGTCGATGTCAGCAACAACTGTTGATGGCTGCGAGCGATGATCGGTGTCGTCGATGGTCATCTACAAGTGGGATCGACGGTGGGTAGCAACAATCAGTTGTGGCGTCAACAGTCATCGGCGATGGATGGCTACAACTGACAATGACGACGATTGGCTTTCAACCAATCGGTGAGCGATGGCCTCGATGGTCATTGGCAATGGGCCCTGGCAAGCGGTGGCGATAGCGACCAACCGACAAGGGAGGTTAGTGACCAGTGGTCGATCGGTGAGCGGCAGGAGGCAGTCAACTGTCAACCGATGAGCGGTAGGCAACAAAGGTAGTCGACAAGGGCGATAGGCGGTCAGCCAACGGTGATCATTCGATGGTCGACAACGGCAATGGCCGAACAACAAGGGCAATGGTGAGGAGCGAGGGGCAACAAGGAAGAAGAAAAGAAAAAAATAACTTATTTCTAAAAATTGTTCTTGAGAGTAAGAAACTATTTTTTTTTTACTTTTTGTTTTTTTTCCAAATCTATTCCTTGGTCATTTTTCTATTATAGGGAATATAAAAATTAATTGATATTACCAAACGAATTTCTGTTTTTTTTTTGTTCCGGGAAATAAAAAAACAAAAATTTGGAGGAATAGAAACGTTACCAAACGAGTCTAAAATGCCGTGGAACATATTTACTAACAACTAAATTTGTATGCAAAAAGGTTATAAAAAAAATTCTTAAATTATGCCTACTATCACACATTTATCTAAACTTTATATTGTAATATCAAAAATTCTAAATTATGCTCACCGTGACACAATTATTCTAATTTTTTTCTTATGATAAAAAACTCCAAATTTGTCTTTATGTAATACATTTACTTTCTATCAAGATCTTGTTAAAAATGAGTTTTCAATTAAAACAATGTTTTTTTTTATTATTATTTCCCTTAAGTCGTATGAGCCCTATGTCAATATTGTTTGCTTTCTAGCATTAATGTAGACAGATTTTTGATGGTTTTCATTAATAGAACTTTAATGGAAGGCAAATGTGTCATACACATATAAATTTAAATTTCTTTGTGCCACCAAAAAAAAGTGTAGAATAAATGTGTCACGATTACCCTAACTTTTTTTATTTTTATTTTTTATAAGTCATCTTCAACGAGTAGAATAATCAAATTTAATCCATAGATGGATCAAATCAACTATATCTTTGTCAACGGTGCATAGTCTTTTGTCGTCCAACGGATGAAATTACGTCGAGTTTGAAGAACCGATCATGCCCGTATCATACCACAATGCATTTGTCGGAATATTAGACACACTGGACCTAAGTGGAATATCAATCCTCCTCTTAGACCTCGTATTCGATAGGCGTACAGATAAAAACCATCTATTTTCGGCGCAAGTAATTAATGCGAACGAAAATGAATTCCATTACGATCTTCACCTATGACCCGGAACTCGACAGGATGTCGTTCCCTCACATGCTACGATCATGTCAGTCATATCGAAAGCTACCTGCACACCGTGACGTCAAATTATCGGCATCAGCAATGAACTATGGAGTCACAACACTAGCAAGTACAAGGAAGCTAAATTAAGACCTGCCCACTTATCTTTCTTATACTTGGACCACTTCTTAATCTCGCAGTTGGCATCTTCGCATTCATAGGAGCTTTGTCATTGGTTTAGGGTTGGCTCTTTCCTTGCTGGCTTCTAGCAAAGAGCCAAAACCACATCGAAAAAATTATGATTGGGGTCGGCGTGTACATTTGTTAACACGCAACTGTCCTGAACCTGACATGGGTGTTTTAGATTAATTGCAGGCAATAGTAGATTATTATCACATGCTTGACTTGATGCCATCAAGTCTTCACGCTACCAAAGCCACGGTTAATGACCACCTTAGCAGCTGACACCGATACAAAACGAAGCCCATAACATGTGAAAAAGAAAGCCTTACTTCACATGTTCAAGTGTAATCAGTCAGTTGTTCATTGGAAGGGACCATCATACATGATCCTACAAAACCTAAAGTTTCTAACCGTATGGAGCCTAATAGAAAGAATAATAAAGATAGCTCAACTGAAATATATATATATAGTCCATCCAATACATTGATTTAGGGTTGGCTCTTGCTTGCTGCTAGCAAAGAGCCAAAACCACGTCGAAATAATTATCATTAGGGTCGGTGTGTATATTAGTTAATATGGAACTATCCTGAACATTACCTTATTTTAAATTACTTGCAGGCAATAGTAGATTATTATCACATGGGTGTTTTAGATTAATTGCATGCTTGACTTGATGCCATCAAGTCTTCACGCTACCAAAGCCACAGTTAATGACCACTTTAGCAGCCGACACCGACACAAAACACAAAAGAAAGCCCATCACATGTAAAATAGAAAGCATTGCTTTCAATGTTCATGTGTAATCGGTCAGTTGTTCATTGGAAGGGACCATTTCACATGATCCTACAAAACCTAAAGTTTGTAACCATATGGAGCCAAATAGAAAGAACAATAAAGATAGCTCAGCTGAAAAAAATATATATGTAAGCAAAGAAGTCAAATACATCTATATGTGAAATTAGCTGGAAGCTGCGCATACATGATTAGCCGGAGTACCTACCGGAAGATTTGCTTGAACGGTCGCATCTGGAGGGACTAGGAGAGGCCATTGGAAGATTGAAATTTTGATAATATTCTGAACCAACTCACTGATTTCTTCCTCTATTTTCTTCTCGTGTCCAGTTACAACCTGGGATTAGTTGGTACGTCTTATTAAGGATGGAAAATCATTGCAAAAACATTTTTCTACATGGGCACCGTGCTTCTTTAAACAATGGCGCATAACAACAGCACAATCTGTTTGGTTTTATGTATTCTAACGTACATTCAATCTGACTGACTGATTGCGCGGGGGTTTCGGGGGAGGGGGATCGTGCCAAATTATTGGAGACGCTATGTTTACTTGTCTAGGGTTTAGGTGCATGCACGCGGAGGTGATCAAGAGCGAATTGACATTTTGCGTTCAGAAGGGAGAGCGGCTTCCGATTTTCTAGGTGCTAGGCACGACCTAACTCCTCCTGCCGTTTCGGCTCCAAATCTCCAACCAAGCAAAGCGTGTATCGATCGTCAAGGGAATCTATGTAGTGGGCTGCATTTACTATGATGCCGGAGAAATGTACCTGAGAAAATCATAGATTAGTGGTTGACAAATCCAAATCGTCCTTCGATTGCGAAGATGTGGACTCTCAACATATTTTTCCACGGCTCACCACGCCTTTTACTTTGACCCATTTGGAGGATGGTTAAGTCCTCACGATATTGTGCAAATCTTGCATAAAAATCGATCGACGACAGTTCATGAGGGAGACCGTTTTAGATGCCGGGGAGGCGGTGTTTCACGAATTGTTTGCCCTTCTAGTTAGGGTTCAGATTGCTTGTTTCTTCGATGTGGATGCGGATTTAATTTGGTCGATTGATTACTAAATATCTTATCTTTCCTTTATCAATTCAAAGGGAACTTGTATTGGGCATAATTTTTTTATTTGTACATGTTTACTTGCATAATTCGATATAAGAGGTTTGTACATGTGGGATTGAGCGAATTTGGTGCATCAAATGTAAAACGAGCAAAGTATGTACATTCAACCTATAGTCGTTGATTCAAGTTAAAAGCACTAATATTCTTACAAATCAACACGATGGATTTATACATTTTCAAAGTATATTTAGTAAGATTTAACGAGTGCTTTGAAGACATTAATAAAATTAGAAAACGAAAGTCATGGAGTACATAACTAAAGATTTTGCATTTTAATCAAGTACAAAGAGAGGATCCATGATACGAAGAAGCGTAATGAAGTAAAAAGTAGACACTTGTAGCTGTTCCAATCTTCGACGACGTGATGAAAATTTTCGAAGTTCACAAAACAGAAGATAAAAAGTGTTTAGTATGTTCATAGTAACTCTCCATTTTCCAAGAAGAAAAGCTCTTGTTCTAAGTAATCAAGCCCATCCCATGACACTACAGACTCCCCGCTATCAACCCATTGTTGCTGCTGTTGTTGCTGATGTTGCTGAAGCAAATGAGAATCTTCCACAGAAGATGATGAACTCTGCGAAACATGGGTGTCCATTTCTTGCTGATTTCTCCGTGACCCTTCTTGATCTTCATTGAAGCTTCCACACAACCACTCGAAATTCTCCAGCAGGTTGGCAGTTTCTTCGAACGTCATAAGTCCGATCTCATCCTCCATTGAAAAAGCCTCCACCTTATCTTGATCAGCCTCTAGTACCGTGGGTTTATCATCACTGCACGAGCTTCCTTCTGTAATTGAATTCGGGTCCACGTCTGTCTCGTTTACGATCTCTTGTGCATTGTTTTCGTCTTCTTGAATCGGCTGGTGGGTCACTGGGTCTAGCCCGAGAAGCTTCAGCTTCTTCTTGATTCTGGTGTTCCAATGGTTCTTGATCTCATTGTCGGTGCGACCCGGAAAATGCGAAGCAATCTTGGACCATCTGTAATCGCAAAAAGGAAGTTCCAAAACTTTTTCAGGACTTGATAAAAATACAAGATCTTACTTGCTGGACGCTGCTACAGTAACTTGCAGTGCATATTTTAAAAAGTGGCTCATTTCAAATCACGAACTTTTCTTTGTAACTCTAGCATTACTGAATGTATATAAGCGACCTGTTGCCGAGACGTGAATGAAGTTGAATGATTTGATCTTCCTCCGCGTCAGTGAAACCGCCTCTCTTAACGTCAGGCCTCAAGTAATTGATCCACCTCAATCTGCAACTTTTGCCACATCTCAGCAAACCTATAAAACTCATCACGCCGTCCAATCAGTGTCTACTAATCTCTCACAAAAAATTGGAGAGAGACTAAACTAACCTGCAAGTTTAGGAACCGTCCTCCAGCAATGGATGCCATTATTCATGATGAAGCTTATGAGCTTATGGTCTTCCTCGATAGTCCACGGACCGCGCTTCAGCCCGACCTTGTCACAACAGGGTTGCCTTCCCATTATTCGGTTTTCCAATGCTTCAAGCACTGCAGAAATGGGAAAAAGAGTTTGCAAGCGAGCTTGAGTTTGAAAAAATCAAGCCAGAGCTTGCGAAATCATTTATAGTCAACCAAAGATTCCAACAGATCACCCCGGCATTATAAAACTAGGATGTTCCTGGAGTGGGGTGAAGCATGATTAAGTGGCAAAGCATGATAAAGAAATGGCAATGACTCCAAAATTATTGATAACAATTCGGGTACCGCCTTTTGGTTCAATGAGTGACCTAATGTGTGATGGTAAAGACGAACCAGACGTGGGTGTGTTCCCATTGACAATCTTCACTTTGTGTGTGTGTCCATTATTTTTGCAGACCAAACCTCTCTTACTGGGTTTAATTATTGAAGACAAGAAGACATGCATTCTTTATTGCAGGAGATTCCTTGGCATTTAGGGTTTCTTTCTGCTTCTTTTTTTGTTGCTGTTTGGAGGTGGCTTGTCAGTTGTCACTGCTCGTGTGATGAACGAGGAAAACGAGAGATGCTTTTAACAAGTTTTCATGCTCGTGTAAATATTCCATCAATGGATTTACTTCGAAGTTAGAGCGACTAGATCGGAGAAGACATGCAGAACTAGGAACGTGACAAAACAACAACTCGAGCGAGAGCGAGACAGAGAGAAGTACGGATGACTTCACCTTTGGAAAAGTTTAATAAGACGGACGACATTGACTTGAGTCGTGAAAATAATTCAATCTTGACCTTAGAGCCAAAAAAAGTCTCTCATTCAATGAACTTACAGAAAGAAACATGCCTGCCTCATTATGCGCATTCTCTATGATTCAGTGGGCCAGTTTATGTATTTAGAAAAAGCTTAATTAAGGGCAGAAAACGAAGGGACCAATTAGTGACAAAGTGTGATTAAGTACTTGAGAAAAAGATAATGACTACGATTAGAGAGGGGTGACAGAGAATTGACAGTATTAGAGCAAATAAAGGAAAGAGAATCGAATGCCACCATGATCAATAAAAGGACATAACAAGAGTGAGCCCCGTGTATCTGTTCCTTGACGCGAAGTCGTCATAGATAGACATATGGGACTGATATGATCTTGTGTACTTTCTCGGATAGTGATTTAGTTTAAACAAACCGCCAACTAAAAAAATTATGCGTCATATATGGTAGACTATAGATTTAACGGACAACAGCGGACGATAGTGATCCATCATAATCTCGGTTGAGTAGATGAAGTAGATCATATATCAGGAGAATCACGATGATCCGATCATGCCATTCATGACCACAGCAGATAAAAGGTACTGCTTTGGAACTAAGTGACAAAATCAGCACGCCATCAAATTTCCCTTGAATGAGTGTGAAACGAGCAGGGAGATGAATGCTGCCTCAGTTGGCACCTCTTCCGCCTCCAGAATCGAGAAACTAGCAACATGAGCGTTCCATGTTCTTTGTCGATCCGACAAGTTCATGAACAGACAAATCCAACAATAACTTAAATTAAGGATTGATTTTGACAAATTCTACGAAGAAGAATCTTGCATCCCCATGCTTCCCACGTTGCTTTTCTGTTATTGCTTCCTTAGAATTATCGAATCCCTCACGATTCATTTATCATCATGGTAGTCTTTTTTAAGGAATACGAACATTATATTCATAACAAATAATCAATAAAAATAGAGGAAAATGTCTTAAGACCCATCTTTGATTGGTGGATTACAAGTTAAGGACATCATTCACATGCAAGTTTAAATGAAATTGAAAGTGGGTAATATCTAAAGGTGTCAAAAATACCCAATCCGAACTGAACCAATTTTTTTTCAGGTATTTTCAGTTCGGTTAATAAGTAAAAAAATTCGGGTTGTTCTTCGGCGGGTTTCATGCTTCATGTTTTATTTTCTTTTTCATCTTCTTGCTTTCTCACTTGTGTGATCTTTTTGAAGCACACGCCACACAAGCATTATTGTTTATACACAACTCATTTATTCACAAGTTGTGTGCAAAAAAAAAAATATATATATATATATATTATCTTGTAAAGAATGACCAAGAGACTCGTGTCATTAACGGCAAGCAAAGAGGAGTACTTTTAGACATATCAAGTTCATCCATGAGATCAATACAGCCAATGATGCGACCGACTACAAAGACAAATCAATTTCGTCGTAAATGATAGAGGCCACCAAACCATTAAAGAAATCTTTGAATATAAAAGACTAAGCCAAATTATTGACTTTGACAATCAATTCAACTAATATAAATAAATGATATGTGAGAAATGGACGAAGTTAGTATTTTATTTGATAAAAACAACACGGAGCACTATAGATAAGTTCTACCCAAAAAAGAAAAGAAGAAGAAACCCGAAACCCGACCCAATGACTTGAGATCTATGTGTTTCGAGCATCCAATCGGAAGTTTCATTTGTCGCGGGTCGGAATATCTGACCCATTTACACCTCTAGTAATATCATATTTGTAACATATCAATTAGAAGCGGAACATCTTATTAAATGGGATGGAACAAAACATAAGCATTCTTAAAAACACAAAAGAAATGTGACAGGGCCTGCTCTTTCTTTTCATCAGAAAAAAAAAAAAAAAAAAAGGCCGGGTATGGCCTGAAATGACAAGACCCGGATGTTGCATAAGCCCAACAGCAGTATCTTTCCTTGTCACTACAGTTGATAACCGTTTTTGTAAATTATATTCGGGATAATATAAATAATCTGTATATTTTAGATTAATATTAAATTTGATTCTTAAATTTTTAATTTATTTAATATGATTCATGAATTTCAGCCAAATGTGTAATATGCTCCCTGAACTTTTAATTAATTCAATATGGTCCCTAGATTTTTTGAAAATGTTCAAACTAATCCATGAACTATATGAAAATGCCTCATATCATCCTTACATTAATTTAAGTTTAGGGACAATATTGAACGATTTTATGTATTTCAGGGATTAGTTTGAACATGTCTAAAAAATTCAAGGATCTTATTGAACAAATTAAAAGATCATAAACAATATTGCACATTGAGCTAAATTTAAGGGATCGAATTAAACAAATTAAAAGTTCAAATGTCACACATTACACATTGGGTCATAGTTCATAGATCATTTATGTCATTTTCCCATCATATTTTGTCACAAAATTTCAAATATTGCTCTCAAAATTTGAGATTTCGTAAAAAAAAATGTATTACAAATTTTTGAATTATTAATAAATGCAAAAGAGTTACCAATACGACATGAAGAAATTGCACACATTTATGTGAAAATAAACACTTATTTCAAAGTTTGAATTTTTATTTTTTTGTGCAATGATTGTTTATAAGATAGAAAAAATTGAATTTTTATATTATAATAAATATTTAATCCAATAGGATTATTAATTAATGCATTTAACCATTGAAGACTATTTATTAAATAATTAATTGTTGATGTCTTTATAATCCCTTAATAGTAAAAGGTTTTCTTTACTTTATGTAATCACATAGATTTTACGTTTACTCTGAATGTGCTGTCACAGAAAATTTAGATAATGGTTTGCAATAAAAGTAATGCAATTATCGATGATTTCATTGTTCATCGATGGAAAAGCAAACATGACCAACCACATCATATCGATGTCAATAAAACTATGGGAAACAATGCATTATTTAATTTTAAAAAAAGATTATTGGAATAAAATCTGTGTGGATATGTAAGTTGACATATATCCATCTTAAAGAAGATAAGTAGCTCTCTTAATAAAATCTTGATAATCACTAGCCGATTAACACACTTGGTTGCATATAAAGAAAAAGGAACTAAAAGCACATTTTAATCGTGAGAGGGAGACGATGTTTAAAGATTCGAAATAGTTATTTGGAAAATGAATTTTTCCTAAATATAGTGATTAGAGTAATATAAAAACCCGATGATAAGTAGCTCCTCGATATCTCTTCCAATCATGGGTCGAAATCAAAGTGAGTGTTCATCCTCAAAACTTATATTAAAAAATTCCTATGAAGTTTATGTCAATTATGCAACAAAAATAATAATAATGATTATTATTATTATTAAAAAAAGAATGTTGATTTAACGATGTTATCTCAAGATCCCAAACTTAAATAATATTTTATTTGACTTAAACAATTTACTCTCCTTTTTCCAAAATAATCCAAAATGTACTACGTAATTAGTTTTGCTTCTTTGCCACGATATGTATATGCATAAATTGTGTACGTGTAATTTAGCTAGGAATTGGATAAGCAAGTTTTACCTTAACATCTCAAGAGAGATCTAGCGAAATCGAAAGCGCTCGAGCGACGCACGAATGCGACTAAATGAGTTTGACGTGCCCCGGCCAAAGCCACGCATCTCACATGCCACCCGTGTCCATAGAAATTGACCCCTTCGTTATTGATAATTAATATATAGATTTTCCATTCATTTTTTTCTATTATTATAATTTTCGTAAAATTGGAGAAAGTCGTGGGTCCCACACCCCGTGGAGATATGACGTCATCAATGAGATGATCGATTAGTTTCCAAATCAAAATTTTCCACCCTCCGTCCGATTTTTCCTCAGTGAAGACTCTAGAGCAATTCATATATAAATGAAACACCCTTGACGTATCAGAATGATCTCATATCTTATTGACGAGAGAATAAAATAATTGATTTGCATAGTCGAAATTTTTGTACCGCACGCATACTTTATAATATATTACCTTTTTAATTTTTGTTAATTACTGGCCCAACTAGAGCGATTGCTCTAAACCATTGGAGGAAAAAAAAATCAATATTACGCTTTACAACACTTCGCGTCTTGAAAATTATGTTACATGTTGATAATTTTTTTTTTAAATATATTTCTTTAATTAATCATTTCTTGAGTGACCGGAAAAACTTTAGGTCGATATTTGTTGGCCATTCGATATTTTCTTGGCTAAAGTATACTACAAATCTTAGTTTTAAAGTTGATGCGCCCCATGTAATTATTTTTTAAATCTATTGACTGCTAATCTAAGGTTTCATGTAATACTTATTTTGTCATACGATTGTCAAATATTTCAAATTTGAAGAGTATACGAAATGAATCCTTATATTCTCTACATATCTAGTCTTTTGAAATACAAGCATAATCGAGCTAACAAAACTAGTATAATACAAGGTAGTCAAATATTTGCTACCTAATTTGCGGAAATTGATCTTCTATGTACCGGCTTATTTGCTCTACTTTCTTTCCTTATTAACTAGCAAAATGTGCACACGTGACGCTTGTGCAAATGACGCTCGAAAAGTTAAGCAAAAATAACTTATTAAAGATGCTAAACGAGGAAAAAAAATCGTTGATAAGATAAACAACAACACAGAAAGATTATATGGTACATGTGTAAAGAGAGAAATATTTTAAGATGTGAATCTTGTTTCAAGAAGATTGCTGTGAGATAGAAGATATTCATATTTTAATATCACGGCATGCTAAGATAAAATAAAATTACTAGCTTACCATTTGTCCATGCATGGAAAAATTGTAAAACAACTAATTAAAGATGATTAAAAAGAAGAAAAAAATATTGAAACTACTTAAAATAATTAGAATCTCCTTCGTATTTTATACAGCAGTTTAGATTATAAGGCAAGGGTAGGGCAATTCTTCAATTTGAAGGGGAACAAAAATAAAACATCTTTCGAAGGTGACCGTCGGCTCGGATCATTAGCAAAATCTACATTAAGCTTTCGGCCGTCCTATCAAAACTTTTTCAAATGCTTTTATGCACCACGACACTTTCCATAGTTTCTTAATCTGGCCGACTAGGGTGGGAGAGAGACATTAAACCTAGTGAAAAACTAGGGAAATGCATTGCACGAACTTAGAAATGATACCGAACAGAGATGTCCGATGTATCGACTCGATCGAAATCGATGTTGATGCATGCATGCATGCTAAGTTCGCGAGATTGCTTAATGTAAATCGACAGCGAGCGTCCCCATCATCGACCGACCGACCAGTGGCGCGACGCCATTTGGGGACACGATTCTCCATCGCAGCTACAAAGAGGAAAGGAGGCATGAAAAAGCAAAGGCAAAGGCAAGCTCTCCACCATGATGACGAGCTAACGACCGCATGTAAACCGACATGAACGGTCGAAACGCCAGATCCTCCCTCCTCCTCTCTCTCCTGCCCTCGATCTCGACCGCGATTTTCTCTCTCTCGAAAGCCAAGATTTTCGTGGAGGGTTCGAGTGGAAGTTAGAGAATAAAAAGGGGCAGGAGAGAGAAGGTGGGAAAGGTGGGATTTTTTTTTTTTCTTCTTTTTTTTTCAGGTGGTTTTCATGAATGAGAACGGAGACGGGGGGGTCTGTTTGGTGCGCTCATCGTGACCGGAAGCGGAAGCGGTTGTTTCCATGGCGGCGAGGGACCGTCGCAGATGGGGCAGCGGCGGGGGCTTCGGCGGCGGCGGCGGCGGGGACGTCGTCTCGGTGTCGTGGAGCAGGTTCTTCTGGTGCACCATCTTCGCCGTCCTCTCCTGCGTTCTCTTCACTGTCTTCACCTTCTCCACCCTCCGCTTCTCCGTCGGAGGTTAGTTATCAACTCTCTCTCTCTCTCTCTCTCTTCCGTCTCGTCCTTCCTCAAAATTCGTCACTTCTCTCCAGAATCGACAATTATCACTGGCGTGGGGCGAAAATTTAAGAACTTGCATTACGAGCTCCGATTGATTGGTGATTAACTTCGCCGATTGTGACTTTGTTTGGCGTGGGATTTCTTATGCTCGAATGAATTCCACGAGATGCTCTGTTTTCGAGTGTGAATTTCGTGGTTCAATTCCAGTTATCTGGTTTCTTCTTCGTTCTATTTCTTGCAATCGTCGACTACGATAACGAGCTCAAAAATCAAATTTTGCCGATTCCGTTTCCCACTGCTTGCGCGGATTTTGCGTAACCAGAAAGCTCTTCTGCAAAATCGAGGGCTTTGCGCGATTTTCTGTTGCGGATAGCCTTCTAATTTGAATAATTCGCCGGAATCGATTCTCGCGGTGCTTTAAAAAAATCTATCTTTTACACAATTGAAAGTTTTATGTGTTGATTTCGTCGTCGTTGATATCTGTGCAGAAACTTTTGAACCGGTGGTCGTCCCCTCATGGCGGAATCCAGTGATGAGAGCCGTCTCCGGCGACTCGAGCCCGCTCCGTCGGTCTCGATAAGGGAAACGGTCATATTCCCCGACCAGGCCGTGATTTTCCTCGATTACCCTCCGTCGTCCCGGTTATTTACGAAGGAGGACATCCACTGCGTCTACGTAGAGGTCGCCGACTCGACCAAGCTGCGGCTCAGGCAGCCGCCTGCTGGAGTGGACGGCCGGGACTCTGGCGAGCAGATCGTGCGGTGCCCGCTCGCCGAGAACGGGTCCTTGGTCTCCCTTGCGTTCGAGTCGAAGGAGCACGTCCCGCCGGGGCCGAGCCATAGGTGGGACTCGCTGGTGTACGAGGCCATGATCGACCGAGACAACACCACGGTCGTCTTCGTGAAGGGCCTCAATCTCCGGCCCGAGAGGGTCTCCGACGCATCGAGGTTCGAGTGCGTCTTCGGCTGGGATTTCGGGAAGCCAAGGTTCTTGTTGCGAACCGAGGTCGAGTCGATCGCGCAGGAGATCGTGCGGTGTAAGACTCCCCTTAGTGTCTTGAGTAGTCCGCAGAGGAACGGCGCTGCCGTCAAGGTCTCGGTCAGGGTAAAGGGCGGCCGGACGATGCGGTCCATAGCCCGGCCGGGCTGTCGGGCTGCGCTTAAGCCAACCGCTAGGAAGCTTCATAACATGTGCATTTGCACGATGGTGAGGAACCAGGCCCGGTTCATCAGGGAATGGGTCGTGTACCACGCCCGGATCGGGGTGCGGCGCTGGTTCATCTACGACAACAACAGTGAGGATGACATGGACGACGTGATCGAGTCCCTTGCCAGCTCCGATTACAACATCTCGAGGCACTTGTGGCCGTGGATCAAGACGCAGGAAGCCGGGTTCGCCCATTGCGCGATGCGGGCACGGGACGTGTGCGAGTGGGTCGGGTTCATCGACGTGGATGAGTTCTTTCACTTGCCGACAGGTCTGTTCCTGGACGACATCCTGAGGAACAAGTCGAGGCCCAGGAACGTGGCCGAACTGAGGGTCTCGTGCCACAGTTTCGGCCCGTCGGGGCTCAAGCACGCCCCGAGGCAAGGGGTCATGGCGGGGTACACCTGCAGGCTGGCGGCCCCGGAGCGGCACAAGAGCATAGTCCGGCCCGAGGCGCTGAACTCCACGCTCATCAACGTGGTGCACCATTTCCACCTGAGGGGCGGGTTCGACTTCGCGAACGTGGACCGAGGGGCGATGGTGATCAACCACTACAAGTACCAGGTCTGGGAGGTGTTCAAGGAGAAGTTCTACCGGAGGGTGGCCACCTACGTCGCGGACTGGAAGGAGGAGCAGAACGTCGGGTCCAAGGACCGGGCCCCGGGCCTTGGGACCAAGGCCGTGGAGCCCCCGGACTGGTCGAGCCGGTTCTGCGAGGTCGAGGACACGGGCCTCAGGGACCGGGTGCTGCACGACTTCGCCGACCCGCGGACGCGGCTCTTGCCGTGGCAGGAGGAGGTGGGATGAGCGGGCGGGGTTGAGACACTGAATTTTTTTTTGGGTTTTCTTTTCGGGTTCTCTTTCTCAATTTTTGGTGGGTTGGTGCATTTTTTGACGTTGTAAAGTACCTCCTTCTAGAGATGGTCTTCGATTAGATTTGTAGATATTGAGCAATAAAATTCAGCGACACCGGTGGTTACATTTTGGTGGGCGTGCTCTAGTTTTACCTCAATTTTATACATGTGATTTTTATGAAGAATTCCATATCTTAAAAAATATATATTAGGACCATTCTTTTTTCTTTTTTTTTTGGTTCAAATGTTAGGATCATTCACTCAAATTTTTGGCTGGTACGACTAGTATTTACGGATTGAAATGAGGTATTCATGAAATATCAAATAGTTTTAATTTTTGGAAAAAGGTTAATATTACAAAGAATTAAATTAGTACATCCGTCACAAATTTATTTCAAACTAATTTTTTAATCACTAAAAATCCAAACTAGCATATTTATGATAAATTTACTTTTCATTAGTTTTCATTAAATTAAATTAATATTATGAGAAATCACTAATTGTTATACAATAATACTTTAAATTAAGATATCTCTTAATTGTCACATATTATTCAACAAATAATTGACAAATGATAAATTTATTATAAGTATATCAATTTAAAAAATTTCGTGGTATTAACTCTTTTGGAAACTGCTGCATATTAGCATTTCAAGTTGATTGATTTTTTTTATTTTAACGATTTTCTTTAACTAAGATAAAACTATGACTTTTGTTTTGAGGAAAGTTTTCTCGTAGTCTCTCCCCCGCATTCACAGTTGTACACCATCCCCGAGATTATAGCCGTTAGAGGAAACCATTTTTTAAATATGACATCCGACCGTTGGAGTCTTGGCAGAGACACTTCGCGACCAAATAATCAAAACAACGAGATCGCCTTCCCATCTCCATTTCGTCCTCTTGCTCGATCTTGAAGCGAATCAATTCTACAAAGTAGGAAAAACCCTCGCAAGAAATGGTGATGGAGGAACCAAAGCAAAGCCCCAAGGACCCGAAGAACCCGCGGGCACATCCGAATCAGTTGCAAAATGGCGCAAAGGAGGAAACTTTGTTCAGCCCCAGGCTCAAGTCGGCGGCCGCCATGGCCGGTTGGGACGAGGAGACGCTCATGATAGCGAGCCTCATTGTCGACGACACGCCAGTTCGTGAGTTCAAGCAAAAGAAGCGGTCGGATCTGAATTTCAAGACTCCCCCTTCAAATTCGAGGAGGTACTGAACGATCGTTTGATATTCCTTTTCTTTGGCTTTTGATTCCTTTTTTTTTTTTTTTTTTTTTAAATCGATCCAGAGAGACAGATCCTTAGATTGATGATCTTTATGTATGTTTCAGGAAACGAAGGGATCAGAGGAAGAGTCCTGCTCCATTGCCCGCGACCATTCTTGATCTAGATGATGAAGAAACTAAAGCTACCGGTATCTTATCACAGTCAAATTTGTCGTGTTGATTGATTGGAAAGACTGAAATTTTCCATTTTGCTTTTTGAATCTTATGGAAAATTATTTTTTGAATCGACCTTATTGACAGAGAGGAAGGAGAATGAAACCTTAGCGAAAGAAGCGGCAAAGAACGAAGAGAAAGGCGAAATACCCGAGCCAGGATCGTGTGACCCGAGTCCAGCCATTCCATGCTTGGACCGACTCAGGGAAGAACTTTCATGTGCAGTAAGTAACCCAACTCTTTCTTTCTCGTGTTTTCTGCGGAAATCAAGTTACTCTTTGCTTAATTCCTGCAAGTCGAAATTCTGGAATTGTTTGTCTTAATCGGGTGGTTCTTGATTTTGCAGATCTGTCTGGAAGTTTGCTTTGAACCCAGCACCACATCTTGTGGTCATAGGTAAACAAAGCAACAGCCTTCGACCACTCGCCTAGAATGCTTGCTCACAATGCT
The DNA here is from genome assembly GCA_016097545.1 of Eucalyptus victrix. Lineage (NCBI taxonomy): Eukaryota > Viridiplantae > Streptophyta > Magnoliopsida > Myrtales > Myrtaceae > Eucalyptus > Eucalyptus victrix. The sequence goes on along the minus strand of CM027843.1, from coordinate 17,109,430 downwards.
TGTGTCTTCAGCTTGATTTTTGGTGGATGAACAGATGCTTAAGTGAATGCTTCATATTTTTCTGTAGTTTTTGCAAGAAATGTCTGCGATCCGCTGCAGACAAATGCGGGAAGCGATGCCCAAAGTGCAGGCAGATAATCAGGTAATGAAGCCACATCTCCAAAGAGACTATTTGGCTAGATTTAATCAACATGACAATCTTAATGCTGACCTGCTTTTCGTATTACTCATGGGGACTGAAATGGAACTAAAACCACCCAAGTTAAAAACCCAGCGAGTGGCTGATATTGCTCAACTATTGATTTGGACGGTTTGTCACTCTTACACATTGTTTCTGAATTTGCAGCAACGGAAGATCCTGCACTGTGAACACAGTCCTGTGGAACACAATACAGCTTCTGTTCCCGAAGGAGATCGAAACAAGGAAGGCCACCACCAAAACCAGTAAAGCAGAAACTCGAGAACCTGAATCTCAGAAACCAGAAAGAAGAGAGAGTCACAACCATTCGGGCAGGAGTCTTCGACCATCAGTTGCATCAAGCAGAGACGCGTATCCAAGGAGGAGAAGAGGATTGCCAAGCCAGGATGAGGATGCCGCATTTGCTCTGAGGTTGCAGAGAGAAGAGTTCATGGAGGCTTTTCAGGGAATTAATGAGAGTTCCAGGACTTCAATGTCCTCGGCCAGAGCAAACTTAAGAGCCATGGCTTCCAGAGCCAGCAACATTAGGATTAGAAGCCAGCAAATCTAGCGCTTTGCTCTGAGGTTGCAGAGAGAAGAGTTCATGGAGGCTTTTCAGGGAATTAATGAGAGTTCCAGGACTTCAATGTCCTCGGCCAGAGCAAACTTAAGAGCCATGGCTTCCAGAGCCAGCAACATTAGGATTAGAAGCCAGCAAATCTAGCGCTGGCTTTTCTTATGGTTCAAGATTTCGTGGTAGGCTTTTCTAATTTTGTCATGAGGTTTATGGCAAGGATCATTTTGTAATGGAGCGTAAGATCATAATTCTCCATCGACTAGATAAAAAGTTGTTCTGATTCTTTCTCATTCAAGAGGGTGGAAAAACTTTTTCGGATTCACCAACCTCTAGCATCATATTATTTATATCACGACTTAACCAGTAAGGACCACCAAGAAAAGCCAAATGCAAGACGAGCGGTAGTTGTAGGACAGTTTTAGCTGGAAAGACTATCCCTGAATTTAGCAGGAAATAGGAAAGTCTTTTTTTCTTGGTCGAAAGGAAATAAGAAGTTTACCAAGTTATAAAGACAATGGAAATGTTGCTATGAAATGCCACCGCCAACCCACTTTATGGTACCTAGGTAAAATGACGATTTTTCATGGTCTCCACAAAATGAGTTTTAATTAAGAGGGACAATAAAGAGGCAGAATGTCCTTTTGCCAGGGTAAGTCCAGCCAAACCCCAGATAGACAAGAAAACAGGATCCGTATACCTAACAGATGTGGTGCCAGCAACGATTTAGAACCAAAATATTGAGCATCTCAAATTTGACAATAGATCGAACTCAGATTTCACCACTTTCCTTGACTAGTTAAGATAAATCTCTCACGCTGAAATGCCAGCAGATGAAGAGAGTTGATGGAAAGAAATCGTACAAGGTACTTAATTGTACCAACTGAATTAATTGAAGCATTGTACATCTTAATTCACAGGAAAAAAAAGTTGCCGAAGACAATGTTCTGATCAGACATACTAGCTATATATCAGGAGCATATGCATCTCACGCCCAAATCTACCCTAATCTCTCATTACATATTTCTCACAAATAAACCCGATATGGGTTAGGTATTAAAATCGATGAGCTGTCATCCCAACTGCTGTGTCAAAATTCAGAGGTGGTGGCAGCAAGAACTTGCTATTTCAGCCATCTCGAGCAAGACTGCCAAGAGTCCAGTTACAAGTCATTCCAGTTGTATCTCCTGCCTAGTATGAAAACTCGTGTCCCCTGAATGAGATGTACTTCTTGACCCAAATAGCAATGTCTTCTGCACACGCCTGAGCCTGGGGGGCCTTGATAAGCATATCAAGTGTCGCAAATTCATGAACTGCATCCTTATAGTCATAAACAGGAGCATCGACGTTCACCTTCCGAAGTTCCTCCGAGTAAGCAATGGCTCTATCTCTCATCCAGTCATGTTCTGCCACCACTGTGAGTGTTGGAGGCATGAGCTTTAAGGGTGGTCCTCTGCCAGGGATGAGTGGGTTTGCAGCTGGATGGTCCAGGCTGAACTCTTCTTCGGGTAAGAAGAGTTTCCAGGCAAGTAGGCACGTATCTTTGTCATAGAAATACGAATTTGCTAGCTTTATCTCGGAATGCGTAGGGACACTTCCCATGAAAAATGGATACAAGAGAACCTGAGCAACAACCTTAATAGGATCCAATAATCTACCTGCCTCTACAGCTTTCCGTGCCACATAGTCCGCAATGTTCGCACCACAACTCACGCCCAGGAGAACACATCTGTTTCAATGATGAAAAAAAAAGATTTAGAGTTCTTGATGCACGAACAAAAACATGCTCCGAAGGAGGGTTCGCCTCACTTGCAAATAGGGACAAACTATAGCAAAAATTATAAAATATGTACACCTCATAAAAATGTCCAAATCATAACTATGTAAAAGCCACCAGCTCTGAAGTTTACCTACAACTATAGAATGGGCAATGCAACGGCCTATTAAGTGTTACAATTGGTCACCTACAACGCATTGAAAGTCAACATAAGCCATCCACAGGCAAAAGCCATATCTCATAAAAATATGACATCCCCCATGTAAAATCCAACATTTGTTGTTGCAAATGCTTTAATTCAACGTGAGAAAACAGCAGAAAGATTGGATCAATGTAATCTATTGGGATGAGGGAAATCAAAGATGACACACACACACACACACACACACATATTTGTGTGTGTGTGTGTGTGTGTGTGTGTGTCTACATAACCATATAGCAAGCCATGCAAAAGGGAAAAACTCAACTGGACCCAATCATGCCTTATGCTGCTTACTTCAAAAATAGGCATAACTGTACACAACACAGCGCGGCTGAATTCATTCTAGAAGGTTTTGTTAAGTTAGCAAAAGCTATGGTATGTGTACTTGATAGGATGAGCAAGAGATTCCATTCTAATGGCATTAAAGGGTGCCAACTGCTGATCCATTCTGCAAGTTGGACATTTTGAAGCATTCCACTGCAAATATTGTCATTGCAAATAGAATGGGGGAATATAAGAAATACAAGGCAGCAAAACTACGAAAGGAATCTGCTTCTCTTAAAATACAAAGTGAAGCAGCAAATATATGCTGCATTGTTTGTGTGCGTGTGGATGCTTCAGCTTGGTGTAATAAGACCAAGTTGCTAGCAGTGCAAGATTCTATTAGCAACATTATGAAAAGCGCCAAAAGGGGAAAAACCACTTCAAACCTCCCTATTTCTTCAAATGCATCTCATGACTATTAACAGACTAAGATAGTTCATCAAGATCCAATAAAGTAAAATCTACTCATCCATATCCAACATTTCTATGGTCATACTCAATGAACCATATGCTAACTTGCATTCTCCAACAGATCCAAATTCTAAGAAATACATCAAAGACATCATTAACCTAGAAAGTAGTGTTGCAGAGAAGCAGAAAGAAAGGTTTTGCTACGGTGCCCAGGCACTGTAACGGGATTTTCCCATTCAAGTTTGGCCTTAACACCAGTAAAGCAGATCTTGAGATATTAAACAACCAAAGATTCACGGAGACAACAGGAATTCAGATATCTGCCAAAGGATATCAGAACCTGGCAGTTTGGCCCATAAATCAGATAAGAGAACTTTTTATAGCTGCTCCAAGCTTGCAAACTTCAAGCAAAAATAAGGGCAAAATGGTAACTAAACCTCCTAGTAGTGCAACAGACACTAAAGGCTAATCTCGCGGATTCAGAAAAGAATGCACCAATATCACCTTTCCAACAAGCAATTGAATTCCCCTTTGCAATTCACTAGCTTAAGAATGAAGTTTTGCATAAGGGGGAGGCTCATGGGGGTTTCAGTTGCCATTGCCACCTCACCAATCAACAACCATCAAGATGCCTTTGTACATCTATAAATCTATTCAATTATCTAAAACAGCAGCTCTAGGCAACGTGACTTGCAATTGAAATTCGTAATATAAATAGGAAATTCCCTCTAATCAAGCAAATTGGAGCCAGATATAAGGTTATTTTCTGTCCTTGCACAAAGGTAGCAAATACGAAGCTAGTGAGGCCTATTTCCGTAAACACTTTGGCTATAGAAAATGGAGTCTTCAGATTTAAGTGTAAAATAATAAGTCCTTCCCCGATCTACAGTATTCCATGTTCACACTGGTAACTAGGAATCACTCCAGGTAAGAAGCTTGAATCAGTTTTTTTTAAATTAGTTCATTCCAAAAGTGAGTCATAATCACAATATCAAATCTACAAAATTCCTCAAGAGAACATGACATATATGCTTTTGGCATAGCAACAGAATTATGGTACTGGCTTTCTTTCTCAATATCATCTGCATCCTACTTCCTCACTGCATCACCAAACTTTCAAATTCTCTTTTTCTTTGCATTCACCAATTACTGAAAAATAAAGCCCATGAAATTCATCAAATCAGATCCCTATGTATATGCAAAAGAAGCAGTACAATAATAACATCGAGATGGATAAAAAACATATCATGCTGTCTAGATAACTGATACACAGACTCCAATTCACAAACTGAAAAATCATTCAAAGGAAGAAGATCAGAAGAGGATCAAAAACGTAACCTGGAGAGATCTCCATGAGCTGCCAACCAGGGCTCAACCATCTGTGCCCCAAAAGTATCAACAATATTCCTGTGAAGGTCAGATTTCTTAGACTCGGTGGTAACTCCACGTGTACTACCCATGGATTTACTACATTCTGCCAAATTTGCCTGCTTTGCCAACCAATTTAATACCTTCATCCCATCCTCAAATGCAGCTGGGTACTTATTTTCGGGCGCAAGCCGATACCCGACCGCGACAACAATCACATCACACAACTTCACCATCCTCCGACAGAAGACATCATTCACCACCGAATCATTCGAACCGCTCACCCAACCTCCACCATGAAACTGCAACATCACTGGTAATTTCCTCGCGTTTCCCATCAAGGGCGAATACCCTCGGTATGGCAAACCACCGCCATCAGACGATCTCAAACTCAAGCTCTCCGCATCGTTGCCAAACCCTCTAAAATGATTACCATTCAGCTTGGCATTGTGCGGGTGTGTCGCGGAGGATCCGAAGCTATTGCGCCGCCCGAGGCTCAACTGCGAGCTCTCCTCAAGATTCGGGGGCTTCCCGGGATCATCTCTCGCCGCGGCGGTCGGGGTGCCGTAGCTGTGGCGGCGGGAAGGTTGATTACCCTGCGAATTGCCGTTGAGATCGGCGGCCCTGGACGGGATCCGAGCCCTAGGCCGGGGTTGGGGTTGGGACTTGGGGTCGGGCTCGGGCGGGGAGAGGGCGGATTCGGGGAGGAAGATGCGGACGGAGAGGGAGGTGAAGGGGTCGATGTGGATGTCCTTGGTGGCGACGCCGTCGGCGAAGGAGGGGTTCACGGCGGCGACGGACTCCTCGGGGCGGGAGGTGACGCCGAACGGGTCGGAATCGTCGGGTTGGGACTGAATCCGGTTCTGCAGCCGGTGCTTCAGGAGCAGCTTGAAGAAGACGCTGTAGAGCTTCACAGTCACACTCGGCATCTCCCACCACCTCCTTCCAATCTCTCTCTCTCTCTCTCTCTCTCTCTCTCTTCCCGCCCTGAATCTCTCTGAAACAGGGACGAATTGGCAGGGAACGAGGATGCGGCGGCGCGATCGATTCGTGGGTCGTGGAGTTCTCGGCGGTTCGTGCGCTCGCGACCGATCAAAAATCACATTTTGATGCGGATTCCGAGCTCCGGAGCGAAGAAGAAGCGAGCCCAGATTAGGGTTCCTCGACGGCACTTGCGGGATCGATCGAATCTGAGGAATGCTGCAACGGCATGAGAGTCTGCAACGAGGGAGGGGGAGAGAGATTCAGATGGCGAGATGGAGAGGTTGGAGGTGATGAAGATGGTGATGATGATGATGGCGGTGATGATGCGTTGCATCGCATGGCGACATAACATGAAGGTGAACGAAACTTGAAGGTTGGGATTTTTTTTTTTTTTTTTTTTTTTGGGGGTGGTGACTGGTGAGGGGCCTTTATCTCTTTTTCAAATTTACGCTTTTTCTGTTTTTATATTCGTTAAACGAATTAATTTAATTATTGGGGCTATTGTGGGATTCCAATCTGTGCCAGGTACGAGTGATGAGAAGAAGGCAAGGATCTGGGGAATTAGGTTTTTGGTAATTGCCATTTTCTAATTTTAAGTTTAAAATTAGTTAATTAGAGTTATATCAATTTAGAAAGAGAAAAAAATTTGAAGGAGATCTATAATACTCGTGATGTGATATTCACTCGAATAATGAAAGTTGTTTCAATCTAGTAAAAGAAAAACATAAAATGATGTCGAGGGCATTATGGTAACGCTCTATTTAAATATCCACATTTTTAAGAATGAATTGGATCTTGATAACTCGGTACTAAATGTGGATACTTTTAAAGCATTTGTTGAGCATTTGTTCTGACCACACGAAATTATTTTATTAGGGGTAGTGAGTATTTTCTTCTTTTTTTTTTTTTTTGGTCGGTAGGTTAGTGAGTATATATGGTGATAAATTCTCTTTATGACAAGGCTTGCTGAGTTGGAATATGTAATATAATAAAGGCTGCGCACGTAAATCTAGATTTGGTAATTGGGCATCAACCCATCCTGTGTCCCATTTAGTGTTTGAAGCAAATGAAACTTTATTAAAATTATTCGTCCTAGGATTTTACACAGGGCATGACATGATTGGATGGCACATCTTATTATACAACTCATACCACAAATTGCACGAGCATATACAAACAAGATTTTGATTCTCCTATAATTTGGTTCATTCAATAGATCCATTGACCATACTGCATGCTGCTCGAATTTATCGAAATCTTAATTGAAATCGAAATGATCCACATATGTCACGGGATAACAATGACGAGATGATGCGACGCACTTGCCAATAGGGCCATGGGTGACCGATAAATTACTAATTTAAGCTAAATTAACTATGGTGGTCATCTATTATGTAGCCACCCTATAGTTTTCTATGTATAGCTTTAGGTTTTATATTTGGTTTTTTTCCCCTTTCTAGTGACATCACGTCTCGGACATGCAATATCGATAGAAGCAACACGGCAATAGGCTTTATATAAAAATGGAAATGAGTAGGTTAGATTTGTCAAACTATATGAATCAAGACAAGACAAGACCAAGTATGCGATTACGAAACATGTTGAACGGTTCACTCTTTCACCTACCCCAACTCAGTTTCAAACAAGAAAGGCAAAAATAACATGAACATCAAACATAACAAAACGCTCAAACGTGCCTGTCTTAATCCTTTCTTCGGTTAACCCAGGCGGTATGAACATGACAGTGCGCGTTGCAAGAGAAAGATTGTCATATCCGGCACAGGATGGATCAACAGCTCAAATACAGAGACATTCTATCTGTAGAGTACACAAGCAGAAAAGGCAGCAAAAAGATGAGTAACTAGCACGGGCAATCGCGTCCCTTGGGGCGCAGAGCTTTAATGTGAAGTTAAGTAAGATTAACACCTTTCCTGAAAATTACTTTAAAGATTTCTTGACTGATAAGTACCTGAAAGGATTTAATTTGCTTAACAATTCAACACTTGATATACAGATTTATTTGCAAGGAAAAGAACTCAGTTTCATCAATCGCATGTTGCCGAGTCTCACTGAACGCTAAACATTTGGCAAAGCATAACCAAGCAGAGATATAGGTATAACTTGTGCATCAAATGCTTATCAGCGGATAAGCAAGTGCACCTCTTTGCCTACCGTGTCCGTAGTGCGACTAGCCCAAAGCTTGATCACCAAGAGTGAAATCAATCAGACGTTTCTCACAGTGTGGAAAAGTGTAATGTCACCAAAATAATAACCAAGCTTCTTCATACATAAACATGGGAGCAACCAACAATCCCATCTCGAACTCAACAACTTTAGGGTGGCATAAAATTGAGCGGAGAGCGACCAATCTCCAATGAACCAAATTTAACAACATACAAACAATCATCTCCGACGCGCTATCTATCGTCATCTTTAATAACAGCTTTAAGAGAGGAAAAGAAGCAAGCTTACCAATACTATTAACGGGAGCACCACACAAACATGTGAGCCCATTCTTCTTGGCCACCCAATCTGCTATGTACAGCAACTGCATACAAAGCTCAAAATGAGGCATTTTGCGCACCTCATTTGACGGCCATAAGTGACCGCCAAAATCGCATGTAGAGGAGGACCGTGAGCTGCTGAATCCATGCATCTAGCAACAGTGTGGGAGTATTCCACATGTTAAGCTGCAGGGACCAAACAGAGGGGGCTCGCACAAGGATCAGAAGTAGCTTGCATCGGAAACTTCGAAAAGATCATGGACCATCCTAGCCAGAAGGTGCATGTGCTAATCTGTGGGGCACAAGCACAGGTTCATTACTGGCAGCTTTCATTGCAGCGATTTCTTCTAGTCGTTTCCACGTGGCTTCGCGCTGCAACTTGACATCCTTTTCTTGCGCCTCATCTTCCTGGAATTTGGCCAGACACTCCTCAAAGAGCTCCGGGTCAACGTCAGAGTAGATCTTGCGCACATTCAGAGTCAAGCTCTGAACTGCTTGATTCCAGTGGCTTCTAGCATTCCTTTCCAGGGCAGGGAAGATAATTGGCAGTATCACTTTGCGATTTTGCTTGATGAGATTCTCAATGTGATCGTTGTTCCATAAGAAAAGAGCCCTCTCTGCAACCTGTAAAGGGAGAAATGGTCAGGTACGGAATGCTCACATTGTCAAACCTCAACAATGTTGACATTGCCAAACCTCAACAATGTTGACATTGCCAAGACAAACCTGGAACACCGAATTTTCACTACCTACCATGACCAATTCGAGACATCATCCAATAATAGAACAATTTTTTAACAAATAAGATTGAGCTGAACAACTGCAGATATAAACAAAACAAATCTGACATTCATATGTACCTAGGGAACTTTGATCCCTTTCAATGCTCAGAAAGACATTCTGTTTTTCGGCCAAATAAGATATCATTGTGCCAAATTCACCATTTTTATCAAATTCCTATTACAGTTATTCCTCCTCTACTTTGAAGTTTGAAAAGATATCAAACTAAAGGGAGGAGAACAAAATGACCTCAGATACACCACAAGATTGTTGTTCTCTCACTGGTGAAGATGAACTGTCGGGACAAGAGTACCAAAATTGCTCTAAATAATCACAATGTTTCAATGACTGCATTTCTAAATGCACGATAGGTAGTCCGTCTCATGCTTTCAGTATGGGACAAAAACGTCATCATCTGCTCAAGATAACCAGCGACCATCATCGAATACTAAAAGAAAGGAATTTTCATATTTCATCAGACCAATCAACTGGACCAGAATTTCAAGATACTAAATCACATGTTCATTCAAGTTTGGTTCCATAGCGTAGATACCATCCTTATGAAGCTGAACCAATAGCCATGTTGGCATTTCCAGCATTCCTTAAAACACCAATTGATCCGAAATCACCAGTGCTATTTTTCACCCACAAGCAAAGACAGAAATCTTTTACCAAAGGAGATATGGGATATTCAGCCAATAACAGTCAACAGACCACAAACAGGAATGCTTAATTTATCTACCACGTGTTTTGAATATTTTCTTGCTGGAATGCACATATGCTAGCAATTCAGCGTGAAAATATGCTTTTGTTTCAAAATTTAAACTCATTCATTTGTTGTTACCACGTGTCATGAATACCCACAATTGTGCATTATGTTAAGCAGTTACTAAAGAACCAGAAAAATTAAGCATACAAATGTCAAGATGAAAAGCCTACAATCTTTTTTAAATTTAATTATTTTTATTTACTGCATAACTCTGCTACCACTGGGCTCAAGGACCCATTCACTCTTCCTTCATGCACCCTAACTAAAAAAGAAGCCCTTCCCACACAGAAAATAATGTAATAAGAAGAATGAATAACTGATTACCTGCAAGTGTTGTCAGCATTCCATATAGGTTAAAATTGCCAAGACCAAACGTGAAAGATTGGTTGACACTATCAAGGGCAGAGAAGCCAAGGGACCTTTCTACCCTATTATGATTTAGCTATGTACTATACAGAAGATATGTCATTGGCCATGTTTACATCAGATATTTTCTATTAGAAATGGGATGGGACACTAGCTCTCTCGCGCGCGGGGGCATGCCCCCATGCACTCACTCCAGAGATTGTAGTACCAGAAGTGATCCCTCGAGGGCTATTAGTTGGAGATTCACAGAAGCATATTAAGAGCCAATTCCTTAAATTGAAGCACCAGTTGCTTTGTAGGTGTTATGGAGCAGTCAGTCATACTGGATGCCTAACTGGGGAATCTATGGCCATTCCCAATACGATTCATGACACGTGAGTTTAATAGATTGAATGTAAACACAGCTAGATTCTTAATTTCAAGCATAAAACTTTCATAATTGATGAATTCTAAGAACCATTACAAATAGCCAAGCATTTAATTATGATACGACGACTATGAGTGGGATGATTACTGTTCCTATTCTGATGAGCTACAACATGTTTTGATGACCAACTCAATGCAATCCCCTAAAAATTTGAAAGAATGCCATTAATTGATAGGTGTAGGAAGTCAACAAGGTGCTCTTCATTTCATTAATGAAAAAATGAAAAAGGAAACAGAGGACCAAAAGACATAGAGACTTTTTAGTTTGGAATGCAAAAATTGACATCCATAGCTGTTACTTCCAACCAGTTTGTAATACCCACTATGCCCATCATTCAAACCACAAGTGTCAATTTCATTCACCATTCAAACAGCAACTGACAGCAACAACAGTATTTATCACAAGTTCACAACCAAACCAAATTATTGTAAATTTAAACCTTAAGTTAAAACAACTACCCATAGGTATCTACAGCAAACCGAAAATCCAACCTTTTTATTTCTTTTTTTGCAAGCCAACGACCTCAGATATATCATAAATTTTTATAACAGCAACCTGAATACTACTTATTAATGCAATGAGGCGTTTATAGGTAGCTGCTCCCTATTTCCCGCACCAGCTAGAAACCAGTAATTTACATCATGCAGGCATAAAGTACATACCAGACAAATGTCATTGCAGATTAAAATTTTCAGCAATGACTGCCATAAAAGACTCATTTGTAATCACACCACCAAAAGGATAAAAATTATCATTCTGTTTAATTTAGTTACCCAAAACCTCTCACTTGGTTTTTGAATTTTTTGGCAGTTGGAGACACCGCATGTTAAAAGACAAAGCCAATGGTATTTACACCATCACTCAAAGAACTCCCCCACAGAGAGATATTTATCACAGTTTAAGCAACAATGAGCAACCAAAAAGGGAACCAAACCAACCTAACATCCTGCTTGGGTTATATTTGATTTCACATGGAATATAGTACAGTTTGGTCTGGAAAAAGACCACATGCACAAATAGTCCATATTGTTTTCCAAATTAGGCGATATCCATCCCTATGCCTAATGGGACTATAACAGAAAGGTCCTTCTTCACCCATAAAACAGATCAAATCAACCACCATTTAGACAATCGGCACGGCCTAGAAAAGGGATCCATACTGGAACTAAGCAAGCTCAGCAAATTTGACAGTTACATTTCCATCCGAATGCAAAATTATGGTTGTGAAGGGAACTTTAAAGGGGAAGGGTACTTTGATTCCATCACAAACTACAATCAACCAAGTATGTAAGCTTAGTGCCCCCCCCCCCCCCCCCCCCCCAAAAAAACACAAACCAAAAAAAAACAAAATAAAACTTCAGCAACCCTTGTCTTCTCCAAACACACACTTCCAGATGAATCTGATAGGTTCAAGAGCCTGACAAGAGCACTTTATTAAGCACTTATGAGAGCCATGACAACCGGATGAAATATTCTTCTAGCATTCTTTTAGAGGACCTATCAAGTAAAAATGTCTATCAACTTCCTCAACCTATAAGATCAACCAGTCGAATAGGAATAACATTGGTACCATCAATGCCTGTAAATATCAGAGACAGCCTCATGCATTATTCTACCACTTTCTCAATCAGTTTAGAATTAGTGCCCACGAGCATAATCACAGGAGGCAATAAAGCACCAAACACATGTGCATAAACCCATAAAGCAAAGTTCAAGCATCGGTCTAAAAATTTAATTAGGGACAACTGCTGGAACCAAATCCATAGTAGAAGTCTCTTTCTGGCAATGTCATACTACAAAAAGCTCAATATGCTCAAGGGGAATCAAGTAGAAGTAAGATACGTATAACACAACACAAGTATAATCCAGATTTCCTTTAGCTAATAGGTCAAGTTATTATTATAGTTTGAAAACAGAGTATACTCCTCAATTCTATAGATTATAATACTTTTTTTCCTTTGAGGTGGAAGAAACATTTTACACAGTCGGATGCACGCATGTGCAAAGATGACCAAAAACAAAAGGGCAAACACATAAATACCCTAAAAACCAGATTCTTTGCAATAAGATGAAGTTCATCAGAGAGAGTGGGAGAGAGAACCTGAAAATGTGAGCTGCTTAAGCAATGTGCTATCCGACGAAACAAAGGAACCATACAGCGCTGAAATTCTGGGGCTTGAGTTGCTTCTAAAACTTCCTCCAGCTCTCCAAGAAACATGACTTCCTTTGAACTATTTGTAATTGGCCAATACTTTAGCAAACCCCTTATAACAGTATCGGCAAGCTTGCAATCTTTCTCCACGAATTGTGTAATGCAGTAGGATAGCTGCTGGTGGTACATCGGAATACATTTTGGTTTGTGAAGTGGAATGAGTGCTCTAACGAGAAAGAGCTTGTGCTCTTCCTTCAGTGGCAGAGCAAAACCATTGATAATGCTTCCCAAAATTTCCAGAAGTTCAGCAATTCCATTATGCTTCTCAGTTTCAAATATAAAGCGAAAGAAGATGTTGTTGATAGCTTTCCGGATATATGGTCGGTGCACCATGAATTTCCCATAGATGCGATGAAGTATAGTTTTCAAGTACTCTCTTTCTCTCGGGTCCTCGGAGTCAAAAAGATCCAATAGCCTGAGAACAAAAGAGTGGTCAACATACCTCTTGGCCAGCTTGGCATCAGTTTCTGGCGATGCCACAAATCTGAGAAGGAATTCATACACAATTTGCAAGTGAGGCCAAGCAGGGTCCATTGAAGGTTCCTCTTCTTCCAAATCGAAGGCTTCTAGGACTTTGTTCTCACGTGGAGGAGAAGTTAATGTCCTGAACAGATTTATTGACACCATCCTTATAGTTTCTTTCATCACGACTTCAGGAAATTTTCCATTTGCAGAAGTAACATAATCAACCAGCTCCACCAAGGTCTGACGCTTAATTTCTTTTTCCTTGATATGCTTTGTAGGATCAGTAAAATCAAAATTCACACAACACAAATTTAACTTTCTGATTAACAAATCTTGCTTCTCCGCGTTGGGGACATCTTTAAAACTAGGCAGAGCCTCATATGAAGAAGCTGAAAATGTGCCATTCAGCTTAAAGTTTGAAACCTGAGGGAGCTTACTTCCATAGTTCAACCCCAATCCCGAATTGGAATTAACGCCTGGATGAGAAGATCCGCTCAAACTCCCGTATTGGCTACCCAATCCATCATTGCTTCTTGAAACTGTAGAAGTACCATACGAGGACGTAGAGGTTCCCCCACCTTCACGATTATCTGCAGACTTCGATGGCTTCTTTGGCAGCCTATTCAATATCTTATTAATCATAGCTGAAATGACGAAAGAAGCTCTTTCCGGTGTACTACTGCCAATATAATCCCCACAACTCCTCTGATGATGATCTGAAAAAGGAGACTAATTCTCTTCACCACAGACAATCCACTCCAAAGCTTCAAGTTTTACACATCCAGCTCCACATACAGAGAGAAAAGCTACTCCAATCCAGATAGGAAAAGTACCTTCTTTATCTAGAAAAGTACTTTAAGCCAGCTTTATCTTGTGTGGAATAGGATCACCAAGCCATCCTAGCGACAAATACTTCACACAACCGACCCAACCCTCGATCGAATCAGCAACCAAAGCCCCTAATTCACTTTTCCCACATCAGGAAAATCCAACAGAGTATTCCCTCTTTTCCCTCCAGGACGGCGAGAACACGCCCTCTCGACTTATCAACACCGACCCATATAGCAAAAAGCACTCCAAATGAGATAACATCACAATTCAGCAAGGTTCAATCAAGAAAAAGGAACGAGAGAAAACAACGAATTTTTCCAGCTCGCTTCGCCTTTCGGCCCCCCCGTACAGCCACCCACCGCTCGAAAGGGAAAGGCGTGTAGACAGAATCCACACCTTTCTCCCTCTCTCCCTCCCTCCCTCTCTCTCTCTCTCCCTCCCCCTCAGGCGACCCAAGAATCGATGACCAGCTCAGACGACCCAGCCACAATCGAGACGATAGCAGATCTAACGAAACCCACAACGGAAAAAAGCGACCTACCCAGAATCACAGCATCTAAAGGAAGAGATGGGTCGAAATTCATTCACAATAAGAACGAAAAAAGATGGGATTTTTTTCCTCCCCTCCGCATGCTTACAGAGAAAGTCGAGCTCGATATTCCCTTTCCTTTCGAGAGAAGAGAGACAAAAGAGAGAGAGAGAGAGAGAGAGAGAGAGAAGGAAGGGTATTTACGAACAGCAGTCTCTGGCTGCCGTTTTCGTTCTAACTGCAATTTGCGATTAATTTTTGTTTTATCTCCTTTTCTCGAAAAAACTTTTGTTCAGCTTCTTCTCCTCCTTTCTTCTTCCTCCTCCTCCGCTCGATCCGAAGGGAATTTCCAATTTTTTTCAACCCGCGATTTGACGAGATTGCCCCTCGAGGCTGTCCCGAGGAACCACCTCCGCCAACTTCGAGGCGATGGAAAGGGGTTAAAAACGGTAAACCGAGCCTGTCTGAATTTCGGGGAAGTTTTTTTTATGCATCTCACGCGCCACGCCAGTCGCGCGTGCCGGTGGTTCGAGAGTTCCAATTTCCGACCCTTGTTTTCAGGTAAATTACAAAAATGACCCCACGTATGGTTCGACCATCCTATAGAAAAAAAATTGAAATTCAACTCCATCATAACTTGAAAATTCTTTAGGGCTTTTTTGCAATCCTAGTCGCTTTAAACCGAAAAATAGAAAATTAAGTTCTTTAGAAACGATCAAGCTTGACACCGAACCATTGATGTAAGTGAACGAGGATGTCCTACTAAAATTTTCAATGGAGATTATGATATTAAGCATTTTTTTATTTTCTCATTGACTATTATTTTTCATTTCCAATCTCACGTAAGCAAGCTCTTTTATAAGTTAATTTATTGCGTACTATGATAAAAAAAAAACAGCAGTTTACTATTAAAATAATGACACTCAATTATATTCAAATAATAGTTCAAAATATCGCCAAAGATGAATTTTGTAATCTACCCCCATCCTTCAGAAATTAATACAATGTGTGGTGGGGCAAACCTGAAGTTCAACACATTTTCTTTTCAAAGCCGAGACGTACTTGCGTCTTTCAAACCTGCGGCCTCATGCCGTTTTGCGCACGGCCTTTTTGTCGAGAGGTTTGATGAATCGGTCCGACCAACAAACGACCGCCCCGTAATCGACGGTGTCCTAGGAAATGCCGACGTTCAAACCATGGAAAGACAAAAGGACGATCCCCACCTGCTCCTTGTGTGGCCATATGAAGCTTTGAGCTTTTTAAGCTCGTAAATGAAAAACCCTACAAGCTTACCCAAAATAATAATAATAATAATAAAAAGAATACAGTGAAAAAAAAAAATGTCTTCTTTTCCCATCAATTTCACAGCTCAATCCCCACATTTTTGACTTGGCCGATTTCTATATTATCTCTTTGCCACCAATAAAATTACTTTGGCTCTTGTGATAAAACCCGTGACGCTTTTCAAGGATCGATAATGGGAGGCGTGACTTTCGTTAAATTTTTGGACTGCTAGTCAACCGAGTATGGATAAAAAGCTCAGTTCGGGTTTAATCAATAGAATTCGAAGTAGGTGAAGGGATCCCATCATGCGCACTTGTAGTCCAAGGTTGCAAGAGAAGAAAATGTTCCAAAAAAAAAAAAAAAAATATATATATATATATATATATATATATATATATATATATATATAAATTTTTTAAAAAAAAAATATTTAAAAAAAAAAAAAAAAAAAAAAAAAAAGGAAAAGAAGAACAAGGCAAAGTCAGAAATGCGTGACTAGCATTACAGTCCCCATGAAAGGAAGCTCCATCCAATCAAAAGAATATAAATAAAGAACCAATGTCAGGTCAAGATAAGACTCAATCAAATACTGGTCTTACCCCAATGTCCCACCTCTCAAATAATCATCTTTACATTGACAAAAGAATAGCCAATATGAGCTTTTGATTATCTTTTCTTTTCTTCCCTTTGCTTGTGGGTGAATTTCGATGATGCATCGTACCGAATACATCTCTCCAATCTGATCAAAAAGAGACATTTAACACCCGAGATTAAGGGATTTTAGAGAAATGCCTCCTTGTGACTTGACCCTAAGGATTAGGCCATTCCTTTTCTTAGCACATAAACAATTTTGAGAGTCAAAGGGAGCAAGCTGTATGGGAAGAGTATATTATAAGATAAGATTGCAAATCATGGAGAGATAGTCTGTGTCCGCAAGGGTTCGACTCGGGCAACTTTGGCTGGATTGAATTATTAGGCCTGCCAAGTCAGCTGACTTCAAACAAAACAACCCAAGAAATGGTCCAACTCCGATCCAATGTCAACCAGACTCCATCAGCCAATTTAAGAATAGAAAATAACGAGTAAAAGCAACAATTGATACATCTCCACAATATCATGAGATCATTTCCCCGAAAGGACAAAACCAGAAGTCTACAAAGAAGCCCTTGGGATTGACTAGGCTAAATATTCAAAGAAAAAGGAGTTGTGAAGGATGCCAGTGCATGTAGCCGCTGGAGACTCGCTTCCATACATTAAGTTAACGCAATGAAAGACAACAACTGTGTGTGGACAGATGATGAATACAAATAGCATGAAGTTCGAAGAACTCGTTCCTATCCTATCATGACATGGTCAATAATGAGAATACACATCTGGAGGAAGAGAACAAATTTTTTTCCCAAAGCACAACCACAAAAGCCCAAAGATTTTACAGCAGAGTCCTGAATGCTTTGTCAGTAGAATTTTCAGTACCTCACCAAAGGCCAAAACAGCATATCTATTGCTGACTGGCCATCCAAATACAAGACTGAAGCTTCTTCGGATTAATATTCCCCAAAGTCCCCATGCATCTCCTGTGTAGTGGTTAAACTCTGCCTAATGGTTATTGCCCTCCAAGCAGAGATGTTGACTTTGTGAGATAGGCAGATCATACAACAAGAAGGAAGCAGGCATTGCACAATACCGTGGCAGTGGAAGAATAACACAATATGGGAGAATTCCAATTGGGATTTAAAGGGAATTAAGCACAGTTACCAACCCATTTCTTAAGGTGTGTTGCAAGGTGGCCAATGCAAGGCTGCAACTTCAATGGTCCATCAAAGCAGCTTCAGTTTCGGATATCGGAGCTGCATGATAAGAAAATATTGTAATTTAAGAAGTCATAATTCATGTTCTCAATGGAGATATGATCCTGTTTTCAGTATCTCCAGTGAAAAAATTTGAAGGTTGACAACATCCTCTCCATTAATCGTCATTGCTAGAGAACCACCAGAACAACAAAGGTCCCTAACAGTTGCATCTAAGAGAAATCACAATTAAATTTTGAAATTATAATAGCATGACAACTTACCAAGCAAGTCCTCATAAGAATCAGCTAACAGAGACGTTTCCATCAGCAAAGGCGGTGAAAAGACCTGATCCTGAGTCCCATCAATGTCATAGAACAACCTTTGTGTAGCCGAAGGAGTGTGCTTAGAAACAGAAGCCGAGAGAAAACTGTTTACTTGATCAAAGTCATTAAGGGATTCCAGATCACTCATAACATCGGGTAATCCATCAAACCTATTACCAATGTTATCATCATTCACAGAAATGCCATTTGAGGAAGTGTCAACGTGAGATCTAAACAACCTATTGCTCCTTGAAGCATCCTTCTTTTCCGGGCCAACATGAGAAAAACCAGTCACGGGAAAAGGCAAAAAGAAATGCTCAGATCCTTCATCAGAATGGCTATCCCGTGACCCTTCTGAATTACAGGATTGAGATGACAGGGCTGCTTCTCGAACAGATCTCTTCAAATTCTGAATGTAAGAATCATCACTATCTGCATAAATTGAAATAAACTTGAAAAACTCCAATGATTTTATTCAAATTCCTTTCTATATTAATATTTAAAAAAAAAACCACTTTTCACACACCAACTATGGTAACCCTTTGCAGGCAAGGCAATCAAAAAGACAAACCTTGTGCTTGATGGTCGGGATGATTTTTTGGAAAAATCTGGCTGGGCAACTTTTTTTCAGATGCATTTTCCATTTGATTATTCTGAGCAGCCAAAGTTTGTCTCTTTTGTAAGTTTCCAGCTTTTCCAGAAGAATTTGGTGTCAAAGTAAATAACTGTGGGAGTTTCAAAGCAGGAGCAGCTGAAACTTTGTCTAGCAGAACACTGGACATTTTTGAAGTGAGCTCATTGATATCATCAGCACTACTTTCCTATAAAATCCAAAAGGAAAACAAATTAGCTCATGAAATACAACATCATAAAGAAGACATGTAGCAGTTGCCACACCTACAGTTCTCACATAAGACAGGGTGTTACATGAACACTTACTATTCCTCTTCCACTGCTCTGTGTTTGGCTTGGTGAGTTCAATGGAAGCACGATGTTTCATCATAGGAGGAAGACTGGAAGATATACTATTTACATTATCCGTGCATTCCGAGATTGAGTTTTGTATAGCAGGAGCTACTTCTTTTAATTGATTAATAAGCACCTACATGTGTGAATATAACAATAGATGATCTTCAGTTTCATCTTCGATAGTATGCAGGCAAAGGGACCAGAAAGGCCCGATCCAAATTAATAATCCTAATAATAATAAAAATAATCACCTGAAAGCTAGCTAAGTGTTGTTGATGTTCTGCGAGAGTTGCTGCTAATGACTCCACATGACCAGTTGTAATGCCATCGTCTGCACTTCGTAATATTTCTGGACCCTCCCCATCATTAGCTTTCGCCTATGCAAGAGACAATTCCACATTTTGGGTTATGTAGATGGAAAGGAAAAGCAAAACCTCAAAAGTTCAACCCTCAAGTTAAAATGAAGACATGTTTGCAGGTTCAATGTCAGAGAAGCAAGTTTATGTATGCAACATTAATTATTGGCACATTGTATACACTCAGCCTAACTAGTATGCACTTGACAATATTGTAGGGCTTGGGGAAATAATACACTGTAAGTTGCCAAATGCATTAGTTTTAAAACTGAAAGATCAATTTACATCAGTTGACTGAAATATTCTTAATCAACCAAACCCAAAATAAATGCCTGCTTATATCACTTTATAAGGTCAATGCCTTAATTTTGTTTTCTCTTTTTGAAGAGTATAGATCCTTTCAAATGAGCATGAGTGAAAAAAACACTTCCTCTCATGATAATCAAGAAAAATATTCGAGGCAGTCAAATATCTAGCATAAAAGAACAAGTTTTTACCCTGAACTTTCTGTAAAACCCTAAGTTAAAAATCTGGAAGGGCATCTATCTTCATATGCATTGACCAGTCGTTCAGACTTTATGACTTTATATGTAGGGGAAGTAACATCAAATGAAATTAAGAAGGTAAATCATACCTTACTTCGGCACCCACAAAAACAGGTTCATGTAAAATAAACAATTCGTGTTACAATAGTAGACTTTAGCCTAATGTACCAATTCAAAAGGTTGAATAGGTGGAAGAATCACACTTTGAAAACCCCTCTATGAGCATAAAAAACTATATCTTTTTCTATCCCTGTAATATTCTCCATATGCACTTCAATGGGAAAACAAGATTAAACAAAAGATTCCCCACAATGTTCTCTGAAGCCTGGAATGCATGGCCCACTTTTGAAATTTCACACAGTTGCTAAAGAAAATGCACCCAGCAACAATTACTGTGCTTCCTTCCCCCAAGATCAGAAACCAATGATCTTCAACAAAGCCCGTCACATCCTCAACGAGCAACTTACCAAGGTGACGACCCCCCCCCTCCACCCCCACCCCACCCCACCCCACCCCACCCCAAACCTCACTTTTGACATGACAAAATTCATCAAGTGTAGTCTATTTTCTAAATGAGACCGCATTGAAAATTGCAAATCTCACCATGTGTTGGGTAAGATAAGCAACATGGTTTACATTTAAAGAGTGGCAACTGGTGATGAACATTAAAGGCTCAAACTCAATCTTTATGTTAAAAGGATCTCAATCTCAAACATCGTAATGAAAGGTGCAAGAATGAAGAATCGCATACCAAAAGCAGTGACTGCTTATGAATCCGCTGTAAAGCATGCGTCCAGCGTCTTATAACTTCCGCTACATCAACAGTTGGGTGGATTCTTCCACTTCTATCATCAACCCGAAAATGTGTTTCATCATTTGCAGGATTGGATGCATCCAGGCTGTTCCACTTTTCTTTATCCATATTATCAAATGACCCATTATTTTGTTCTTTGTCATCAGAATGTTCTGAAGCAACATCACTAGGCTGGATGGAAAGGATCTCTGCATGAGGAACCTGAGAACTTTGATCCATTGCTGCAAGCAACGATGATCCAGAGATCCGGTACCTGAGCAGGATATAATTGTAAGCCGGTACCTGCCGCAAGCAACGATTTCCATGGAAAATAATTGTAAGCCAGAACTAGTACGGGGATAACAATACCTATGCTCCCGATGAGCTATCAAGTCCTCAATGGGACCTGAAGCAAGCACTTCATGTTGACCTGCACTTGAAGGTTGTAACTTGTAACTCTTAGGTTGTGAACAGTTCATGAATATCATGATAGAGAGACAAGAAGAACATCATTAATATAGGAAATGTGAAAGTTATGAGAAGCTTAGGAATATTAACAGGAGCATTTGCGTGGAACTAAAGAAAGCAAAACTTAACTCTTTCTTTTCATGCCAAAATCTAAAATATAATCCAAATTTCAGAAACTAAAGAACATTAGATACGAACATTTGAATGTTTGAAAGGTTTCCTGAGTTTCGGGTCAGATTCTCTTTGAAAATAAGTTTGATCCCATCAACTAAAGCTTGAAGAATTCCCCAAAGACCAATGTATTAGTTAAAGTATGTGTATTGCATGAATTGAAAAAACAAAAAGCAAAAAGTAACAAGTAAAGCAATTCCAAACACGCCATTTTTAACACAAAACAGCATCTTCAAAAGGTGACAGAACATTTGCAGCTCTGAATTAAAACTTCTCAATAAAAGCCAAACATGCAAGGAAAACTAAAACAACAGAACTGAGCCATATGCAATCAATGGTTCAGTCCCACATATCCATGGCAGGCGTCTACATAGGATTTGAAGAAACTGGCAAGTACTTTCTATACCAAAACAAGGATTTCTAGCAACATCAATTACACAATAATGGGCTCAACATTCGAACTGCCAAACAACACTAAAAAGAAAATGGAGGATGGGATTCTTAGGCAAAAACAAAAAAGAAAAAAAAAATTGGGAAAGGTATTTTCAGATTGAATGATGCAAAGCAATATCTCTGTGGTGTTTTATCTCAATCATGAAATCCACCTGCTAAATAATTGGGCAAGAGATTTAAATATTATAAATTATCACAACTTTTACATAGAAAGCTTCGTGGTTGTACATACTCTTTCTTGCTAATATGGACTCCCATAGGCGTGTGGCCTTTGAAACTAAATGAGAATTCTGACTGGAACTAGATACGAGATCATCCCACAGCTCCCCTTCCAACTTGACTTTGTTTCTCCAATCGTGAAGTTTTTCCAGTTCTTGCTGCAAGTAAGCCTGAGATCCAGGTTCTTAAGCACATATGATGGCTTATTCATGAGAGTCATTAGTCCATGAGCTAGAGTTTTACCTCCTCAGCACACAAGCCTCGGAACTCTGCAGTCATTTCATGAGCCAAATTGGACCACATTGCCTGCCTCTGTACAGCTGTTTCGGCATTTTTCAGGAACTTTCTTCTTTCCAATGCAATTCTAGCCTATGGAAAGTTAATTATTTAAGTCAAGCTCCTAAAATTCAATTTCATCAGTCTCAAAGTAAAAGTATGCTTGTTTGAGATAGTAAAAATGGAAAATCTCAACCGTATAGCAACAAGAAATGAAAGCCTACAGAGACCATCGCATGTATTTCAACACTTGCATCCTGAAATTAATATTCATATCTCACCAAAACCAAGCACAAAATTTGTCAATATGTGCTGTCTCCTATAGTTATTGCCAACTATTCACATGAGGAATACAAAAGCCAGATGTTACCATTTCAAAGGAAATTGTAGAACATCTTGAATAAGACCCAAGGCTCATGATAAAGAACTAAAACATTAATTCTTCCTTTTGATGGAGTCCATCATTCTAATACATACTTGACTTTGCTCTTGTCTCCAAATCTACTTGTATATTTTTAGAAGCACCGACCAAGAAAAGACAGCCGGAAGGAACCTTAGCAACTCACATTACCAGGGGAGGGCAATGCTAGTAAATGCATTTCCTAACTGTTATTTTGCTCTTCGAGGGTCAATTGGAGTAAAGTGGTGTCTATATTTCAAAGGTTAGCCCAGTACACACAGATGGAGACATATAGACAAGGATACAAAAAGGCCAATGCTAAATTCAACTGCCTTATTAACATCAAAACAACCTTAGTCCAGCAATGATGGCAACAACAATAGGTATCTCCAATGAGTAATAAACAAAAACCATTTATACCTTTGTTACTGGAAGTAGGGTGGCAGCATGGGAGAAGGCTACATCCGTCAATGAAGCTGGTAAAGGATTAGTAGCCAGATCGGCTGGAAATGTCCGCCTATGAACCTCTCTTAAAGCATGCAAAGAAAGTTGCCATAAGAGTTCGACAAATCTGCAACACCAGATAAGAATTGTATAGTCAATTATCACAACAACCAAAATAAAAAAAAAAAAAGTCTATGGCCCAACATCGGCTTAAATATAAGAAAAATTTTTGGGGATCCAAAAGTACATCAAAATTTACATTTGGGAAGCAAATGTTCAAACTCTCATCTATGCATATCTTCCATGACCACTAAAACCCTCCTTGCAAATTCACATAATACCATAGTTCTCTGATCTGATCTCAACAATAGCACCAGAAACCATGTCCCAGTCATGCCAAGCTATCAAAGGGTCAACTGCCTACTCACAAGGAAATCCTCAATTCTATCACGAAATTTCAAATTTCCAATCTCCAGCCAGCCCCACTGCTCTCATTTCTTTTTGCACATAAATTCTGTGCATAAAGTCCGATTCATGTCCTTTAATTTCAATCATCAACACTTGCTCAGTGATGAGAAAATAAAGAAGTAGAGAACGTGTCATGTCATTGTTCCACATGGCATGACCACAAAAGCTAGCATACCCACTAATTCATTTTTGCTAAACTAAATATAATCTTTCGCTTCAATCTATAACGCTACCGTATGGAATAATCAGCATATATCGTACTCATTGTCATGAAAATGATGTACTGCTTATATTTATACAAAAATAGCCCATGTCTAGGAGAAACTAACGTGCATTTTACAAAATAATGGAGGTAGCATTTGGATTAGATTTTAAGCTTTCTTTTGTTGATAAATCGTGACCAGTTAACTTATATTGAATATCTGACCAAAAAATTAAAAATACATCAAACAAAACACATGCCACAGATATTTTCGAATGAGATTTAAGACTCCTCCTTGAGATTAACTTACTTATTTCAAGTAAGCCAAATGACCATGCAGGTCAATTTAATTCGTAGGAATTAAGGGAAAACTAAAATTCTCAACCTAAGCAAGCTTAACTAAGCAATTTTAAACGATTTCCATAGATTCCATGCAAACTCCAACCTTAGTGCTCCAAGTACCCAAGTAAAAATGGAGAACGGAGATCCAAAACACCCAGGCAATTACCTCGGCCCACAACATGTAGCCAGCGAAGAAACCCTGGAATTGCTCCTAGGAAGCGCCCCTTGCGATTCGAGCTCGCTGATTATACTTTGCACCACCTTAACCACAGCAATATAGTTTAAGCATGTGAAATCAGCGCAAGCCGCAAAGCCATCAACCAAAAATCCGAAAATGCCTACAGGCGACCGAGGAAACACAATTCATTCACGAGAACCGCACCTTCCGGAAGTCCCGCGATTGGGCCGAATCGAAAATCGGCCAGACCCTGTCGAAATCCTGGGGGAAGATCCCGACCGTTAGTGAGCCGGGGAACAGCAAGATCAAAACGAAAACTAAAGAGATTTCCGATCACACGAGCAGGGGACACCGGACTAATCGCGAATGCGCGTCCGACAGAGACGGGGAGAAGGGAGAGAGAGATTTACTTTGGCGGATTGAGCGGGGCCGCGGAGGGAGGAGAGGATGAAGTAGAGGAGCTGCTCGCCGAGTTTAGGGTTGGAGTGGCGGAAGAGGCCGACGCGGGGGGCGCCGTTGGAGGCGCCGACGCCGATGACGGACGGATCGAGGCCCAGGAGGAGGCAATTAGTGTACATTGCGCTCTCCAGCTCTATCTCTCTCTCCTTCTCCCTGTCCATCGTCATCCCCCCCACCGGAAAACCACCAGTCCCGCCGTCCTCCGTCGTCCTCCGCCGTCCTCCTTCCTTCCTCCTTCGTCTTCGTCTTCGTCTTCTTCGTCTGTCTCTCTCCGGGCGAGAGCGACGTTCGGTGATCTTCGTTTTCTTCTCCGATGGTACCCCCTTTTGCTCGCTCGCTCGCTCGCCTGCTTATCCTTCGCCCCACTCTCTCTCTCTCTCTCTCTCTCTCTCTCTCTTTTTTTTTTTGCTTCTTCTCTTTCTTATTCTTCTCTTGCTTTTCTCCTACTCCCCTACTCCGGTTGGTTATTCTATTCAAAAAATAATAATAATAATTTTTTTTTTTAAAATGCGATTTGGATTTTGTTGGAACTTTTTATTTCAAATCTGAGGCCCTGCTGAACTGGTTAATTGCCGGCCGCCCCCAGAATGGTGGGTCTGGTTGGGGCAAATTTGAAATTCCGTGAAATTTGCCACGCCCCCTTCCTCTCGCAACCAATGTCGAGTCCTCTTTCTTTTTCCTTTTTTTTTCTTTTTCCACTACGTTCAAAATCATGAAACTTATAATAAAAGTATAATTCAATCTTAAAATTTATCAAATTTATATAATCAAATCATTACATTGTTTTCATCCAATTTAATTGACAGAAAATGTGGATATGATTTTTTATTATTTTCTCTATCTTACATGGCGCTAACATAATTAAGATAATATCGTTTTAGTTATATGTTTCATTTTTAGCTATATTATTGTCATTTTTCCTTCCAAAATTAAAATTTTAAAATGTTACTTCTAAGTTCTAATTTCAAAACTATGCAAATAGGAAAAACAAAAAGATTACCAAGCACAGTATTTCTTTAATCTGAAAAAATTACGAACATTTGACTTCTTACAAAAGTCAAGTCACAGGCGAAGAGAAGTGAAGAAAACAAAGTAGAAAGTGAAAAAAAAAAAAAAAACGATAATCACATCGGCCCCATAAGTCATGCGATCTAAGAGTACATAAAAGAATCCGCCAACGACTTCTTTCCAGACGTGTCCTGAATAATTTTTTTACGACTTTTTTAAAAATCTTAGTAGTTGCAAGTTCTTTAAACTTTGGATTTGAGATTTTTAATTTGTCCTACAGCAATTTAAAAATAAAAGCACATAAAAAGACGTGCCGATGCCTTTATGTTTTCTGTTCTTCAGCAAATGATTTCTTGGTGCTCCTTTTGACTTTCATTTCCCCCCGTTTACAAAGGACAGGCATATCACAAGATCTAATTTTGATGGATTAATCTCCAGCTATATCCAAAGTTTCATCTTGCAATTCAATTCGTTTAGAGTAAATTGAGAAATCTAATCTCGATTCAAAAGCCTTAGCCTAAACCAAGTCATTGTTCCTAAGATAGCGAATCTCCTTTACAAAATGATCGAGTCTAGGCACACTAACTGCAGCAGTAATTTCGATTTGACTTATGGCCCTAGGCATACCTTTATGCCTCTAATCAGATATGAGGTCTCACTAATTGTATGGAAGGACCATTATACAAATTAGGCATGTCTTTACAACCTCCAATCTCCCATTTGTTTTCCCCATTCTTTTTCAAAGACATGTTGAACAAGCAACGCAAATTGTTTCAGTTATCTACTCCACCTTTCGCCTTGAAATACTCTCAGATTCCTCTAGACAAAAAAAAATATATCTGGACCAATTTGACTCGATTAAACAAAACCTATTTACCGGGGCGTTGACCCCGGCGCAGGCCCGTTGGTCAGGATGCCACGTTCGGCGGCTGGCCGATCTCGTAAATTTGAATTTGGGAAAACGCCGGCGAACAGCTCGAGCCGGTTTTCAACTGCTGCCGGCCTGATGATTCTGGGTCCGCTTTGCTTTTCATTTCGTCTTCTTCGTGCAATGGAGACTTTTCTGTTGGGTTTTCACCTTTCTTTACTCCTCAGCCTGTCCCTTTCCCCGGTCCACAGATTCAGCATAAAAACGCTATTGCGAAAGGGCCTTCCGTTGCCCCGTTGCTTTTGGTTTTTGCAAAAGACTCCGGTCCGGTAGTTATTCCTGGATACGGGAGATGGTCGTCTCTTTTCCAACAGTGACTTGTCACCCGAACTTCACCAGACCATGGCGACTTCGTTTTTGCTTCCCTTACTATATCCACTCTTTTCGACTCTTCATTTTTGGGTAGCTTACAATGGAAGGAAAATTGGAGAAAGGGGAAAACTAAGAACTATGGAAACGACGAAGTCCGAATTCATCCAGGCAAGTGGGGACCGTCAATGATGATCGCCCGGTGCTTGGAAAGGTACTACTTTGTGTGACGGTTACATGAAATTAAAAATTCAGTCTTCTAAAGAAAGGTTAGCTGACATGCATGGCATACTTATGATATTTTTTCCTATTTTACTTCGGTTTTTGGATTATTATATGGTGAATTGATAATACTCTTGGATTATTACGGCGAGGGTTGTATCGATGAGTAGTTTGTCTAGTGCACTAATGTGAAGTAATTCGGACCTCAAAATCATATATTGCACATGATGTAAAATGAATCACTGACCAACCTGTGTCAACAGGTGCTTATAGAACACCTTCTCGTAATAATATCTCTATAATAAGTTTGATTAGGACAAGAAAATAGTCATGAGACGATGGATCATTTTTAGTGCCCAATGTAACTCAGACGCACGTCATGGGAAAGACGAGATGTCGATGCGTAAAAGCCAAGTGGGTTCTTGTTCACAAGTTTGCTGATCATTTTGGAAATGGCTGGAGGATGAAGGTGGCAGGTGAGGCACGGCACATTATGAATTGCTTGAATCGTAGGCTACAACGAATGGTCCCCCTCGTCGTTCGTGCACGACACGAGAGAAGGCAAAACGCACGAGTCAAGACAAAGGCTTTTCTGCAATTTCCCCAAGGACAGAGGACAGCGCGGCTTATATCCGACAAGCGGGTCTCTATCCGAAGCATGTTCTCGCATTATGATGGTCCGGAGTTTGTAGCACGAATGGTGTTTCGTTCCATCTCGCTGGTCATGATCAATTTTAAATTCGAAGATACGAGTCTCTGCTCCTAATAATTACGACGATATGAATCGTAAATTCAATGATTGAAACTCACATCATTAAGCTAGGAAGACAAAATGCAACAATTTGATATTTTTCGAGAAGCGACAGTGCCGGGAGGGGCACTGAGGCTAATGGTGCAACTGCTTTTTATATAAGTTATCATACCAATTGCACGTCACTGTACTCACATGAAATCCCAAGATCAAATGCTAACGAATTCATCATCATAGTTGCAGTAACATGCTAGAATTTGGGATCACTTTGAGTTGGTCATATTCAATGGACTTTAGGGGCTAATGCAGACTTGATGACCAATTAGGGTGCGTTTTGTTCAACTTTGCAAATAATATTTTGGTGTAATTAAAATGTTAAAAGTCAAAACTATATTGAGGAAATGCAAATTGTGTTTGGCAATGGATATATAATATATATTTGAAAAATGAGCCAAACCTTTGCCGCCAACAAAGGGCTACAACTATCAACAAAACAAGCCAGACTCGACATCGACGATCGTTGGTTAAGGCCACGCGACCCAACTTAGGGCCACCGAAGGTCGCATGACCTCAAGCAACCCCATGGCTGCTCGACCTAGGTGGCGCGTGACCCAAGCAGGCGACTACTGCCTAGGTCTCGCAACCTCAGGTGACCCTCACTTGGGTCTCACGAGGGTCGCACAACAGCAATCGCTTGGGTTGCGCCTCATGGATCAAGCAACCCTCTCCGAGTATCGCCTGAGGTTGCTCAACTTGGGGCAACCTCAATCAATGGGTGTTAGCACCAAATCTGCTCTTGCCAACAACCATAGCCCCAAATTGTCAAAGGGTTGTCTCCTTTTTTTAATAAAAAAAAAAAAAGTAAGGACAAAATCGAAATTTTGAAAAATTGGTGAAGATAGTTTAGAAAGGAAAAAATTAGTTTCAGTATTTAACTAAATATTGAAAGCCCAATATTAGTCCCTATTAGTATTGGGCTTTCAATATTCCCAAAATTGGCATTTAGTTGAAAAGCTCGTTTAAAATAATTGTCAAATGATTCAACATTTCTCTAAGGGGTTTTGGGAGTTGAAAGCCTCTTGGAAATGCTGAAGTAAACGCACCCTTAATCCTTACAAGAAAAGCATTTGAATAAGCATTTTATGGAATTCGCTCATCGCATGTTTAAAAATTATGACCTGGTGTAAGATAATGCGATTTTTACTATCCGATCTTATTTTATGGCATATATTTTTATAACTTAAGTATATTAGTGAGAGGGAGGGGGGGGGGGCGGTACAAAAGTCTAGTTGGATTGGATAGCGGGCCACTCGACTTGCTAGAGACCCTAACGATCCCAACCCAACACGTCGGGCCAAAAAGCCCATTGAATCAATGGGCTTTTGGCCCGAACGAGTTGGTAGCCCAAGAAGCCCAACTGGCCCCGACCTAATCCTACGCCGCAACACGCGTGTTCCCGGCCGCGGCACGTGCTGTCCCCAACTTGATGCCCAGGCACGGCAAGAAAGGGATCAAAAAGGCAAAGGCGAACGCGAAAGCAAGCGAAGCATATTCCCCAGCTCACGGGCGAGCGGGCACGATTCCCACGTCTATGCTCGGGACGGATTCGTCGGTTCCCCGATTCGTCGGTTCCCGATTCGTCGATTCTCCGCTTCGATTCAGCTGGGTTATGTGATGATAGTTGATGGTTCTTCTTCTCAGCTGCTTTTGAAGAGAAGGAGACTCACCATCCCCGACGCCATGGAAGCTGAACCCGCCAAGGTCCTCTCTCTCTCTCTCTCTCTCGCTCGATTTTCTCGATGTCGATGC
The DNA here is from genome assembly GCA_016097545.1 of Eucalyptus victrix. Taxonomy (NCBI): domain Eukaryota; kingdom Viridiplantae; phylum Streptophyta; class Magnoliopsida; order Myrtales; family Myrtaceae; genus Eucalyptus; species Eucalyptus victrix. The sequence continues at coordinate 17,079,562 of CM027843.1, read as the reverse complement.
TGGGTTTGTGATGGTTCTTCGTTTAGTTTCTTGGGTTGGTGATGGATCGCGGCTGCGATTGTGGCGCTTCTTGGGTTTTTGCTCGATCGGTTGTAATTCGCTTCACGAATTGTCGATAGCTTATAGTGAGAAGTAAAGATGGCTTTTTTTAGGTGCATTGCCATTAGTGAGAGGAAAGACAATTTGAGGAAGTTGCCCGCTTTAGTTTACGGGGGTTTTTCGACCTGGCTAGATGGTGGGGGTTGTGTGTTTGTGTGTACAGGGATGAATCAAAGAAAGGGCATGATGGGCTAATACGTCGTCTGTCTGGTTGTCGCATTAGAGGATGCATTGTCGATGCTGTTTGCTTCTGTATCTAATCACCGGTCCGTGTCCAGTGTGGTGATTTGTGAAAAAAAATTGTGAACATTCTCCGGCATTGGTTGGAAGGGTAACTCTAGCACTTCCTGCTAACTAGAACTATCCATGGAAGGTAAAAAAACTGGTTAATGTCAAGTACTATATGAAGTGAAGAGATACGGGTAGGCCAGTTGCATAGAGTGTAGGAATATGAGACAAAGAATTGACTTGTTGCAGGATAGGAGGACAGTTAGGTTGTCAGGGAAAATCTATGGTGCAAGTGGTTCTAAAGTTCATGAGCTTATGGCTAGCTATCTGATTCGTGATTTGGATTTGACTTGTATCTTGCCTAGAGTTATGGAGTTGTGCAGTCTTTGTTGCTTTAGAGACAAATCTCAAATGCGTCTCTTATTAATTTAAAGTTCCAAACTCTAAGATAACTTGGTTGTATTCATTCGTTGAACCAATCAACTCCTCTGTACTGGACTGTGTTCTACAAAAGTGAGATAAGAAATGTTATTCTAGGCCTTATTTCTTTTGCAGACCTTTGAATACTCTACGGCTTTTGGCATTTGTCTCATCAAATGGTTAAAACCCTTGCCTTTTCTTATCTATATCAGCAGAATGCGTGACGTTCTAAACATGTTTCTTGCCAATTGTCTATATTACTTTCGGTCCTGATTAAATGTGTGTTCTTGTTCTGATTTAAATTAGACAAGGGCCATACACGATGAATGAGTTCAACTGACTTCATTGTGTCTACTTTATCAAACACCTGGTATCACTAGATACCTTGTATAGCCTAAGATCATTGCAAATAAATTGGTGTGACTGTCAATAGCAGAACTAAACACATGACACATCATCTATGGAAGGAAAGTCTTAAGACTCTTTTATATTGTGTGAGGAGGATATTTTGCATATCTTGGATTTGCTGCATGCAATCTGGTTGATTGTTGTAGCTCATGTCAGGTGAAACTTGCTGAAATAAAAGAAAAATTTGGTCGTGAAATACGTGTGTTTGAAAATTCAGCAAGTTCTTCGACAGAAAATGCAGCTCCAGATACCGGTAAGAACAAGTTCTACCAACTGATTTTCAGTTCAAGCTATGTATCTTTTACCTGTCCAGGTATTTTGTCTGACTGTATTTTACAACAGATGAAACGGATGACTTCTATGAGTTCACTGCAGAGGATTATCACCGACTTTTGAGTACCAAAAAACAAGGTATTATCCAACAATAAGTCATGTTAATTGTGCAAATAGAGGAAGAGGCTTTAATTTTTACTGGTAGGATAGCGTGCCTTTTGGATGTTTAGGGAAAAAGACATCTGATTTCTAATCAACTGGGTTATAGAGTTACAGATATGTTTCCTTCTCGGAAGTTGAATCCCTGGCCTGCCATACAAATTAGGATGGAGTGGAAAATATGTTCTCTGTGATTATTTGTGCGCTCTTGGAGTGCTGTTTTCTCACATTATTGCTATTGGTGGTTTGAAATTTTAGTTTGATAAAAGAGTTCCTTTCTAATTCCATTTTCTAGTAGATTCACATTAATAAAAATAATTGATTTTGTGGTTGTTGATTTTTTGGTTGGATGACTGTGGCAGAAAATTATTTAAAGACTAAAAAAATCCGAGAAGCAGAAGAGGCAGCACGGCGCTCAAGAATAACAAAGGTGATTTAATATCTACTCTACCAGTGCCCCGTATGATTTTGTTTTTGATGCTCATTTTTTATGTGTAGCTTGTAATCTCGATATATAGCTTGTGTTATAATGGTTACTTGTGCAACATACCCCTAAAATTCCTCAGCTTTGTGATGCAGACTGTTATAAGGGTACGGTTTCCTGATAATCATACGCTAGAGGCTACATTTCATCCGTCGGAGAAAATAGAGAGTTTGATTGTTCTCCTCGAGAAAGTGGTAGCTAAACCTGAACTGCCATTTTATATATGTACGTTTGCTCACGTGATGTAACTAATTTGCAATATTTCAATGATTTCGATATTCATGTCTCCAGAATATGTTTTTGGAAGCTAAAGCATAACGCAAATATCTGATCATGTTTCAGATACTGCTCCACCCAAGAAGCAAATAAAAGACTTGTCTCAGGACTTTTACTCTGCTGGCTTCATTCCTGGTGCAATAGTTTATTTTTCATATGACACCCAGAAAGGTTTGTGTGCTTATTATTGAAGTCAAATGTAGTATCTTCCTTTTTCTTTATGCTCACCACGGGTTGCTTCTTCGTGTTTTATTTAGAGTGGCTCATCTTTAAGCTGCTTTAAAGAAACAAATTTGAGTTTTACTGTGTGCCTAAGTGATCCGAAACTGCCCCGAGTGCAGTTCATTTTTTTCTAAGCACCTCAAAGCTGAAGCACATTTACAGGTCCTTCTTGGTAATCTGCCTTGGGTATACTAACACATGCTGAAAGATGACCCACTCACATGAACTACCAACTGCTGCACCTTTGTGGTGATGTCAATTGAATAATTTGTTAAAAGGCTATTTCACCAAGATTGGATGTTGTTAATCCGTTGCTCATTGATTCTTGTGACATCAATGGTAGATTACATGGGAGTGCTCTGACAATGGAATGCTAATATGGTCTTTGTGTCATTCCCTGTCAGTTTCAAATGAGGATATAGCAGCTGCTGAGACAGGTCCTTTCCTTCAAGAGTATGTCATGGCTCTGAAAGGCTTGGAGCGTGACATTGAGATTGTAGAGCCGGTTCAATCTGCGCCAGAGCCTGTAGGGCCAGCTCCTCCGCCTGTTGTCCAAGAGCGCAAGCCTGCTGATAAAAAGCCTGTTAAGCCAAAGTGGCTTAAAATGTGAATTGAGACCCGAGTATTCCCTTGAAACTCTCTTTTTTTCCCTGTACAATATCTTTCACGTCAAGATTTCTAGTTTAACTCCTTTCTCAGATTATGCCGATCTTGGTGCAGGTGCAGTTAACTCAGGGTATCTTGCATTGATCGTGACACTTCGAACCAGTTATTGTGGGCAACTGAGCACTCAATTCTGAAAGTGACTTAGTCGAGGATGGGTTATAGGGAGAATCCTTCAGAATTGAAGAGGGATGTCATAAGTGACTGACCAAGTGACTTTCTCCTAATGGAGAGAACCTTGTATTTCGATCACGTTTATTGTAAATCAACTGTGTCCTTTTCTGGTTGTGTATATCCATACGGTTCCCTAGATTATGGCCATGCGACCTCTCTTTGTTCACCGCATTTAAAGTTTCAATTTAGATTCTCAAGTTGGGTTTACGTATGGCCTTGTACGTGGTACCAGTTGGATCCGTTTTCCTTTCCGCCAGAGACCGCAATGACCTGATGTCCCTGGAGTTGTGGACGGTGGTCGATGGTCGATGGATTTTTTCTACTCCTACCAATCGGAGGCCTGTCGTTAGTCTGGACTCCCCCAAGTAGGAACACTTATCAAGCGTGAACAGTATTAGCTTCGTCTTGGGACCCTCGTCCTCAGGGGCAGTAAAAGAGATGTGACAAGTCTCTCTGGCCTTCAGCAATGCTCCGTTGCCAGGGTCGACTGATGTGAGTCACATTTGGCAAAATCGTTCTTGGAGGCGAGCAATTCCGAAGCAGGTAGGATATTCGCCTTATCTTGGAAACGGCGAAAATTATTCGCTCTTAAATCCGGTTTGTCATACGAAAAAAGGGGATCGAACAGCGCGTACTCTCATGTTAAACATGGTTGTGAGAGATCTAAGAGAAAGCCGAGGTCAGAAGTTTCAGAATGATCGATCAGTTGCGTGTGGGGTTGCTCCTGGTTCGTTAAACGGAGGCACGGATTTCAGTGGACAAGCTTGGCAAATTAGAACGGAGGTAGGTAGCCGTGATTGAGGAGGGGGAAGTGGGTGGTTGCTTGGCTAGTCACCGACTCACCAGTCGGCCCCCATTTCGCATGGAAGATGCGACGGCAAAAGGAGACGAATCGGTTTGGTTTTTAGACTTTTATCACACGCGTGACGCGTGGCCCCACCTGCCACAACCTCCCATTAATTTGTGTTAAGAGGTACGAGTTCAACTAACCTTCCATCATTACATCGACCGCGCGGGGAAGACGGTTGGGGTGTTTTCGCAATGATTGCTCGTCAATGTGCATTGTCGTCGAAGATGGAAAAGAGCATGTTCTGCCCTTTGACCGTGCGGTGCTCTTCGACCTGTTGACATTATTGTAAAAGTTTCATACCAGTGATGAAATGTTCGATTTGAGCTGTGATTGCTGCTTCATGTTGAGCGGGCCTGTCACCATTACCCACTCCCGATGCTGGTGAGAATAAACTTGGGCTTCTCATATATCGTGGCATGGTCAAACCTACACTGCAGACGATTAATAGGAAGGTTTCAGACTTGTACTAGGAGACTTTGAATCGCTTGAGAGTGAGCTCCACCCGAAACGATCGCGCATGCATTTGCCTGTCTCCCTAATGAGAAAAAAGGCTGCATACTTCCAACCTTTGGAATTTCATCAAAGAGGGGGCTTGGGTATGTCCAGATTCGTTAATCCAAACTACTGTGAATAAAATATTTTCGCTAGAAGCTCTCATTCATGTAGTAGTCCACTTAGAACAACTGGCTATTTGCCATTTACCTATCAATTCATGTTTCTTTTTCATGTTTCTTTTTCTTTCTTTCGATGAATGGTCACTTCCTAGGTGGGAGTGATAGTCATACCGATCAACGCCCACCTCCCACATTTCCATGATTGCGCAACGGCTGACTTCATAATTCAACTCTTTTTTTTTCTCAAATAAAAAATAAATAAAAACAACCAGTTCATTTTCCTAAAACGTTTCTGATTTTGTATGTCAAAGTGCAAAAGGTAAGAAATTTCTTCTTCTTCTTTTATCTTTTTTTCGCATTGACGAGCATGATTCATTTATATATCGTGAGTTTTCTATTGTCATTTATTTTTTAAAAGACAAGACCAAATTGGACCAATTGATTCAAGTAGGTGAAGACTTGATACTCTATATCTATTCTTTATTTTTACGACATCGATTCGATTCGATTCAATTGTGTGCTACTTATAAATTTACTTAATTGTACGACTGACCTCTAAACCTGTGCAGCAGTAATCTCAGGATGTGGAAATTCAAAGTAATTCAAGGGATCAAAATGTCATCTTTATGTGATGTGATTATGAAATCTACTATAAAGTCAATGACGGCGGCCAATCAAGTGGCGTCCACCGAGAGAGAAAGCTGCCCCTGCCCCTTTACAGAAGGGTCAAACAAAATGTGCCACGGAAGACTTTCTGGTCAAACCATGTTGGCGACCCGACTCGAAACCTGAGTCCGAACCCGAATCCGAACCCGAAACCCTGTCCTCAACAGGTGGGCCCCACCGCTACGAGCACAAGCAAACTATCTCGGCCGCCTCCGGCGGGCGATGCGCTGCGATGCGATGACGCAGTGCGGGCTCGTGCAGTGCGGGGATCGCCTGCTCGCGCGACCAGGGGACGAGCAGGGTCTCGACCAATCGGATCGGCGGAGCCTCGCTACTCTGACTTTTTTGGATCTCGGCCGGCGGGGTTCCGGTGGTCCGCGACGCGGGCGATCTCGACGCTTGTCGAGGTTTCCGAATTCCGCACGTTGGCGGCGGCCCGTACTGCTGCGTGCGTCTACCTCTACGTCAGGGTGTCTTGGGGGGTGCGAAATTGAAATATCCGGTTATGGTGGACCAAGGATAGAATAAAAAACAAAATATATGGCAAGGAACAGAAAAAGTTGATGTTCGCTTCCCAGCGACCCCGCCATTATTAAATGGACCCACTTATCTTTTCTTAATTTCGGTTTAGGGTCCCTCTCATCCGCTCATGGCCGTAAGGGCCCGGTGACTTCGAAATAAAGGATTAAAATGCTTCGTGGGGGGGGGGAATTGATGCTGCCGCCCCATATAGAAATGTTTTGCATATACTTTTTATATTCATCGATATATGTTTGTATATATTCGGAACATGGCGATTGGTTGCACTCTCTTTTTTAGTTGATTAGTTGAATCATCAAAATTCACGTGCGAAATATTTTTTTCATATGAGGATCTTCACAGGTTTTTTCTTCTCATTTTTGTAGATACTAACGATAGAATTCACGATGACGAATTTCGACTATACGTGGAATTGTCTTCTCTCGAGGAATCAACTAGAGGCAAAATATTAAGAAAAATAATACTATAGAATTAACATGTGAAATGATGTGATAAACTTTTGTTTGGTGCGAAATAAACGCGCTTTGGTATATTTTAGTGGGTAGTTTACTTAAATACCCATGGGCAACATCACTTGTGGTACACAAATTCAACTTGGATGCCATAGAATTTACTTTTGTGGTACACATCAACACCACATGTATTGATTGTCATTTTCAATCGGATGCAAATAGATTTCAACAAGTCACATTGACATACAAGATTTTCATGCGGTGGTCTCACCTTTCCCATTGCCGAGGGGCATAACATTGCATCCCTCATTCAATTCAATCATGACACTTGTGTTTCGTGTCCAATCTAGTAATCTCCAAAGTCTAGATTGTCCTTTTGCCCCCATCTATTTGAAGGAATATACGTCTATACCCAGTCAATGCTAATTGTCATAGAATAATTGCTTGTCTGGCCCAAGTTATTGTTTTCTTATGAAGCACATCGAATAGTTAATTTCAATGGATTGATTGAGTGATTCAATAGTTGGTATATTGTTTGCAAAAAGTTTAGGAATCACGTGTGAAACCATTTTGAGAGATAATTTCTTTCCAATTTTAGAGCCCTAACATTAATGGCTTGTCTCTTAAAATTGGAAAGGTGAATCTATTCTTCTGTGCAAAATTGGGTTCGCAATACCAATAATTATTTACATCAGAACCTAAAAAGATACATCATGTCCCAAAAACACAACACCAAATATTTTTTACCTTTTCTATTTTATTTTCCATACATGTTCATTTTCCTAACAAAGAACGCAACGTCAAAATCACTCTTAACAACTGTGAATAATTTCCATTCTCATGTCTCTGCGCGGGCAGCACATCATCTATTTTTCTGCAAAAACAAGCGAAGGATTCTGATAACCGTACGCCCAGGAAAAGCAAAAAAGTCGATCTTTTCTCCCCTGGCCAGAACACAGAACGAAGTACTCCTGAAACCTGAAAAACGGGATCTCATGCAACAAAAGAAAAGCCAGCGGGGCAGAACCGCAAATACGAGAAAAATCCGGGGGAAAAGCGAGACGGACAAAGACGTTGAATGCGGGAGCAGAGAGCAAGGGGAAGTGGACAACCATTTGGTAAGGCAATTCGTCATCCATGGAGATGGACTCGATCGCGACCATTCCGAGTTGGTGACCGACTTTCTCTCCCCCCCCCAACCCCTCATTTCCTTCGTATACCCAGCAAAGCGTCATTTCTCTGGCCGTGCTTTTCACCTTCCGGGCTCGCACCACCACCAGGGAAGGCGCTTTTTGGTAAAAAAGCATTTCTTGATCTCTTTATCCTCTTTTTTTCTTCGCATTAGCGTAATTGCTGTCGCACCCGTGACGTTTGTTTTTCTTCCGACCCCTTGTTTTGGCTCTGTTGATTATTATAAGCTGATCCCGCGACTCTTTCAACCCTCATCAATTCCGTCCCTCTCCCACTGTTTCTCTCTCTTCAACGCCTCAGCGTCCGGGCATTGCGGAGCCTCTTAACTTCCGGATCCGGCTGCTGCCCTTTTGCTATTTGGGTCCTGCGCGTGCCCTTTGGTTGTTGGTTTTCTCAGGCGGGCTCATCTCAGGTGACGGGTTCGTTTTCGGGGAGCAATTCTCGTTATTGTTCGTTCGCTGGGTGGTAGTTTGACCGTGAGAGTGAGGGAAGCGAATAGAGCGCGGTGTGCAGCGACATGCTTGTCATGCTGCGTTTGTTGGTTTAGGATCGTGGGAGAATGCTGTGGTTTCTATATGTGACGGTGTCTCGGTAGCCGAGCGGTGTGCATAGCAGATCCTCGTTCCTAGTTCTTTTCTTTGTTCTTTTCGTTTGGAGTGATTGTGCTGAGCATCTTTACATCTGTTGTGGCCGAATGATGATCAAGTTCATTCATTTTGCTCTAATCAACCCATGTCTTGCTTCTAACTGCAGATCAAAGAGGTGCCCTGTTTGTGAAGCAGCATCTTTGTCTTCAAAACTCTCAAAACTCTTTAAAAGATGGGATCGGGTCAGTGGTCCATTGAGAAAAGATCCAGTTTCAGAAGCGATTCCTTCTCGAAAGACATCGATGATGTGCCCGAAACTGGGTGCCTCTCGATTATAGTGCTCGGTGCTTCTGGAGATCTTGCCAAGAAGAAGACTTTCCCCGCGCTCTTCAATCTCTACCGCCAGGTCTGCTGCAGTCTTCTGTAGTCGATATGCTCCAATCAATTTGCATACTAAGTGGACTTGCATTCTTTACAAGGTTTATAGCACTAGGTTGTTTCTGGAATGGCATTTTCCTAACCGTAGGCTGCAGGAGTGTCTGCCCAACAATGGACCTTTTTCTGCTGTGTCAATGCTCATGCCATTGTGTCCTTATCTGGACTTCACCATCGTCTTGATTCTATAATCACACGAGGACATCCTATTATTGCAATAATATTGTTGGCCAGTAGTTCCTATTATTTCTTTTTGGCTCTGTGGTCATATGAATTATCTTAACTCTTAAACTGGATGAATTGGTTCAGGGATTTTTACCAGCAGAAGAAGTCCACATTTTTGGCTATGCTAGGACTAAAATATCAGATGAGGAGTTGAGAAATCGCATCCGCGGGTAAGATATCCATCAACATTCACTTTTGCACGATTTATCCGGCTTTCGTTTTCTTTTTTTAATGTTTCATCGCACTTCCTTCCTTCTATAGTATGATTAAGAAGGGACATATTTTGTTTATCTTTTTTAACTCTGCTGCACCTGATATGAACATCATTATCATTAATACTTACTTGGGACTACTTTTGAGAAGGTATTCTATTTCATGGTAATCTATTTCTGGGTAACCACCTCAGTTGTTCTTTATATTAGCCATGATATGCATGATCTTTCAGTATTTTAGCTTCAGGAATTTTATAAGTATTGACAATGGATGAAACTCATTGGCAATCAATATATCAGGTTTCTTGTTGATAACAAGGCTGCTTCATCCAAGTACTCTGACGATGTTTTGAAGTTTCTCGAGCTGGTTAGTTGCTGGTCCAGTAACTAGAGTTTTACAATGCATTCTCATGCTAACTCTCTTGATGATCACTTTCAGATCAAATATGTAAGTGGTTCTTATGATACTGAAGATGGTTTTCAGAAGTTGGACAAAGAAATTTCAGAGCATGAAATTTCAAAGAATAGTCATGAAGGGTCATCGAGGAGATTGTTTTATCTGGCACTTCCCCCATCTGTATATCCTTCTGTCTGCAAGATGATCAGAAACTGCTGCATGAACAAATGTAAGAGGATATCTGAAGTTTTATGAAGCTGTATTGTTTGAATACTTGCTCTCCATCCGTGTTTCATTAGAAGTTATTATGGGAGTGCTAACTAGTAATTGAAGGCCAATCTAAATTTGTTTACTGGCCCTTTATAAATCGGTGGCTGTTTAGCAAGATAGCCTGGGATGCATCTTCTTAGGGAGTGCATGGTGCTGCTTTAATATGCTCATATCTTTGTCTGGCTAGGCTAAGAGTCATAAGATCCCCTTGAGTTCTTGGGATCACACTTTTTTAACTGGGCAACAAGTATTCTTTTTGTATCTAAAAAGGTTCTTCTAGGCATCTCTCTTGTTGTTTTGGGGATGATGACAAAAAGTTCGTGAAGTAATTTCCATGGCTGAATTGTTGGAGTTATTGTGAATCTTACGAATAATTTACAGTTGTGGGCAAAGTTTTGGGCAATAAGAGCTGGGGCTTATTTTTATGTTCACACAAAAATGTCTCTATTTAACATATATGAACAACTGCATCTTGCCTTTTCAGCTGATCTTGGAGGATGGACTCGAATTGTTGTGGAAAAACCTTTTGGCAGGGATCTCGAATCTGCAGAAAAACTTAGTACTCAAATTGGAGAATTATTTGATGAACCACAAATTTACCGTATTGATCACTATCTTGGAAAAGAACTCGTGCAGAATTTGGTAGATATTTATTTTATGGCACTCTCTTTTTCATTCTCTAAATATCCTATCTCTTCTCACTTCTATTCCTTCATACAGTTGGTCCTGCGTTTTGCGAATCGATTCTTTTTGCCCCTCTGGAACCGCGATAATATTCATAACGTGCAGGTAAGTGCCATCATCTTAAGTTATTATTTTGCCAAAACGCTGAATTTGCTTCTTTGACAAGCTTTCATTATTTTGTGCCTGTGTGCTGATTGTCCTTGAAATAAGAAACACTAGCAACACGGCTTTGTTCATTATTGACATTGTTGTTTCGTTGCTGTATTTGCAGTGTACTTATTTTTTTGTTTATTGTTTGCTTCTATCTTCGGCAGATAGTATTCAGAGAAGATTTTGGAACTGATGGTCGTGGTGGATATTTTGATGAATACGGGTATGCATGCTGTTGGTATTTTCTCCCTGTCTATCAAACTAGATGTCTGGATAGAGATTGTTTCTCTACCATCGAATCCATTTAAGATATTTAATTGTCTTGCGCCTTTCACGATGGTTTACTTGATGATATTTCTTTAATGATGTCATGAGGTTGTTTTTTCTATGCTTTACTTGATACTAAGACCCATGAACTGTGCCATCTGAATTTTGCAGGATCATCCGTGATATTATTCAAAACCATCTTTTGCAGGTACTGCCATTTTGATTTTGTTATTTACTTGTACCCTAGATATAATTAGGAAGATATGCCTAGCCCATTTGTACTGGATTGTAACTTGAATTGTCTTGGCACTTTTTGGCACCTTGGGTGCCAACAGTTTTTCTCCCCATGTCCTTCTGCTACCCTGCTACATACCCATCACCCATCCTCTGTGCCCCAAACCTGAAGAAAAGAAATTATAAACTAAACTCAACAACCTGAGTATCATCTAAGGGGAAAAAGATCTTCATTTGATTAATAAAAATTGAGTGGTTGCAGGTTTTCTGTCTGGTTGCCATGGAAAAACCCGTATCTCTCAAACCGGAGCACATTCGCGATGAGAAAGTGAAGGTATTCTCTTATTCCATGGCATGGCAACGGAATACTTCCAACTAGTAGCATGTCAGTATTCCTTGGCACGTAATACTGGTTGGTTGCTGATTATCATATGACATATGCAGGTCCTTCAATCAGTACTTCCAATTACAGATGAAGAGGTTGTTCTTGGACAATATGAAGGTTACAGGGACGATCCAACTGTCCCTGACAATTCAAATACTCCCACTTTTGCAACTATGGTTCTACGTATACATAATGAAAGATGGGAAGGTGTGATACATGGAAGTTGAAAGGAACCACTATCCAAACTTCCCTATGGACATTTGTTTCGTACATTAGCTACATCCTCACAGACATATGCTAATGAACAGCTGAATAACATTGTTTAAACTGCTCTAACTACTCATGCCATTTCTTTTTTAGGCGTTCCTTTCATACTAAAGGCAGGGAAAGCTCTAAACTCAAGAAAAGCAGAGATACGTGTCCAATTTAAGGATGTTCCTGGGGATATATTCAAATGTATGGTAGTATACATTTTTACTTTCCACTGATTTTCTAAAGTTCATGCTTGGTCAATCCATTGGTTAACTCAAGAACTGTCAATTTTTTTTCTTTTTAAGTGTAACCGGCATATAAAGCATAAGCCTGAGGATGACATTAGGGAATGTGTCCTGTCTGCTGTGTAGTTGCACTATATGTGACAGTAGTTACTAGAATTTGATTTCACTACCAGACGGGCCTCTATGTACTGACCAGAGGACAAGAAGTTTTCATGTTTAAAACTTTTGGTTTTTAAAAACTTGTCAATTATGAATTTTGACCACGTGAAATACTTTGTGATGTACTAAACAGTCAAATATTACATGTCCTCCAGTTTTGCTGCATATAGTCATTCTCTTATGGGTATTTCATTTTGGCAATGGGTTGATTTGCTCCTTGAATGGCAACCTTTCTTCAGGTAAGAAGCAAGGGAGAAATGAGTTCGTAATTCGCCTACAACCTTCTGAAGCCATGTACATGAAACTCACGGTATGTGACTGGATTTGCTAATATTAGCTTTCTTCAGAGTTAGTATGGCCAGAATGTTGTTGCTAAGGCCTGCTTAATGTTACGTGCATAAATTCACACACTAGCATCTATCCGTAAGTAAAAGGCTCACAATGAGGTCTATGCTATCATATGCAGGACTTGGTATTGTGTCAGTATAGCCCACTCTTAGGTTGTTTGGATTTGTTGTTTCTCACTAAAGATTGGAACTCAGAGACAGCACTTCACTGATGTTGTGACATTATTACGGGGAGAAAATCATGATGTTCGAGAGCAATCTATAACCTACTCCTTTTTCTTCATGCAGGTCAAGCAGCCTGGGTTGGATATGTCAACCGTGCAGAGTGAACTTGATTTGTCATATCGGCAACGTTATCAAGGAGTCGTAATTCCTGAGGCATATGAGCGTCTTATACTTGACACGTACATTTCTCTCCTCTTTATTTAGAGTACTCCCAACTTTAAAAAAATCTCGTACCTCTTTGTTTGGAGCTTAGCTCAGTGGAGTAGACTTGCATTTGGGTGGGCAATTAAATTGATGATAGTTTTCTCTGGCATCTGATATGAAAAATCATATAATATGCCTCTTCAATTACTGCAAGTTTTTGTTGGTTGAAATTACTGCAAATAGAATAATATGAAATTGAGAGATGTCTTGCTTTACCATAACGGTTCTTTTATCGATAATGTTGACGTTTGGTATTGCAGAATCAGGGGCGACCAACAGCACTTTGTTCGGAGAGATGAACTTAAGGTACGAGCATTGCCATACTGTTGCGATACTTTTATCCACAAGCAGGCACAACTTTTCTTTTTTTCCCCGGTTTTGCAAAAACAGGATTGCCCATTGACAGTTGCATTGTTCAATTGCAGGCGGCTTGGGAGATTTTCACACCGATGCTTCACAGAATTGATGATGGTGAATTTAAGCCAATTCCATACCAACCAGGGAGCCGAGGTCCTGTTGAAGCGGACGAGCTGCTGGAAAAAGCTGGTTACGTTCAAACGCATGGTTACATTTGGATCCCACCAACCTTGTAGAAATGAAGACACCGTCCACAAATAAATTTCGGTCCAGCGCCCTATAAGCTGGCAGTTTTTGAGGCCTCGTCTTTTAGTACTATAATACTACCAGTACTACAAACCTACTTGTATACAAGCAAAGTGCAATATCTGCTGCAGGCGGCATTGTGCTTCAAAGAAATATCAGCAAGGTGCCAGCTCAGGAGAGCAAGGAGGTGTTTTGTGTAGACTTGAAACAATAAATGCCATTGAGCCTTTCAATAAATGATGAGTGGTATCCTGATTTTCTCTTGGTAGTTATGTACTCGATTACAGCTCTCTGATTTCTACGAATCGATTAAACGGGACAACTAGCTTGGTTATCATTGATTATCTTAACTAATTTCCGAAGCTTATTGGAGTAATGTTGCATTTTCGGAAATCAAACTCAATACAATTTTACAAGGGCTAATATTGAAGCAACTGCCCAAACTCCTTTCCTGATTAGTAAGAGCATTGTCTCTATGGACCTAGGAGCAATGCTTTGACCCTAGCCGGTGCTAGTGGCTATTTTCCTTCCCTGAGCATGTCCTGGAATGTTGAACTAAAAGTTTAGGGTGAATTACAGCGTGAATCTTCAGGTGAGGTGGACCAGGTTGATTTGACATGAAACTCAACCAGTCTTAGAGACGGCGGCATGTCCACCGGATGCATATGACGTACATACCGGGAACAAGGGATTTCACGGTGCATGAAATGAAATCTCGTGCGCTTCTAGTTCTAGCCCTCAAAATATCCATGTAGTTGTTACATTTTCTCATTATAAGCTGATTTACAATGATGCTCGAATCAAGCTCATAGCAAGTAGGATCTAGCAACTCTTCGGGGTAGGGGGTTTGATTGGCTAATCAAGATGATTACTTCTTATAGGCAATAATAACCTTCCTCAATGGTGATGGCCAAAACCATCTTATATGCAATAATAACCGTCCCCAATGGAACTTAGCAACAACTTCTTTCCTGTCTTGTGGAGCCGGTTGCTGGCCAATTGGGGACCACATAGAAGGCGGTCTCAGGTTTTCAAGGCCTGTCCTTGAAGCGCTCTGAAAACCATCAACTCCATACGTGGGCAATGACCTGCATTTGTGACCAACGTCGCTATTGTCATCCACACACGCAACGCCACCCCACCCCCCCCCCCAAAAAAAAATCACCATGTAATGAATTGTTCATTCAATAATTGCTGCTTTAACTCAAAGCCGATTTTCATGTATTCAGAACTAATTTAATATTTAATCGGGTTTAGATCATACAACACCATCCAATGCCAAAACGAATTGAAAGTATACAAGTGTCATGAGTGCTCTTCAATGAACAAACAAGAAGAATATAAGTGAATGAATTCACCTATGTTCTTACATCAATTCAATTCATGAAATCTCATTTTCTCGGATGCAATTGCAACTGAATTCTCACATCATTATTCCCTAGCGATAACACTTTGCAATTGCATCCAAGAAAATGAGATAAACAAAACACCGCGTCCTAAAGCATTGATTGTCTAGACTAGTAACCTAAAGCTTCTCAACCTCGCAGGCATCCAGAAACTGACATTTTATAGAGAAAGCAACTATCCAAAGAAGACTGTTTATGTGTGTGTCTTCGCTGGCATCTGCAAACATCCATAAGGACAACACACAGGAAGAAAGCTCAAGATTTAACAGAATTTGTGAAAAAAAAAAAAAACAAAAAACACGCCTAAAGAGCAAAAAGGAGAATACAGTTGACAACCTTCACCATGCTTTGATCATAATTTGTTCCGGGAGGCCCAACAGACTCATGATCAAAACTTTGGTGGCATTGAAAGTAACTGATGTTAATTTCGCCACGGAAGGAAGTCTGAAAACCTGATGCTGATCCATCTTGTTTTCCCAACTTGTAAAAAGTGACTCACAAAGATTGAGGACTTATACTTGCCAGCCAAAGTATCATTCTCATAACCTGAAAATATATATAAACATATAGAGTTGCTTGTGTTGATCTGTAAAAAGTAGGAATACATTAAAGGTAGGGAACATACTCAGAGTAATTTGTATTCTGCATCATGCATTGTCAAGAATGATGTAAATTTCTATGCTTCCAGACCACACAGAGACGTGGCTCCTCAGCAAAAGCTGGCAGCACTGAATTGACAACCACTTTTTAATCCTTCCACAAGACAACTGATGAGGACTTCTCACCTTACCAAATTATCATGAAAATGATAAGGACAAACTGGGAAAGAAGAACGATGGTAAGGTAAAACTCAAGTGATAACAAAGGAACGAAGGTAAAAAGTTGACTCTTCTTAGTTACTACCTAGGAATAGCATCGACACTTTTTGAGAGCCTTCATGTCGTGTCGGACACTCCGACACGTGTCCAACACGTGGTCAACAGGTGTTGAAAAATCCGACATGTGGTCAACTCTCTCAAGACGTTTCGACACATGATTCCAACATGCATCGAGTCAATTTTAAAAATTTTCAATAAATGAGGGATCGAAATTTAAATATGTAAAAAAGTAAAATAAAAAATTTCAAAAAAATGTAAAAGAAGTGATTAATTGTCAAATTGAAATAATGAATAATATTAACAAATGGTGGATTAATGTTTTTAGTGTAAGTTCACTTTAGGCTCTCCTTTTATCATTTATTTATTTGTGAATTTGAATAATGTATATAAAAATATACATTAAAAATATGTATCCTAACGTGTTGAAATTTTCTATTTTTTGAAAAATAACGTATTGGCATGTCATGTTGTGTCGTGTGTCGGCACTACTGAAGTTACATACATTAGGGCAATGATATCCATTAGTCACGGGATTAGTGGATTCGGAGCACTATTAATGTTCTCAAGCAAGGGAGGAAACTAATATTTTACGAGATAACAGACTCTCTCTCGTCACATGTATCTAAACAGGCGATCCATTTCATTCCCATGGGCTGAGCAAATGGAAAATGCATTAGTTTCTCCATATTCAAAAAGCAATAGCTTGTGTAAAGCAATCTGGATTGCTGAGACAAGGCACTTAGGGATTCAGTGCGTGTCAGGTATATTTTAGTCCTGAAGAATAACAGAATGGCTAGCCAGTTACAAGACATTTCTCAGAGTACCTGCAGATTAAATGGTCACAGAGCGGTTTCAACTTCTTTGAAGCAGAAGCAACCCTCGGTGCTGCGGCATGGAACAGATGATGGATATTTACTTTATGATGCTCAAGATCATCTTTAGACCTTGATCATTTGGCCTCTAGTTGCATAGGAATAGACTTGGGATCCAAGTCCGATCCACCTGGCAGATACAAAAGGCAGCCATAAATTGAGTATTTAAGAAAAAAGAACAAAGCCATTGAAGT
Organism: Eucalyptus victrix; assembly: GCA_016097545.1. Taxonomy (NCBI): domain Eukaryota; kingdom Viridiplantae; phylum Streptophyta; class Magnoliopsida; order Myrtales; family Myrtaceae; genus Eucalyptus; species Eucalyptus victrix. Next base: position 17,062,612 of record CM027843.1, on the reverse strand, counting down.
GGAAATGATATTAGAATAAAAGGAAATCAAATTGCAGGGAGTACCCTAGTATCAGATATGCAGGTCACTGCAAGACACTATGAACTCCATCTTCAAATGACCAACTGGGGTCCGATGATACAGTAGGAAATCAACCACTTGACATTGAAGCTTCAGGCAGATAATTGTTCCTTTCAAATTGTCCATTTACAAGGATATCATACGTAGTATCATCAGGCACAAGTCCTCTGTCAAGCATTTCATCATGCAACCTAAAAGCCTCTTGAAGATTGCCTTCCTTGAAGTTTCCAGCAATCAATGTGTTGTATAAGAGAACATCAGGCCTGACACCTTTCCTATCCATCTCTTCCAAAATCTTGCCAGCATTCTCTAGCTGTCCCTTTTTGCAGAGACCCTTCATCAGGACATGGTACAACACCAAATCAGGTACAAGGCCCTTTGTAAGCAACTCAGAGTAAAGATCCAATACCATGAGTAGTTTACCCTCTTTCAACAGTCCATCAATTAAAGTGGTATAGGTTCGCAAGTCACAAGGGATACCCTCATCTACCATTTTCTTACGAAAATGAAGTGCTGCCTCCATGTTGTTTAGATCTCTAAACCCACTAATGAGGCAATTATATATGACTGTATTAGGAGATAGACCAACTTCTAGAAGTTCAGAATACAAGTCCAGTGCCCTTTCCATGTCTTTCATTTTGCAGAATCCATCAATTAGAGCACCATATGCGGTGATATCCAGTTCAAGACCTTTCTTCTTCATCTCATTCCACATCTTAAGTGCCAGATCAATATTATTGCTTTTGCAAGAACCTCTGATCAAGCTGGTGTAAGTAGCTACATTTGGGGTAACTCCAAAATCATGCATATCTTTAAAAGCACATAAAGCAGAATTTATGCCACCCTCTGCAACAAATCCATCTATAATGCTATTGAAAGCCATGCAGCTCGGGACGAAGCCTTCATTGATGAACTTATTCAACGTGTCCCTTGCCTCAACAGTCTGGCCAGCTTTACACAAACCATCGATGACTATGTGAAATGTGAAATCAGAGGGAGCAACTCCTGCATGCTCCATCTGTTGAAACACATCAAGAGCACGAACTGGATCGCCATGTTTAAAGTATCCATTTATTAAGATGGTAAATGAAAGTACATTAGGTTTTATTCCCCTTCCTTGCATCTCTAAGAACATGGTAGATGCCATATCCATATTGCCACTTTTGCAGTGTCCATGAATCATGGTGTTGTATGAAACTGCATTTGGCACTACACCGTTGACCATCATTTTATCCCATAATTTGCAAGCTTCAGTCAAATCACCCTGAGTGCAGAGCCAGGACAGAGGATGATTATAGGTAATGGTGTTAGCAACTCCACACTCAACAGCTTCCTCAAATATTTTATGAGCCTCTTCCCATGACTGAGCTTTTAAATATCCCCTAATCAAATGATTAAAATTGGAGTCACTAGGTTGTACACCGGCAAGTTTCATTTGGGAGAACACCTCAGATGCCTTTTTGACATTCCCATTCCAACAGCATCCACTAATCAAAGCAGTGTAGGTCAGCTTGTTTGGGACAAGACCATCCTTGCAAATACTTTCGAACAAATTCAGGGCAGAATCTAGATCACCTGACATACAATATCCCCTGATTAAACTTGTTGCCGCCACCAAATTCATCTCATACCCTCTCTTTAGCATCTCATCCTTAACCCTCAGAGCCTCTTGCTTATAACCCTGCTTCACACAAGCAGTGATCACACGAGTAAATGTAAAGTTTGAAGGGACCAATCCCTTTTCTTTCATCTCATCCATCAACTCACACGCCAAATCTGAATTCAGCTCTTGACACCTAGCCTGGACCGCAACATTATAAGCTGCATCGTCCAGTTCCACCCCTCGATCCTTGGCCTGTCTAAAGTACTCTCCAGCCTCCTCAGGCTTCCCTTCCTTCATACACGCTCGCATCACCGTGTGCAACGTAAAGACATCACCTCTTTCACCTTTTGCGACCACGGCATCATACAATTCCCGCACCGCCCCAATCCTGCGCCTCCTAAGCAATGCATCCAAAAGACGATTTAAGTACTGAAGGGAAGGCATCACATTGCTCTCAATCATTCTATTACAACAATCCACGGCGTTGCCAACCCGGTCAGCTCGGACGAGACTACCCAGCAAGTAATCAAAGACCCGCGAACCCAACTCGAAGTTGAAACGCTCGGCGCATTCGACCAGACCATCCACGAGCGCGGTCGGGGAGTGCCCGGAGTCGGCGGCGGCGTTCCAACGGAGCAACCTCCGAGCCGAGGGCCAAGACTCCGGAGATCCCGTCAAGATATGAAGCAAGACGCAATACGCATGGACGCTCCGAACGAAGCCGCGCCTCCTCTCGGCTCCCAGGTAGAACTTGAGCGCCAGAGACGGGTCGTCCCTGAGGCTCAACAGACCGCCCACCACATCGGCTCGTCCAGAAACCGAACCGCCCGGACCGCGCCTGGTGGGTTCGGGATCATTTCCACCGGAGTCAGATGGGCCGTGGGGAAAATCCGGTCTTGAGCCGATCTGCTCGGGATCGCTCGACTCCGGGCGCATTCTCTCCGGAAGAAGTGGTTCCGAAGCGGCGGAGCTCGGGTGTTCCGGCATTGAGCAAATGCGTCTCGAGATGGCTGGAGAACGGAGCGAGAGCGGAGCTACTCGCACGCGACCGAATCGAGAGCTCATCGTTTTCTGCTAGATTCCAGCTGCGGAATCTCCGGAGCTGCACAATCCCCTTGATAAACCCTACGGAAAATGGAGTAGAGCTTTTCAGAGACCAGGAGGGGAGTGACGATGCAGATGCAGCGCAAGGGACGTGGGCTGGGCTTCTCACATGGAGGGCTTGGGCTTCACATTGGGCTTGCATGTCTAGTTTTGGAAGAGTCTTGGGCTGATTTGTTTTGCAATTTGTTTCTTGGAGGAGGCCTAATTAGGGGAGTCGAAAGGATTTTAACAATTTACTCGGGAAATTAGCCTTGTCTATTCTTCATATACTTTTCTGATGGATTCAATAGTCTAATCAACAGTTTGATCGATTAGCTTGGGTAGATTCTTCCTGATAAAATGATTGAGTTCAGTTTCTTGTCATCCTACTTTTTTTGATCTCATTTGGTTATGTGTGGACAAAGTGAATCACCTATTTCATGAGATCTTTCAAATCTGCTTGTATTTGGTAATTCGTATTTGAGCATGGAATTTGAGTTACTAATCCGTGCCAGGGCAAAGCAATATATTTTTCGTTGGGTGCATTGAAATATCGATTTATTATTTGAAATTGAATCCATTGAAGTCATTTCCATGTTTCCAATGTGTGTTTTCATAAAACGTATCTATCGTACAAAAGATAAGGAATGACATCCCCTTGGGTTTTTCCTCATGGCAACAAAGAGAGCTTTTAAAGTACGTCTCACTTATTCGACCGAAAAAAAAAAGTATGTCTCACTTAAAAAAAGAAAAGAAAAAGTATGTCTCACTTTTCTGACCAAAAAACAAAAAAGAAAAAGTATTGCTCACCTTTCTGACCAAGAAAGCATATATTAGCATTGAATTCCACAGAATAATCCCTTTGGTGCTTAGATTGATCTATCCATTGTCTTCCTAATTGGTGTAGACCCTGGCCAGGCTGGCTGCATAGGCTTTAGGTTTCGAAAAGCTCCCATTTTGCTAAGCATGGAGGACGGGGCTCTGGCTGTCCTAACACGAGCGCACATGGTGGCATCTGACAAGCAGCTTTTTTTTTTATGTAGTTTTCCTTTTCAGCAACGTCTACGGTGGGGTTGAGAGTCCCATTCTTTTGTTTTTTCTTAAACAGGAACAGCTAGCTCTCTGTCCGGACCCCCCACAATCTCATGCTGATTTTCGCGTGATACTGGGGAAAATTAAAAAGAAAGCAAAAAGAAAGGAAAAATGGCAGAGCTAGCCACTTATGCAGACCTGAAAAAGAGGGATATAAACCGGGGAAAGGAAGGAAAGATATGATTGGGCGCAACTACACCCACAAGTCCAAAAGTAATTCCTACTCAAAGCACCACCTTCCTTCCTTCCTTGCCCCCTCAGCCAAAAGAAGAAAAGTGTCATCTTCCTCGTTCCCAAATGCTCGCTCGCTCCATCACTCCAATCAATCTCTCCCCCTCTCTGCACGCACTCTCGTCGAGTCAGCCTTGCGTTGTCCCTAATCTATATAAGACTCGAACGTGGTGCCTAAATGATCAATGATCCCAGTATCAATTTGGATCCCGATATAGGTAAGTATTTGCTCATGCTTATCGATCACGTATCGAAAAATAATTGCACAAATCCAGGTCTATTAATAAAATCGATCATCACAGTTTGATGAGGGAGTGTTGCGGAAGCCCCACCAATGGATCCCACGGCACCATTGATTGCGATTGTTTCCCGGTCCCCTGCCTCGCAATCTGAATATTTTCTCACTGATTAGACTTATATATTTCTTTTTATGCACACTTGCTTTTCCGAAGGAGATTGGCCCATGAAAAGTCGCAAAACCTCAACTTCAGCAAAACGAACCCCTCAAATCCTCCTGTCCATTTCCTCAACCTCATCATTAAGTCTTTCAGACAACCACGTCTCGTACAGCAGCCCTCCATATTTCTCCATTTCCAACAAACACAGCTTTTGTCCTCACTCTTGAAACAGACGAACGAGACATCGCAGAATGACAGTGCCCTCGCGCTGACGCATTTCCATGTGAGAGTGTCCTCTCTCTGACTCTCTCTTTCGCCTTTTCTTGTTTCTCTCGCGTTCTTGATCTTCTTGATGCCTCCCGCGTTCTTGCCTCTCCGGTGGGCGAACACCCGAGACCAGTGGTGGTGCGCCTCTCCTATAGAATGCGCAGCCGCCAGCGGCCACTACGAGCTCGTCCGCGAGCTCCTCCACATCGACCCCAACCACCTCATCGAGCTCACCTCCCTCCGTCGCATCCGCCGCCTCGAGGCTCTCTGGGAGGAGGTGGGCGACGCCGGGCGCTTCCGCGGCATCGCCGAGCACCGCTCCCAGGTGGCCCGGCAGTTTCTGCAGGAGTGCGATTCGAAGAACAGAGATTCCCTCGTCAAGGGTCGGTACGGTATCGGTGGGTGGCTCATGTACACTGCCGCGTCGGCAGGGGACTTGGGTTTCGTCCGAGAACTGCTGGAGAGAGACCCGTCTCTTGTTCTGGGAGAGGGCGAATACGGCGTGACCGACATTCTCTACGCCGCTTCCAGGAGCGGGAGCCTTGAAGTCTTCAGGATGGTTCTTGATTTCACGGTGTCTCCGAGGGCGTTTTTGTCGGTGATGAAGAATGCAGGGCAGGGAGGTGTTGCTTCCGTGTACAAGTGGGAGGTGATGAACAGAGCAGTGCATGCTGCTGCCAGAGGAGGCAATCTGGAGATCCTGAAGGAGCTCGTCGCGGGTGACGGCCGCTCCGATGTTCTGGCCTATAGAGATGCCCATGGCTCCACTGTCTTGCACTCTGCCGCCGGCAAAGGACATGTCCAGGTGAGTTGGAGGCTCGCGGCCTTTGTGGCAGGTTTATGTCTTTCGATTGGATTATCTTGCTAGAGCAAGGCCCAGGACGCACGGTTTATTTCATGAATGGAGAATTTTGCTCAATGGTTAGATGATGTCTTTCCCGTTTTACGGACTTTGAGGATGATCACGTTTTGACTGCCGTATAGGGTCACCATTGGAGTCAATGTAGCTCTGCATTGTGACTGAATTTCGGCTTCATGGTGTCTCAGTTCAATTGGAACATAGCTTAATGTCGACAGTAAGGTCTCGGCCAATCTGATCAATTCATCAAGCCTGTTAAACGCACCGAAACCTTTGTTAGGAAGGAGACCGATTCCCGCACCTGCTAGTTGTTTTGTATTCGTTTGTTTACATATCACATAGGCTGAAGTCACAGATGATGCTAGTGCAGACCTAGTTTGTGATCTTCCATGTCTAGAGCAACTCACCAAGAAGATTAAATGATCTCAGTGTCGTTCCATGTTGAAAACAATGCAGGTGGTTGAGTATCTTATGCAAGCCTTCGACATGATTGACTCGCCCGACCATCGAGGCAACTTGGCGTTGCACATGGCTGCTTACAAGGGTCAGTTACCCACCATTCAGGCACTAATTTCTGCTTCTCCGTCTTCTGTCCTGTCGACGAACAAAAATGGAGAGACTCTCCTCCACATGGCTATTTCCGGTCTCCAAGCTCCGGATTTCCGAAGACTGGATGTCCAGATCGAGACAATGAAGAAATTCCTGAGCGGGGAAGTCTTTGATGTGGAAGACATAATCAATGCGAAGAATAACGATGGCCGGACCGCTCTTCACTTGGCAATCATTGGTAATGTGCATCCTAAACTAGTGGAGATCCTGATCGCAGCACGAGGAATTGATGTGAACGTTCCTGATGAGGACGGGAAGTCCCCACTCGATTGGCTCAAACGGCGACCTCGCTCCGCATCATCCGACATATTAATAAGGAAGTTAGTTTTGGCCGGAGGCCGAATGCTCGGGATTCAAGAACTTTCTGCTAGAGAAGCCTTGCCTTTGGAGACAAAGACGCATGGTAATGGAACTACTAGTCCCGGAACAACTTTTCGAATAGCCGATAACGAAATTTTCTTGCACGCCGGAGTTTGGGACACGTCAGATGCGGACGGCTATCGGAATAGTGCAGGAGTCAACTCTTGCTCGTTCGACTCGACCGACAGAAACAGCAGTTCGTGCATCAGCGAGAGACCCGGTTCCGCAAGTAACATTTCGAGGCGACTTAAGAGGTTCATGTGGCCAACGGTACGGGCAAACAAGCATGACCCAGGAATCTGCAACAAGTAAGGTGTGGAAACGTAGGGGCTTGAAAATCATAGTGGGAATGTATAACATTAAGAACTGAAGGAGAGAGTTTTTCTTCTTCGGCTGTTCAATGGAAGTTATAAAAACCCCGGTACAAATAGAGAGGTTCATTTCATTCTTGATTTTTAGCATCTGGGCCTAGTTTTCGAGCTCTGTGCATGGTCATAAAGCGCGGGGTGTCGTCGGGTCAATTTAGGTCCTAACTCCAAACTAAAGGCCCAAAGGATGATCATAGGATAGGTCCGGACGACTCAAGAAGGCGGGTGGGGCCATACAAGAAGGATCTCTCCTCAAGACTACTCAAATTTGGTCTTCGGGCCCATCTAATCTGGGCAAGCTCAAGCAGGCCTACTGCCGTAAGATCTAAGTCTAATCCTAACAATTAATGACAGAGAATACTCGTGTAACTGAAAAAAAAAAAAAAAAAAAAAAGGTCCGAGTTGCTCCTATTTTCCCATTCCTAACAATAGATTTCCAATGAATGTTTAAATATGCCTCGCTCACTTGAAATGAAAATTATGCTTATCTAATCTCTCTGTTACGCAGTACTAAAAATCAGTGCTTGTGTTATTGTTATTATTCTTTTTGCTAGAAAGCAATTAATTCTTTTTGCTATAAAGCTAAATCTAATTGAAAATGAAGAGATAATTTGGTATATGGGATAAGGCTGACATTCTCTATAGCTTTATTTTAGGAAACGATAATTCAAAAAGTAATTTAAGCACAGTAAAGAAATATATTGGAGTAAAGAGGTGTTAAACTTTATTTCCATAAATTATTCTCATGATTGTGGATTTTTTTCACTTTGAATTTCAGTACAAATTTACTCAAAGATTAAATATAATGGCTAATGTATGCATTATACATAATTTACTCAAAGATTATTCTCTTATCCGTGCTTAAATTACTTTTTGAATAATTGTTTCCATGTAAAAAACGAAATATAAAAATCATTAAAAATAATTATTTTTTGCCATAAAAAATTAGGTAGCTATCTATCAAATAAATATTTTTTAAAAAGAGGTGTACCAATTTTGTTCCAAATTAAGAAAGAAAGGGAAAAAAAACCAACCAAAAGAAATAAAAGCAAGTGTCGATCTTAAATCAACAGTGGGCCCCACATACAAAATTAATAAATATTATTTGAGAATGATATGGGTAGTTTGTCTCTAGTAAAATTGAACCGAATGGAAAAAAAAAAAAAAGAAGAAGATAAGAAATCATTTTAAATTTAGGGTGGAGTCCGTAAGGGTTAATATAGTCAATTCAATGTAAAATGGGGTATCAAGAGCTAATAAAATGGTGGAAATAGTGTGAGCCATAGAAAAAGGAAGACAACTTTAATAGGAAAATTCAAGCTTCTTACAAAACTTGATGGCTAAGAAGGAAGGTAAATGGAAATTACAGGACAAAGCAGAATCGAAGTATGCGATGCCTCTTTTAAACCTTAAGACAGGGGCGGTCCGGGGATCCTCAGTGGTGTCCAATCAATCATTTTCAAAGGATATCTAGGGCGGATCTCTAGTTCCAATACACTTTCGATGGTCCCACACGTTTTCCAACTACTTTAACTTGTACAACGTTTGGTCAAAGGTTTTATTCTATATCAAAACATGTAATCATGAAGAATATTGACATTGCATAAGATGGAAAGTTTCCTTCTTTTCAATACCGAATACGGAGAAGTACCACATTTTTCCTTAATATAGGCGCGCGGGGAGGGGACTGGGAGAAGTCCGTAGGTCTTGACGGGTCGTGGAACAGGTAAAAACCGTGCAGTCCGGAGCGACAGCCGTCGCAGGATAAAAAGCACACCTTCTTTCCTTAATTCCTTTTTTCTCGCTATCCCTGCTTTCCCGTTTCTCTCTCTGTGTCTCTTTTTATTATTTATTCCATAGCCAAATCGAAGTACTCGGTTACACGCCAGGCATCGATGCGTTGCCTTAAATGCAAAGAAAAGAAAAGTTACCATTAGAAAAGATTCACTCAAGAAAAATCAGATAATAAACAAAAAGAAATAACTAACATGATGAGATAGAATTGTCTATATGTGTGTGTGTGTGGAAAGAGAGATTTATGTCAAATTTTTTAGATAGAAAACATTCGAATTTTAAAATCGAGCTACGAGGAATAACTGGAAATGACCGTATTTCTTTGAAAGTAAAAGCAATCGAGTCCTTGCCCCTTGCCCTTTTGGCTTTTCGTCTTCTCTCTATAAACATGAGTACTCCTAGACCCCACACGTTCCAAAATGGGTCCCGGTGGTCCCACACGTTCTCCTCACCCCTTCCATTTTACAACGTTTGATGAAGGCTTTATTCATAAATGGAAGGGTTTCCTTTTTTTCATATCGAATACGGATAAGTACAATCGAATGGCGGGCACACGGTGGGAGGAGAAGTTGGATGGGTAAATCGAACCGTGCGGTCCATAGCACAAACATCGCAGGTTAAAGCGCTTATCCTCCTCTCAAATCCCTTCCTCCTTGACCGTCCTTTTCTGCTCCTTTCATTTCGTCTCTTTTATTCGTTCATTTCTTTATTGTTTTCCCCTGCCGCGGACGGCCACAGCCCCTGCATCTTGAGCCTCTCAATTTGCATAGCAAGTTCGACCCAAAATATATATATATATATATATATACAGACAGACACACACACACACACACATAGCGAGTGCATATTTAGGCTACATGCGAGGCATCTGATACGTGCATTAGTTGTGCACACGCGTAGTGGGAATGCAAAGAGGAGAGAAGCTTATTTTCCTCTGGTCGAAAAAGAGAAGAAAAGTTACCATTCGAAAATCTTCACCCAATAGCATTTGATGATAAAAGAAAAGAATTAGATTCATAGATCCTACCCACCACGATAAGCCGCGTGCTCTGCCAGCACGCCTTAAAGGTTGATGCAAAGGGATCGACGCAAAAAAATGAGCCTGCCCGTTTTCCACGCACATTCAGATCGAATAAAGGATCGATTCGAAAACCTGTCAATAAACTTCAGCAATCGCACGGCTCGGCCCGCCCTCATCAGGAGAGTCCACTGTCGAACCGAAGTCGACTCACTTCCATCCTCGGAGCCTGCAAATTTCTCCGATCTGAGCTCTTCTCCCTCTGTCTCGCTTCCAGTTTGGTCTGCAAATCAAGAAGAGTAGGCAGTTATGAGGACTGGAGCTCGGACCATCGATCATACCTACTATCACCGAGGCAACGTTAGTCTCTCTCTCTCTCAAGTGCATGCACATGCGCATGAAAACATCTCGAAAAATTTAAATATTTGTACTCTGGACGCGCAAATACATTTTCCTTATTGTTTCGGGCACCGCCAATGGCAAAAACATAAGTGTTCGCATTTTTTTTTTCCATGTGTAAAAAGGCCAAGATCAACTGCCCCCGTTGACCAAAGGACCTTTCATAAGGAGGAACCCTTCCCTGCGGGGTTGACGTGGTGTTTGACTTTTGAGTCGGATCGATCTCATTTATAGCCATTTTTCTTTTCCTCTCCTTCTGTCATCATTCGGTGCTATTTTGCTATTTTTTTTTGGTAAAGTGCTATTTTGCTATTTTAGTGCCCGCTTCCTTTTTTTTTTTTTTTTTTTTTGTTTATACGCGTGACTGTTTCTAACCTAAACTACGGCTTATCCATGTGATTATTGAGTTAAAAGAGAGAATACGGCATGAATTATAGTCGCATGAAAACTGGATCTGTTTTGCCAGGTTCACTTCCAGATTTCTCCCCATCTCCGAGTTTGCATTTTTTTTTCTTTTTTGGGTAGCTTATTCTGGATATCGGAAATTCAAATCAGAGAAGAGTCCGCCGACTAATGAATACTATCCGCAGCTTCATTAGGCAAACTGTCCGACCTTATTCTTGGCATAGTAGGATTTGAAAATCGGTTGGGGTCGAACTTCATAGATATGTTACAAAGAATTCGGCAGATTGGCGTGGATCTAAAGATTTAGGATTAGGTGCATGCTCACATAGTATATGTATTGACCATAGAATTAACCATTTAAAATGTTTTAATCCTCCCTCTCCCTCCGTCCATAAACCAGTTTGAAATGGTAATTAAACATCGTTAAATGGACAGCCATGAAGTGAGGGCTCCGAAAAGCTCAAAAATAACATCGTGAAAACATAGCATTGCTCTGTTCATTCGGCAAAGCATGTTTCCTTTTTGCTTGTCGGGAGAGAAACCGGCATCAATTCATCAAGAACTTAATCTGTCCATGATCAATTTCTTCCCCAAAACTAAACTAACCACTATTGACTGGACCCCTGCACCAATGGGCCAGGATATTTCAGCAATCCAGCCTCAAATAAGTACGTAAAATTTACATGAAAAACCCAATGTGAGAAAAATGATGGGGCCATTAAGAAAATTTCCATTAATCGCCAAGAATAGCTGGTTACACGACACTTCATCTCTACTCACAATGCTAAAGGCTATATAGCCATATTTATCACCGTGCGTTGACACACCGTGATAAAATTGATGCTCTAACTAGCAAGAACAATGGACTTCAATCTGCAATATCTAGCCTGAGTTGGATGCCTATGGTCTTGACAGGACGAAGAGAAATTGGAGAATCAGAAGGCGATCGGCAATAAGCCTCAAGAGACGGACAATGGTGGCACTCGACTTCTCACAATGTCACCGCCATGGTTGGAGCTGGCATGCTTAGTCTCCCGTTTGCCATGGCCGAGCTTGGATGGTGAGTTATTTTCTATCAAACACTTGACTGAATTGCACTGTTACTTCCATTTTTACCTCTTTTCTGACTAAATCATGTTTCCTGATCAACCGTGACATGATTTCGGTTTTAGGGGTCCTGGTTTGGCAGTGCTGGTCTTGTCCTGGATCATCACCTTCTACACGTTGTGGCAAATGGTCGAGATGCACGAGATGGTCGCTGGAAAGCGGTTTGATAGGTACTACGAGCTGGCCCAACATGCGTTCGGCGAAAAACTTGGCCTCTACATCGTGGTTCCTCAGCAGCTCATTGTCGTAATCGGAGGGAATATCGTCTACATGGTGACCGGAGGCAAATCCCTGCAAATATTCCACCATACGGTTTGCTCGAGCTGTAAGAAGATGAAGACGACTTACTTCATCATGATATTTGCTTGTGCTCCCTTTGTTCTCTCCCATCTTCCCGACCTCAACTCCACTGCCCGCGTCTCCTTGGCTGCTGCCGTCATGTCACTGAGGTATGTCCTGGTCTGCTCTCGTTGAACTTCATCTCCAACTTCAATATCAATTTCATAGGGATGAACAATAAGTAGCCTCATCTAAATCAGATCTCTCGTCATAACTCATGATGCCCCGAGGACAAAAGCCTTATTAGGCAAACATGAAATGAATAGGTACATTAAGAAGCGATCGAAAATAACAAAAACTAGTGTTATGCTATTGAATCATACAAAGAGCGAAGCAATGGATTGTGTTTTCGGGGACTTAAGCATGTATTTGTCCCGTTTCCGAGCAGCTACTACACTATTGCTTGGACAGCTTCACTCCAAAAGGGTGTTCAGCTCAATGCACAATACGGGTACAAAGCGAAGTCGACAGCAGGAACAGTATTCAACTTCTTCAACGCATTGGGCGACGTTGCTTTTGCCTATGCCGGGCACCATGTCGTGCTGGAGATTCAAGCGACAATTCCGTCCACGACAGAGAAGCCATCCAAGGGCCCGATGTGGAGAGTAGTCGTCGTTGCGTACATTATCGTGGCTCTTTGCTATTTCCCGGTCGCTTTAATTGGGTACTGGTATTTGGGAACTCGATTGAGGACAACATCCTCATCTCGTTGGAAAAACCCGCTTGGCTTATTGCTCTGGCCTATATGTTTGTGGTTGGCCATGCGATTGGAAGCTATCGGGTGAAGATTGCGTCTTCTCATAGTTTTTTCCCTTATCCTCTGGCGATTTTTCGAGAAATTGGACCAATTTTACCAGCTATTTACCAGAATTCATATACGATTTCTTATGGCAGATTTCTGCAATGCCGGTGTTTGATATGATAGAAACTGTACTGGTGAAGCAATTGCACTTTAAGTGCACTCGAACGCTCAAGTTTATTGTGCGCAATACCTATGTCGGTAAGTGATTTCGGACTCCATTCTATGATATCTCCTCCTTCCAAATTAGATGGGCTTCTTGATTTTATTGAGATCTAATCGAACTATTGAGAAATGATTTACATTGCAGCGTTCACGATGCTCTTCGCGATTACTTTCCCCTTCTTCGGGGGTCTTCTTTCGTTCTTTGGAGGATTCGCTTTTGCCCCTACCACATACTTTGTAAGTGTACCCAAATAAGCATGACATGCAATTAATATCTCTAGCCAAATTGCCAATGTGCATAATCACTGAGTCTTGTGGCTTCTGCTATTTCTTTTTTTAGCTTCCCTGCATGATGTGGCTGGCCATTAAGAAGCCGAAAAGGTTCAGCTTGTTTTGGTGGACAAATTGGGTATGCTTTTATCTGAATTTTTTTTTAAATGTTCTCTTCTTTAAGATTTATAAGTGAGCTGGTCTAACTCGGGTTCGTTGATCATGTCAGACATGCATTGTGATCGGAGTACTCTTGATGGTCTTAGCGCCTATTGGTGGATTGAGGCAGATCATAATCCAGGCCAGGACCTACCAATTCTACCCTTAGATTCTACACTTACATACCAGCTTACAAGGTGAAACGGGAGGTCGCTCCAACAATACAGATGCGTTCAAATTATGGATAGAAATATACACACGGCGATTGGTACCAACTGTTATCGCCGGAACAAAACTTTTACCTTGTTTCCTTGGGACCCAAATAGGATCTCTATAGGGGGAATGTGCAGTTTTTGTCAGTGACAACAATCGGAAGTTGATGGACTTGAAATCAACTTAAGGAGAAGTTGATTTCGGCATGCACGTCAGCCTTTTCTTGTCTTAGGCTTGTTTGTTTCATCGCTAGTAGAGAGGGAAAAAGATGTATGTGGCTTGACTCTTTTCAATTTGGAGGTGTTATTTACCCAAAACAAAGGTTCATTCTTGATTGAAGTGGGCGTTAAGTTCAAAAGCAGAGACTACCCCAACATGCTTTCCACATTTTCATCACCGCAAAGTGAAATACCCGTGATGCAGAGTCACATAACCCAAGATGATTTTGTGACTCTGTCAGGCAACTGCAAAGCAGCACCGGAACTCATTTTTGAGCTAACCGCTCTCCGCACAAATCAGAGCAACCCACAAAATGCTCTCAGACACAGCAATCACAAAATCTCACAACCCAGAATCTAAACACTAGGCCTCCCTAAAGGTGTTGTTTGTAATCTGTTGACTGTTCCATGAATAATGATCTTATCTGCAGCGTCTACTTGGTAGAGCGAATTCTTGCTGTAAATTCGTCGGACTTTGAAGGATCAGAGCTCACATGAGAACTGCTTTAGCCCCATCATCCATTCATTCTCCCAGATATCATAACGACCATTGAAGTAACTGACTGTAGAGGAAATCCATCAATAGCACCTACTGTGACGCAGAGTATGCATATGCATTTGACATAGCCTGTCTTTCTTGAGAGAAAACTTCCAAAAAACCACCTTTTACACTGTAAAGTACAATTGCCAAGCACAAATTTTAGCTGGCGCAAACAACTCCTCACTTTTCACTTCCCACAAAGCACAAATTAAAATTAAATACATACCATCGAAAAGATTATTTTGTTGCCATGGCTAGAATGAGACATTGGTTTTATCAGAAACTTCTGATCTGTCCAGATTTCCCAGATGAGTGTCACCACATATGAGACTTAACCAAATAGATATGTTTTGCCACCATGTTCATCTTCTCATAGGTACATAAAACCACATAATCGTTTCTGAGGATATAAGCTTTAGACCGAGTTCCCTACGGTCTCCAAGCTTCGTACTCTACGTGGTTCCATGTTCGACCGATCCTTTTCAGCTTCAATCTCTGCCAAACACATACCTCACTTCATTGCAGATCGCTGACAAAGTCAGGCCATGCATATGCAGGTATAGATATTAAATGAATGAGCTGAATAAGATAGAGCCACATAGAGAGACAGAGGGAATAACGAGAAAAGTGCGGAATTAGACCAACCGCTTCAGTGCGGAAATTTATCTTCCATATGATGGGCACTGTCTGCTTGCCCAGTAGACCGATCATTTTTCAATAAAGAACTCGAAAGTTGCCATGTAAGAAGTACTATTTGAACATATTCAAATCCTAATGGTCTAGTTACATTCAATCTAACACGCAGGAGGAGATATATTTGCACTTTAGTGAGGTATAGGCAAGTGGCAGGAATTAATCGGACGATCATAGTTCGGTTCCCACACTTCACCAAGAACTTGCGGTCTGTTTGTCTGTTGGTTCTGATCAACACTATGTTCATTGCAAACAAATCAATGTAAAGAAAACTCCTCGACTAGTGCCATTCAAAAGGAATGTCCGGTCGAGAATCTAGCTGGGGACTTAGTTTATTAAAATGTTTAGAATTAGCTATTTATAAACACTGTTTCTGGCAAATTTGTTTGTCCACAGTAATGACATGAACCGGTTTTCACCAAACTTTGAAATTGAAACCTAAATCTTACAGCCCCAAGGATTTATTAGGCCACTCTACTCCCTGGAAATACTATAGTGAAAAAACATGCCCCGATGAAAATATTTCATAAACAGATTTACGCAACATGAACTTATGAAGAAGGCAACGGAGAACTACACAAACTGAAATAAAGTATGATACAAGAAGAGACAGCTAGAGGAACTTGTTCGAAAGAAACCCAAAATCGAAATTCTAAAGCCAAATTAACAAACCCTGACTCACTTCATGTCTCACTACGTTCTATTGCCTATTCCAACTTTCAAAAAACAAGAAGAAAAAAGAAATCCATCTTCAGGCAGATTAATCATTTTTATCCTGAAGTGAGATGCTAATTTAGTATCATATATATTTCTCTTCAAGTAGCAATCTTGCATGTTCGATACGTGAACATCGAATGCCTAATCGATATGCGTAATTTCAAAATAGTGATTACAGTGAGAAAAACCCAGAACTTAAAATTCTTGTTATTTTGTGCCTTTTGTTATCTAATTAAATAAGGAAATTTAGATTTGGACTCTGGTTTAAGCAGAAATCAAACAAGACAAAACTGTTCGCCGTTTAGGGGTAAGCAGAAACCAAACCGTGAACTTCATCCTTGTAGCCTGAAATTCTTGAACTTTAATATCTTGGTTTGGGGTTTGAATAAGTCTCTAAGTCAAAGCCAAACCAAATCATGAATGTTGAGTCGTGGAAGCGTGATAATAATAAACACTCTCCTAATATTACAAAAACACTTAATAACAGAATTTGAAGTAAAGAGAAGAATGGAGGAAACGATGTATATTTTGTATATATGATTGACATGTCTATTTACAATGTACAATCACCTATTTATAATATAGTGAATGATTTAACTAAGGAAGTAATAAAAGAGATACAAGGAATCAAATCCAATCTTGGATTGACATAATTAGTCAATCATAATCCTTAATAATCTTGATTGTCTTATCGCAGTCCTTGCATATTTGCAACACTCTCCCTCAAGATGGTAGTTTATATATATCCAAGACACCTAGTTTACTTAGTAGATATGCATGCTGTCTTTGACATAATGGCTTGGTAAAAATATCAGTAGGTTGTTCTGTGGTTTCAATTCCATTTGTCATGATTATCCCTTCTTCGATTTTATCTCAAGTGTCATGGCAATCTATTTCTATATGTTTCTTTCTCTCATGAAATATGGGATTTGTCGCAAGTTTCAGTGCCGCACCATTGTCACAGAATAAATTTGTTGGCCCCTTAACTTGTACACCGAGGTCTGAAAGCAAGCCTCGTATCCAAACTATCTTGCAAATTGTTTTGGCCATAGCTCGATATTCAGCTTCAGCAGATGATAATGATACAATCGATTGCTTCTTCGTTTTTCATGAGAGTAAGGACTTTCCCAGCTTAATGCAGAACCTAGTGATTGATTTGCTACTCATAGAACATGTGGCATAATCCGTATCACAATAAGCTATCATTTCCATATTGCAATCTCGAGAGAGAAGTATTCCAAACCCTAGACGTTTCTTTAAATATTTTACGATCTTTAAGGCCACATTCATGCGAGACTCCCTTTGATTTATGCATGAATTGACTGAATGTCTGTATTGCATAACATATGTTCAGTTTAATCATGATAAGATAAATGAGTTTCCCACAAGCCTTTGATAGCTGGATGGATATTTAAGTAGTGGATCATTAATCTCAAAAGATGATCTAGTGTCGTAATCAGCTGTGGTTAACTTGATATTTTGTTCGATACGAATGACAGCTGGCTTACATCTTGATAATCCTGCTTTATATATAATCTCTACGACAAATTTCTGTTGGCTAAGAGAAACCACTAAGTCTAAGCGAACAATCTCAAAACCAAGGAAATATTTGGGTGGCCCCAAGTTTTTGATATGAAAAGTAGAATATAGGAATCTTGATGGCCAATTCATTGTTTTCCATAATAAGTATGTCATCAACATAGATTATCAAGTAGATTGATGACGTACCTTTTGTCCATGTAAAGAGAGCATAATCGTGCTTGGATTGCTTGAAATTGATGGCTGTAAGGGTTGTGGTGAATTTTGCATACCATTGTCGAGAGGCTTGTTCATGGCCGTATAGGGATTTTCGGAGACAACATACTCCAAACTCCCCCTATCGCCGTAATTCCGATGGAAGATCCATGTATATTTCTTCATCAAGATCTCCATGAAGAAAGGCATCGTGAACATCCATTTGATGCAACTCCCAATCCCATAAAGCAATAATCGAAAGGAAAGAACGAACAATGACATCTTTCGCAACTAGGGAGAATGTCTCGTGATAATCAAAACCCTCACGTTGCGTGAAGCCTTTGGCCACTAACCGGGCCTTATACCATTCAACAAATCCATCAGTCTTGTATTTGATCTTATATACCCATTTGCATCCAATGGATTTTTGATGAGTAGGTAAAGGTACTATGTCCCATATTTGATTTTCTATTAAAGCATGTGATTCTACTTCCATAGCCTTCTGCCAACAAGGATCACAAATTGCTTCATCATAGGATGATGGTTCTATTTCTTCGGAGATACAACCGATACAACACATATGTTCCGTGAACAAACGGTCGAATGAAACCTAAGAGGAGATAGAACATGGAGTACCTGGTGAGTTGAGAGAGGCATAAACATAATCCTTAGTCCATGTGGGTGGTCAAGTGACTCGGCTTGAACGTCATGGGGGAACACTGTTAGGTGTAGAATATGATATTTCCGAAGCAAATTGTGGAGATGATAGTGTGGCATCCTAAAATTTCAGAGCGATCCCTAGACACACTACGACCCATGAATAGGTGATGGAAGCGCCATCGGACTATGTTATGGTCATTAGACTAACGGATTTCAATAAATCAAGGCCGAGCATTTAATGGACAATTATTTCGTTGGAAATATATCCTATGTCCATGAGTGATCAAGGATTGTACTAAGGGACAAATTGATAGGGAAAATTTTTATTATTGGCCGTGCACTTTATAAGTTGGATTTTTATTGATTTATGTTACAAAGTTTTATGGCCATATAAATTTGTAATTAGGTATTTATATAAGTGGGGATTAAATGGAAAAATAGGAGAAGGTGTGGGTTGATTTTCTTAACGCCAAACCAACCCAAAAACCAGCCCACAGCCCCCACCGTTTTCCCCCCATTCGGCTGACCAAGGCTGGTCCAAGCCTAGCCGAATGAAGCCCAACCTCTTTGCATGGAGATTAACAAGTGGCGAGAGGAACTTACCAAGTGTCCATTGCCATGCAAACCTCATGATTACTAGTTAATCATGAGGGTGAAAGGAAGAAAAAGAGAGAGAGAGAGAGGGGGTGGAACGGACGAGGCAGCAACTAAGAGAGAGAGAGAGAGAGAGAGAGAGAGAGAGAGAGAAAAGAGGGTGTTTGTGCGAGAGAAAGAGAGAAAGGAGAGAGAGGGTCGTTTGTGTGGGTACTTCGGCGAAGGGAGAAGAGGACCGGCCCTGCCGTGCGTGCACCAGTAGCCACCGTTGACGCCACCTAGTACTGCCGTCGATCGAGCTCGCCAAAGCCCCAAGTTGCTGTTGTTTGCTCGTTTTCGTTGAACTTGAGGCAAGTAAAGTCCGATAGCCTACATTTTGCTTGCTGTGGTTGTGTGTGAAGTGTAATGGGTGTCAGAGATGCTTGAGTTGTGATGTTAGATGCTGAAATTCGAATGAATGGTGGTAGTCTTCCTAGAATAGGCAAGCTGTTGCATGTAGGAACCGTCCGACCCTTGTAATTTCGTGAATTTTATAAAATTATCCAATTGAAATTTGATTTTGTGTCCTTGATGAAAGTTGTAGATGACATCTTGAGGAGTAACATACTAAAATTTGAGAAGAAACGGCGAGTATTGGTTGGTGAAACAATTATTCTCTGAAATGGTTAGATCTGGAAATCGCTACCGAGGGTTAGGGGAAGTTTTAATGAATGTAGCTCATGATATATAATGAATATGACTTCGAGTTCTTCATAAAAATTTTACCTCTAAGTCTTGAATATAACATATCAAAAATTCAGAATTTTCTGAGTTGATTTAGGGTTTATACCGAATTTGTGAATAAAAATGTGCAATGGTGATGTTTGAGATTTTAAAGCTGTGATGCATGGACCGTAGCGACTCGTACGAAGCTCTTTTGACATGGTGTTATTCATGAAACCTTTTTCTCTAGATTTCTTTTATAACATGTTAAATTTTCAGAATTTATTAAGATCGTTTACTAATTTTTCCGGAATTTTAATTAAAGAAGTGCATTCTGTTTTACCCGAAAAATTGTTCTATTTTCAAAAAAAAAAAAAAAAAAAAAAAATGAATTGCTCTATGAAATGTGATATCTTGGTTGTTATTTGTACTGCATATATGGTGACATTTGGCATATCATATGACATCAAAAAGGATGGTTTAAACCTCTAACATTATTGCATCAAATGTTAATTTGAAAATGAGATATATATGTGAATATGCATTGTGATGACAATAATACCATCGGAGGTGTGAGCCAACGATGCCTCGGGAGTGTCGGGATGTGTGTGTGCCGGATGTCCGGAGGTGTGTGTGCTGGATGTCCTCGGGAATTTCGAGATGCTCGGAGGTGTGTGCCGGAGGTTCCTCGCGATGCCCGGTTGGGTGCGAGCGATATATGAGGGATGCAAACACTGGTCCCTGGAATAAAAATGAGATCCTTTTGAAAATTAAAATGGGAGTTGAATCATACGCATGTGTATGTGCGTATGTCATGATGATGAATTGCCTATGAAATTGAGTTGGTACTATGTGGTATCGAGAATGCGATCATGAAGGTATTGAATGGATCTCATGGGATATATATACATGATTGTACGGATGATATGAATCATGCACATGTATGTGCATATGGCATGGAATATAAATTACCTTAATAAATGAATCTCATGGAAATGCAAGCATGATTATACGGATGATATATGAATGTCACACGAAATTGTGGTTGTCCTGCCTGTTGCATTATGTAGTTTGATGGATATTTACTGCTGAGTGGTTGTACTTACCTATTTTGGGGACTAACATTTCAGATTGAGAGATGCCTTTGTCACCTGTCACGTGTGGTAGATTTTATGTCTTACCATCTGATGTTGAGGTCGAGTGCTCAGAGTACCCTTGCGTTGGTGTTTATGGTCTGGTGTTTATCCGTGTTCGTGTTTTGGTTATGTATGATGTGGGCCTACCTGATGGCCTTGTACTCCAGGAGTTCCTGTCCGTGCATGTTTGACGTGATGGGATGATGATGGGGATGCTGTCGCTGCCATCGGTCGATGCACCGAGTTAGGTGTGATTAGAGCATGTGACTGATGGAGGATGACACTTTTTGGATGGCCGACACTGGGATGATGGATTGATGTACATGTCTGATGTAGAGTCGGGTTCTTTTGGGTTATAGCCGAGCTTAGTTAAAGCCTTGGCCTTTTGTTGTACCGATTTGTGATGTCCATCAAAGTATGTAAATAAAAGTGGTTTGGCATTAGCTTCTATATATATGAAAAGTGTAGTTGGTGTGCATTGCATTGTATTATTCAGTTTGAATACGGGTTAAGGAGATGTCGAGTATGCTTCCGTTATATGAACTGCGTCGAGACCGATTGAGATCATACAAACTCCTAGGATTTATGGACCCATTACAATTCAAATGGTATCAGAGTGACATGTCATTAGGACAAGTGAAAGGTAAGCGAACTGTAGCGACCCTAACGGATCGGGGGCCGTGTTGAGGGGTGCCATAAATAGTTCTGACGATGGGTTAGAATTCTCTTCCATGTGCATCATAGATTCTTCAACTGAATCACTTGGGTTGAATGGAGAATCCACAGCGGCTTCCAGCATGGGAGAAGATGTTTGAATGTCCAGAGATGGGATGTGTCACGCCCCGAACCCCGAGCGCGAGCACATCCCACTGCGGTCGATCAAATGCGACATTCCCAGGTAGTGTCGCCGACCCCATTCATTTATTATTGTGCAAGCGGAACGTATTATAAAACCCCTAACAATATAATACGAGATAGAAAAGTAGGAAACAATTTCACAACCAATCACTTACATAAACCAACGGAGTTACAGACGAAGGCCTAGAGCCAAAAGTCTACAAAAGACCGGCTCTTAAAAATGAACTGTCCTACGACCTACAAATCGGACATGCTCTCCAATCCTTATGACTTCACCTCTGCAACTCCTCAAGGCCAACCAAAGCTATATGGCTGCTCCGTCCACCAGGGACCTGAAATTTTTAATCCCACAACTGGGATGAGACGATGTCTCAGCAAGTTCAATCCCCTAAACCCCTATTAGAAAGAAAATACGCCCAAGGGTGGCTTAGCCACATCACACAGAGAACTTACCTCGCCTCAATTTCTTCCTGCAAGTTAGCACAATTTGTATCACACAATCTCAGGTAGTAATAATAATTCAAACAATTGGAACGCCATCACTTTCATATAAATCACGATCGCACTTAGCACGCATTCCAATTATTATTCACTGCCATACAAGGGCATAGCCTACTCGCAAGTCGGATATCTACTAACATTACGGCATTTCTAGAAGAATAAAGGTCCAGTCGGTCCCGCCACTACTGCGACCAAGCCACGTCATTCTATCGACGACATTTCTAGAAGAATAAAGGTCCAATCGGTCTCGCCACTATCGCGACCAAGCCACGTCATTCTAATGACGGCATTTCTAGAAGAATAAAGGTTCGTCCGGTCTCGCCACTATCATGACCAAGCCACGTCATTCTATCGACGGCATTTCTAGAAGAATAAAGGTCCAACGGTCTCGTCACACTACCGCGATCAAGCCACGTCATTCTATCGACGGCATTTCTAAAAGAATAAAAGTCCAAATGGTCTCGCCACTATCGCGACCAAGCCACGTCATTTTATCGACGGCATTTCTAGAAGAATAAAGGTCCAAATGGTCTAGCCACTATCCGCGACCCGAGCCTTTCAACCAGCACACAACAATTCGATATCGATCCCTGGATATTTTACATTTCACCCACATAATCCAATTACGATATTAATCATAAAAAATCCAATTTCAATGCCAAACCCGACACTTGGGATTTTCTAAATAAAATCCATACTTTTCACAATCAACACTCAATTTGCATTATCTAATCATCAAATTCATAATATAAATACACAGCAGCGATCAAGACGAAATTCTGAGAATTTAGGGTCCTAAAATAATTTTCGGAATTTATTAAATAATTAAATTTATTCCAAAAATTAATTAAATAATAATATCTCTATATTTCACAATCCACACTCAATTTATAATATCCAATCATCAATTTCAAAATCTGACTACACACAAGAGCAGCGACCTAAGCACGAAATTCTGAGAATTTAAGGTCCTAACAAAATTTTCGAAATTTAATAAATAATTAAATTTATTCCGAAAATAATTTAAATAATAATATTTTAATAGTTTCGAATAATAATATATTATTTAACTATTTAATAATTTCGAAATATTTAAATAAATCAAAAGTAAATTCCTTTATGTCACATCTAAGGTTATATTAATATAATCACTCACTTAGCCTTAAATTAAACACAATTTAAGTTAATCAAACATCTTAATATAATCTACACTTAAATAAATTAAACTAATCACTTAATAACACTTAACATAAACTAAACACCCTTAAAGCATAATTAATCCTCTAATCGAGGTTTAGTGAGCTAAACTCATCGGATTAGCGAGCCGAGCGGACCAAAACGATGAGGATGACGCGAGGATCGACTTTCCTCAAGGCGGGCCGAACATCCGGGGCCGGGAAGGCTGCCGAAACGGGCCAAGAAGGGGCTGCCATACCCATTTTCTGCAGCTTTTGGTTGAGGCCGACGGAGGCTGCTCGGCGGCGGTTCGGGCGCGAGGAACGGCGGAGAGGGGCGGCAGTAGATTGGGTGGCGATCGGTGGTGGCTCACGGCGGCGACGGCGACGGAGAGCGACGACGGCGTGGGCTAGCGTGAGCTAGGCAAAGCGGGCGTGGGTTTGCGCGAACGCACGGCGACGGCGACGCCCGCGGCGGCTCTAGCGGCGAGCTGGCGGCGACAGGCAAAGCTTCCGGCGGTCAGACGGGCGGACGAAGCGGGCCGTCGAGCTGCTGGAAGTGTCCGAGGAAGAAGAAGAAAATGTCCATGGAGGAATCGCACGGGAGGGAGGAAGAAGAGAGGGAGGAGAGAGAAGAAGGGGGCCTTTTCTTTTCTTTTTGCCTTTCTTTAATCTTAACAAATTAGCCCACCATGACATCATCAAGTGATGTCATGTTCCACTAACTTCAAATCTCTCCCCACAACAATCTTCAATGGGTCCATTTTATTTTTCCACCGGGGCATAAAACTTTGTGCAACAATTTCTTTAATTCCACTTAATTCTCTTCCAATTGAATCTTAATCCCACTTGAATTAAATCAAATTGACCCCCATTAATTCATTCAACGCCTCATCAATCAAATTGATATTTTTTTCCTTACCACTGTGACATACTTGCATCCCAATTTCACAATCTTTGGCTTCAACTGAACGAAAACGGCCCTATTTATTCAGTCGAAATTAAAACCCGAAAATCTGGATGTTACCAACTCTTCCCCTCTTATAAAAATTTCGTCGTCGAAATTTAAACATTTACCAATTCTTAACAAGGAGGTGAGGGTACAGTTGTCTCATATCCTCTTCTCTTTTTCAGGTTGCTCCTTCTACACTAATGTTGCCAGATCACTACTATCTTGCCCAAATCACTTCGGATCCAAAATACTAAACACTTGCCCACTTAAAATTCTAAAGGTCTTCAACACAAAATCTGCGAAGCTAAACTGGCGATTCTGAGCGGTCTCAAGATTGTCTTTGCTAACTGCGACTGAATCACTGATTTCTGAACCAACTCTAGACCTGCGATTTTCTGATCTCTGATCTCATCTCAGCAACTGAAGTTCTGAACACTCTGCTTTGCACTGATTAAAAGAAACTATCTGACTGATCTGCTGAAACTGGGAACCTCTGGTCAAGATCTGATATAACTCTGGCACTGATCTTAGCAACTGTAATCACTAACTACTGTTAAAAGAAACTATCGAATCGATCTCACAAACCGGGAACCTCGGTCAAGATCCGATATAACTCGCACCGATCTTAGCAACGCAATCACTAACTACCGTACTGACCTTGGTCTGTGATCTTTCTTTCCTTGACTTCATCTTAACAATTGAAATTCTACGCTTTCTGCTATGCATTGATTAAGAAAGAACCCTTTGAAAATTCTACCAAACTTATAATCTATGATATGGATTCGAAATATAATTCATCCCCGGCACTCCATGTTGGTGAATTATCTAATGCTCACACACTTCGGTATACCCACTTTGTGACAAGACAGAATCCTCAATTTCTGAAATCGAATTTAGATTGGCGGTTAATTTCACTATGACACGCTTTTAGTGTGACCTAGGCTACTCGGTAGTTTTCAGAGCTTTTTAGGACAAATGACCCGTGGTCGATTTTCTTCGAGCCACGATGAACCCACTTGACACAATGGCAACTCTCCATTGTCGTGAAAATCTCGATGATTCAAATACGGACACAGGGTATCAAAACGACAGTAAAATCAAATTAGTATCAGTCGACGAGAGTTTTCCAATTTAGTGGAGTCACCCACGATCGGTCATTCATCTCAGTCGAACCGACCTATCTCTGATCTTAATTCGACTCTTAACTGTGCTGTAATGATCTCTAAAGATGAGCACGGTCAAGAAGTCGATTCCTGGTCGAATTCTCAAGTCTATTTGCCTTAAAGTCCTTAATAACTCACCCAACTAGTCTAGTTATCTCGTAAGTGGCCAACTCAGAGAAAAACACTGTAATCACGTCGATGAAATGCCCAATTTAACCAATCGAAATCAGAGTTTGAAAATTAAGATGTCACACGCTCAAAACAAGATCTATTCATACTGTACCAAAGTGGACCAACTCCATCTATCGATCGACTATTATCCTCAAATGGTATCAGTAATCCCCTGAATCCTTAGTAAGCTCGTCACAATGTTCCATTGTGATATATTTTCATTCTCACTTAGGACTCTCAAGTGATGGTAAAAGTCATCCTGGTTTACATCACTGAACTTCCACTTACTGACATCTCTGATACTTGCAACTTGTTCAACGATATCTATCTTCATACCCATCTACCAATCTCGATGATGTAGATTCTAACTCATCTTCGTACTGTCTGGACAATGCTGAAGTTACTATGATGAGCTTCCCATAAGATTTCTTCTTTAATCTCTGTATCGTCACTTACACACAATCGTCCTCAGAACCTTAGCATCCTATCTTTAGAAATCTGAAAATCAACATCTCTCCCATCTGCATTCTCTTATAGAATCTTCTGAATTTCTGAATATGTCCATTGAAGCATTTTGATTCTGATCTGTACTCTCGGCTCAATTCTTTCTAGAGTGATATAAAATATCATAGTCATAATCCTTAATGAGTTCCGTTCAGCGACGCTTTCTCATATTCAACTCCCGAGGTCTCAACTGACGGGACACATATGCAACACGAGTCATCCAAAACTCGCATCTGCTAAGCTTATTGTAAAATCCAAGAGTACTCAAGGTATGAAGTACCATCCTCAAACGTCTCTTGTGCCCCTCAGCACTCTTCGAACACACCAGGATAACTTCAATGAACACTATCACAACTGATTCAAGTACCCTTAAACATTCCGCTCATTAGACCCAAACAAACAGCTAAGTTGTCCATCAAACCACACGGTATTACAATGAACTCATAACTGCCATATTGAGTACGAGATGCTAACTTCGGTGTGTCTTTCTTCTTGATTCTCAACTAATGATACCTTGACTTCCAGTCGATCTTGAAAAATATCGATGCACAAACACAAATGAACCAACTTTCCTCTTCACTAATAGAATGGGTGTTCCCCAAGGTGATACACTAGAACGTATGAATCCCCATCAACACTTCTTGCATCTGCACCTTCAGTTCCTTTAACTCGGGTAACACCATCCGGTAAGGAGCCTTAGGGACTGGCTCTGTTCCGGGTGCTAATTCAATCACGAACTCTATTTCTCTTTCTGACAGCAGACTTGGCACTTCTTCCTAAAACACCTCAGAAAACTTATGTACCACGGTTATGTTCTCCATATCCAGCTCCCCAACTGACGCATCTATTACAGTTGCCAAGCAGATTCGGTAACCAACAACCATAACCAAGTCGTCTTCAGTGACGAATAACAAGGATTGAAGTTTCTCTTCGATCTTCAGTGATTCAAAACTTTCGCACACTAACTGAATAAGCTGAATTATATCAATACCACGATTCAAAACAACAGAAAGCCTCTGGAGATAAATCTTTTTACAAATGACTTCCAAGTCATACTTAAGCAAACCCTTTCAAGTACAACTATAGTTAGAGATTCATAATTCTATTACTTTGTTACCAATCCAGAAATCCTACAACCCTCGCTGCAAATTCTGCTGCACTACTCTGATAAAAGCATCTCAGAAACATCCTTCTTCTGATTGATGCATGGTCGATCCCTTCATGCTCCTCTAGCCATCCTAGTGGCATCCTATGTGCAGTAATGGTACTCACACTTTCATGGACTTACGCGGACAGTTCCCAACTCGATGGCCGTGTTAGCCACATTCAAAGCATGCTCCCCTTTTTACTCTGACACCAGGCTGACTCATGCCTCCTTTCCATTGACTCGGCACACAATCAAGGAATCGTCTACCTCCTATCAAGGAATATCATGCACCCTTCTTTGCACTGGGGTTTATTCCAAGTACCCCATTAAATGTCACGAAGCATGCTTCTTCTGTTCTGTCTTATCAACGACGGTGATAGAAATAGCTGCGATTCCATCTGTCTATACAGATAATCTTTGATCAAATGGCTGTACTGGCGACCCTTGTAACAAGTCATTTCTCTCTTACAGCACAGAATAGGTCCCCATCTTTTCTTACAGACACGACACACATCGATCGAGTTGAGCACTGACTTTCTCATTCTACTCTTCCAGTTAGGTGAAACGGGGCATCTTTCTTCTGACATCGGCCTTTCTCCCCAATCAATTTCCATCTCTGTCTAAACTAAACCTTGACCTAGATACAGCGGCTTGATCCTCGATCACAACTCCAAATTAGGCCTCAACAGACACAACAACAACAGCGATCACAACACTAGCAGCAGTAGAAACAACAGCAACAGCGGCGGCTCGGTCCTGAACTTACTGACCCAACAAGCTTTCAAGGAACACTAGCGCTTGAACGATCCCAATGAACCTAAGATCGTTTGGTGCTGCTACACTCTAAGTACCGAATTGCGGCGGTACTCTCACACACACGCTGGACTGAGCCTGCGCTCTACCTTGGGTACCAACTCTTGTCAGCATCCTACCCCAAGGTACAGGTCCTATCGACCTCCTCCAAGGAGTTCTCCACTCCTGGTCACTCATCCTACAGGCTCTTTATCGACGCCTATTTTTGATTCCAACATCAGGTTAGAATTTGAGTGACCCCACAAACAAGCTACCAAGCAGCTATCAACCACATGCATCAACATATTAAAAGTCTTTCCTACTAACTATCCCATGACTCATCGCACCTTATCACTCCATACATAGACCATGCTCTGATACCACTTAAACGGGGATGTCATGCCCCGAACCCCGAGCGCGAGCATATCACACTGCGGTCGATCAAATGCGACATTCCCAGGTTGTGTCGCCGACCCCATTCATTTATTATTGCGCAAGAGGAACGTATTATAAAACTCCTAACAATATAATACGGGATAGAAAAGTAGGAAACAATTTCACAACCAATCACTTACATACACCAACGGAGTTACAGACGAAGGCCTAGAGCCAAAAGTCTACAAAAGACCGGCTCTTAAAAATGAACTGTCCTACGACCTACAAATCGGACACGCTCTCCAATCCTTATAACTTCACCTCTGCAACTCCTTAAGGCCAACCAAAGCTATCTGGCCGCTCCGTCCACCAAGGACCTGAAATTTTTAATCACACAACCGGGATGAGACGATGTCTCAGCAAGTTCAATCCCCTAAACCCCTATTAGAAAGAAAATACGCCCAAGGGTGGCTTAGCCACATCACACAGAGAACTTACCTCGCCTCAATTTCTTCCTGTAGGTTAGCACAATTTGTATCACAAAATCTCAGGTAGTAATAATAATTCAAATAATTGGAACGCCATCACTTTCATATAAATCACGATCGCACTTAGCACACATTCCAATTATTATTCACCGCCACACAAGGGCATAGCCTACTCGCAAGTCGGATATCTACTAACATTACGGCATTTCTAGAAGAATAAAGGTCCAGTCGGTCCTGCCACTACTGCGACCAAGCCACGTCATTCTATCGACGACATTTCTAGAAGAATAAAGGTCCAGTCGGTCTCGCCACTACTGCGACCAAGCCACGTCATTCTAATGACGGCATTTCTAGAAGAATAAAGGTTCAGTCAGTCTCGCCACTACTGCGACCAAGCCACGTCATTCTATCGACGGCATTTCTAGAAGAATAAAGGTCCAAATCGGTCTCGTCACTACGCGATCAAGCCACGTCATTCTATCGACGGCATTTCTAGAAGAATAAAGGTCCAAATCGGTCTCGCCACTCATCGCGACCAAGCCATGTCATTTTATCGACGGCATTTCTAGAAGAATAAAGGTCCAGTCGGTCTAGCCACTACTGCGACCCGAGCCTTTCAACCAGCACACAACAATTCAATATCGATCCCTGGATACTTTACATTTCACCCACATAATCCAATTACGATATTAATCATAAAAAAAATCCAATTTCAATGCTAAACCCGACACTTAGGATTTTCTAAATAAAATCCATACTTTTCACAATCAACACTCAATTTGCATTATCCAATCATTAAATTCATAATATAAATACACAGCAGCAATCAGCACGAAATTCTGAGAATTTAGGGTCCCAAAATAATTTTCGGAATTTATTAAATAATTAAATTTATTCCAAAAATTAATTAAATAATAATATCCCTATATTTCACAATCCACACTCAATTTATAATATCCAATCATCAATTTCAAAATCTGACTACACAGCAGTGACCGGCACGAAATTATGAGAATTTAAGGTCTTAACAAAATTTTCGGAATTTAATAAATATTTAAATTTATTCCGAAAATAATTTAAATAATAATATTTTAATAGTTTCGAATAATAATATATTATTTAATTATTTAATAATTTCGAAATATTTAAATAAATCAAAAGTAAATTCCTTTATATCACATCAAAGGTTATATTAATATAATCACTCACTTAGCCTTAAATTAAACACAATTTAAGTTAATCAAACATCTTAATATAATCTACACTTAAATAAATTAAACTAATCATCTAATAACACTTAACATAAACTAAACACCCCTAAAGCATAATTAACCCTCTAATCGAGGTTTAGTGAGCTAAACTCACCGGATTAGCGAGCCGAGCGAACCAAAACGACGAGGACGACGCGAGGATCGACTTTCCTCAAGGCGGGCCGAGCATCCAGGGCCGGGAAGGCGGCCGAAACGGGCCAAGAAGGGGCTGCCATACCCATTTTATACAGCTTTTGGTTGAGGCCGACGGAGGTTGCTCGGCGGCGGTTCGGGCGCGAGGAACGGCGGAGAGGGGCGGCGGTAGATCGGGTGGCGACCGGTGGTGGCTCACGGCGGCGACGGCGATGGAGAGCGACGACGGCGTGGGCTAGCGTGAGCTAGGCAAAGCGGGCGTGGGTTCGCGCGAACGCACGGCGATGGCGACGGCTGCGGCGGCTTCGGTGGCGAGCTGGCGGCGACGGGCGAAGCTTCCGGCGGTCAGACGGGCGGACGAAGCGGGGCGTCGAGCTGCTGGAAGTGTCCGAGGAAGAAGAAGAAAATGTCCATGGAGGAATCGCACGGGAGGGAGGAAGAAGAGAGGGAGGAGAGAGAAGAAGGGGGCCTTTTCTTTTCTTTTTGCCTTTCTTTAATCTTAACAAATTGGCCCACCATGACATCATCAAGTGATGTCATGTTCCACTAATTTCAAATCTCTCCCCACAACAATCTTCAATGGGTCCATTTTATTTTTCCACCGGGGCATAAAACTTTGTGCAACAATTTCTTTAATTCCACTTAATTCTCTTCCAATTGAATCTTAATCCCACTTGAATTAAATCAAATTGACCCCCATTAATTTATTCAACACATCATCAATCAAATTGGTATTTTTTTTCCTTACCACTGTAGCATACTTGCATCACAATTTCACAATCTTTGGCTTCAACTGAACGAAAACGGCCCTATTTATTCAGTCGAAATTAAAATCCGAAAATCTGGATGTTACAGGATGAGTATATAATGTGGAGCAGGGGATAAATCTTCCTCAGATAGAAAATGTCTGTGATGAAGGTTCAGGCTAGAAGGCTCGGTTGAAGAAGCCTCATCTTGAAAAGGAAAAATCTCTTCATGAAATACGATGTCTCTACTTATAAAGAAGTTACCTATCGATGGCTTGAAGACATGATAACCCTTCTAAAGAATTGGATACCCCATGAAAATACATTGTCGGGCCCGAGGACTCATTTTATCATGGGGACCAAGGGTAGTGACATAACATAAACATAAAAAAAACTCTAAGATGATTAATCTCAGGCTTCTTACCATAAAGTACTTCAAAGGGAGCTTGTCCGTCGACAACTTGAGTTGGCATGAGATTGATCAGGTAAGCTACCGCACCACACAATCTCCCCAAAAAGTCTTAGGAATGGATGCTTGAAATTTAAGAACTCATGTGACTTC
This sequence comes from Eucalyptus victrix, assembly GCA_016097545.1. Classification (NCBI taxonomy): domain Eukaryota; kingdom Viridiplantae; phylum Streptophyta; class Magnoliopsida; order Myrtales; family Myrtaceae; genus Eucalyptus; species Eucalyptus victrix. The sequence continues at coordinate 17,031,182 of CM027843.1, read as the reverse complement.
TAAGAGGTGATGGTGTTTACGCTCAACAATCCCATTTTGTTGAGGCATGTAAGTGCATGAAGTTTCATGTAGAATTCCATGAGAAGAAAAAAGGTTTTTACACTCATGACTAAAGAACTCTTTCCCATTATTTGTTCGAATGCGCTAAATAGATTTACCGAATTGATTTTTCGATAAAGTGAAAAAACTTTGTAAGTGGGAAAGGGCTTGATTTTTTGTCTACATGAGGAAAACCCATGTAGCACGAGAATGATCATTTACAGTGATAAGAAAAAATTGGGATATGTCACGGTGTGGGTATGATAAGGGCCCCAAATATCTGCATGAATTAAAAAAAAAAAAATTTGTTGCTCAAGATTTGCTTATGGGAAAGGGGCACGGTAATTGCTTTGCAAGAGAACAAATTGGACATTGAAGATGTGGAAAGGAAGCACTATGACTCAAACGTTGATGAGAAAGAACAACTTTATCATTGGTAGTAGTGTTACACAATGATTTATTATTTACGAGAATATATGATAAATCAAAATTTTCGGGAAATTTGGTCCAAAAATATAATCCTTATGAAAGATTACCGAAGCCCATCAGTTTGCCAGTTGAAGGGGCCTAAAAGAAACATGTGTCGGAATTGAAGAAAATGTGACAAGAATTGTCCTCACAGGCCTTTGATACTGAGATAAGATTAAATTGAAATTTGGGGACATAAAGCACATTCTGAAGAGTAATGGATGGGCTGAGTTTCATTATCCCTACTTTTGTGATGTACGTAGTATTCTCGTTTGGAAGTTGCACGAATATAGGGAAATGGCTTTTATGAGTATTAGAAAAGAAACTTTCGTCATAAATGATGTAGTTATTAGCACATGAATCAATTATCCATGTATCGTGAGAAATAGATTTGAGACAATATGAAGTACCAAAGAAACTTGCCCTTTTATCATAAGTTTTCTACTATTTCAATGCTCTCATGATCTGCTGATATTGTTTATGAGTAATTGGCTGATCAAAATTAACCTTGTGACTCTTTTTTTTTTTTTTTGTTGGTTCTACTCTAACTCTCACTCTCAGACTTTTGCGTTGCATCATTACGGGGCGTGAGAGTCGAAATTTACTCTTGAAACTAAATTGTCTCCACTCCAACTCCCTTGAAAAGGTGGGGATTTGAACCCCCTACCTCCCTCTTCCATGTTGAAAGGGTGGCCATTGGGACAAACCCTAATGGTTAACCCTTGTGATTTGATTAGCAGAAGATCCCCTTTTTCCTTTCTCCTCGGGTTTTTTGTGCAATTTCCAACAAGTTTCCACATGTGATGTGGGCGTTTGCCATAATCGCAATACAACTTGCCCCTTCCTTTAGAATTTCCCTTTGATAATGTTGCCGAAAGATGCCCCTTAAGGATCGGCGCTGATGTGGCTTCTTGGAAGCCGTTCGATCTCGCTAAAGTGATGGATGGATGAGAGCTGTCCGATCCAACCGAAATGGTTGGTCCACAATAGCCGTTTGATCTAGCGTGATTATCCTAGTTGTCCATTTGAAAAGAGCTAGGATTTCCTCCTTTTTGCCTAGACGCCATAGTAGCTATTCCTGATTTGTCAAGGCTAGGGTCTGGTTTTGTGGTGAGGTAGGACTCTCCTCCATGGGGGAACTGTTGATGCTTTTATCTTTGGCCATGGTATCAAAAATATATGAATTCTAGTACAATTTGCTGTTTTGTTTTGCAAGGTAGAAGCTTGCAACAACAACCAGAGGATGAAACCAAAGGCAATTCAATGGACGCGAAAGCTAGGCCAGGAAGAGTGGCTTCGATACCATGATAGAATTTGAAGTAAAGAGAAGAATGGAGGAAACAATGTATATTTTGTATATATGATCAATATGTCTATTTACAATTTACAATCACCTATTTATAATACAATGAATGATTTAACTAAGGAAGTACTAAAAGAGATACAAGGAATCAAACTCCAATCTTGGATTGATATAATTAATCAATCATAATACTAGATAATCTTGGATTGACTGATCGCAATCCTCGCAATTACACCACTCACACAAACATAAAATGACACCTTCACGCAGGTTGCATGTTCTCCATCTAATCTACACTCTTTTTGACTATTAGCCAAGTCACTTGATCAAGGATTGTTTCTTGGATTTTTCTCAACACTGAGATGGGCTCCTTTTTGCGTCTATTTCCAACTGCTTCAAAATATTTGTAAAGATTGTTCTAGATAACTCTAGTAAAATGGATCATATTTTAACAATGAACGCTAGAATTGTAAGGCAAGGGGCAACGACAATGGCACAGCCTAGACAGGCAAGAATTTTGGTCTTGTGCCGAAGAGAAAGAAAGAAGGAAGAGGACGATTGATGGTGGAAATTCCGAGGACTGAGGAAGAGTTCGAGCACTGCGCATGGTCACGAATCATTGAGCTTACCGAATTGCCTGTGTCGAGTACCGTCGGGTCAACTCAGGCGCCAACGTTAGGAATGATGGGGTCCTGACTCCGAATTCGAGGATGATGATTTGGACAAGTCCGGACTAGACCGAACCCTCGAATTCGACTCAACTTGCTGCTCCGGCCCGTCCATCGCAAGAGAAAAGAATGGAATTCTCCAAGCTAGATGGACCTCTTGCAAGCTTAATCAGGTCGGGTTAGGCCCAACATAAAAGGTCTTGCCTGAAGCCTTTCAAATTGGTCTTTTTGGCCCATTTCATCTGGGCAAGCTCAAGCATGTCCAGGGCCATTAAATCCATGGTCACGTCTTAATCCAAACGACTGAAGACAGAGATTATTCCTGCAATGATGAAAAAGGCCGAATTACTCTCACTCTTCCTGAAAATGCAAATGATTAGGCAGTTGCACACAATCATATATTTCCTTCCTTCCCCTTGTTTGTTTGCCCTTTTTCAGGTCTGTATAACTGGATTCCTCTGCCATTTCCTTTCTTTTCCTTGATTAATTTTCCCAGTAACATGTGAAGAATAACAAGATCTTAGTGTGTGCTCTTGGGCGTGGAAGAATATTCTAAAATTGAGAAGGGATTTTAAGTTATCATTCTATTGGAAAATGGGAGATGGTCGGTCGGTCTCACTTTGGCATGACAATTGGCACCAGGAAGGCCCGCCGAGCCTTTTCCTTCAAGAATCTATTATTGCTAATTCGGACCTTTCTCAACAAGCGACGATTGCTAAATTTCTTTCACCGGCGGGTCAACATTTCAAGTCTCTTCTAGAGTGTTGGGACCTTTCCCTTCCGATCCTTGCTCGGGCCCCTGACAGGTTCTCTTGGAGGGAATCGTCTTCCGGGATCTTATCGGTGGCTTCAGCTTGGGAGGTTCTAAGAATCAAGAAGGACAGTGTTACCTGGGCCCACTTTATCTGGAACATGTCCATGGCACCTAGATTTCAATTTAACATTTGGTTAATCACCAAGAATTGTCTACCTACTCAGGTTCTTCTCTTATCTTATGGCAGAATTAGCTATGAATTATGTGCATTTTGTAATGCCACTCCAGACTCGATTGGTCATCTCTTTTTCAAATGCCATGTCCCTACAACTCTTGCTTTTTTCTAGGCTGCGTGGTGTAATCTTCCTTGGCATAATAGGCCTTGGGCGGAGACCATTTGTTGGGCCCTGAGATTCCTCTCTGCTAAGGATTTTTTCCACTCCATTGCCCGATTTTCTTTTGAAGTCTTGTGCCACTTAATCTGGAAGAAAAGGAACAACATCATCTTTTATGGCGAAGCGCTGGAGGTTTCTGCTTTGAAGGAGCACCTTATCAAAGTCGTTAAGGATATAGTTCTTACCTTCAGCAAGGTGCCGGACAACCATAGAAACGGGCGGCTTCAGTGTGGGGGGGGGGGTTTTGACCCTTCTGTTTTTTACGAAACCAACACTCATTACCTAGTTAGGTGGTTTGTTGTGTTGTTTCTCTGCCTTGTGACGTTTTGCCTAGGCTTGTTTTGCTGTTTGTTCAGCTGTTTTTTTTGTTCTTGTGTTCTTTTTCTTTTGTTTCAGCTCCCTTCCACTCATCCCACATGTTTGCATTATGAGTGAAAGTTCTTGGCGCCGAATTCTGTGTATTTTGGCATTCCCTATTTATATAATTACCTTACCAAAAAAAAAAAAAAAAAAAAGAAGATCCTAGCGCATGTGTTTTTTTATTTTATTTTATTTTGGGGGGAGGGTGGGGGGGGGGGGTTCCAGACAGAGAACTGGTTATTCTTGTTAATAAACAAAGAAAGGGACTCACCCCACCATTTATATTGCTGGAAAAGAAAATGTTCAGAAAAAAAGCTGTTTCTCACATGCCACCATCTGCTCTGGGGTTGGACAGCCAGGGCTATGTCCTCCATACTTAGCAAAATGGAAGCTTTTCAAGAGCTAATTTTATGCAGCAATTAGGAAGGTATTGAAGAGAGTGAGGATCAAGAGTAAACCTATTACTGGAGAGAAACCCTGAGAGCTTCGGCTTGGGCCAGAGCTTTCAGCTTCAAGGCGGCTCAGAGAGAGGAGGGGCGAGAGGTGACGTGAAGAGAGGGGAGAGCGAGTGAATATTGAAGGCTTTGTGAGTTTACCACCAATTTCAACCCTGAAATGGGAACTAGACCGCCAATGACTGGTTCCAATTTTATAGAATTAGGAACGGGACTAGCGTTTTTGGGAATCGCTCAGAACCGACCAGTCAGATGCGGTTTGGGCTAATCCTTTTCTTTTCATGCACACTTGCTTTGCTGAAGGAGGTGGGCCCGTGATGACACGGAGCAGAACCCCCACCCCATCAAAAGTCCCAAACCTCAACTCCAGCAAACGCCTCAATTTCTTCTGTCCATTTCCTCAATCCCATCATCAAGTCTTTCGACACCATCTCTTGCACTGTACCCCTCCACATTTCTCGATTCCAACAAACACAACTTTTGTCCTCACTCTCTTGAAACAGACTAATGAGACGTCGCAAAATGACACTTCCCTCACAGGCTCGCTTACCCGTTTGCATATGTGGGTCCTCTCTCTTTCACCTTCTTTTCTTTCTCTCTCGCGTTCTTGATCTTCTTGATGCCTCCCACGTTCTTGCATCTCCGGTGGGTGAACAGCCAAGACCCGTGGTGGTGCGCCTCTCCTGTAGCATTCGCAGCTGCTGCTGTTGGAAAATATGATTTCGAATTGGGTAGAACAGTGAAGACGGATTTTAAAATATTCAAATCGGACTTCGAGGCGTGATATTACTTTCTATAAAGATTTATTTACCCCACAACATTGCTAATGGTCACCGGTAAAAATCCTCCAAGATACAACAAAGTCTCAAATGAAAATATTAGATAGCAATTTTAGTATTTCTCCATAATCTTTCATGGGAAACAATTGAGAACAATAGCCGTATAATCTTTTGAAAGAAGACAAAAAATGGAAAAAGATAATTGTTTGATCTCAAAACAACATTACTTATCTTTTTCTTTTCGAATAAAGGCAACTCTTCAAAAGATTGCAAAAAGAACAAAGGCAACATTTCATAAATAAGTACGTCTCAAAGATTACGTTGAAAAGATATAAAAAAATTCGAAATTAAATAAATAAAAATAAAAAATAACTATAAATTTTTATGAATGGTCGTACTGTTTCAACAAGACTTTATAGTTAATTTTTATAGAATTAAATCCCAATTTTCAATAAATAAAATTAATGGTCGTCGGTTAATGCCAAATCTCGTCCACTTGCACACTCACATCTTTTCGATGTGGGACAAGGCACTTCTTCATTTGTTTTATAAACAAACTACAAACAATCACCCACTTTTGTTTATAAAACAAAAACAAAAAATAAAAAGTTAGAAATATACAACTAAAATTTCCGTGAGATTAATATACATACATAAAGGTCTCTTTCGAGTTAAACCTTTACTTAGTGTAAGTATCTCAAAACTCTATCAAAGTGACAAATAGCTCAACTTTAAACTTGTACTTTTATATGATAGAACCAGACATACCGCACATACATTAACCTCTTGTTTCAGCGAAGAATTCTATATTACTCCGCACTATTATGGCCTTGTGCTTGATCCTATTTCATGAACTCTTTAGAAAGTAACCCTAACTTTCGTAAGAAGCGGCACCACTTCTAAGCTCATATAGATGAAGTATCTACTATGTGTTTCTATTACTATTAATACATTATAAGTTTGTATTATACTTCATTAAGAATTCAATCCAACCTATAAAACGTAATAGACGATACTGACTTCTCATATAAGGGCTACATCAGTATCAAACAATCACATTCAGTAACTTGTTTTTACCCATTAAACCTTGTAACTAGTGATGTTCTAGAAAAAGGTCGGGTTACCATTATTGGTGATTTCAATTAATGGGTTTCGGCCCCATTTCTTATGAGGTCATTATTACCATGTGTCTTGGTAAAGCCTTCGTCAAAGGATCGGCAAGAATATTACTTGACCTCATATAGACAATTGTTATGGTATCGTCTTTAATCAATTGTTTCACACATTCATGTCTTAGACTAATATGTCTAGACTTATCATTATATGGGCTACTATAGGCTCTTCCCAAATAACCTGACTATCACAATAGATAGAAATAGGAGGCATAGGACTAAGTCATAATTTGATATCCAACAACAGAATCCTAATCCATTTGGCCTCATTCCTAGTTGTTGCTACAGTAATGAATTTAGATTTTATCATCAAGTAAGTATGTACATTTGTTTCTTGCTCGCCCAAGAAACAACACATTCACGTAATGTGAAAATCCATCTAGAAGTTTCATCTCCCACACTTGTAATCCGATTAACATCGGTGTATAATTTCAATACAACTGAATAATTATTATAGAAAAATCCCAAATTTATAGTTTTCTCAATGTTCTATACTCGGATTACTAATATACTTACTCAACTTGCACAATATCAAGTCTAATATAAGGCATCGTATACATTAAAGACCTTATAGCACTAGCATATTTGAATTGTGCTATTGCTCTACCAGTATTATAATTTAATTTAATACTGGAATCAAATGGAGTATTCAATTCTTTGAAACCAAGATGTTAAAATTTTTATTTAACATCTTTTCCACATTATCACTTTGGCTCAAAGAAATAACCCATACTATGTTTTTAACTTTAAAGCCTAAGATAGTATCTACTTCACTCAAATCTCTCATTTTAATAACGAAAGTTAGATATTTCTTAGTCTCAATGATTCCAATTATATTAGTTCCAAATATAAGCATATCATCAACCATGGCTCTAAAGAAATCACAAAGAGATGCATATTTGGCTTATTTCTTTGAAGCCAAGATGTTTAAATATATTCAACATCTTTTCCATGTCATCACTTTATCTCAAAGAATAACCCTCATTACGTTTTTAACTTTTAAATACCCAAGCTTGTCTACTTGGCCAAACAACCCAAGTGTAGGATTGACCTGCCCATTCATTGTAAGTCCACACCACTTTATCTCATTTCTATGAAAACTCCTCAGTCTCAAGCCACGCATCCACATTTTGCATTCATGTAGATCAATTCTGGGCCAAAGATGGGATTATCCAAAAACTTGTCTCTATTTATTAAGTTATTGGCCCAATAGCCTAACTCCAGTGCTCCTAATTGTGCGCAAGCATTGAGTAACCCACCCATGACATAACTATCAAGGCATTTAGTTCACATAAGTCACTAAGCACCAAATCCATAAATCCGTATTCCTTTTAAGACTATGAAATGGTTTCGGCTGTAATGAACTCAAATTGAAAAATGCCTAAATAAATTGCAACAGACAATTTGCTTCATATCAATAAAAATGCACCCTGCTTATATGCACCTCTAGGAAGGTAACTTTGTACTAAACCATAGGTGACCCAAAGTTATGCAGCATACCAAAAGGAGCAACATTGTCTCCATTGCACATGTAGACAACCTCCAATCATAATCAATCGACAATCACTTTGAAAGAGACACATTAAGAACATATTTCAGGTCACATCACGTATACACATAGCTTCTCGTAGTTCATTGAGATTGAACTCACCTTCCTTGGTTTGCCGCCTACAACGATCAACAGCCCAAGCATAGACATGTGGCATGCGTATCATTTTCTTTGTTATGGAAGTCTTAAATGGGGCATATATCGCATCTCTTCAATTCTATCATTATCCCACATATGAAATTGAACACCCATGCCAAAAGATGACTAAAGACTAAAAGCAAGTATGAAACCATCAATGACAAATAGTGTAATAGTTTACGTCCTAAACATGGAGATAAAAACATCGCATACCTTAGCGTATGAGCCGATAAGCAATTTAGCACATTTCAGTTGCCCACATGCCATATCTTATTGCTTGATTACTCCATTGGGCGAGAAGTCCTTTCGAATCATTGCCCCCAAAAAACCATCAAGAACAACCATACGCTTCTTCACGTGACAGTTTCTTCCAATTCGGGCATTGTAAATGACCCATTCCTTGATGAATCAGTGTTTGCCCATCAAAAGGATGAGATATCTTGTAAAAGGAGAGACTGGTACAGAGCGTCTCTCTCATTCGCTTGACAAGGATCATATTTGCAAGGCTCGTGGACAAATTCGAGATGAGCCTCAGTGATCTCATGGATGTTCGTGAGGACCATGAATAAGATTTCCTCTGCAGCAAAATTGCTTCCCTTCACCCTTGTGATTGACAGCCCTTGTAAATGATGACAATCATGGGCTTGAGTCCGGGACAGCAATGACCTTGGACGGCAAATGCCTCATATTACTCTGGACCGAACGATCACTGAATCTCCTCTCGAGCAACCGATTCGCATCGAAGACGGTGTTGGTGGGATTCATGGTGACCTGGTTCTTGGCGGCGTCGCGGATCAATTTCTCTCATTTTTCGGCCATTGATTCCTCTGTATGTGCATCCACACCCCCTCAGACATCCCTCTCCGACGATCACCATGGAAAGACATGGGAATACTCCAAGATACAGAGAAACAAAGAATGACAAAAAAAATATGGTCAGATTTTCGATTCTTAACAAAAATGAAACGTAAGCGAAATAGAGTCTACGCGATAATGAGATTATTAAATCACATCATATTCTCAGATTTACATAAAATCGCAAATTACTTCGCAGGGATGTCTAAATCTGAGAAACTCAGGTACCGTCAATAGTCCAGTTAGCGCAAGGAAACTCTGGGAAACGTTGCCTGTGAAGGTGAGCAACGGGCCTTGGGCTTCGGATTCAAACAACTCGCGCGTAGTGCTAACCACAATTGTCCTATCTGTGGGTGCAATGACCCCCACTATTCCTGAGTTTAATCGGTGCCCCCAGTGCGACACCAATTTGCGAACATAGGAACATTCCGGTCATATCTACTTGTGCCATCCACAGAAAAGTGAAGCAATACTTTAGAAAAGAGTATCACTTGTTAATAGATTGGCAATTGTTGACGATCCAAGTTACAACTAACGAAAAAGTTTTGATGGAGATGCAGTCGCCTCAGGCTCTCAACCAAGCAGAGCACGCTTTGTGCTGTTTCAAAAATACAGCCGATTGCGATGAGTGATGATCATCAGCATCCGTGGAAGCCATCGAAGAACAGACCTAATTCTGCTCTCTTTTTCTCGTGGCCAACCTCTCACGATTTCTCTTCTGTCTCCTTTCCTCTCTTCCTCAGGCAGATCGCCCTTCCACCTCTCCTCGCACAAGCCCACAATCTCTGCAGACTAGACCGAGGCCGACTCGAAGAGAACCGGATAATCGTGCAATGCTCACTCCACTGGCAATAAATCATTCGTCTAGCATGCCCCGCAAAAGAGAGATACATAGCCAGGCCACATATATCACAACCCGAAGCTGAAGGAACTTCTGCTGATTGACTTTAAGTTCATTGTTGCACAATAAATCCTTAAAATTGTTGGAAAATATGGCTTTGAATTGGGTAGAACAATGAAGACGGATCCTTAGAATATTCAAATCGGACTTTAAGGTGTGATATTGCTTCACAACGTTGCTAATGGTTACCATAAAAAATCTTTCGGGATACAACAAAGCCTCAAATGAGAATACTAGATAGCAATTCTAGTATTTCTCCAGAGTCTCTCATGAAAAACAATTGAAAATGATGGCTGTATAATTTTTTGAAAGAAGACGAAAAATGGAAGAAGATAATTGTTTGATCTCAAAACAACATTACTTATATTTTTCTTTCGAATAGAGGCAACTTTTCAAAAGGTTGCACTCAAAGATTACGTTGAAAATATATAAAAAATTCGAAATTAAATAAATAATAAATAATAAATAACTGTAACTTTTCGTGAACAATTGTACGGTTTCAATAAGATTTTATAGTTAATTTTTATAGAATTAAATCCCAATTTTCAATAAATAAAATTAATGGTCGTCGGTTAGTGCCAAATTTCATCCATGTGCGCACTTACATCTTTTTGATGTGGGACAAGGCACATCTTCATTTATTTTATAAACAAACTACCAACAGGTGCCAGTGTGTTGGAGCCAAGAGGATAAAGAAGTTCTGAAGGCTTTGGTAATGAGAGAAGACAAAAACACAAAGGGGATATGACAGTATTCAAAATGGCTTGCGTAGGCTTCATACGGTGTACACACCGCACTCTTACAAACTTAACAATACAAGCTTTGCTAAGCTCAAGTCTCTTTCTCTCTACGTCTCTACCAAGCCAGCATATATAGAGAGGACGACTCCAGCTGGGGCAAGCTTGCTCAACACAAATCTCTAAGCTACTCTGTACCCAGCCCACACCTGATCGACTCTTCTTTGGCTGTTTGCAGAGCGCATTTAATGGAGTGGGTTGGGGTTGAAGAGGAGGAGCCACAGCAGCTTGAAAAGTCAAACATTGAGGGGGCGACGTGTGTGCTTCAACAAAAACCAAAGAGTCAAGGAAATAAACCGGCAATTTTTTTCTTCTCTGACCAATCCCTTTGCACTCAACCGCCCTATGCCACAGCCCTCAGTCCAATAAATGTAAGAGTTTTCCTAATGTGGACTAAATTAATTGATATTGTAATTTACTATTTTTACAGTTATCGTAAAACAGGGTTGGTCTAAAGAGAGATAGAAGGTTTCTTAATTAGTCTAATATGGGCTGGCTAGTGTGGGCCGAGTTGAGCCTGGCCCGTAATGAGGGGGACTGGCTGGAAACTCTATAAATAGTGCTCAAGTCTCTACTCTAACCCTAATTCTCACATGTATCCTCACCTAAGGGGCGTTTACCTAACGCTAAACGTGAGGGGGGCTGCCTCATTGAGTTAGTGATACGGAGGGCAATAAAGGAGAAAGACTTGATGCGTGGATCCCCTTGATATATGTGGGTAATCCTTTTTATGCTTCCGCTTTATGTTCGATGGATCCCAAAACAGGTGCGTTAATCTTTTTACTCAATTATGCATATTCTTGTTTTGGTTATGGAGATCTTGGGATTGCGCAATTTGCGTCTTACATGTGGTATCAGAGCAACCATAATCTTAGAACTCGAACACAATTGGTTTTGCCCTAATTTGTATGGATTTACCATAATTTGTACGGATCTACTCTAATTTATATGGATTAGCCCTAATTGGTATTGATCTTGTCCTAATTTGTGATTTTCGAGATTTTTTGTTCAATAAAAATAAAATTAAATCACAAATTCGGACTGGGCTCGACGAGACGAGCCAGACGGTCGGTGGCGCGTTGCCGGGGGAGGCCGCACGCGCCCCCACGCGCTTCCACGTGCCGCCTGGGCGTCGAACACGCGCCGCGCACTCAGGCGACGCGTGAGGGCGCGTGGAGTGTCGGATCGGCGCGTGGCTGGCGGCGTTGGACTCTTATGGTGATTTCCTATCTTGTGGTATATTTATTTTATATCTTTGATAGTTTTATGGATGTGAAAATACATATGGAACCCTAAATACGTGTATTTTTAGTGTACTTTTGCGTATTTTTCTTATATTTTCTGTGATTTTGGAAATATAAGTGTTGGGTTATAGATATGTTATCACATAAATATTATAAAGGTGTGATTCATAAATAAAAATCAAACTTTATTGTGAACTGAAGCTGGCTTAATGAGATACAATTCATATGAGATTGTATTTGAGCTATGTATTGAGCTGATGAGAAACAATAAAGATTATGAAACTTTTGTTACTCAAGTATACTCCTTTACACACTGGTAATTTTTGAATGATAGACGACTTAAGGACTCGTGACCAATCTAATGTACTGATTAACACATCTGTTGAATGTGGGCAATACATGTCGATTAAGTTACTGTATATTGTACATGAACTCATCTGGTCATTTGTTAATGTCTATCAAGTTGAATATTTTTATGGTAAAGGAGTATGGCAATATTTATGCAGAACAATAGTATCTACTGTTATAGTTTAGATATTTAGTTCTGTGGTTTGACTCAATTTATAGGCCACTGGTTGAAGTAATGATATTTGTTACCTAAAATTGATTAATAAATCAATTGTTGGCCTTGGAGTCATGTTTTGCCTTAATTGAGTGATAATGGATCAGCTATCAAGCTTGTCGATTTGGTGCACCCTATATTACTATTGATGTTAATTTGTGAGAAATGTTTTAGATCAGCATTTTTTTTTATGTTATTCTGGTAATATGTAATTGGGGTGCATAAGAGATATTTTATTCTCTGTTATGAGAAGTTTCTTGTGTTACTGTGATCAATGATCTCATTGGAATCTGTCTTTCAGGTTCGCTGTATATATTAATATATATGATTAATTTTTTATTAATTGATAAAGCAATGTAATTAGCATGATATGTGATTTTGGTGATATGCTGCCCTTATCACTAAAGTTAAAATCACATGTATATGGTGTATGTGAGCAGTAAAATTTATATCCCCGGTATGAGAGAATATCAATAATTCAATTGAGTAGTGACCGCCAAAGTGGCACGTTTGATTGGGTTTGAAAAATTTCGGTCTCATATGATGATTGGGATGTCTCCTGGTCTAATGCATAGTTATACTCCCAAAGGAGGTGATTGTGTATTAGTTCATGGAGGGATACATGATAGTGTGGTGGAGGATTGACTGATTCTAGTGATTCATATGCCCAAAGGTGATGAATTCACGAAGAATTGGAACATATTCTCATAACCCTTATCATGTGGGAAGTGTACAATTGCATGTCATGTATTCTGCCCAAAGGTGATTATGTGATTTTGCATGTAACTCTCTGGATGTGTACTTGTACGTCAAGTTACACAATGCTCACATGATGCTAATTATATACTGCTTGTTTTTCAGTCACATTTTCTATAAATGGTAATTCCGTCATCATTGAGGTTTTTTTTACTACTTCAAATTTTAAGTTGTGGACATATAATTTATTGCTTGAGAAAAGAGCAATTAAATTTGTTTATTGTCCATGAAGCGTTCCATTCTGGAACACTTGAAAAGAGGTTTGCCTGCGGACTGCACTGCTATAAGATGAAGGAAGCCTTCGTTGCTTGAAATTATGTCTTGTCTAATATTGAAATTAGGACACATCTACAAAAAATGTGTTTAAATCCTAATGACATATACATCTCATATATGATTAAAAAGGTTGTTAGGTTTAATAATGGCAATGAGTATTTTGGCAAGTATGATAATGCGAAATATCTTAAAAGGTCATTTGTCAAATTTTGACAAAAAGATTTGGGCGAAAGGCATAAATGCACCATATTGAACATGGTGATGAGTATGATTAGTAAGACTAATTTATCTGGTCTTTTGTTGGCTGATATTATGAAAGCAATTTTTTCATATACAAAAGGGGTATTGATTTTATGACCCTAAAGAAGGTATAAGAATTATGGAATTACATACTCTAAAGTTTCTAAATATTGACGTTATTGTAGAGGATAGCTGCTCTCAGATTATTAAAGATAATAGTATGATGGAGGTTACTATGTTTTTGTCTTTATCTATACAGATAATTATGAAATATCTTGTACCATAGACTAAACTTGTTGAGGTTCAAGGTACTATTCTTGATATAGTTTATAATGAAATTTCTTAAACCTCTCAAGTGCAGAATGAAGTGGTTGTAGATTTATTAAGGAGATTTGTTAAGGGAAGACGATCAGTTATACCATCATACTATATAGTCTATTTGTGAGAGCATGATTACAATATCCACTATATGGTTGACGTAATGACATATTTATAAATGTCGTTTCTTATTCTCAATTAAGTATGTGATTAAATGCCATAAAAGGCAATATACAATGTATGAAATATGTTTGGAAACTTACTGACTTGTCTAAAGATCACAAGTTTATTAGTTGCAAATTGGCGTACAAAACTAAAAGAATTTCAAACAAAGACAACGTGACATTAATAATTTATTTTGATATAAAGTTACGCCAAATAGATACAAAATCTATATTGTGCAAACCGGATGATTTTGCAGCAGATTCAAGTAAACTTGTGTGTAGACTGAAAAGTTCTAATTTATGGTCTTAAGCAAATTTCCAGACAATATTATTAAAGTTTCATAGTGTTATTATTTTGTTTCATTGAGAACAAAGTAATTCAATATACTGCAAGGTCAGTGGGAGGAAATTTATTTTTTCTCATGTTTTGCTTACAAATTGTGACCTTGAGACATCTTATATCCTTTGTACTGAGGTCTGTAAGGATTGTTTTTGCCATATTATATTAGATTTTCTCGGAGGACATTTGCTGATTGTATATTGGAAATATTCAATATACATCATTGCAAGCCAGGAATTGCTCCTGTTGTTAAGGGTGATGGACTAAATCTATCACATTGTCCTTATTTAGATATTGAGAAAATCTAATTAAATGGTGTACCTTGTGTCACTGCACTTAAAAGTATAATGTATGCTCGAATTTGCACTAGACTAAATGTTGTCTTTGTGACGGGACTTCTAGGCAGATATCGGTCAAATCCAGGATATGATCATTGGGTTGCTGTTAAGAAGGTTTTAAGGTACTTAAAGAAGACAAGAGATTATATGCTAATTTATAGCCATGTTCAATTCTTGCAGTTAGTAGGGTATTTAGATGTAAACTTTGCTGGCTATTCTGATGACATGCAATCAATAACAGAATACATATTTATGTAGCAAAGAAGTGCGTAAATAAAGTCTTATGTCATCTTCTCGCTATGTAAGCGTGTTAGTAACATTTTTTTTAGGCTGTTACTTGGGCTTTTAGGCTCCAAAACCTCATGACGGAATTGATCGTTTTAACTTGATGGATAGACCCATACGGTTGTATTGAGATAACAAATTTGTAGTATTATTTATTTACTACAGAGGTCTCAAGGGGTCTAAATATATGGTGGTAAGATATTTTTTGACCATAAAGAAACGGTACAGAAAGGTGACTTATAATATAACATATTTTCACAGATGATGTGGTTGCAGATTCACTAACTAAAAGCCTATGCCCATGTGTATTTTAGTAACATATCGTTAACATGGGCTTAGGAGTATCTTCGGATACTGTTGTTTAGTGGGAGCTATTTTGGCTTTACTCTGATAAAGTTCACATCTGTGGTTCGTTACACTTAGTAACGGTTTGATATGTATCAACTTTTGCATTCAATAAAATATTTTTGAATGTATTGTTATTATGTTGAATACATATTGATAAAGTCTCAAGGGATTGTATAAACCTTGAGTGAAGGCTAGGGGCATCCGAGCATCCGGTTATTAGCCTTGTGCATATGTCTTGTAATACATAAAGAAAGGTTAACCATAAGGAGAAGACATATGTGGGTTCATTGGAACCATAAAGCATTCTCTAGTGGCACAAGTTTTTGTGACGCCTAAAGTTAAGAGAATGGTGACTGACAAATGGGATCTCTCTATGAGAGATGTTATCCATTTGACACACTACCATATTGAATCCATATAAATAAAGTTGAGAACATTCGTGACCATGGAAGGCTCTGTGTGTATACATGCAGTTACTGCCATGATTCAGTGTTTAAGACTTTATGGGATAGGATTGACTATTAAGAATTATCTCTGGACCAAATGTGCACACATACGGTACGATTTCAATTAATATAGTCCAAGTGGGAAAATGTAAGAGTTTTCCTAATGTGGACTAAATTAATTGATATTATAATTTACTATTTTTACGGTTATCGTAAAACAGGATTGGTCTAAAGAGAGATAGAAGGTTTTTTAATTAGTCTAATATGGGCTGGCTAGTGTGGGCCGAGTTGAGCCTGGCCCGTAATGAGGGGGACTGGCTGGAAATTCTATAAATAGTGCTCAAGTCTCTCCTCTAACCCTAATTCTCACATGTATCCTCACCTAAGGGGCGTTTACCTAACACTAAACGTGAGGGGGGCCGCCTCATTGAGCTAGTGATACGGAGGACAATAGAGGAGAAAGACTTGATGCGTGGATCCCCTTGATATATGTGGGTAATCCTTTTTATGCTTCCGCTTTATGTTCGATGGATCCCAAAACAGGTGCGTTAATCTTTCTACTCAATTATGCATGTTCTTGTTCTGGTTATGGAGATCTTGGGGTTGCGCAATTTGCGTCTTACAATAAATACTTTTCCTCTTTAATCAAAATCAATTTTATTATTTCTAAAACAGTGGCCACCATGAGCTCCTCCGTTAGCTCTTCCGCATTGCCCCAACCACCTCGTTGAGCTCACCTCCCTCCGCCGAATCCGCCGCACTGAGGCTCTCTGGGAGGAGGCGATCAACATTGAGCGCTTCCACAGCATTGCCGAGCACCCCTCCCAGGTGGCCTGGTAGCTCCTGCTGGAGTGCGATTCGAAAGAACAAAGATTCCCCCGTCAAGGTTCGATATGGTATTGGGGGGGTTGGCTCATCTACACAGCTGCGTCAGCGGGGGACTCGGATTTCGTCCAAGAACTGCTGGAGAGAGACCAGTCTCTTGTTGTGGGAGGGGGCGAATACGGAGTGACCGACATTTATTACGCTGCTTCCAGGAGCGGGAGCCATGAAGTCTTCAAGATGGTTCTTGATTTCGCGGTATCTCCGATGCAGGGCAGGGAGAGGTTGCTTCCTCGTACAAATGCGAGGTGATGAACAGAGCAGTGCATGCTGCTGCTAGAGGAGGCAATCTGGAGATCCTGTAGGAGCTCGCTGCGAATGATGACCGCTCTGATCTTCGGGGTTGTAGAGATGTCATGGCTTTACCGTCTTGCACTCAGCTGCCGGCAAAGGACATGTCAAGGTGAGTTGCCGGATCGTGAAATCTCGTGGGCGTTGTGGCAAGTTTTGTCTCTCGATTGAGTATCTTGCTAGAGCTAGGCTTAGGAAGGATGGTTTTCTTCTCGAATGGAGAATTTTGCTTAATGGCAAGTTTGGGGATGATCACGTTTCGACTGCCATAAAGTGTCGCCGTTGGAGTGAACGTAACTCTGCATTGTGACCGAATACGAGCTTCATGGTGTCTCAATTCAATTGGAACATAGCTCAATTCGACAATAAGGTCTCCGCCAATCTGATTAATTCATCAAGTCTGTTAAACACGCTGAAACCTTTCTGAGGAAGGAGACTGATTCTCGCACCTGCTAGTCGTTTTGCATTCATTCGACTGCAAATCACATAAGCTGAAGTTACAGATGATGTTACTGCAGACCTAGTTGTAATCTCCCATGCCTAGAGCAACTCAGCAAGAAGATTAAATGATCTCAGTCTCGCTCCCGTGTTGAACACAACGCAGGTGGATGATTATCTTATTCAAGCCTTCGACATGATTGACTTGACCGACCATGCAGCTTGGCGTTGCACATAACTGCTTACGAGGGTCAGTTACCCACCGTTCAGGCACTAATTTCTGCTTCTCCATCTTCTGTCTCGTCGACGAACACAAATGGAGTGACTCTCCTCCACCTGGATATTTCCGGTCTCCAAGCTCCGGATTTCTGGAGATTGGATGTCCAGATCGAAACGATGAAGAAATTCTTAAGCAGGGAAGTCTTCGATGTAGAAGACATAATCAATGCAAAGAATATGCCGGACGGCTCTTCATTTGGCGATAATTGGCAATGTGCATCCTAAACTAGTGGAGATCTTGTTGGTGGCACGAGGAATCCACGTCAACGTTCCTGATGAAGATGGGATGTCCCACTCGATTGGCTCAAACGGCGACCGTGCTCCGCATCATCCGACATATTAATAAGGAAGTTAGTTTTGGCCGGAGGCTGAATGCTTGGGATCCACGAATTTTCTACTAGAGAAGCCTTGCCTTTGGAGATAAAGACGCATGGTAACGGAAGTACTAGCCCCAGCACATCTTTTCGAATAGCCGATAATGAAATTTTTTTGCACACTGGAGTTCGCGACACATTGGATGCGGATGGCTATCGGAGTAGTGCGGGAATCAACTCTGGCTCGTTCGACTCAACCAATGAAAACAGTAGTTCGTGCATCAGTGGGAGACATGATTCTACGAATAACATTTCGAGGCGACCTAAGAAGTTCATGTGGCCAACAATTCGGGCAAACAAGCATGACCCAAGAATCTGCATCAAGTAGATGCCCAAATGTAGGGGCTGGAAATTCATACTGGAATGGATAATATCAAGAACTCCAGGAGAGAGTTTTAACTTCTTCCAACTGTTCAATCAAGTTATAAGAACCTTGGTACAGTAAGAGATTTTTGCTGTCATTCTTGACTTGATCCATCGTAATGCTAGCCATTGGCCATTTCCCACCAAAAAACTTCTAATTTTCAAGATCTGTGCATATGATCATAGAAGGTTTGAGCTTAGACAATTGCATGTTTGTGGGTAGGGGTAATCGGGTCTAGAGTGAATAGGGTCTAGACCTAGACCCTATACCCGATCATGTTATAACCGGTTCCCAATTTTTTCTGGACCTTGTACCAACCCTATTTGTATTGAACTCTGTACCCGACCCACCTTGTTTTCCGGTCCGGTTCTAAGGTCAATTCGTTTCCATTGGAACTTGTTTTGCAATCTCCCGATTTCCTATACGACTTTGAATTTTATATTAATACGCGAGAAAATAACGTAATCCTCATAATTTGTATCGAAACATTAAGCACTTGTAATAAATAAATATATGAATTTTTTGACTAAATAAAAAATTAAGGATTCACCAATCTAATTATAATAAATAAAATCATAAAGCAAAGAATTAGCAATAAACATGGGTCTAATATTAGTCTTATTCCCACAATTACTACATGAAACTACTCATTTATGCAAGCATAAATCCTACTACAATAGAGAAATTAGGCGAGCCAATTCACGTGGTATACAAGAATTTTGTCCATCCGTTCGTTCGGACGGTGCTAGAGGGAGCCAATGAGGGAGGGAAGCAAGTAAGAAAGAGGAACGACGAAGGAGGAGTGCCATGCGTATTTGAGAGAGTTAAAAGGAAAAACGTTGTGTGATTGCGAAAGTAAGAATAAAAATAAGAGGAAAAAATAGGATTTTAGATCTATACTGACAAAACCGGTTCCCAAATCTTGGGTAGGTAATCAATCGAACCCGGTTCTTGGACCGATTTAAACCGGTTCCAAATTTTGGGAATCGGTTACTAGACTGGTTTCAATGGGAACCAGCTTCCTGACCTTGTTTTCCGAGTAGGCCGGTCCGATTCCCGGGTATACCTGATCTGGTGGCACACCCCTATTTGTGGGTGTCGTTGGGTCAATCAAGGGCTCCAATGAGTCGAAATATTATGACCCAGAGGGTTATAACTTTTAAGTAGAGGGTGATCACTGGACAGATCCGGACCGAACCTTGGATTCCACTCAACTCATTGCTTTGGAATTGTCCATCGACAAAGAAATGAACGCAGTATCTGGCCGAGTTAGATGGGCCTCTCACATGCCCAATCGGGCCGGGCCGGGCCGGGCCAGGCCCTTCAGAAGGGGTCTCTCCTCAAGCCTATTCAAATTGGTCCTTTGGTCCATTTAATGGGGGCAGATTCAACCGGGCCTAGTGCGGTTAGATTCTCAGTTACGTCTAATCCTAACAACTAAAGATAGCGAACGCATCCACATAGCTGTTTATTATAAACGAGAGACGTTTTGACCAGAGCACTTAATTTGTTATATCCAAACAACACACTTACCCACCAGATTCGCGCGTGAACAGAAACCGATGGAAGCCTTAAAATGCTTACGTGAGTGCTTGTGTCACTATGACGTGAATTTATACCAGTCAATACCGAATTTATTTAAATCTTTTCGATTCAAATTCCCTTTTTTTTTCCCGGAAAATCAATTAAATTCGTTGTCGTTAACGTCACGAGGACGAAGCCACCAGGAAATGTCCGTGCCTCGCAGTCCAATTTTTCCAAGCATCCTACCCAATTTGCCAAACGCGTTGATAACCACAGATCTAGGATTTAGCGGTCTACCCAATTTTCCTCGTTCTAGACGGATTGACCCTCCAACGTTTCGATTTTCTAACGATGCATAATCAACTAGGTAAATGTGAAAATCGACTTCACCAAATAACTGAAGTTTCCAAGCAATTTCTTGGTGCAAAGAAAATTAAAAAAAAAGAAATTTCCTGTGTGAATGGACAGGACGAGAGAATTTGCGGCTACTAAACGAAACGGAAATTACACGATTTGTTATTATTTGTGTGGCTCAATAATCTTTAAAAATCACAAGCCAATCATTCGATTCGACAGCAAGAACACGAAAAAATCAACCACACAATAGCTGCTGAACATTATTGGATGTCGGCCAAGATCATCAATAGAGTCGGAAACCATGGTGGGTGGTTCTGTGCTCATGGCGTGCGTACCAAAACTTGAGCTGTAGGGTGCAGCATAATTGTTTCGGAAAAAAAAAAAAAAAAGGGAAGAAAAGAAAGAAAAAACACACGTAGCTTACCCCCTCTTCCACCGCAATTTCAAAACGCGTTACTAACGTAAGCGATGACGATGCCCGCCCTTTAAGACTTGCCGCGCTCAAGTTGGGTCTTCGGCCAGAAAGAGAGCCCGCCGTCTCAGACTTCCACTCAAAACACATGTTGCCGACACTCAAACCGGGTTGCGTTTTTGACCCGCAGGAGAGACCGCCCTTTCAGACTTCCTCCGATTTCAAAACACGTTTTGTGGACACTAACGTAAGCGATGACGATTTCGAAAGCCAACTTACTCGCCACGCTCAAGTTGCGGTTTCGGTCCGCAAGAGAGCCCGCCGTCTCAGACTTCCACCCAAAAACTCAAACCGGGTTGCGTTTTTGACCCGCAGGAGAGACCGCCCTTTCAGACTTCCTCCGATTTCAAAACACGTTTTGTGGACACTAACGTAAGCGATGACGATTTTGAGAGCCAACTTACTCGCCACGCTCAAGATGCGTTTTCGGTCGGCAAGAGAGCCCGCCCTTTCAGACTTCGGCCGATGAGTCAAAGCATGTTGGTCTTGTAAAAGGGGAACGGAATCTCATTTATATGAGGGTCGATCGACACTCACTTTTCGCAGGAACTTGGCCTTTCGGAGAAACTAGGCCTAACCAAGGAGAAGACGCAGTCATTGGGGACTCAGCTCGGAGCGATCATACTCCCTCATCCCTGCCTTCCTCCCTCCTCCTCCCCGTACCCCCCCTCCTCCCCACACCCCAAGTATATGCACATTTACCGACCAAAAAAAAAAAAAAAAAGGTACATGCGCATCGAAAATATCCTTTTGGGGCGCAAATTAAAAATGCGATATTTTATATGTTAGATGTAATAACGCACGCTTATCCTCCACTTGCAGGGTACCAGTAAGTATGATCTCATTCTTTGCGGTAACCCCATGTGATTCTATTAGTGGCTTAATCATATAAGGTCCATTTGGTAACGCTTTTATTTAGGGGTACATTTTTTTTAGATATAATTTTTTTTATTTCTACACAAAATTATTGCTAAAAAGAAATTGTATTTTGAAATTTCTGAAAAAAAAAACTTGGCCCAGTTGCTGGTGCCGATCGCTCGCCGCTGGCCGCCTCTCACTGAGGTTGCCTCCCGCTGTCCTCCTTTAGTGGCCGTCCATCGTCAATTGCTTTACGCCGTCTGCCGCCGTTTGCCACTTGACCTTTGGATCAACCATTAGATTCGCCTGCCACTAGCCACCTATTGCCACTTGACCTTTGGAACAACTATTAGATCCATCGGCTGCCCATTGCCCATCGTCGCTCACAAGTCAGTGGTGGCAGGCAACGATGGCAAGCAGCCTATTGCCGCCGCGACCACTGCCGGCCATTGGCCACCGTCGCCCGCCACTGTCCTTTGCCAATCACTCACCCGCCACCAGCTACTTGCCAACTGCATCTGCTGCCATCACCTGCCGCTACCTTCCGCCAATCACTCACTTGCCACTTACTGCTTGCCACTAGTCGGAGTCCATGTTAGCACTAGCTGGCCGAATTGGCGGGATGGATTGCATTAGTGCCAATATGAAAATATTTAAAATTAAATTGGTTCAATTAAAAATTTTATGACTAAATTGGTACTAATGCAATAGGTTTAAGACTTTTTTTGTACTTTTCTCACTCCATTTATATACGAGGAATTGGACGTTTGCTCGACCCACGACATTTCGCATAAACTTGGTCGGCCAACCAAGAAGAGGACGCCGTGATGGGGGACTCAAGCTCGGACCGGTCATGCCTACGATCGCTAGCATTACTCACTCTCTCTCTCCCTCTTCCTCCGTCCCTCCGTCCCTCCGTCCCTCTCGAGTACGTGCGCATTGAAAATGTTTTCCTGGGGCGCGAATGAAAAATGCTTTATTTGATATATTAGCTGTGACAATGCTCGTCTATCCTCCACTTGGAGGGTGCTAGTAAGTACGTCTCATTCACTGCAGTCACCGCATGTAATTTCTATTAGCTTCCTAAATACAAAGTTGCTCTCAGGCAAATTATTTAGCGATGAGAATGCAATTATCCACAGATCTCGGGTCCGGACATAGCTGGGTAGCTCTTGCTCTCTCCACAAGCATTTGGCTCCTGATGGGGCAAGCCAAAACTTTGCTAATGTAGAGAAACAATCCTTGATTTGGAATTCGGATCTTTCGTTGGGATAGAATATGTCGTGTTCCTGACATAGCACCTTATGTTCAACCACATGTATGAGTTGTAAAAAGTCCCGCATCGGAGAATCAATGCGATATAAATTAGTTAATATATCATAATTGGCTCATTACTCATTTGCTTTAACTTTTGAGCGAAGATTTGTTAACGGGCCAGATATGGATTCCTTCTTGGCAAATACTTAAATGGGGAGATACTATGATTTGAGTATTTAACCGGCTGCATTTAGAAAGTGCTCGATTAACTTCTTTGTGTGTGTGTGTGTATAAGTAGGTGAAAATATATAAAGTGCGTTGTGTAACGCTCCGGTCCAACGCGAGTGGGGAGCAGTTGCCGAGGTCAGAGGACATGGACAATGAGCTCCTCCTAGCAAGTTTTTAGGATGGTGAAAAAGGAAGAAATGAATCGAACTATGCATCGAATACAAGGAGAGCAATTTTCAGATGTATATCTGAAAATTGAAATTAATTCGCGGATGCACTTTTTAACGTGGCGCCAAGTTTTGCTTTGGAAAACTTAAGCACGCTCAGCTAGAGCACTACTAGGTTGGGTGGCCTCTTGAAAAAAATGCTTGTTTGTATGCCAAATGACAAAACCGTGAAGCCCAATATGGGTTAAACTGGATAATACTTTGAGTAAATTAATCTAGGAATGTCACAATATGGTATCAAAGCAAGACCCCCTCCAGTAAGTGTGTGGTTCGAGGATGAACCATAAAGAAGCTAGTGGGCTTGTAACAACTTGATCCAACAAGGGCAAGAAATGATTAATGGGGCTAGAGGGTTTGGATAAGGAGCGGCTCCTAGCAAGCATCTAGGATGGTGAATGGGGTAGGAATGAATTGAATAGGGGGAAGGAGATTATGAGATATATATGTGTGTGTGTGTGTGTGTGTGTGTGTGTGAAAGCGGACAATAGCTCGAGTGAGTTAATCCAAGGAAGTCACATATGGTATCCAAAGCAAGACCTCCTCCATAGATGTGTGGTTTGTGGACGAACGATGTGGAAGTTGATGGGCATGTAATGGTTCGGTCCAATGAAGATGGGGAATGATCACTGGGGCCAAATAACTTTGACAAAGAGCAACTCCTAGTAGGCTTTTAGGATGGCGAAGGGGACAAGAAGAAATCGAATTGTGCACCGAACATGGTGAGAGAGATTCTAGTACATATATGAAAATCGGAATAAACTCATGAAAGCATCTTTTGACGTAATGGCAATATTTAGCTTTTGCACTCCCCCATTTAAGCGTTCTCAAGTAAGAGCACTATTAGGATGGATGACCTCCGAGGAAAGTGTCCACCTTTATACCAAAGGACAAAACTTTAAGACTCGGTATAAGTCAAAGCGAATAATACCTTAATGAATTAATATAGGATGTCCCATGTCGTGCTGTAGAGCTCTTTAACGTAGCTATAGTAGGTATAAAAAAATTGATGTGAAGTTTGATATGAGAACCAGCATAAATTTTTTTCCAAAAAGAAGAAGAAGGTATCCATTTAACCATACACCATTTCAAAAATCGACAAGGAGGAGAGCATTGGGATGGGTTCATGTTACCTGATGTGAATTTATACAAGTCAATGCCAAATTCATTGAAAACAATTTAATACGACCTTTTTTGAAAGTCAATTAAATTCTGAACCTGTTAATGCCTTTTTTTGGTCGAAATAAACTTGATCATTTCACCAGGATAAATCCACCAGCAAATTTCCATTCATTGTCAATTGAATTTCCATATATGATAACTCTTGGAACAGAAGATCTATTGGAAACAACACAAACTTTCGACGTAAAAATATTATACTAAGCAGTCAGGTTTCAAACCTTTTGGACGCGGCTGTAACCCAACGCACCTTGTGCGGTCCAATGCCTTTATTGCTTGTCTTCGTGTTTAGTCGTGGTTTTGCATAGTTCCAACTTCCAGCAATGTTTGATTCAATCTTTTCCTAATTTCCATAATTTCCAATCTTGACTTCTAATTAGCCATATTCCCACAATTCAGATGTCTCTTTCGGATCAACCCTCGTCTTTGATGATCTAAAGGGGTCAAGCACGGTGACGGAATAGATCACGTGAAGGAAGGTGATAAGCTCCGCTTTTGACAAATGAACTGCATGAATTTGTTAGGAACATTTTGACCAGTTCTATAGACTCATTTGAGAATCAAATCACGGGATCCTGTTCCAATTTCTCGGAACCAATCCTTAATGGGCAATTCTCAATTCCAATTCGAGCGACCATCGTCCTTGCCTAGGTAGGGAAGGGCCACCCTTGCCTAAGACTGGCAACCTTCGCTAGCCATTGACAAGATCCGACAGTGGCTAGTGGAGGGGAAAAATGGAAAAGGAGAAAAAAAGGATAATAAAGAAAAAATTAATAAATCGTTAAAATGTTATTAAAAATTATCTACGTTAGCGCTAATCATTCTACATGGCATAACTGATGTCTATGTCAACGATTTCTAGTCAAAATTGGCTAAATAGACTCAATTGTTAAAAACCGAAAAAAGTTTAAGACTTAATTGATAAAATTGAAAGGTTTAGAATTGAGCCGTTGAAACAAAACCCATATATTAGCGCGATTTTTTTACCTTTTGTTATTGGGACTTCTCCAGGCATTTCCTAGAGAGAAAGGTTGTGATAAGATTTTCCTTAAAAGCAAAAGGAAAAAGACAAGGCTCACCAAGGACACGCATAATAACTATTCTATTTTTGGCCAAATTAATTTTTATGTTCCTAGAAATAAGATTGGAACAAAAATTCATTTCGTAATGTAATTTCATTTTTCCATTTTTAAAACAAATTTATAATTTATAATTAGATTCGGAACATAAATAAGAAATAAAAAAATCTTCTCATCGTTCACTCTCGTTAGTAGCTAATCGCCATCGCCCACCTCCCCCGGCTGGCCCTCGTCCGCTAGTCATCCGGGAGGGAGAAATTTTTTGTTTATCAAACGTGTATTTTTACTTAAAAATTCATTTATATAATAGAAATAGAAAAAAATTTCTGGTAAAAAATTATATCAATGAACGAAAAAGGTTATTGTTTGCCCCCCAAATAATTCCGAAGAATATCCGAATGTATAACTTAACGTTTTATACTTTTGACAAAATGCCTTCATGTGACTGGCTCCCCACGAGTTCGATCTCTTTAGGTTTCCGAATATACAATTCAATATATTATCGCGCATATCGACAGGAAATGTAGAGTAATGGAAGAGTAATGTTTGTACTTCTCAATCTGTAAAATGACAACCCTTTGACAGTGTTTTATTTATTTATTTATTTAATGAGCAAGGGATCGCCAAAGATCATTTTTCGAGGATTACATGACCTTCCGGCCAATGAGGCTTCACCGTAAACCATTATTTAAACGTAAACCCTTGGGGGGCTAGCCCAGTAAATCACCTCTGGGACCTTCACTTAAGTCGCGAGCACCCAAAAATTCAAATTCGTTCCCTTGGCGATGAGGTAATAAAGTCCAACCATCACGGTCACCTATGGGTGGGTTCGACAGTGTTTATAGTACAAGAATTGAAGAAATAAATGAGAAAGAATATGTATACAATATTTTCTTCCTCCAAATATTCCTCATCTACAATTTATTGTATCAATTGTGAGATCCCAATGTGAATTGAGAATCAATAAATGATCCTTTCTCGAACACACGTCATCTTCATGGCGACGTCATGCCCTACATCATGTTTCCGAAAGGTAGAAAACCCATATAAGAAGACCCGACCAGAGATACGGCCGCGGCGCGTGGAGGACGAGGAAGCGGACGCGCTGTCCTTGTGATTGACGGTCCAATCATCGTTCGAGTACAAGAAGGGTCAGTTGCCATTTTGGACTTGTTTGGCGACCACCCCCACCCCCCAACAGTCAATGGCGTTTTTAGTATTTTTAAAAGGAAAAAAGGAATCTACTCAAAAAAAAAAAAAAAAAAAAAAAAAAAAGGAAGAAAAATTTAAAAAAAAAAATTAATAAATAGCGGACCCGAGCTCACTGTGCTTCTTTCGGAAAACAACTCTGTCTCTCTCTCTCTGAGCTCACTGTGTTTCTTTCGGAAAACAACTCTCTCTGTCTCTCTCTCTCTCTCTCTCTCGCTCGCTCTCGTCAGGTTGGTTGTACGCAGAAGAGGACGCAGTCATGGCAATTCAGGCTCCGATCAATCACACGTTCGATTACGAGCGCACCGTTGTTTCTCTCTCTCTCTCTCTCTCTCTCTCTCTCTCTCTCTATGTATAAATCATTAAGTGATTTCAAAGTGCCTCGCATTTGCTTCCATCGGCGGCGTCTTACGCGGTCGTCCAGAGGCCGGTTTGACGCTGCTTCACGCCGTCCTCATCCAGAAGAGTCCCGGGAGACTCAAGATGACGCGGCTTCACGCCCTTGTCGTCCAGGGGAGTGTCCAGGGCGACCGGCTTTACGCCGTTGTCATCCAGGCCGATGAGTTCAAGCGGAGCCACCATCACGGCCAATGCATTCGAGCAGAGCCCCTTTTTTTTCGCTGTTTTGCTTTTTGAGCTCTCTTGCGGCCATCATCGTGGCCGGGCATGGTTTAATGGCTCTTGCCCTCTCAACAAGTATTTGGATTTGATGAGGCAAGATCGCCCTTGATCGTCTCGCATGGCCAAAACTCTGCATTTGTAGACTAATCTTGGTTTGGAATTAGGATTTTTGTTGGGTTGATCGGTTTTTTTTTTTTTTTAATGAAGCAACTTACATTAATTTGAATGGTCTCCAAGATACAATTTTAGCTCTTTCCCTTCCTAAAAGAGAAACCATGTACGTATTGATCATCTGCATGATTTGCGAAAGTCGAATGTCGCCTGATTTCTCGATGCCCAATTATTATTTTTTTTTTTTTTGGGGGGGGGGGGGGGGGGTTGTTGGTACTTGGCCGTTGATGCGAAATTTAAAATGGCCTTTTGCTTCCAAAAATCTTATCAGGAAAAAAAAAATCCAGACACCTGACCCTGATCGACCTGAATTTTCCATTAGGGTCTTATGTTTTTTGGTTCGGGTTGGGTCATAATACACATCCCTTACAATTTGTGTGGGGGTAACATCGAAACCTAATTCGACTCGATCCATTGACCCCCGTACCCTTAATGACCCGGCACCTATATGATTCTTTTTCTGACTGGGTTCTCGTAGAGGACGTTGACTTTTTGGCTGAGAAGGATGTCGTCTACCCATTTCTATTTTCCTTCTTTGGTGGTCTTCCGAGACCATTTTCTTCTTATTTTTTCTTCCTTGTGGCAAGAAAATATGTTTCCCTTTTTTCTGATTAATCGTGCACAGCGGTTTCTAACTCTAACCGGACCATGGCTGATCAATATGACTTGGGAATAAAGAGAGGGACGCAGTATGAATAATAGTCACCTGAAAACTATATTTGTTTTGCAGGGCCAATTTCCTGATTTCTCTATCTCTGAGTTTGCAATTTTTAGTTGTTTATTTAGTAGATCTGACATCCAAATCAGGGAAGAGCCCGTCTACTAACGAATACTAACACGAACCGTCGGACATTATTCTTGGCGTTCTAGAAATTTTCTTAAATATCCCCACACTATTAGGAGGAGGGGAGATACCGAATCAATCACAATAAGAGTCAAACCCGAGCAGGAAAGGGACCTAGGTACTGTAATGACTTGGTCTGTCGAGGGTGGGAGTTATTGTCGGGGCTCCAAAGGGGCTCTAGAGCTTGGAGAAGGTGTGGTGAGGTGAAGTGTCATATATGGGATGACATTTATTCTAACGTGTTATGAGACATTTCTGGGGGGGAAGCTTGGAGGAAAAAAACCGTGCGGGCTTCAATCAAAAGTGGACAATAGCCTAGCCAATAGCCTAGCCAAAAATATGTGGTTTGGGGACGAACCATGAGGAAGTTGGTGGACTTGTAACGACCCATCAGTCGAGGGTGGGAGTGATTTCCGGGGTTCCGAAGGGGCTCTGGAGCTTGGACAAGATGCGGCTCTTGCTCGAGGATGACGGGAGGGTAGAAATGAATCGAATCCCACATTTTGCTTGAATGTGATGAGGTGAAGTGTCATACATGGGAATGAACCGAATCCCACTTGTCCTAACTTGCAACAAGGCCTTTTCTAAGGGGAAGCCCAGAGAAACAAATTTGTGTGAGCTTTGCTCCAAAGCGGGCAATATCATTGTGAGTGGAGCCTGGGCTTAACATTATGGTATCGGAGCCAATAGCCCAGCCAAAAATGTGTGATTTGGGGATAAACCAAGCGGAAACTAGTGGGCTTGTAACGACCCGGTTTGTTGAGGGCGGGAGTGATCATCGGGGCTCCGGAAGGGCTTTGGAGCTCGGACAAGATGTGGCTCCAACTCGAGGATGGCGAAGGGTTAGGAATGAATCAAATCTCATATTACTTGGGTGTGATGAGGTGAAGTGTTATGTATGAGAATGAACCAAATCTCACTTGTCCTAACTTGCAACGAGGCCTTTTCTAAGGGGAAGCCCAGAGGAACAAAGCTGTGCAAGCTTCAATCCAAAGTAGACAATATCATTACGAATGGGGATTGGGCTTAACATTATGGTATTAGAGCCAATAGCCCAACCGAAAATGTGTGGTTCGGGGATGAACTAGGTGGAAGTTGGCTGGCCTATAACAACCCGGTCTGTCGTGGGCGGAGTGGTCGTCAGGACTCCATAGGGGCTTTAGAGCTCGGACAAGGTGTGGCTGTAACTCAAGGATGGCTAGGGGGTGGGAATGAGCCAAATCCCACATTGTTTGAGTGTTGTGAGGTGAAGTGCCATGCGTGGGATGGCACTTGTCCTAACTTGCAAAGAGATCCTTTCTGGGGGAAGCCTAGGAATAAAGTCGTGCAGGCTTCGGTCTAAAGTAGACAATATTGTTGCAAGTGGGGCTTGGGCTTAATAGAGGCGTAATGAATAGATTGGCAACTATGCTGCTCCTTAAGAGATTAGGTTTGCGCAAGGAAAAATAGTAATGGCCGAGGGCACTTAGTCTAGTGTTGATCTCTTTGCGGTGCTGTCAAGCATCGAGAAACATACTTGTTGTCGTAGGCTAGAATCAAATGCTTTAACCTTCTCTCCCTCCCTCCATAATCGGTTTGTAATAGTAATAAAAGGTTAAAAATAACATCACTTAATTTGTGTGCTAGTTTGCTTATGACGTACTGTTGAGTGTGCTCTCTGCATCGACATCATGAAAACCTGGGATTGCTTTGCTCGTACTCGTGTCACCAAGGAGATAAAATTGTAGCATGGCATGTTCGCCTTTTTGGTTCTAGTAAAATCCATGATCTAAGTAGGAAGAACAAATGGACTTCAATCCGCATTATTAGCCTGAGTTGGATGCATTATGGTGTCCCTAGGGTGAAGAGAAATTGGAGAGGCAGAAGGCGATCGATGATCGGCCACCGATTATATCAAGAAACGCAAAATGGTGGTACCCAACTTTTCACATTGTCAACGCGATGGCTGGAGCTGGCATGCTCGGTCTCCCGTATGCGATGGCCGAACTTGGATGGTGAGTTATTTTCCATCAAACACTTGACTGAGTTGCTCTATTACTTCAAATTTTTCCTCCTTTTTTTCAAACCGATTCATGTTTTCCCGATCGATTGTGTCTTGCTTTCAATTTCAGGGGTCCCGGTGTGGCGGTGCTAGTCTTGTCCTGGATCCTCACCCTCTACACGTTGTGGCAAATGGTCGAGATGCATGAGATGGTTCCTGGAAAGCGGTTTGATAGGTACCACGAGCTGGCCCAACACGCGTTCGGCGAAAAACTCGGCCTTTACATTGTGGTTCCTCAGCAGCTCATTTTCGAAGTTGGAGTGAACATTGTCAATATGGTGACTGGAGGCAAATCCCTGCAAATGTTCCACGATACGGTTTGCTCAAGCTGTAAGAAGATCAAGACGAGATACTTCATCATGATATTCGCTTCTGTTCACTTTGTTCTCTCCCATCTTCCCAACTTCAACTCCATCACCAGTGTCTCCTTGGCTGCCGCCGTCGTGTCTTTGAGGTATGTCCTGGTCTATTCTCTTTAAACTTCAACTCCAAATTAAAAAAAACTAGTTTTATGTTATTAAATCATACAAAGAGCGAAGCAATGGATTGTGTATACGGGGACTTAAAGCATGTGTCCTTCATGTCCGAACAGCTACTACACTATTGCTTGGACAGCTTCACTCCACAAGGGTGTTCAGCCCAATGTACAGTACGAATACAGAGAAAAGTCGACAGTGGGAACGGTATTCAACTTCTTCAGTGCATTGGGCAGCGTTGCTTTTGCCTACGGTGGGCACCATGCCATGTTAGGGATCCAAGCAACAATACCGTCAACGCCGGAGAAGCGATCCAAGGGCCCGATGTGGAGAGGAGTTGTTGTTGCATACATTATTGTGGCTCTTTGCTCCTTCCCAGTAGCCTTAATTGGGTACTGGATATTTGGGAACTCGGTTGAGAACAACATCATGATCTCGTTAGAAAAACCCGCTTGGCTCATTGCTCTCGCCAATATTTTTGTCATTGTCCATGTGACTGGAAGCTATCAGGTGAAGATTGCGTCTTCCCATATCATTTCCCTTATCTTGCTGCAATTTTTCAAGAAGTTGGACCAATCTTACCAGCTATATATCCGATCTCATTTACGATTCTTGTGGCAGATTTCTTCAATGCTGGTGTTTGACATGATAGAAGATGTATTAGTGAAGAAACTGCACTTTGAGCCCCCTCAAACACTAAGGTTTATAATGCGCAATATCTATGTTGGTAAGAGAATTCAGACTCCGTCCTATGATATCTTCTCCTTTCAAATGAGATGGCTTATCCCTGATATTGAGGTTTTATTGAACTCTTGAATTGGTTTACATTACAGCATTCACGATGTTTGTTGCGATTACCTTCCCTTTCTTTGGTGATCTTCTTTCATTCTTTGGAGGATTTGCTGTTGCCCCTACCACGTATTTTGTAAGTTTACCCCTATAAGCATGTCATCCATTTGCCAAATTGCCAATGTGCATAACGACTCAGTCTTCTGATTTCTGCTGTTTCGTGTTCTAGCTTCCCTGCATGATGTGGCTCGTGCTTAAAAATCCGAGGAGGTTCAGCTTGTCTTGGTGGACGAACTGGGTCTGCTTTCTTTTATCTGATTTTTTTGTTCGCTGTTCTCTCCTCTAAAGTTTTATAAGTAAGCTGGTCTAACTCGGGTTCGTTCATCGTGTCAGATATGCATTGTGATTGGACTACTCTTGATGGTCCTTGCGCCTATGGGAGCATTGAGGCAGATCATAATCCAGGCCAAGACCTACCAATTCTACTCTTAGATTGTGTGTCTATATCTTATGTTGCCCTTTACCCCGACCGCGTAATGTTAAATGCTCTTCTTATTGTTAAAGTTGGACAAGATGATGACGTACTGGTCAGACGTTCTCTATATATCTCATATTTTTTTCAACATATATCTGCTTTTGTTCACCTTATCTCTGTCCAAAAAAAATCCTTCATGTCCCTTTAGTATACTCTCCCTCGACAGCCCATCTTCAACAGGATTGTTGCTAAATTTTAATTTTTTTCAAAATTCCTTGGTTCGATTGGCGCCCGCCAAATTTATTGGGATGAATGTCAGCTGAGACCCAAGCAGAGTGCTCACCAAAATTTCCTTTTGGTGGTGCTGTTGCTGTTATTCTTACGAACCCTAACGTACTTCCTCTTGGTTCTCGCACCTGAAACTGAAAGTAGCAACCCCTTGCTCCCTGCATGCGATTCGTCTAGGCCCGGGTCCTCCATGGCCGGCTTCGGAGGAGCTATAGGCCGGAGTCCGCGCGTTACCTGATCAATCCCCACGTTTGCATGGACCGTGTCAGCAATTTGCCGTTTTTAAACCCCCGTATGCCCCCAGCCATCTCAACTCCCAGCCGCCTCGGCCGCCGCTCACTGCAGAGGACCTTCTCTCTCCTCACAGAAAAAATTTGGTCGGAGTTTACACGCATTATCTATTTTCACTCATCACATCTGGCTTTTTTCTGTTTTTATGGCCTTTTTGGCCTAACAATACGAGAAAGTTGACGGGAGAGGAAAAGAAGCACCTGCGTGGAAAGGGCGAAGAAATCAAGCCTCCTCCTGATTGGTCCCTGTGAAGTAGCCAATGGTGCGCACACTTAGGTAATCCGAGATTGGATGCGCCTCCTAAACCCTAAACCGAGAGCGGCCTTCACGTCAAGCCTCCATGCAAACCCCACGAGCTCCTCCGTCCATCCTCCATACGTCGCTGGGCACGGCCCTTGTCCTCGTCCACCTAGTACCAGCATACACAACGAGTCTGCTGAAAATGCTAAAGAAGTTTCTCACCTTTGACATGACGTTTCGATCACGTAATATTAAGGCAGGTTAGAATAACTGCAGCAAAGACAATAAAGCACATCATACAAACTCTGGGCACTCACGTAGAACATCATATGCAATGTGTCACAATTTTAGGAAGAAAGAAGGAAACGAAGGAAAAATTTGGGAAGAGGAACAATATTGTGTACTTCTCACTCGTATTAATTTTGTATACAAAAGAAACAATATATAGTACAAAGAAGAATCGATAAAAAAAGAAAAAAAATATTCTCTAATCTAGGTGTATCAAATCTTATCCTAGATTGATCACAATCTCGATTAAATGTATCAATTA
Organism: Eucalyptus victrix; assembly: GCA_016097545.1. Classification (NCBI taxonomy): domain Eukaryota; kingdom Viridiplantae; phylum Streptophyta; class Magnoliopsida; order Myrtales; family Myrtaceae; genus Eucalyptus; species Eucalyptus victrix. The sequence continues at coordinate 16,997,431 of CM027843.1, read as the reverse complement.
CAATCGGTACAAATCTCCCGAATCTCGAGCATATCTTCCGACAGGATGCAAGAAGTTTGTTATCGAAAAGTTCATATGCTTAACTGTTTCTGCAGAATGAACAATTGAATTGTGTATAAATCCAAGGCTTAGTTAGGCTTTTGTCTTAATTTAGCAGCCCTTTCTAAGTTTTGATCAAACTCCAATTTCACCTTCATAAATTCAATTCACACCGACAATCCCACCATAACCCCCTTTCCGGTGAAAATTGTGGCACCCACTCTCTCTGCTTTACCTTCCAATAGTTGATAGAAATGACAAAGTACGTTGGGTTGGCTGTGACGTCTCGATCAAGGCTATGACCTCTCATCCAAACCCACAAAACAAACCCATGTCAGAACGATCGCGTGCGCACTACTGAAGGGACGTAACGGCGGTTTCCTTTTGGAAGGCTCAGAAACGTATTGGAACTGGATCAAGCTCGAAGCTTTGCGCGTGTTCTGGGATTCTTGGTGAATTCTGTTGCCATATATAGATATAGGAGTGCGGTTCGACGCGTGATTAGGTGTTGATTCGCAAGGTGGACGTTTCCATCTTTTGTTTATCCGTTTACGATGACCATGACCAGCGTGGGCAGAGAAAGGAGATGAGAGGAGAGGAAAGTAGACGAGGGAATAAGAGAGTGAATGAGGGGTTGACCCAGAAACGTATTCAAGTCGTGCTGCGTTTAAATCGTCAGAGGAAGTCTGGGAAAAAACTTGGATGACCTCTGAGGCTTGACGCATGGTGGATCTTTTGATAAGTTGATAAATAAGGTCAAAAGTCGGATCTTGACTCTCTGAATCGCTGTGGGGAGAGAGAGATGGGTAGCAAAATCGTTCCGACATCATTGTCGTTGATCTTTCTTTTGAATGTATAATAATTGAACATGTGTGAGAACGTGCAAGTTGGTACTCTAATTCGACGGATTGACCATGAAATTTCCTGTGTGTTGAGTTCACGTTCTCTTGAAGCTCTCTCCTTTTTTGTATATGTCTTGTATAAATGGATGGAGTGCTATTAGCACGATAGTTAATACGATCATAAGCCCTCCAATGAAATTTCCAAGTGTGATTTCTCTTAATCTTTAATTTATCAAACCCTTGATAGCCACATGATATAGCCAGTTAGTCAATGTCAATGCTCATTTCAATGGCCAGAATTATCATTTGATCTCACGAAAGAAAAAAAGGGCGCAAGCTCATGCATATGCAAAAAATAAAAAAGAAGAGAGAGAGATGGTGCCTACAATAAAAATTCTAAGTGATTGAAAAAGTGAAAAAAAAAAAAATTGGATGTCAATGAGTAATGAATTTATTAAGTTATTAGATTTGTAACATCGAACATCTTACTCAAGATTATCACATTCAAATTATTGCAATATCGCATGTACATTAAACATGGGCATGATGAACTGTAGATAGATTATTACTTTTAAAAGTAGGATAGAAAAAGTGCCAAAAAAGTCATAAATCTTTTGTCTTTGTGTCGATTTAATCCTAAACCTTTTTTTGGTGCCGATTTAGTCATAAACATTTTTAGGTTGTACTAATTTAGTTCTTTTCGGCCAATTTTGATCGGATTTTGCTAACTGGATGTCGGCCGGCCGACGTGGCCTGATTGGCGCTAATGTAAACAACTTTTAATAATATTTTAATTTTTTTGAATTTTTTGTATTTTTTGTATTTTTTTCTTTATTTTCTTTTCTTCTCATCTTCTTCCTCCAAACCGATTGCTTAGAACCTCGCAACCGGCCGAGGTGACAACAAATGAGCTCGACCTCAACCTCGCCGGCCACCTCACCAGTGGTTGTGGGGCGGCGAGACTTGCCCTCACCGGATTTGGTGAGCCTCGCCCGCCCGGCGCATGTGAGGACGAGCCGTGCCAACTCACCGAATATGGCGATGGGTCGACGAAGTGACAAGCAGTGGTGGACGGCATCGGGCGATAGCGTTGCAGCGATGGTCTCGCGTGGCTAGGGTTTCCTCGGCTTGGCCAGGAGAGGACTCTCTCTCAAGTCCCGCCCAAATCGAATGCCCTCAAATCTCAAACCAAATCCTTGAAGAACAATCCAGGACGTGCACAACGAACAAAGGAAGGTCAGGGACAGAGCTTGTGTGATGGACAACCGCGAGCTCCGGCCTAGTCCGACCAATGCAAGGCATAAAAAAGGACTGAGGCCTACCAAAGCTTCGGCGCTTGAAACTAGGTGCGGCCGTAGGTCGACGGCCGCGGCTCAAGTGCAGTGGCTAGCGATCTACCCCTTCGACTCTCTCCCCTTGCTCGAACCCCCTCACTCGCCAGATCCGGCGAGCTGGCGGGGCTCGCCCTCACACACGCCGAGCGAGCGAGGCTGCCCTCATGGCCACTAGCGAGGTGGCCAACGAGGTCAACCTTGACCTCACTAGCCATTGCCTACGGCCGGTCCACCGAGGTCCGGCGACCGGCTGGAGGAAGAAGAGGAGAAGAAAAAAAATCAAAATCAAAATCAAAAAATCAAAAATCAAAAAAATCAAAAATATGAAAATATTATTAAAAGTTGTCAACATCAATGCTAATCGGCCACGTCGGTGGTGGTGTCCAATCAGCAAAATCCGATCAAAATTGGCCGGAAAGAACTAAATTGGCACAACCTAAAAATATTTAAAACTAAATCGGCACCAAAAAAAGGTTTAGAATTAAATCAGCATAAAGATAAAAGGTTTAGGACTTTTTTGGCACTTTTCCCAGAGTATGATCTTCCTTTCCATTCAATAATATAAATATAGATTGACACCTAGTATTTCATCAATAAATGATCTATTCGAGAAATTATTGGCCCCTCGGTTTCCTTCCCCCATCTATCACGTGCAATTAGACTTAATCTATCCAGGTAAGCATTAGACATGAGAGATTAATGACATGTCGGTCTCTCAAATGCTGGTTTTTAAAATAGATTCTTAACAATAAGATGAAATTGGCAAGATTAATTGAGTCAGCATGTAAATGCATAAATGGTGTTTGCCTAGTTTAGATAATGAGAGCATCCACTTCAATACTTTAACACCATGTTTTTCTAAAGACTAAAGGGAGACAATACATACTCAAGAAATTGTGTCTCTCGATATTGTGTGACTAGAGAAGTCTGTGAATTTTATTATTATTATTATTATTATTATTATTATTATTATTATTATTATTATTATTATTATTAATGAATTGCTTTCTTATAAGGATTATAGTTCAAATTACACTTTTGACGAGTGCTCGAAAATGCTTAGATCACTCAACCCTATCTCAAGCTTCATGCTCTTCAACGATATATATTAATTTCATGATTTTACATGAGAGATGACTTATAAAAATCAACAGATCAAAGAATCTTTACTATTATTAGAGTTGTACATGACATCACACATCTAGCAATTGACCCCATGAAAAGACATATTTAAGTATTACAATAATTGAAGTCACTTGATTGGAATGATAATCTTGAGTTGATATGTATAAATGTGATAATAAGTCATATTATCCCAATGTCTTTTGCCTATCCAAAAGTCTTACCATATTTCGTGGATCTTTAATTCTATATTTGAGTATTCTTTGCTTAGATTGAACCTAAATCCAAACCAAGAGATTGCACGTATAAAATGTTGGTGATCAATGCCTTACTCTCTTTAATATTGTCCAATCAAAAGCAAATTAAAAAATTCATGATGAAGTCGCATTCTACAATCAAGATGTTTTAGTTGGCAGATTGCTTCCAATTCGATCATGACTTTCTCGCTAGAGTTTCTACACGGCTCCGTAATCCACGAAATTCGTGATAATTTGGCAAAAAGCAAGCTACTTTCCTCCCCCAAATCCCAATCGTGCCAAAAGGCAATATCCTTTTCACCCATCGATTGGCTTTTTCCAATTTTTAACTTTATTAGAGGTATACATCCTTTTTAATTTAAAGATTTAATTACAGGAATTTATTAACGAATATTTTAAGATACCTACTACCAAGAAACCAAATGAAGAACTAAATTTTCAAAACATTAATTTTGCTAATCGAATATATAATTGACCGCTTCCAAAATTAATTCTATTTAATTTACCCTTCTTCTTTTTTTATAGTACTTTTCGCAAATATATATTCAAGTCTCAAAAGACTTTTCAATTTTTTCCCAACTCATAAATACGCGACGAAGGTCGAATTTCTCAAATTGCCCTCATCAAGATATTACAATAAATGATCCCTATCCATCCCTTCCCACATCTGTCCTTCCTCCACAATAAATTTCCAAGATCTTGCCCCCAAGACTCAATTCATCTCCTTAGGATTCGATCCAAAACACGAATAGACGCCTAAGTCAATGCCAAAGTCAAGCCAAGCACGTCCTACTATTGATGTTGAGCCTCTAGTATGTAACTAGTGAACAACACTTTATATATCCTACTATTTTTAGTGATTAGTAAAAGTTTTTTGACTGTCCATGATTTTCTCCTCATTGAATTTCCACATTAAATTTTTGTGTTATTATTGTCTTTGTCTTCTTATCATTTCAATATTATATACCGTTGGTTAATGTAGGAGTTAAGTCAATTTCGATCCATTTAGTTTTGGTGGAGAAATTGATCCTAGATTAAGTTAGCACTTGATGAATTGTTGCGTGATTCTCCCCAACGCCCTTCACCACCAGCCTCACCTCGATCTCTAGTAGTGGCCGATGATGATCATGATGATCTCCATTTTGGCCACTCCCGAACCAGACATACACGTCATTTGTTCGGAAAATATGGCTTCGTATTGGGTAGAACAATGAAATTGTATCTTTAGAGTAATTAAGTCGGACTTTGAGGCGTAATATTACTTTTTTAAGAATTTATTTGCCCCACAAAGTTGCTAATAGTTACCGGCAAATATCCTCAAGGATACAACAAAGTCTCAAAAATGAGAATACTATATAGCGATTTTAGTATTTCTCCAAGATCTCTCTAGAAAACAATTGAAATGATAGTTGTAGTTTTCAAAAGAATGCTTGAAAAGATAAAAAAATGATCACACTCACATTCTTTTGAAAATCGACATGTATATATATAAAACAGTCTTAAAACATAAGCAACTCTTTGTGAAAAATTGCAAAATGAACAAACATGTCCTTTCAAAAAATTGCCCATATGAACAAAGGCATCCATTCGGAAGAAGTTGAAAAAACGAACAAATGCAACCCTTCAGGAAAAGTTGCAAACTAAACGAGTATCTTTTCCAAAGATTGTCTTGAAAAGACATAAACAAAAATTCGGAATAATTAAAAATATATATTATTTATTTTAATAAATAAAATTTCGAATTATTTTTTTTTAATAATTTCCGAAAATTATCAAAAACAAAAGGGATAAGTGTTCCAAAAGTCCTAAAACTTGTCACGAAAATGCATTTCAGTCCTAAAACTTGCAAAAAGTGCAAATAAGTCTTCAAACTTGTCAAAATAGTTCAATTGAGTCCTAAAATTGACGCCGCGGTTTTATTGACGGAAAATGCCGACGTGGCGCTAACATAGTATTTTAAATAATTTTTTATTTTCCAACTGGTTTTTTAATAATTTTTTATTCAAAATTTTTAAAAATTTATATTTAAAAACTAAAATTTAATTTTAAAAAACTGTTAAAAATTTATTAAAAGAAGAAGAAGAAGAAGAAGAAGAAGAAGAAGAAGAAGAGGCAGCCGACCGTCACCGGCCCCCGCCCATCGCCGGAGGGGGCCGGCAACGGTCGTCGGCCGCCCGACTGGGCGAGGCCTCGCCGGCCCCAGGCGAGGGCCGGCGACCCTTGCTTGGTGCGGGCGAGGGCTCGCCGACTACAGGCGAGGGCCGGCGACCCTCGCCTAACGCGGGGCGGGTCGCCGGCCCTCACTGGGGGTCGCGAGGCCTCGCCCGCGCCCGGCGAGGCCTCGCCCGCGTCGGGGAGCCTCGCCGCGTCGGCGAGGGTCGCCGACCCTCGCCCGGGGCCGGCGAGGCCTCGCCCGGGTTGGGCGGCGACCGCGACCATCGCCGGCCCTTCGGCGATGGACGGCCGCCTCCTCGCCCTTTTTTTTTCTTTTCTTTTTTTAATAGTTTTTAAAAATGAATTTTAGTTTTTAAATATACATTTTTAAAAAAATTGAATAAAAATAATTTAAAGCCAGCTGGAAAATAAAAATTAATTTAAAATGCCACGTCGTATTTTTAACGGAAAATACTAACGGTGTTAGCTTTAGGACTCAATTGAACTATTTTGACAAGTTTGAAGACTTATTTGCACTTTTTGCAAGTTTTAGGACTGAAATGCATTTTCGTGACAAGTTTTAGGACTTCCTAACACTTATCCCAAAACAAAAACAACCTTTGAATTGATTAAAATTAATAAGATAATTGTACTAATAATAATAATAATAATAATAATAATAACAAAGGGGTTGTGCTAATTAAACCGCGGGCACGCAAGCGTGCAAAGTGCGCCAAAATCGCGCACCCGCACGCGGGTATGGTGGGTCTAGCCCACACCAAATCATTTACATAGAAGAAGCCCTACACTTATCAATTGGCCCACCTCCTTTCACTTTTCCTACGTGGGATAAGAAAACATACACTAAGTTTGTTTTACAAACAAACTTCCAATATCATTCACCTAGTGAACAAGGTTTAGGAAGTCCGACAGTAGACCGGGACAAATGTCCAATTGGAGATTCTTTATCGTCTCGTCGTCCATGCGCCCGAAGAAGAATTCTCCGACCGTTCCCTTGCAAGGATCAACGCCGAACCACTCCTCGTCAGCCATGACTCGCCGGCTCGCTTAAGCAGATTCACCATCGTCCAATACCACGAGTTCTCGCCATCAGCGTGGAACTTTAAGGGCCTTGGGCAATCTGTCTAGGAAACCTCCCTTGGCGTTATTATCATCGGAGCAAGATCAAGTGAAAAGCCGGCAGCCATCAACTCTCGCAGCTCAGCTTTCTCTGGCAGGACTTGGAGGGTCAAGACGGTCTTCCCGCGATGGCGACCTCTGGCCTGTGAGCTGCTCCTCCTCTCGCACTGGCTATTGTTCTTCCAAACCCTAACGTACCTCCTCTTCGCTCTTCTCTTCACGGTGAGCCGCCTCTTGGTCTCTGGGAGGGTACCAGCGCCGGAGACTGTTTCACCTATGACCAGCTTCGGCGCTATCGGCCAGAACGTAAGCAGTATCTAATCAGTTATCGCGATGCACTTGTTAGCTCCACCGTCAGTTAGGCAGAACGCGTTCTGCTGTCACATGGAGGAGCTCCGGCAGCGCCACCGCCAGCTGAGCCTTATATTCTAGAATTGAATGGGATCGGTAAACACACGGTGGTATGGTATACAAGCCTCCTGTGTCTGAGCAAACTCAAGCTGATTGTATTTCCTTGGTTGATCGCCCTCATATTCTAGAATAGAAAAAATATTGAACAGGATGACTATGAGATGGTAAATATGAGAGCTTATATTTCTCACTTGTCAAAAGAAAATTTAATTTTGAATTTAGAATCTCGTAAATTAATATTGATGGTGCTAGATACCACTCTTAAACAAATTAGATGATAAAAGGTTTCTTTTATTTTAATCAAATAAATTTCCTAATGTTGCAAGACATACAAGACAAAGCTGCAACTAGGGCCTCGTCGAAATTATTATGAAATTGAGATGAGTAAGATAGAATTAAGATCAACCCTTTAGTTATTTATAATTTAAACAGCCCAAGGATATAGACCTTGAGACTTAACTATTTAGAGGCTAATAAAATACCCTACAAACCGATTAAATTGAAGCCTTTGGCCTAAAGGGAAAATTACTGAAAAGGTCTTAAGTTTATTACACTTGTACTAATTTAGTTCTAAACTTTTCAATTGCACTAATTATGTTGTAAACATTTTAATGATTTGTCAATATAATTGTTTCGGTCAATTTCAATTAAGAAAATGCCGGTGCAGTGGTCTAGTCAATGCTGGTCATTTTCTATGATATGGCCAACGTTAACATAAACAATTTTTTTTAAAAAAATTCTAATTTTTCTTTTTCTTTTTTCCTTTTGCCGGTGGCCGCTCTCAAGTGATGGCTAGAGAGGGTTGGGCAAGGGTCACCCTCACTTGATTTGGTGAAGGACAACCTCACTTGAGCAAGGGACACCTTGCCCGCAATTGACAAGGCATCCCTTGCCCAGATTTGGCGAGGGCTTGCAAGCCGTTGCCCAATGACCTCGCCAGCCACAATAAAGAAAAAATAAATTGAAGAGAAAATAACAAATCAAAATTTCAAAAAAAAAATTATAAAATTGTAAAAATTGTCCATGTAGGATGGCTAGGATTCATTTTAGTGTTTTCTAATCAAAATTAGCCGAATGAATTATATTGGCAAAATGTCAAAAGGTTTAGGACTATGTTGTTTTAATTAAAATGTTTAGGATTGGTATAAGTTCAATAGATATACCACTTTTTAATTAATTTTCCCCAGCTTATACAGGTAGTGTTGATCCAAAATTGCTTTGTTGTTAAGATTGGAATAAACTAAACTCATATAACTTGCATCTATTTCCTTTCTTTTGCGTCTGTAATTTTCAGTTCTGGCTTCGAGCTGTATTTTTTTATGTCGGGGGAGAGCATTACCCCCTTTTGTTTTTCCCGTCTATTTCTTGCAGGTAAACCCACTTTTATCTAGGGTATCTTTTTATTCTGTCAATTTGTTTTGCTTTAGTTTGAGAAAAGATTTATCCAGCTCCATTTATTTAGTGAAAAATGAATAATTGAAAAAATATATATTTTTTAAAATAATCAATTGTATTTGTTACAAAAATAAATGAACGAAAAATATTTTCATGGTTCACAAAAATATTTACACATAATAGTTGTTGATAATGAAAATATTTTTTTATTGACTAATTAGTTTAAGCAATCATTTCTATTAAAATATTTTTCAAATCATCTATTTTTTTTGTGAATTAATTGTATCCGGGTTCCGATTTTTTGTGCTAACAGAGACCAGGTTAGGAGTCTGGCCTAAATGGCTAGACGTGGGTTTCATGAAATTTCTAGGCCCAAAGGTTGTATCAAAGTCCGCCCTTCAGAGTTCCATTCATCCAGCCGGAGACCCAGCCCAACTAGTGTTTAGACGGGCTCAGTGGCCCCTGACTACCCTGCGCACACATTTAGCCCAGTTGGCCCATATGAACGATATGGAAAATTATACTAGACCCAAGTAGTACATCAATTATTTTGGGCCCAAATAGCGTGCCATCTAGCTCATTTAGCCCGTGTTTACAATCTATGTTAACTATAATAGGCCCGAATAGCCCGAGAATCAATCTGCCTCAAATATAGCAGGCCCGAATTGCCTGAATAACAATCTGCTTAGTCCCGAATAGCCCGACAATCAATCAGAATAGCCCGAAACCAGTTAGCCTAAACTATATCAGACCCGAGTAGCCCAAAACCAGTCGACCTAAAATATATCCAGCTAGGACAAACTTAAAGGCCCAAAGGGTGATAATTTGATGTATCCGGACCGAGCCCCTAGATTTGACTCCACTTGTTGCTTAGGCCTGTCCATTGACATAGAAAAGAAGACAAAATTTCTCCGAGCTAGATGCACCTCTCTCATGCTCAAGGAGACGGGTCGGGCCCAACGAAAAGGGTCTCTCCTCGAGCATATTCAAATTTGGGCTTTAGGCCCATTTAATCTGGGCAGGCTCAAGCAAGCCTAGTACCGTAAGATCCATGATCAAGTCTAATCCTAACAATTAATGACAGAGAATACTCGGGTAACATAAAAATAAAAGACACCGAGTTACTCTTACTTTCCCAATCCTAACAATAGCTTTCCGACAAATTTTTAAGTATGTCTCACTTACTCGAAATGAAAATTATGCTTAACTAATCTATCAGTTATGCAACGGTTAAAATAAATGCTTGTGTTATTGTCATTACCCTTTTGCTCAAACCAATTGATTCTTCAATAAGCGCAGTTTGGGACATATCGCTATCATGTCGCAATTTGCTAATGTCTCGGCATGTTCCCATTGTAAGCCCCAAAATTGGCACTCCAAGATATCCATAGCTTGAATCTACAACATAAATAATGGAGAAAAGATATTTGTGCATTTGATTTAGAATCCATCGTTAAGCGCAAGTAGTTATCCTCCAGTGCCTCCTATATTGCCAGCTCAATGCCTCTTGCTCTCAACATTGAGTAACCATTCCTTATGTGAGGAAATCTGTATATCATAATTAAATGACAAACTTGAGCACTATATATAAAATGTTAAGACACAAGCTCTCTCATTACAAATTGGGCTTTACTGGGCATATATTAATGAGCCCCTTATTAGACTAATTAAGGTTTTATTTCACCTTATTAGATCAATATCATGAAATGATAAATTACAATCTCAATTAATGCAGTGCATATCAGAAAAACTTTTACATTTATTCGGTCAAAGGAGGCATATAAAGCTAAATCTTTGGGTTAGAACGAAGGAGGCTAATAGTAATTTGGGCATTTGCCGGACTATATCATCGATTTCAATTGTAGTTATAATTTAGCAAGCAAAGCAGGCTGATTGTTTGTTTTGCAGTTTTAGATTCTGCTTAAAAATAGAGGAAAAGATGTCAGTGTCACGGAGACGTGTGGTTACATCTTTTGTGGTTCAAGTTCGAAACCTTAATGGGTGTATTTTAGGATCATGAGGCGGCAAACGAGTTCCGTAACAGAAATGGAGCCTCATTCGCTGGCGATTGGAAGACACTATAGACGTCTGCTAATCGAATGTTTAACCATGTCTCTGCAATTCGGATGCCAACCGGACAAAGTCTTGGTCAGCGACAAATCCGAGTTCTTCTCATCAGTCAGAGGATGGATGTATCGCTTATGCAGCTTTCAGTTACCTTTGAAGACCGTCGTGCTGGATTGCGATGTCTTATGAATACCGCAGTTGATTTCTTATATATAGCTCTACGCGGTTCCTGTTCCTAGCATCAAAAGCGAAAAGCAAGAACATACTAAAAAGACACAGAAAATGGACAACTTTGGCTTTGTGTTCTTGAGCTCATTGCTTCTTGTTCTTCTGGCTGCGTGTTGCGTGGAAGTGCAAGCTCAGTTGTGCAGACCAAGCGGCAGAATCAGATGGAAAAATCCTCCTCCTGGGCAATGCATCACCAGGGACGACTCGGACTGCTGCAAAGACAGCCAAATGTATCTGGTTTACAGGTGTTCGCCGCCCGTGTCGGGCCACACCAGCGCCCACCTCACCCTGAACAGCTTTGAGGAGGGCGGAGACGGAGGTGGCCCATCCGAGTGCGACAACCAGTGCCATTCTGACGACACACCTGTCATGGCACTGTCCACGGGATGGTTCGATAACATGAGCAGGTGGCCCAGGAACATGACGATCTATGGTAACGGAGGAGCGTCGAGGCTATGATGGTGGATGAGTGTGACTCGACTATGGGGTTCAATGAAGAACACGATTACCAACTTCCATGCGATAATGACATCGTCGATGCGTCCAGAGCCATGTGGGAGGCCCCGCGCATGCCTAGGGATAACTGGGGCTGGCTCGATATTACGTGGTCCGATGCCTAGTTATTTATGTTATGCTTATCATATATTTATATGTACATATCGAACGATGTGCTTGTAACAAGTACTGAAACTTATACCCTTTCTAGCCAGTAAGCTGGTAGCCAGTAAGCTAGTGCTTTGCTGCTGAACCATTGAGAATGACAATACCCGTTTGCATATTGAGCTAGATTATCAAAAGAATCTTCTCTTATCTTTGATGGATTTACCTCTTTTTATATTAAGGACTTAAATTCACTGAGTGTTGCATGAAATTACCAAATCGTAATCAAATTATTAACTAACTATTTCTTGATTAAGCGACTAACTAGTTTGGGGTTATTGGCCCTCATTTGAGTTGTTTGCCAATATTTTTGTTTGTCTAATTTTTCTTTGACGAGCAAACAAGCATGAACCAGGACTGCAACAAGTAGATGCAGAAATGTAGGGGCTTGAGATTCATATTGAAATGCATAACATTAAGAACCGGAGGAGATAGCTTTTTACTTCTTCAGTTTTTCTATCAAATTTATAAAAACCTGGGAACAATTAAAGAGGTTCATTGTCATTCTTGATTTGATTCGTTGTAACACTAGCGAAAGGCCTTTTCTCATTAGAACGCTCAGAATTTTACCAGACCTCATGTACAATTTCTCCCGGCAGATTTCTGCAATGCTCTTGTTTGACATGATAGAAACTGTACTAGTGGAGAAATTGCACTTTATGCGCACTCAAACACTCGAATTTATAGCACACATTATCTATGTCGGTAAGCGGATTCAAACTTTATTTTTATGATATCTCCTCCTTTCAAATTAGATGGGCTTATCACTTTCATTGAGATTTAATTGAACTCTCAAATTAATTTACATTGCAGTGTTCACGATGCTCGTTGCGATTACTTTCCCCATCTTCAGTGGTCTTCTTTCGTTCTTTGCAGGATTCGCTTTCGCTCCTACCAATGTGCATAACCAGTGAGTCTTCTGGCTTCTGCTATTTCTTTTTTGAGCTTCCCTGCATAATGTGGCTCGCCATTTCTTTTTTTTTGATCGAAATGTGGCTCGCCATTTACAAGCCGAGGAAGTTCAGCTTTTCTTGGTGGACAAACTGGGTATGCTTTCTTTTATCTGATTTTTTGTTCATCGTTCTCTCCTCGAAAGATTTATAGCTGAGCTGGTCTAAATCGGGTTCTTTCATCGTGTCAGATGTGCATTGTGATTGGGGTACTCTCGATGGTCTTAGCGCCTATTGGAGTATTGAGGAAGATCATAATTAAGGCCGAGATCTACCGATTCTACTCTTAGAGTCTACACTTTACTTACCAGCTTACGAGGTGATATGGGAGGCACAAGTAATCGACGAAGAGGAAATTTTTATCGTTCCATTTGGTCAAAGAGTTCCCATTCGGTCAAAGGAGGCAAGTAGAGCTAAATCTTTGGGTTAGATCGAAGGAGGCTGATAGTAATTTGGGCATTTGCTGGACTCTATCATCGATTTCAATTGTAGCTATAGTTTAGAAAGCAAAGCAGGCTGATTGTTTGTTTTGCAGGTTGAGATTCTGCTTTAAAATAGAGGAAAAGATGTCAGTGTCACGGAGACGTTTGGTTACGTCTTTTGTGGTTCAAGTTCGAAACCTTAATGGGTGTATTTTAGGATCATGAGGCGGCAAATGAGTTCCGTAACGGGAATGGAGCCGTATTCGCTGGCGATTAGGCGATTAGAAGACAATTCCAATCTAGACGTCTGCTAATCGAATATTTAATCATGTCACTGTGATTCGGATGAGAACCGGACAAAGTTTCGGTCAGCGACGAATTTAAGTTCTTCTCATCGGTTGGAGGATGGACGCATCGCTTAAGTCGATGGGAAGTAACCATCGTTAGTTCCTTCTGCGTTATGCAGCTTTCAGTTGCCTTTGAAGACTGTCGCGCCGGATTGCAATGTCTTGGGAATACCGCCTTTGATTTCTTATATATAGCTGATAGCTCTACGCGATTCCTTTTCCTAGCATCAAAAGCGAAAAGCAAAATATTAAAAAGACACAGAAAATTAACAACTTCAGCTTTATGTTCTTGATCTCATTGTTCTTGTTCTTCTGGCTGTGTGTTGCGTGCTAGTGCAAGCTCAGTCGTGCAGGCCGAGCGGCAGAATCGGAGGGAAAAATCCTCCTCGTGGGCAATGCAACACGGGACGACTCGGACTGCTGCAAAGACAGCCAAATGTATCCGCTTTACAGGTGTTCGCCGCTAGTCAGGCCACACCAGCGCCCACCTCACCCTGAACGGCTTTGAGAAGGGCGGAGACGGAGGCGGCCCATCCGAGTGCGACAACCAGTACCATTCTGACGACACGCCTGTAGTGGCACTGTCGACGGGATGGTTCGATAACATGAGCAGGTGTCTCGGGAACACAACAATCTACGGCAACGGGAGGAGCGTCGAGGCTGTGGTGGTGGACGAGTGTGACTCGACTATGGGATGCGATGAAGAACACATTACCAACCTCCATGCGATAATGACATCGTCAATGCGTCCAGAATCGTGTGGGAGGCCCTGGGCGTGCCTAAGGACAAGTGGGGCTGGCTCGACATTACGTTCCAACACCTAGTCCTTTATGATATGCTTATCACATATTAATACGTACCTATCGAACGATGTGCTTGTAACAAATAATGAAATCTATACGCTCCTTTAGCCAATAAGCTGGTGCTTTTGCTGCAAAACTATTAAGAATGACAATACCCGTTTGCATATTGACCTAGATTATCAAAAGAATCTACTCTTATTTTTGATGGATTTTTATTTACTTTTTTTTTTTATTTAAGGACTTAGATTATTACATGAAATTACCAAATTTTATTCAAATGATTAACCAACTATTCTTTGATTACGTTACTAACTAGTTTCGATTACCAACTCTCATTTGAGTTGTTTATCAATATTTTTATTTGTCTAACTATTCTTTGACGAGCAAACAAACATTAACCGGGGATCTGCAACAAGTAGATGTAGAAATGTAGGAGCTTGAAATTCATATCGGAATTCATAACATCAACAACTGGTAGAGAGAGTTTTTACTTCTCCGGCGTTTCAATAAAAGTTATAAATACCCCAGTCCAATTAGATACTCAATGTCATTCTTGATTTGATTCTTTGTAACATTAGCGAAAGGACATTTCCCATTAAAGCACCCCAAATTTTCAAGCCCTACGCATGGTCATAAAGGGTCAAGCTTAGGGCTTCGCATGTGCTCAAGCGCACAGGGTATCTCCGAGTCAATTTAGGAGCTTCGGTAAGCTTAAATATTACGACCCAAGGGTCCTAAGTCCAACCTAGAGTGTGATCATTGGGCAAATCCGGGTAAAACCTCAGGTACGACTCTTTAACTTGTTGCTTCGGCCCATCCATCCAAAAGAAATGAACATGATATTTCTCTGAGCTAGATGGACCTCTCATGCTCAATCGGATTTTTATTTAATGTAAGGACTGTCAATTCCACAGCGTACACTCAAATCTTGAAGAACGGAAGCGGCGTGGTTGACACAACCAAAATTCCCAGATTTTGTTGGAAAAGCTTGGTGCTTTGAAGAGGGTTGTATTGCAGAAACCATAGGCTATTTCAGGCTATACAAAAGGGTCTCTCCTCAAAGCCTATTTCAATTAGTCTTTTAGCCCATTTAAATTAGGCAAGCTCAAACAAACCTAATGCCACTAAATTCACGATCAGGTCTAATCCTAATAACTATAAACTAAAACACTTGTACAATAGAACAAAAAAATGTCAAGTTACTTTCATTTTCCCACTAATGACATCAACTTAAATGATATGAAGACTAATTTACAAAATTACATAATAGTTTCCAGATGAGTGATTAAATATGTCTCAATTACTTAAATAGAAATTATGCTTATCTAATCACTCTATTATACAATTGGGAAGTCAGTCCTTGCGTCATCGTCATTACCCTATTACTTTAAAGCAATTGAGATTCCATTTCGTGCAATCTGGGATAAGTTGTCATCTTAGCGTTTTGCTCATTTCTATGCAAGTTCCCATTCAATCAATGACACAAGTAGAACTAAAATTGGAGGGTAAAACCTCATGAGCACTCCCTCGAAAAGGATGGAGATATTTCCTCGAGGCAGGCACAATGACTTTACTGGATTAAAAATATCCTCAGAAGCAATCAAATAAAAACTAAACCCGCCATAAACCACACCACATTTGATTTATCACACTTTAGAATACTTCATTTTTTTTTTTTTCAATATCACGAGGCATTCAAACCTTTCTACTCGACTAATTCTTACGAATGCATGCAAGTCGTTCTATTCACATAAAGGAGCAAGCGTGGATCTCATAAGACATTACAATCCAAATAATTAACCCGCTGCATCAGAATAAATGCGTTCCTTTCATTTTCAACTTAGAAGAAAGCGAGTATACATGAGGCGTGCTGCCTTGTAGCGTGATTATAGCTTCTTGACACGGCATTAAGATTCATCCAAAAAGCTTGATGTGAGTATAAGAAAGAAGAGGGCATCCATCCTCCTCGGACCACTTCAAAAAAAAAATCGAAAAAATGATGAGAGGATTTGGAACGGTTGTAAAGCAATAAGCATAAAATGCTTACGTGAGCGGTGGGTCACTCACATGTGGATTTATACAACTAACATATTCATTTTTTAAAAAAATTAAATGCAATTCTAATTTCCCCCCCCCCAAAAGTCAATTAAATCCCTTGCTGTTAACGTCACCAGGACGAATCCACCAGCAAAGCTCCAACCATCTGCGCCCAATTTGTCAAGCACATGGATATGGACAAATGCAGGATTTTGCGGGCTGCGATTACAGCTGTTTTCTTTAGAAATAATTGCAGGAAAATTGAAATTTTTGGCACAAAATATGATTAATTGAGAAATTTTCCATCTGCTGTCCTCCGGTACATTAATTTGTGGATAAGAGTTGAAATTAGTGTCCCTCGCGCGGTTTCAGTTTTCCTTGTTTTTGACCGACCGCCCTCTATCGGTTTCGATTTTTCTAACGATGCATAATCAATTGGGCAACTCTGAAAATTGGCTGGACTTTGCCAAATAACAGAAGTTTCCAAGCAATTTCTGGGTCAAAAATATATATAAGAAAAAAGAGAAATTTCTAATGTGAATGAATGCGACGAAGGAACTCAACACCTAACAGATGGAGCTAAAATTATTCAATAATTTCTTTTTCTTTTTTCGTTACGTGACTTCAAGGATCTTAAATAATCGCAAACAATCATTGGATTCGATATCAAGAACATGAAAATATCAACTGATGTCGGCTAAGATCACCGGTAGAGACGAAAACCATGTTGGGTGCTTCTGATCACTATTATTAATCCCACCGTTGACCTGCCTCCTAATTGGAAGTCCAAGTCGTCGGAAGTAATTGCGTGGGATATTCCCAGGGTTAAGGCCCCCACCTGTCTTTCTGATTTAGAATCTTTGAATGTATTTCTAACACGTCAAAATTTGCATAATTTTAGATATGCCACTGAGAGATTTGATTCCTTTATTAATAGGAGATCAGGTTCTATCTAATTTCGTTAGGCGAATTCTAGTGTAAGATTTTGGGTTTTGCCCCTTTCAATAGAGAAAAAAAAAAGGCTGGGCTTGTCGTTTTGATTTCTTTTCCGTTTGATTGGATGATAACTTGAAGGCACGCCCCAATGTTTCCTAGTATATATTGGGAATATTTTCATGGCCGCAGTACCTTATCATTGATTCTAGGAAACTGTCTCATCTAGATTTTATTTCTCGCCTTATTTAGTTTAGCACTGCAATTTGATATCAAAAGTCATATGTAGCACATCAGACATCGGCTACATAGAGCTACAACAATACACAACTGGATACTAGTTAAAGGTTGCGTAATCTTATGGGTTATTGAGTGAAAAATTAAATCGAACACTTATATTATGTATACAAACACTTTGGTCATAGCGTGCTGCATAATGTTTCGAAAAAAAGAAACGTCATCTACCATTGCAATTTTATAGCATGTGTTGCCATTTCATGGAAACTGCTCGGCTTAGCCTACTTGCGCTCCTTGATTGACAATATATACCTTAGGGCAACAACCACACCAATTCATAAGGAAACCGATTCAATTCCCGATTCAAAAAGGTTGGTAACCAGCTTTGACCATTTCAGTTCCTAATGCTACACCCTAAACTGATCAATTGTACCCACTAACCAAAAACCAAACCAATTTTTGAACCGATTTGTTTCTAACTCTAAATAAGTTCTTTCGCTTTAAAAAAGAAAATATTTGGTATTATTGAATATATTTCATATATTTGAATTTATATTTGACACACGCATATTATGCACATAATAAAAAAAGAAAAAAAAAAAAAAAAAAAAGAAACACGGAGCCCCAATTGATTCGAATCAGCTAGTTTAGTTCTAGGTCAATTTCATGGTCAACAGAGTCGGTTCCGGATGCCAAAAACTAGGACTCTAAGCTCCAGAGTTCAGGTGTGAAATCTACCTACCCGAGAGCCAATTGCCTCCGATGGACCCATCACTTGTTGTCATCAGTGCGCCTTTTTTAGCTCCAAAAACTTTTGAAGCGCTTCTTAGTCTCCTCGAGCGTGGAAGTGGGACCGATTGAAGCATGGTTATAATAGAATGGCGCCATCCTTACTTTCTTATCTCTTGTCCGTATCATTCAAAGCCAAGCATGATTAACAGAGAATGCTATTGCAAAATATCTTGCCAACCCCCCCTTGCCGAAGAAACCAGCACTAACAATGTAATCATGCTAAAAAAAGAGGCGAGGCCGACGAGATTATCTCCGAAGAATATTCAAGTCGCCAAGTATAAACGCGACGATGCTTTTGAGAAAATGCCGCGGTTTGACCGCCCGCACATGAGTTAGATCTTATCAGGTTCTCCAAATGCACAGTTCAATAATTTGCACGTGCGAAGATCTTTGCGATGAAGTCAAGTTCGCAGACCCATGTGTTTCTGAAAGGCGGAGGAGACGGGAAGTCAACCAGGAAATCATGTGGATCTAAGCAAGTCCGTAAGAAGGCTTAATCTTACTCCCCGTTCGGATCTCGAGATCATTGAGATGTAAAACACGAAAGGGTATTCATTCCTCTTGGAAAAAACAAAGATACAAGGAGAATTAGGAATACGTGGTGTGCGAAAAATACATTTGTGAAGTCCACTATCCGAATAAATGAAATGGACAGGTCAGGAAAATCCCAGTAGGGACACGAGGTGTAGGGGATGGAAAGTCAACCATGGAATCAATTGACATTTCTTTTGGGCCGTGGAATCAAATTTAGACAGCCGAAACCACAAAAAGATAAGGGAGGGGACGAATTGGAGATTGGGTGGCGTGTGGAAACACGTAGCCAAAAGGCGTATTCTTTTGATTCTACAGCGACGGATTGATCAAAAAGAGGCTTAAGGTTCAAACCCTCGAATCGGTCCAAAATAAGAAAGTGCACTTATCGTTGTCGAGTGGGGACTAGTTAATTTTTCTTCTTCTCTTAAAGCTTAAAAGATGCTCATTCCACGGCTGACGTGGCATGCCCCCGCCACTTGAGGGACTATGTTTTAAAGTTGAACTTGAGTTTGTAAGACAAATGGCACAAGCGCTCTTCTTTTAAGTGAAAATCATCAAAAAAGTTATAAAGGTATTATATTTATGTCAACTCAATTATAAAATTTTCAACTGTACACATTAAATCATAAACCTATAGAAAATTTATCAATTTTATCTGAAAATTACTATAGTAGATGCCAGTCATCCTATGTGACGCAACTTGCATTGATGCAGATAATTTTTTCAATTTTTTTCTTAAGTCGTAATAATTTTTTTTCTTCCTCCAATGGACTGGCTAGAGGCCAGGTATTCTTTGGATTCTACAATGATGGATCGATCGAAAGGAGCCTAAGATTCGACCCCTCGAATCGGTCCAAAAAATAAGAAAGTATACTTATCGTTGTCAAATGGGGACTTGTTAGATTTTTTCTCCTGCTAAGTTTAAAAGATGCTTTTTACGCTACGCATCTGGCATGCCCCACTTGGGGGACCATATGTTTCAAAGTTGTACTTGAATTCGTACGATGAAGGGCCTAGGCACTTTTTATTATCAAAATTACCAAAAATTCATTATATTTATATCAATTTAATTATAAACATTTTAATTGTATCGATTGAATTTTGAATCTTTTAATAATTTATCGATTTTAAATGAAAATTTTTGGCGTGAATGCTAATTGTCCTACACGGCTTACTCATATTATTTTTTAGACTTTTTTTCCAATTTTTTAATAACTTTATTCTTTTCTTTTTATTTCCTGTCCTTTTCTTTCTTCCTCTGTCAGTCATCATGGCCGAGGACCAGCCAGAGGTATTCTTTGGATTCTACAACGATAGATCGATCAAAAGAGGCTTAAACCATTTGGGTTTGCTCCAATGGCCACCCTTCCAACATAGAAGAGGAAAGTGGGAGGTTCGAATCCCCATCTTCTCAGGGGATTGAGATAAGGACGATATAGTTTCAGGCGTGAGTTTTGACTCTCGTGTCCTGTAAGGAGGCATGGCAAAAGTCTGAGGATAAGATATAGGAAATAAAGTAAGAAAGTAAAAAAAAAAAAAAAAAGGCTTAAGGTTCAACCCCTCAAATCGGTCCAAAAGTTAACAAAGCACATTTATCGTTGCCAAATGGGGATTTGTTGATTTTTCTCTTCTCTGAAGTTTAAAAGATGCTCATTACATGACGCATCTAGCATGCCCCCACTCGGAGGACGATATGTTTCAAAGTTGTCCTTGAGTTTGTGAAATTGAGAGCACATGCACTCTTTTGTGAAAATTACTAAAAAAGTCATAGATCTATTATATTTGTACAAATTCAATCCTAAACCTTTCAATTAAACTAATTAAGTCATGAACCTTTAGACAATTTGTTAATTTAGTCATTTCGACCAATTTTGATAAGAAATTGTTAATGTAGACGATGTGAATAGTTTTATAATTTACATGATACTCTCAACACTAATGTGAATAGTTTTATAATTTTTTCTTGGAATTCCAATTTTAAAATGATTTTTAATAATTTTATTTTTTTAATCTTTTATTTCATTTTCTTTGTCCTTCTTCCTCCTCTAGGTCATGGCCGACAATCCATTAGAAACGAGGTTAGCTTGCCTACCCTCGCCACTCAACCTCGTCGGCTTCAAGCAAGGCTTGCTCAAGGAGCTCAAGCCTTGTCTAGGGAGGGCGAGTCTCCCCTAGAATTGGGCAAAGCTCCACCTCGATAGATCCGGTGAAGTCGAGCCTCGCCCGAGACTAGCAAGGCTTGATCTCATTGAGATTTGACAATGTGGAGCCTTGCTAGCCTTAGGCAAGACTCACACTCACCAAGCAAGGTCAACTCTTGCAATAATGGTGAACGGCGGAGGAAAGAAGAAAAAGAAATAGAAATAAATTAAAAAATTCGATACTTTTTTTTAAAAATTATAAAATGTATCTACATCAACACCGTCTATGCTATATAAGACTATTGATATCCACTTTGACAATTTTAAATTGCCTAAAATTTTATAACTCAATTAACACAATTAAAAAGTTTAAAACTAAATTAATACAAATATGATAAGTTGAGAATTTTTTTTTTTTTTTGTGGTTGATTTTCTCCACTCGTTTTGATCGTGCGAATGTTTCAATTTCTATCGTTGACCCAACCGGTCGGCCGGACGATTTTAGCACATTTAATTACGTGCAAGCTATTTATTTCTGATTTTTCCAAGGGAGGACATAGATAGGAGATATCGTGCCCTTCATTAAGGAAGAAAAATAGTTCACCGATTCATGTACGGAATTGGTGAATTTAAGCCTTTTTGCTTTTTCCCCGTACGCATTCTCTTGCTCTATTACCCCTTTACGTGGGAGAATGAACATTCTACCCATTCCAAAGATCGGTCCGATATCTGTCTTAAATCCTTCTTTCCCACTTTCTTTTTCCGAAAACAATTTTCATAAAAAGAAAAATATCTGCAAATTGTACTAAGTTCGGCATGAGATGTCTTGTGAGGTAATGGCATAACGACGAAGAACTAGTTGTAAAACCCGAACGTGTAACATCGAAATATTTTATAAACGTAACTCTCGGAGTTCACATAATGTGCGGGGAAAGTGGAGATGGACAATTCGCTCGGCTCGACGGTTTGCATTTTTGACCAAATAAAATATTGCATGAATTTGATACATACACTCAATCAAGTTTGGATCAGGTTTGATCTGCTTGGATCTATATGGAACCGTCTACTTTCATACTTGACTCAATGCAACAATTTCTCCTTTTGAGTGCACAGGGACGGTAGGGGGTTAGGTGTTTTCCACAAATTGCCAAGAAAATTAAAAGTCGGGGGAGAAGGTGCTTCCTCGATTTCAAGACCCATCACCATCCATGGCCACACATGAGACATGTTGCGTGAACGCGTTCACCAATATCACCTAATTAGAAAACATTTGGATCACTAATCAATAAAAGGAATTATTCATACCTAATTGTGGGTAGATTTACTGGTATTAGGTCTGCGCATGACAACGCTTATTCCCGAGAAGAATTTTTTTTCAGAAATAATTCTTTTCTATTTCTCGCTTAAAACAATTTTTGAGTAAAAGAACCCGTTTGATAACGACACAAAATTTCTACTCTTGGAATAGAAAAAAATATAAATGCGTTCGATAACACAACAATTTCTTTTTTGTATTTATTCATTTTGTATTCTTGGTGACGGATCGCGCCGCCGCCGCCCTTCGTCGGCGGCCAATGGGCTTTCTGGCGCGGCAAGGCGATGATTTAGCGGCCGGCGGTCATGCAAATGCAGCGGGCGGGTGACAAGCGCGCAGTAGCGGCGGGCAACGGCAAAGCGCGGTGGCCGGCGACCGGCGGGCGGTTTGATGCGTGGTCGCGGCAAGAAAAGGAAATAAAAGAAAAATAACAAAGAAAATTAGCTTATTTCTAGAAATTGTTCCCGGGAACAAGAAGCAACTTTTTTTTGCTTCTCAAAACTGTTCCCGAGAACAAAAAATTAGAGAAATTGTTCACGGGAACAAATGTTTTATCAAACAAGTTTCTATTCTTTTTTTGTTCTAAACAAAAGAATAAAAATTTGGAGAAACATCATCGTTACCATGCGCTATCTTAGAGTCCCTCCTCATCGCCAAGATCGAGAGTTCGAATAAGTAAGGGATCATGGTGTTGAGGTTTTGTGCTAATCTCCCTTGAAGTATAGGGGTCCGGCCCTACGATGCCATCCAGGCACGGGGGGCCCATGGTGGAGTCATTGGTCATAAAAAAAAAAAATGGAATTATTCACATGGTATCTTATACACATATGCATGGGACGAGGAAAAATATCATGGTTGCTCAATTTTTTTTTTTAATGCAACATTGTTTATAGAGATAAAGAAGATTCGAAATTTTAAAATGTAAGGAATAAAAATGGGATTTTAAAATGGGATTGTCAATTTACACATTTATTTATTGATAGAGTTTTCTCAAGAAAATTAATTAAGGTTTTTTTGAAAGGGGAGAAAATGACCGCGATTTTATATATGCACGAGATCCTCTTTTAATTTATATAATGACATGGATGAAAGTCGATTAAAATAATAAAAAGAAAGAGATTCCGGTTCCGTTATAATGACTTCAGTCGAATTTTCTTCGTATCGCCCGACTCACCCGGCGCCTTCCTTTCGTTTTTTTTAAATTATTCATCGCCGTCAGATTAGAAGACTTTCCACGGTCAAAGCAAATTACGTCACGACTCGCCTTCGTCCTCTCTTTCCCACTCTCTCTCTCTCTCTCTCTCTCTCTCTCTCTGCTGCACAGTTCGTGTGAAGTGCGAAGCTGCGACATCCCCGATCGGAACACCCTCTCCTTTATATACGAGGAGTCTTGGACATTTTCCTCCAACCACGCAGTTCGTGTAAACTGGTGTTCTTCTCCTCTCTCTCTCTGAGGCGTCTGGTTGGTCTGCAAAATCAAGAAGAGGACGCAGTTATGGGGACTCAAGCTCCGGCCGATCATTCCTACGACCGCCAGAGCAGCGTTAGTCTCTCTCTCTCTCTCTCTCTCTCTCTAAAAAGTAGGTGCGCATGTGAACTGTAATGTCTGGTAAATGAGCTGCAAGAATGGCCGTCTGTCCTCCATTTGCTTGGAAAGGCTGGGGCCTAACAGTTCCCAGTCATCTTCCCGCCCTAGTCTTTCCATATCTGTTAGTGCTAAAATAGATGCTTAGCCTTGATGTTAGAATAGGGCTTGGGCTTGATCTTAGGGTCATTTTCCTTATCCGCCTTCCCCGACTAGCTAGTTCGGTTCGTTTTTATGGATACTCCCTTTTCGGTTCATACATAAAGGCCACCCTTGAGTTCGCTGCTAAACAAAGATGGGAAGGGATAGCTGAGGGGGAGCGAAACGATCAATTCGGTTTTTCCGCTCATCCCGGAAAACTAGTTACGCAGAGACCGTTTCCTAGTCAAAAAATTGAGAACTAAAATCACTTGTTAGTGCAATCTCGTCCATTTAGTATTATAGTATTCATTACTATATCAATTAACACGTGCAATCCTGCTGGATACATAACTACAGATTCTCGTCAAAACGTAGATAGATGGGTAGCTCTCTTGTTCTTCTCAAGTAACTTCGGCCCAGATAATGAAAAAGAGAGTATCTTAAAAAATTAATTAGCAAAGATAATGCAATTATCGGACGGATCTTTTTGCTTGCGCATAGTTCGGTAGCTCTTGCTCTATTAACAAGCATTTGGCTCTTGATGAGGGCAAGGTCATGCTTGATTGCCCGGCGTAGCCGGAACTTTGCAATTGCAGATTTGGGAAAATTGCAACTTGTTGGGTTAAGTTAGGTAGGGAACATACATGTCTAGTTTTCGGATGGTCTACATCTAAGCTTAGGCTTTTGGGTAGAACATTTATAAATATAACATCCGAGTGTTCAAGTATTTCGGATCGCTCGAACGTCGTCTCTGCACCGGAATGCGCTTTTGTTTTCAGCAATTGGTGGTCTTGTTTCAAAACCCAAAGTGGAACCCACAAGTGAAAAACGTAGTATAAAATATACACGAAGTCAATCAAACCATCCCAAGCGGTAGAGAATCAGGCACAATCCCAAACCCTACACGTGTCGCGTCATTACGTGTTCGAAGGTCAAAGATTAATTGCCTTCGTTGACGAAGAACCTCGCAGAAGGGGCCGGGACCTGTGTGCCCATCTTGACTCTTCTTCTTCTGCTCCTCTCTGCATTGTTCGTGTTGACTTTTGAGTCGGATCGATCTCATTTACCCTTTTCGTTTCTTTTTTACTTCTTCTGTCGTCTTCCAGGACTATTCAGCGCCCGCTTTTTCCTTTTCCTTTTTGGTTAAACGTGCACAGCTGTATGTAAACCAAACCATGGCTTACCAATATGATTAACGCAAGAAGGGATAATACAGCATGAATGACATCACTTGATTTGCGTACTAGTCTGCTTATGATGCCGATCTTGTTGAGCGTGATCTTCGTATTGGCATCATGAAAGCACAGGATTGCTCTGTTCATACCCGTGTTGACACCAGGGATATAAACTGGCAGCATGGCATATTCACCTTTATGGTTCTAGTAAAATTGATGCTCTAACTAGCCAGAATAATGGACTTCAATATGTGGCCTGAGTTAGATGCGTTATGGTGTCCATAGGTCGAAGAGAAATTGGAAAAGCAAAAGGCTATTGACGAATGGCTACCGATTACTTCTTCAAGGAATGCAAAATGGTGGTACTCGACTTTTCACAATGTCACCGCCATGGTTGGAGCTGGCGTGCTCGGTCTCCCATACGCCATGGCCGAGCTTGGATGGTGAGTTTTCTCTAAAAGAGTTGACCAAATTGCACTCTTGTTCTCAACTTTCCCTTTTTTATTTTTCTTTTTTTCCCAACTGAATCATGTTTTCCTGATCGATAGTGTCTCAAATTCGATTTCAGGGGTCCCGGTGTGGCGGTGATGGTCTTGTCTTGGATTATCACCCTCTACACATTGTGGCAAATGGTCGAGATGCACGAGATGGTTCCCGGAAAACGTTTTGATAGGTATCACGAGCTGGGCCAATACGCATTTGGCGACAAACTCGGCCTCTACATTGTGGTTCCTCAGCAGCTCATCGTCGAAGTCGGAGTGAACATTGTCTACATGGTGACCGGCGGCCAATCCCTGAAAAAGTTCCACGATACGGTCTGCCCGAGCTGTAAGCAGCTGAAGACGACTTACTTCATCATGATATTTGCTTCCGTTCACTTTGTTCTCTCCCACCTCCCCAATTTCAACTCCATCGCCGGCGTCTCCTTGGCTGCTGCCGTCATGTCTTTGAGGTATGTCCCGGTCCATTCTCTTTGAACTCCAACTTCAATATCGGTTCATATGGATGAACAATCAGTAACGTCATCTAAATCAGACCGCTTGTCGTAGCTAATGACAGAGCACTGAAAGATGTCATTTAAATATAAATGAAGAAGCGATCGAAATAAACGAAAACAACTGTTATGCTATCGAATCATACAAAGAGCGAAGCAATAAATTGTTTATTCGGGGACTTAAGCATGTGTTCTTCATGTTTCCAAACAGCTACTCCACTATTGCTTGGGCAGCTTCACTCCACAAGGGTGTTCAGCCCGATGTACAATACGGGTACGCAGCAAAGTCAACACCGGGAACGGTATTCAACTTCTTTGCTGCATTGGGTGATGTCGCTTTTGCCTATGCTGGTCACAATGTCGTGTTGGAGATCCAAGCGACGATCCCATCCACGCCAGAGAAACCATCCAAGGGCCCGATGTGGAGAGGAGTCATCGTCGCGTACATAATTGTGGCTCTCTGCTATTTCCCGGTTGCCTTAATTGGGTACTGGGTGTTTGGGAACGCGGTTGAGGACAACATCCTCCTCTCGTTGGAAAAACCCGCTTGGCTCATCGCTATGGCCAATATGTTTGTGGTTATCCATGTGATTGGAAGCTATCAGGTAAAGATTGCGTCTTCTCATATTCTTCCCCTTATCCTCCAGCGGATTTTTTTTTTTTTTTATGAAATTGGACCGGTTTTACCATATCTCATTTACCATTTTCTCATGGCAGATTTATGCAATGCCGGTGTTTGACATGATAGAAACTGCACTGGTGAAGAAATTGCACTTTAAGCCCACTAGAACACTTCGATTTGTAACGCGCAATATCTATGTTGGTAAGTGAATTCAGACTCCATACTACGCGATGTCCCCTTTTTTCAAATTAGAATGGCGTATCACTTTTATTAAGATTTAATTGAATTCTCAAATATATTTACTTTGCAGCATTCACGATGTTCGTTGGCATTACTTTCCCCTTCTTCAGTGGTCTTCTTTCGTTCTTTGGAGGATTCGCTTTTGCTCCTACCACCTACTTTGTAAGTGCACCCATATAAGCAAGATATGCATTTAGAATTTCTTCCCAAATTTTGCCGATGTGCATAACCACTGAGTCCTCTGGCTTCTTCTATTTCTCTTTTTAGCTTCCCTGCATAATGTGGCTCGCGATTTACAAGCCGAGGCGGTTCAGCTTATCTTGGTGGACAAACTGGGTATGCTTTCTTTTTGTCTGATTTTCGTTCGTCGTTCTTTCCCTTAAGATGAGCTGGTCTAACTCGGGTTCGTTTATCATGTCAGATATGCATTGTCGTTGGAGTTCTCTTGATGATCGTAGCGCCTATTGGGGGACTGAGGTTGATCATAATCAAGGCTAAGACCTACCAATTCTACTCTTAGATTCTTTACTTGCATACCAGCTTACAAGGTGAATCGGGAGTCGCTCCAACAATCCAGATTCTGGCAAAATTATGGATGTAGATGAACACAACGGCGAATCGGTGCAAATTGTCATTGCCCAAACGGAACCGTTACCTTGTTTCCACGGGACCCCCAACAGGATCTTTGTAGTGTAAGCGTGCAGTATTTGTCAGCGGAGAAAATGGGAAGTTTATGGACATGAAATCAACTTAAAGGGAAGTGTACTGTTCTTAGTTTTCGAGTGTACATGTCAACCTGTTCTTGTCTCAGGCTTGTTTGTTTCAGCGCTAGTTTAGAGGGAAAAAGACGTGTGTGGCGTGATTCTTTTCACTTTTGGAATGTGTTATTACCCTGAATCAAAAGGTTTATTCTTGATTGAAGCAAAGGACCAACTTCAACGGCAGAGCCTACCCTAGTAAGCTTTCCACATATTCATCACTGCAAGTGAAGTCACACAACCGGAGATGATTCCGGGACGGCATCGGGCAACTGCAAAGCGCTGCTTGAACTTATTTTTAAGCTAACCACTCTGCACAAAACAGAGAAACCCGCAAAATGCTGATAAAACCAGCAATCGCAAAATCTCACCACTAAGAACCCAAAAAATAACCCTCCCCGAAGGTGATTTGCCTGTAATTTGTTAACCGTCCCATGATAGATGATAATACCATCTGCAGCCGCATAGCAAGTCTGCCTAGAGTGTTTTTCTTGGTTTATCAGAAAATAAAAGATAGCAACCGACGTGGGCCGAACTTTGTAGAATTGGAGCTCATGCGAGAACTCCTTTTTTAGCCCTGTCACCCTTTCATTCTCCCAAGACATCAAAACCACCATTGAAGTAACTAACCGTAGAGGATGTCCTTCAAATAGTACCTGCTGTGATGCAGAGTTTGCACAATGCACTCTTTTTCGGGACACGAACTTCCACAAAACCACCTTTTACACAGTAACAGTGCAATTGCCGAAAAAAAGTTTTAGTTGGCACAAACAAATCCTGCACCCATTACAACTAATATACATTGGCAAGATTAGTTCGTTGCCACAGCTAGAATCTAACATCGATTTCATCAGAAATATCTGATCTTCCAGATTTCCCGAATGCATATCACCACATACAAGACTTAACCAAATAGATTTATTTTGCCACCACTTTCATCTTTCCATAGGTACATAAAACCGCAGAATACTTTTGAGGCTATAAGCTTTAGACCAAATTCCCTCCAGTCTTCAAGCTTCGGACTCTACATTGTTCCATGTTTGACCGATCTTTTTCAGCTTCAATCTCTGCCGAACGCATCACTCACTTCATTGCAAATCACCAACAAAGTCAGGCAACGCATATGCAGGTATTGATACTGAATGAATAAGGTGAATAAGACAGACCCAAACAGAGAGTCACAGAAAATCACAAGAAAAGTGCCGAATTAGACAAACTGATTCAGTACAGAAACTTATCTCACATATGATGTGGACTATTTGCGTGACCAAAGCAGGCTGATAACTATTAGGTTACCACATAATAATCGATTTTTGTAATCCGATTTCAACATATATAAGCTCTAATATTCTAGTCTCATTCAATCTATGCACACAAGATGAGATTCTTGGTACTTTTATTGAGATACAGACAAGTGGCAGATATTAAATGGACGACCATAGTTCGGTCCACACACTTCAACACGAACTTGCAATCTTTCTGTCTGTTGGTTCTGGTCTACACTGTGTTCACTGCATACAAAGCAGTGAAAAGAAAACTCCTTTACCTGTACCGTTCAAAAGTTATGTCCGATCAAGAATCTAGCGACTTAGTTTATTAGTATATTTAGAAGTAGCTACCTATAAACACTGTTTATGAGAAATTTGTTTGTCCACGGTGGTGACAGGAACCAGTTTTCGCCAACTTTACACTGTCTATGAGAAATTTGTTTGTCCACGATGATGACAGGAACCAGTTTTCACCAACTTTTGACTCGAAACCTATATCTTGCAGGCCCAGTAATCTATTAGGGCCACTCTACTTCCCGGGAATACCAACGTTGAGAATTAAATTTAGTTAAGCGCCAGGTCTAGGTCTAAGTAACATGAACATACAAGCAAGATTTAGTGAAACGACATGGTTCGATGAAAATAAATCTTTGGCACAAATTTATGTAACATGAACATATGAAGAAGTTAATAGTGAACAAAACAAACAGAAGACTAAACATGACACGTAAAGAGATGGCTAAAGGAATTTGTTCAAAAGAAACTGAAAATCGAAATACTAAAACCAGATCAACAAAACCCCGACTCACTTGATGTCTTGCCTCGTTTTGTTGCCTCTATTCCAATCTTGAAACAAAAGCAATAATAATGAAATCTGTCTTCAGGCAGGTTAATCAATTTTTTCCTGAAGTAAGTTATCGGTTTTGTATCATATCGTCCTCTCTCATATGTTCAAAGCGTGCATATTGAATGCCTAATCAATCTGTGTCATTCCAAAATACTGGTTACAGTGAGAAAAACCCAGAACTTACAGTTCTTGTTATCTTGAGCCTTTCCTTATCTAGTTAAATAAGGAAATTCAGATATGGACTAAGGTTTAAGCAGGAACCAAACCAAACAACGCTGTTCGCCGTTTGGTTCACTACAACAGCTAACTTCTACCTTTTGAATTAATTTCGGCTCAAAAATTTTGAACTTTCATATTTTTTTACCTGGTTCGAGCATTTGAGTTTGGATAAGTTTCCAAGTCAAAGATAGTCTGCTTAATTGAACAGAAACTCAACTCATGAAAACAAGAACCAAATTAATCAGTTTGGCATAGGCTTCTTGTTTTGCTCTTTTAGTGTTGAGTGTAGGGATTTGGCTTCAGTGATGGCGCAAGGGAGGACGGAGAAGGGGTTAGAGAGGAGATTATTAATGCAACAGACTGTTGTTCTAATTGTCATCTAGGAAAAAGTCACTAGAAACCCCAAATTATATTTACCGTGTCACATTTACCCTAAACATTTTTCGTGACAAAAAAAAAAAATTGAACTATGCACACCATGACACATTTACCTTAAATTTTTTCCTGTGACATCAAAAATCCTAAACTTGCACCCATGTAACATATTTGCTTTCTGTCAAGACAACGTCAAATGATGTTTTAGCCAAGATGATGTCGTTTTGAAATAGCCATAAGGATGTCATGTTAACCCTATTTACCTTTTGTTGTCCATGCAGGAAAATTTTTAATGATGCTTGTTGATGGAATTTCGATGGGATAAACATGTCATACAGATACAAGTTTGGGAATTTTGACATCATCAAAAAAGTTGAGAGAAAATATGTCACATTGAGCAAAATTTAAGATTTTTGACCATTTTTCCCTAATTAATATCAAGTCATCAACTTACTAATAATTCAATAATTAAAAAAGAAGATTTCTACCATAATGATATATGCGATTGAAATGCGGTAAAACAAATTAACTAAGACCAACGTGGAAGCAAATTATGAAAACATAATTATCATAACGTTACTTGTCACTTTATTTGCTTTTATGAAGAGTCGAAGGTTTAGCTTCAGCTGCCACAAATTTTCGGATTTATTTTTTGAAGTTTAATGTTTTTAAATATACTTATAATCGTAATAATCTTTTGTGATGCGTTAATATACAAATTCAAATTTATTAGAGAAAGTAATACTATCCTCATACTAAATATGGGTTATATAACTACTTCTATCTTGTCTAAAAACTAACGCAATTAATTTAAAAAATATTTCTAATGATAAACGTAGGAGAATGGCCATGCAAATATCCTACCGTTTTTCTTGAGGAGCTGGAGTTGGGACACGGCGAATAAAATTCCCTTAATTTTTCCCAAAGGGGAGAAGGGCAGAATGGTCAGACTACATGAAATCTACTGAAGTGCTACGTATGATGGAAAACGTTTTTTTACGCAATTAAACGTTAGATTCACATAAAAATGGTCATCGCTTTGTGCAGTCATGTTTGAGAGCTGATTTTAGGGCCTAAGTCTACGTGTAACAGACTAAATTGTCAAAGATGGTGCCAAAGCAAGGCTTCCTTCATAGATGTGTGGCTCGAAGATGGACTAATAGTGCGTTTGTCTTATGGAAAATTTCACAATACAAAAAAAAAAATATATATATATATATATATATATATATATATATATAGAAATTATTTTCAAGAAATTATTTTCAAGAAAAATGGTTAATTTTCACTTATTTTGTGGTTTAAGGAAAGTGATTTCCTTCTAGCTAGAAGGAAAATTGTTTTCCCCAATCTCAACTTGTTATTTTTAGTCTAAGGAAAACATATATCGACATCCAAATAGCAAAAAGTAAGAAAATAATATTTCAAAATTAATTTTCCTTCAAATAAATGGACCTTCAGTTCAAGCTAACATGTGTCAATCCAGCCAATTTTACATTGGCCAAACCCCTGAGAAAAGTACTCAAAAGTAACAACAAAAGCTAGTGACAAATTAGAGGACAATTAGAGGCAGATTTTAATTTACAAATCACTCCTCAAGGTATTTCCCAACTGATGAGACACTATGGAGTATTCTCACCTAGCCATACTCTCCTTATTCGATATGAGGCCTAATCCATTCTTATTCACCATCCTAAAAGCTTGCAAGAATTTATACCTTATCTGATCCCTCTCACCCCGGTGATTACTCACCGTGCTCTTCAAATCGAACATGGGGCTAGTCCTTCCACAAACCACATGTTTGTTGGAGGGAATCCTGCTCTGGTACTGCCTAAATGAGGCAGCCCGTTTCACATGGGCTAAGTTCCCAAAAAGAGTACATGAAGTAACTTTGCAAGCTAGTGACAATGGTTGGGGTTAGATGTTTACTTATTAATCACTCAATAGAACCTCTTGCAACCAATGCTGGCTTTAGGATGTCACACAATCTAAGAAGAACGAGGACTGAATGTTGAGGCGAGAGTGCTCAAAATTTGATACATCTCTCGGTTGGCTTCCAGAATGATAAAGAGTGCATGAATGAGTAGAATCATGCACTGAATTAGGAGAGTATTGCTCACTGATATGGCTCGACATCAATGAGGAAGTCCTTGCTTCTAAGTGGAGAAGTCAATAATTAAATGGAAGATGGCCCTTTTTAGGCGACTCATAAAAAGACTCAACCATAAATAGGCTTAAATGATAATGTAATTGAATATTATCTACTCTTTTTGAAAACTTGACCTATATGGAATGAGTAACCCATTCCATAATTTGCCCTCGGGTTTAATTATCAAAATCCCAAATACAAATGAATTAAGAAAAACCTAAAGCCAAAATAGCATCAAGTACAACTAATTTAAAAACCCGAGCTAAGGTTGAGGCGGGATTCCTTTTCTATACCATCAACTACAAGTAACCTAGGGAACTTTTCCAGTCAGTCCTAGACCTATTATGTGAAAGTCAATTTAGTCTAAACTTTCCGATTTTATCAATTTAATTATAAATATTTGTGCGAAATTCCAATATAGTCCTTCCGACCAATTTTCATCGG
Organism: Eucalyptus victrix; assembly: GCA_016097545.1. NCBI lineage: Eukaryota > Viridiplantae > Streptophyta > Magnoliopsida > Myrtales > Myrtaceae > Eucalyptus > Eucalyptus victrix. The sequence goes on along the minus strand of CM027843.1, from coordinate 16,964,454 downwards.
AAATTATTAATACCACAGCATGCCACACAAGACAACCGGTGATGACTAGAGTGATGTCAATAGTTTCTGCGCGAAAAATTAACCGAAATGACCACATTGAAATTTCACACAAAGATTTATAACTAAATTGATAAAACTGAAAAGTTTATAACTAAATTAATATATGTATAATTGATTAGATAATTTTTGCTAAATAAACTTATTTCGAACTCCTCATGCAATTTTTAACTCATTTTTTACTTGGCCGATTAGGCACTGAAACACTTTCGTGAACTTAGAGGTTATTTAAAGAAGTTGGAGTTTCATCAACATAAAAAATACAATGAAAAAAATTGGGTTAGTTGCCTGAGCTTATAGGCCCTAGTTTGTACTAAGTGTGCCTAGCGCCTGGTCCGACATTGAGGGACGAGGCTGGGCACATGAGAACTAGACGTTCCACGTGTCGATAAGATTAATCAAGAACGGGTTTGAGAAAATAGAAAAAGGAAGTGGCATTATTTACTTTCACATTTTTAATCTAAATCATGCAAGAGATGTCCTTATATTAAGATCGATGTCATATTCACATGATAAATTAATAATTAGAAGCAAAAGTCTAACTAACATCAACTTGTTAAATTAACAATTTTGTTAGCATTAAGTTCCGATGTAATTCAAGTAAATTACATGCACGAAACTCCATCTATGAGGAAGTGTATCGATTAAGTTTAGCCTAACTGTATGAATGTCAATGACGAATATTTAGTTTTTAGCTACAAGTGAACAATAATGGTAAGAAAGAGTGACAGCATTTAAATAAAGTAAAGTTTAGAAATGCATTGTAAATTCAAAAGGAAAAAAAAATAATTATCAAGCTAAACGGCAGATTTCCCCCGATAAAAATAATGACTTTGACATATTTAGCGTGTAATGTGGTGCAATAGTCAATAGAAAAGGAAAGCTAATTAATAATTGGATTTATTAATAGACTTAATTGGACAGGTGGACAATGAAAGAAAATGACTGTAAGATTAAGAAACTACGAATCTAAAAGCTATGGTGATTATCGTATGTGTAATATGAGTATATAAAGTTTGGTGATAAATTATACGTTTAGAGAGGGATATTCAAAGATAATTTACATTGCTTTAACGAAAAGATTTTCTTATTTAAGCATTTAGATCTTGACCGTATCTAATTTTACTATATAAGGGATATTATTATTATGGTGCAGCTAAATATGTGCAATACGGTATCTTGACCCATCATGCACTTGTACTAAAGTCATTACTCTTATTTAATCGAGTGCCACTAAAAAAAGTCTTGCTAAGTATTGACCAAATTCGAGATCTTAAGTTCTGTGCATGGTTCTAGACTTATATCTGAAAAGAATTAGATGCTTTCCAAAAATAAACTCGACATTTTCTTTGCTTTTCTTTCTAACCCCTTTCTTGCAATATGACTTCTTTTGTTAGCTAAGTAGTGCAAAAAGGAAGTAATTTCACATGCGAAAACGAAGGACAAATTGAAAAGGAAAGAAAAACCCATTTTCTCAACCTTAATATGGTTTATAGAATAAATAGTTTATCGGTCCTTATAAGTAGGACCATATATGTTACCCTACAGGAGAGAATCCTAAAGATCTCTATTAATAATATTTTAGAAGTCGAAGATTATCTCCGAATATCTCATGTACTTCTCAAAAATAAATCTCTTTACTAAAAACTGTGTTTTTGATGTTTCATGGTTCAACTATTCCTTCATATCCTTTTATTATATACTCTCCCACTCTCGACAAGAGAATCCTAAAAAGCCGTAACATCAACAGCATCATTTCTAACCTTTCTTTAATGTTTTTCGAATTAGTTATATTTGATCTTTCTCAATTAATCATTAGTTTTTATTATCATGGCAATGCACGGGTCGAGATATGATGCCCTAGTTTGGTTCAACCCTAGTCGTACCTGATCATACCGAACCCTCATTGCTCGGTCGGTGGCCCCCGGGATTATCGGGTCGTGTCAGCTGAGCCCCAAGCTGAGTGCAGCTTTGACGTCCAGCCTCCATGCAAACCCTCCCATCTCCTCCATCCTCCACACATCGCACGGCACTATCCTCGCCGCCCACTTCTCCTCGCCCCACCACGGGTGCTGCCGCCGCCTCAATGTCGCCCTACACGCGAAGGCCGCGCGTGTCTTGGGCAGCTCCTCTTTCGCCATCACCCACACCGCGATCTCTGCCGGCAGCGGGCCGCCGTCGGCGCCATCGTCCGCCAGATGCTCTCTCATCACCATCCTCTCGAACGCTCCGTTCACCCACTTCACCCGATTGCTCGGATCCGCTAGGAACCCGGGGCACGCGTCCGCCTTGAGACTCGTCACCCGCTCGGCGTCGGTGAGCCCTACCAGCTGATGGTGGTCCTGCGCGTCAATGTGGGTGTCGGCGACGGACTCCACGATCACCCAGCATTCCAGCACTGTAGGGTAACGCATCCGGTGAGGCGACTGGAAGGTCGGGTGGATGAGATCAATGGGGTCCGACCTAGACCACAGGGGCGGGACCACATTAGGTATGGCGAGATTCACGGTGCTGAATTCAGGACCAGAGTGGGTGCTGAAACGATCGATGCTGCCGCGCCATTGAGGTTCCTCCTTCTCAGATTGCTCAGGCTTTGCTTTAAGCGCTTTAGATTCTCCATGATCAGCTTTCTCGGGCAACAATTGGAGGGTCACTATTCCCTTCTCCAGCCCCGACGAATCATCAGGCCCTCCTTTTTCTTTTGGCCCTTGCGCTGCTCTTTTCCTTTTGGTGGTGGTGCTGCTGTCGTGGTTATTATTACCGCTGCAATTACTATTGGCCTTGGCCTTGCGAACCCTAACGTACTTCCTCTTGGTCCTCGCGCCCGAAAGTAGCCACCCCTTGCTCCCCACATGCGACCCGCCTTGGCCCGGGTCCTCCGCTGCCGGCTTCGGGGCGATAGGCCGGAACCGGAGCATCACCTGGTCGATCCCCGCGCCCCCACGCGCCACGCCGCCCCCCGCCGGCCCTTTGTTAAGCCCGTCCGCCCTACCCATCTCGCCCCCCACAGCCGCCTCCGCCACCGCTCACCGCCACCAAAGACCCTCTCTCTCTCTCTCTCTCTCTCTCTCTCTCTCTCAGAAAGGTTTGAAGACTGACGGAGTAAACATTTTTTTTCCTCTCAACCTTTTTTTTTTTTTTTGGGAGGGGCGCCTTTCGGCCTAAGAATACGGAGAGAGAGGAGTTGGTAGGAGCGGGAGAGAACCACGTGTCTAGGGCATTCCCCAAACATATGGACGATGCGATTGGTCCAATCGCTAGGCGGAGTGGGGGCCCACAGGGCACATCGGGGCAGGGGAGGGTGAGAGAGGGGGGAAAATCGAGCCTCCTGATTGGCACCGGCGGTTCCAGCCAATGGGAGGCGCGACCGTGTCGAGCACTGCCGATAAAGCGATGGGACACGTGGTGCTCGTGCGGACTTAGCGTCCGGTTGTCCCTCAGCTTTATATTCAATCGAAAAGGAGGGTTTTGCATCGTTCGAGAGAATGGGCGCCGTGGCGCGCCCTCCTTGGCCCGAAGGCGCATATTTGAACAGGAAAGTCGCCCGGGGGAGCTGTGGAGAACCCCCCCACGCGGGGGCGAGGCGCGTGGCGGTACACGGGGCTGGCGGCTGGCACCGTCGGGGGCACGCGCGGGAGGGGGGGTGTTGGGCTTGGGAGGTACGACGAGGACGCGTGGATGGTCCGATGGCGGTTGCGGATCCGTGACAAGATCCGCCCACGTCATCCGAGGAACCCGATCGGCTCGGTCTCTGTTGCCGTTGCTGTTGTTTCGAGTCGAGTCGGACTTGGATTGGATTTGGATTGGATTGGCTCCGGGACTCCAGCGCAGATGGTCCTCCTTTGATAGCGAAGTTTCGCTGCTTGCTACTGGTCCACTCCCTCTTTAGGACATGCCTCGTTTTTCCAATCATCTAAAAATTCACCCTCCCTTGGAACTTTCTCCACAACATTTTCTAAACTTATTTAAATTTATAAATAAATAATTAAATCGCGAGATTACTATATGTACATCTACATGTCAGCAATTATATATTGTTAAAATTTCGAAATTTTTTTCATTAAAATGTGTCCAATCACAAGCTTTTTTTATATTAAACTAAATATAAAACTTTATCGAGACACACCCTTAACACTGACGGCCAACCAATCACAGAAAGGTATGAGTATACCACCAATACCAACACTGAGTGGGTTTTCATGGTGTTTTGAACTTAAGTGATCATTCTAATATTTATTTATGATCTATCACATCACTTTTTAAATTTAAAAGTTGCGAATTGTCATGGATTTTCGATTACTCTCTTCTTAACCTAACATTTAGATGGCTAGAAGTCAAAATAAACTCGGCACAGTGCTCATACGATGGATTTAACCATTTTATTCACATATCTAGATGACAACTTCCTTCAATCATGGTTCAAAGTATGGCTAATTCCAACTTGAGTGCGTCACATCAATAGTAGAATTGAAATGGTATTATTTCCTTCATTCAATAACACAAGATGATTAGATTCCAAAACTTAGATAGTCCAAAATGTATGTCCAACATGCATCATCATAGTATGATCACGATCTATAGGAGACTCATTTACAATCTAATGTAGATCTATGGTGAAAAAATTAACATTCATTAGAGTAGCGATCTTTATGACCTCACTGCGAATTATCATGTTCTCAATTCAAAACGAAATTGTATTGAAATTGCACATGAATCTCTTCGAGCTAAAGAGAGCCAAAATCAAAGAAATGTATCTCGCATGTTCGCACGCATTCACTTCCATGTGGAAGTTGGACGGTCCGTATAAATGACGCCGATGAAAATGATGACTAATCATCCATCATCATGCTCAGCTCTGGACCGAATCAATAGGAGGATGCCAACGCATCTAGCCCTATAGGAAAACGTCCGATTATGCGTCACTTGAACCCAGACCACGTGTCAGCAAGAAGAAAAGAATCAGCCCAAGAGCTTGCATTTCCTCAAGCCGGAATGGTGGTGTTCTACCAACTTTGTGACACCACATTCCGAGGTAACATGCATTCTAGCCGTGGACCAGCACACCTTTTCTGACATCGATGAAGCATGTGCTCGTCCACAAATGGACAGCATGTGCCAGTAAACATAGTCACTGTCCAAATAAAATGTGAGGATTGTGGTTTATTTCTCGCACATATTGCGGTGTAAAACCCAAAGACGGTGCAAACCAAAACTTTCTTCGACCACCGGCCGGCATATTGTCTAGATCACACTCCCAATGCCTTCACCAGAGAGTGAACTCGAAGATTTAGTTAAAGCTTATTCTAAGGCAGTCGATGGCTATTCAACTATAAAGGGTTTCATAGCTATCTCCCCAACTAAAGTAGCACTTGATAATGCAAGCTAACCTACCCTTTACAAGCCCCTCCCTGTTGACCAATGGCACGCATTCATGATGATGAAAGAGGTTCGATCTCTTTGCAAATTGTGCAATTTTTATTGCTTTATGTGATAGTTATCAAGACACACACACAGACACAGCCCCAACAACCAAGAAAATTAGATACGTGTCAATTTGGGACTCTGAGAAGCTTCCTCCCAAGGTCCTTACGTGTCGACAAGAGAGAGCCACAGCACACTCCAATCAATGTGAACAAATCCGATTCTTTTTTAAGCATATCGGAGCCTAACTATCGGATCTTTCTTATTTTTCTTCCACACAGTTCATCGCTCCTCTCTTCAATCCCCTTGCTTCTTAGCGTGTATATATATATATATAGGAGGACATTCAGCCCCGTCCCTCGTCTATGTATCATCACTATTGTCTTAAAAGGACACCTAGCACATCGCTTTTCTGTTATCTTGCTAGCATACGCAATCGTTCCTGAGTTAGGCAAAAGCTTTTCAGGGCCATTCGAAGATACACACAGATATATATATGGTTATACCTGAGCTTGAAGTGACCCTCTGCCTGGAGGGCTTTGGTCCTTAGCATTATTTGTTTCAAAACCCTAAACCGAGAGCGGCCTTCACGTCGAGCCTCCATGCAAACCCTCCAAACCCGTCCAGCCTCCACACGTCGCAGGGCACGGTTCTTGCCCTCGCCCACCTCTCGTCCCGCCATGTCACTTGGCACGTGAAAGCCCGCTGGCACATCGGCAGCCTTTCCTTAGCCACCAGCCTCACCTCGACCTCCGGGGACGGCGGCCGATGAGGATGGTGCTCGACTTCTCCTCTATTTTGGCCGCTCGCGAACCAGACGTACGCGTCGTTCACCCAATGAACCCGGTTCTGGAAGTCCGACACCAGACCGGGACACATGTCAGACCGGAGATTCTTTATCTTCTCGTCGTCCGTGCTCCCAGGGAAGAATTCCCCGACCGCTCCCATGCACGGATCGACGCCGACCCTCTCCACCGTCAGCCATGACACGGCGACGGCTCGCTTGAGCGGGTTCACCACCGTCGGATCCCACGAGTTCGCCCCGTGCACGTTTAACCTTAAGGGCCTTTCGCGATCCGGCTGGGAAACCTCCCTCGGGGTTATTATCATCGGAACGAGATCGAGGGGAACGCCGGAGGCCATCGACTCCCGCGGCTCGGCTCGCTCCGGCAGGAGCTGGAGGGTCAAGACCGGCTTCCCCCGACGGCGACCCCCGCCCTGCGATCTGCTCCTCATCTTGCACTGGCTATTATTCTTCCGAACCCTAACGTACCTCCTCTTCGCCCTCCTCTTCACGGCGAGCCAGCTCTTGTTCTCCGGGAGGTTACCGGCGCCGGAGACCGGTCCTCCTGTGGCCGGTTTCGGCGCTATCGGCCTGAATCTGAGCATTCCCGGGTCGATTATCGGGACGCGCTTGTCGGCACCACCGCCAGATCTACCGAACCAGAACGCATCTCCGCCGTTCATGGAGGAGCTCCGGCAGCCGCCACCACCAGCTCAGCCTCCTCGGGAGTTTCTAAACGGAGAAGAGAAGAATCTCGGGCCGTCGCTCAGGCTGGGAGCTTCGAGAGAACAGAACAGCAGCAAACTCTCTCCATCTCCAGCCGATAATGAATGGGGATCGGCGAACACACGGTGGTCTGGTATACAAGCACCACGTGTCTGAGCAAAGCGCGAGCCGATATTATTTTATGTAAAGGATCGAAGATTAATTGGATGGATGATTATGCAACAGCTACAGGCTACAGTAGATATGGGATTTTCTTTTATTTTTTTTATTTCGCCTAATTTAGGATTTTGAAGAATCTCGAATTGAAAATTCTTATTCTGAGTTCGAGAATTTTTATATAAATTAAACCACACGATGGGGGGGCGTGAGACAACTGTTATTATAGGCTAGATAATGTCCCAACTCAGGAGCAGCGAGGGGACGTGATTGGAGAGGAGTTTTAGTTGAGGGGGGGCCCATGGAAAAGTGCCATATTTGGAGTAATTGCTGGGTCTGTGGGGGCGGGGCCCACGCGGGGGGCGCTCGGGCCAATGGGAGGCGGCTTTGTGGCCTGCACTCCCCGAGGAGATGGACACGTGGACGTGTGGCTGAAAGCGGCTCTTGCCCTTTCGCTTGCTTCGTTGGGGGGAGAAAAAGGCCAAAAGAAAATGCTTGCTGCTTCTACCACGGAGGAGCGGCTTCTCGCCCGCGGACACGTGGCCGGATCTCACCGGCGGGATCGGCCAACATCCCGTGCCTTGGTTGGTTCGGTGCGGGGAATAATTAAATGGGGCTCGACATCGCGATTTGATTCGGTTGGTGGACGGTCGTTTCTCGGTAACGAGGAGACGCAGAAACATACTTTCGAAATTTTCACCTTTTTCACTCGCGGTTCAAATTTCGCGTGACCCATCTACATGTGCTCCAATCTCAGTTCAGTCCAGACATGTTTATCTCGAAATTTATTTTTTTACTATCAAAAATCTTAAATTTATATTTACGTTACATATTTATTCTAAATTATTTCGATGAAATGATTATCTCATACTTATATCCATATAGCATGTTTATTGTAAAACTTTTTTTCTAACATCGTATCAAGATTTCTTTTTCTTTTCTTTTTTTCCTTTCACCTTCATTTTTACTGCCGCCCTTGTCACCGCTCCCCTTATTGTCACAATCACTACACCAATGAGGAAAACGAGCCGGGAAGTTAAAAAGAAATGAAAAAGAAGAAGAGGAAAAAAAACATACAATTAGTTGACATATTTTTGCCACATGATGTTTGTTTTCCATCATCCGCCTAAGCATCACGTGAGATTTTTAGTAGTGTTTGTAAACAAAATTTTGATAGAGGATAAATATATCATACGTTATAAGTGAATGTGTCACACATATACAAATTTGAATTTTTTGTATCACAAAGAAAAGTTAAGGTGCTACACGAGTACAAGTTTGAAGTTTAATTTAGTGTAAATGTATCGGAGTGGATATAGTATTGGATTTTTTGTGACATTTTCTCCAAAATAAATAATATAATAAATTCACCATCATTGGAGTGAGAAAATATGACTTATTATTTTCATAAACCCTAAATTATACCCATTGTACTAAAAATACTCCAAACCTTTTTTTTTGTCACTAAAAATCATTAATTTGCCCATTGTGACACAAGCAGCCCAAGAATTTTTTGTATCACAAAAAATCCTGAAGTTATACTAACATGACATATGTACCATTTATTTCAGTTCCATCCATGTGTAACTTCTAATGTATATACCCTCCTTGGGTATATAAGTCACAAACGTATAAATTTAAGTTTGTTTTTTACAGCGAAAAAGAAGTTGAGAGTATTTATGTCACAGTGGGTAATTTAATATTTTTAATGAATGAGAATAAAGTTTGGGGTATGTATGTCATATTAGATGCAACTTGAGATTTTTTGCCCCTTTAGTTTTTTTATAATATTAAAAGCATTGAAAACTCTAGCAAAGTTCAAAATTTGTTTTCTCATTTGACTCGAATAATTTTTTGCCCGTTTTAGTTTGAATAAGAGCCGTAAAAGAATGACATCAACAAACTTGTTGAAAGGCACATAAACATTAGATCAAGTTTTCCACTCTAGGGAGTACTCTCTTCAAGTTCTATCCACACTAATCAAACCATACCGACACTTGTCGTGTACTTGATTAAAGAACAGTAATGACAATTCCTAAATTATAAATCTAAATAAATATTAAGATATCGGTTAGTCTTATCATGTGAAGTCGTGGACTTCATTATCTACACATCCAATATAAACAAGCTTTAACCTTATATAGAGCCAAGTCGAATGGACAAGTTGCTAGAATCAATTCTCTTTTGCAATCGATAAAGTCACGAAGCACTCATGTTGATTAGACTTGAATTCGAATTATCGCATCACTTAGTGCGGTAACTCAATAATTGTTGGATAACCTTACACATGGCAACTACGAGAATCAATTTTCCGATTTCAAGCATCCGGCACTAATTCACTGTATATATATTAAACACAATGGTTAAAGAGTAATTAGGTGATGACATGAGTTGAGTGCCCGAGGAATTTCAACTGGCTAAGACTTCACCAAACCCTGAATATCATTGTCGATGGGAGAGTGGTCAGCATCCTCGAACGTGGAAAAAGTTGACGTGAGCCGACGGGACGACGCGTGTCCCGGGCTGTCCAACGGAGACGCAGACGCTCGTCCTCTTCACACCTCTCTCTCTCTCTCTCTCTCTCTCTAGATAATCAGAGAGAAGAAAAGGAAGGGAGGGAAGGGGCAAAGGAAAATGATTCCTCCTCCATCCCGACGAAACGCAATGAGTGCAGCGGAGGGGAGGCAGGCCAATGGGATGCGTCGTTTTGGCAACATCAACATCATGTCCGACGTACGATCGAAAAGATAAGAGCCGTGCGCCATCGAATCATCTTGCTCCAAATGCTGACGGCCCACAAACCAGAAAAAGAAAAAGGAAAAAAATAAAAAATAAAGGAGTACGTAAGAATATTTTTCGATATGTGGTGTCAGTTGTTATTTTACATGTCCAACGAAATCCGGCTCTTCACCTGGAGAGAGCGATTTCGCACGCCCGATTGAATTGACCATGATGGTTTTCTCAGAGATGTTCTTCTTGGTTTTTTTGCTTACTTGCTTCCATGAAAACAGACCGATCTCGGGAGTACCGATTAGTCTTGTTCGTTCATTTGGGTACAGGGTTTACATATCTAGACGGGCTTCATCGATGGTAATGTCCCCTTTCTTATAAGAACTTGGCGGGGTCCAATCGTGACCCTATGATATTCGGAGTTGGTGGCTCGTTATGTCAGCGAGGAGCGATGATACGTTTGGGCTGTGGAATTGGGACGCGAGGAAAGTCTTATCAGATTCTCCATTATCTTCGTGGAATTCAGCTCTCTTGATTCTCTTTGCCTCCCCCGTTTCATCTGCCGCTCCAACCCAAAAAGTCGTGACGACCCGCATTTACCCCTCAAACCTCACCTTTCTATTTCACGTGAATCGTGTCAATGTCATGACAGATTGCTCGATGTGGAAGGCCAAAGATAAGCCGGAACCGAACACGGCCTCCTCTGGTGCTGTCCTGTCTGGGCCATGGATTCAGGACCAAGGGATGGAACTCTTTTGATGCTAACCGGGCGCTTCTGCAATTGTGGGGACATGAGTGTTCGCGGAAATTACAGTCTCAGTTTAGATATCTGTAATCCATTAGTGACAGGGCAGGTCACTCTAGCCACTCTCGTAACTAGAGTGAAGGAACAAACGACATGCATCATGTTACAGAAACCTGCTGTCCAGTAATAACATCATCCAGGAAAAAAAGATTCTTGAGGTGGTATTTCCAACTCAAGAACATAGCATTAGGAAGATCAACATCCAAAACTCAAGTCTGCCATAAAGAAAAAATAGCATCTTGCATCATGTATATCGAAAACCTTATTTCCATCTCAAATAGCGGAAGAGAGATTCCTTAAAGTAACTACGTCGCCAAGTAGTCGATTGAATCAATTTTCGAGGGCGATAACAAAAAAATCATTTGATGAGAGCTTATTTCCAGTGCTCCACATGGCAACATATCTTAAGGCAGCTTAGTTGACAACGTCGAGAACCAACTTCCGCGACTTTAGCACTGACCATCTCAACCGCCGATAATAAGCAGCTTGCAGCAAAGCCAACGAAAGTACAAAGATCCACTTAAATCCCATCTGCATTCGAGGAAACAAAAGAAGTCAGGGATGCAATTGTTTTCACTTCGATCCTTTTAACTAACAATGACCAAGTAAAAAGGTACCAGCTTCCTTTCTTCCATTTCTGGTTCAGCAGCCCAAGACAAGAATGTGACGACATCTTTGCCCATCTAACATCATGACATGGAGACAATTAGCAGCAGAAGATAATGAATTAGAATAAACTAGAACGAACTTGTCTGGAAACTTTGAGGCATTTAATTCTAATACGTGTCAACCTGTGCTTCAGTGGCAGATGTTCCATCTTCATACTCAACAGCTCCATCATTGAGCATTTTAGGCATAGCAATTGCTCCACCGGGGAAATAGGGGTTGTAGTGTAACCCTTCTCTTATCTTCAGTCATTAAAAGAACGCATCAGGTTAAAACTTATTAGCCAATGCCAATAACACATGAACTCCACAAGCAAACGAGTACGATAAGAAACTTCCAAAAGGGATAATCTCCCCACTGAATTACCCATATCAAAGAAGGAACTCTGAATTGATTTAAGGTGGCAATATAAGGAAATCGAAGTAGAAGAGAACTGATTAGTAATTCTCCACCAAAGCAGAGGAAATCACAAGCAAAAAATCCAGTGCATCAGCTTATTTTTGCCGGAAAAAGAAAGACCTAGCAACTCAAAATGTGGAAATACAGGATATAATCATTCATAGTCCGCATAAAATATTATAAAGCCATTCAACTAATTATTCACCTCCATCAAAGTTGAATAAACTATTGTGTGAAAACTAGTATTAAATAAAGTGTACACCCCATTTCGGTTTTAGCTCCTGCTTTCCAAAGGAATGATGAAAATAGGAGAAGCTTGGCAACTCTTACCATGACTTCAAAACACAAACAAATTATGACAGTTTGAGTGTGTTAATGCTTAGGCTATCATAAATGCTACTACTTTAGCCCACCAAACAAAAAGTCATTCACGATAATTCATGAAAAACATATGTCATCACAACAAATAATTACAAAAATACCTACCGCAACACCAGCTGGGGGATCACGGTAACCAGTTAGGAGAGCAAACACATAGTTCTGACCATTGTGCCGAGCCTGGAAACGAAAAGATTCACAATATTAGCGAAATTTTCAGCTTAATGTGATTTCTGTAAAGTTAGTAAAAAAACAAAACTCACTTTAGTTATTAGACTTAAGTCAGGAGGATAAGCCCCCCCGTTGGCAAACCTAGCTGCAGCTTCATTTGAATATGGTTGAGGGAAACGGTCACTTAGTTTACCAGGACGAGTGAACATCTCACCCTCATCATTAGGTCCATCTTCCACCTCAATTTCAGCAGCCATGGCCTTCACCTCCTCTTCTGTGTAAGCAACCCCTACCAGATCACGGTATGATATTAGAGACATAGAGTGGCAGGATGCACATACTTGCTGATACACCTGGTGACCACGACGAATCCTGCCCATCCACAGTATTTAAGATGAGTAGTTGCCATTAGAATCAGACAGCAAATTACTTTAAAATAAAAGATATGACTGAATTTGATGAGGATCAAAATCCCTAATAAAAAGGTCAAAAAAACAAGAATCAGAAAGGTAGAAGGAAAGTTCGTGATTAGGATTCACATGCAGATGTACATAAGATTGAAAAAAATTTCACGATCATGCTCAAAATTACAAAAGCAGACTCATGAGCCAAGTGACAAGATTAACACTGATAAAGAAGTTAAACAGAGATCATGAAAAACTCACGAAGCATGGTCATATGAACTAAGAATGCCTTTGTGAGGCCATGGATAACTAGGGCACTCCAATCCATGTTCAGCCTCATCAGCAGATGCGACTGTTCCAAAGCTCAGGAATCCGGAAACTCCAGCTCCAACAAGTGCGATACTCCTGAAATAGTTTGTGTGTGCGGAGCTAGAACCATCATGACCTCTCTTTGAGAAGATAGACGACAACAAGGCAGAGGCCTGCTAACAGACAAACAATTTTCATAAGCCAACCACATGAGAAACAAGCAAAAATGTGAAGAGATATTTGCAACTTTAGATTAACACTGTCCATGATCCGATAAAGTTAAACAAAGAATTACATTACATCAAATATATTACAAGCAAGAGACTATATGAAATAAGAGAGAGCTAATGGATTATCTTCGTAGGAATAAAAAATTCATGTTAGACAAAGGCAGATATAACATGAGAAGCAATGCAACTTCACAGATACAGAATGATGATATTTCATACTATCAAAATCAAGCGAACTACATCACCAATTCTGAATGTCTCTTTGATAGGCTTATTGTCCTTTTAAAGTAAAAGTCATCAGTGGCACTGGTAAATTTGCCGCTGTGAGCACACCAAAATCTCATGCAGGTGCATAAAAGATTAATATGATCGCATCTCTGCAAGATCTGAACTAAAATGCAATAAATAGATGCCTGCGAAGCGGTTCCCTAATAAATACATAATCCACCACCTGAGACTGAGGTTGAAGTTTCCTCCGTAGAAGCTGGTGGATTGCCCCTCCTCCAGCCATTTCACGTAGGTGAACCTTTCTGCTAGTGACCTAAAATCAAAGAGGAGAAAGCAAAAGGGCACCATAAGATAAAAGAATGCAATCGAGGAAAAGGAGAAAATTTATGAACTCCATTGTCCAGCAATAAAGTCATTTCCATAATGCCAAACTAATGAAAATTGCATGTGTCGGATTAAGAAAGCTACTTTGATTGATTCAGTATCTATGGAACAAGATTAAACATTGATATCCTCTTAACCTTGCATCAAAAGCAAGTAGACATAGATACAACTTATCAACATTCTACAAGCAGTGTGTCATGCGCATTAGGTTGGATGACTCTTCAGAAAAGCTAGAAAGCAGCTCATTCTGCAAAAACAGCGAGACCAAGTCATCTATTGAATTTCAGGGACAGTATCCAGCTCATTCTTTAAATTTCTATAGGCAATAACAGGTTCGCATCATTGTATTAGCTTTGCAAGCAGCATTTTCTGTCTTGATTGCCTTAGGTTAGCATCACCCTTTGAACTGCATAGACAGAGTTAACATGACACTGCAGAATCCCCAGGGACGCTATTATCAAAAACAGGATCTCCTGAAGCTTTGGAGAACATGCGCTAACCTGAGGGCAGACACCACTTTTACTCAGTCTCTTTCAATTATTAGCTAAACGATAATGCATCGAGCTACTAAGAACAAACTTTCTTCCTTGCTGCGGAAAACCTATAAACACAAAATGGGAACTCTACAAAACGCCTCCCCGATCCCGTAGAGGAAAATTCATTGGGAAGGTCGCAAAAACCCATTAACTCGATAGAAGATGTTTCGTCGTTAGTCATAGGAATCTACTTCTCAAAAAGACCCTCGAGCTCTCCAGAGACACATGACATTTCTTCGTGATCAATGCGAGAATCGAGACGACCGCCCACGAAATCCGAACTCGACATCGTTTTAAATTCACAAACTCAAAATGAACGCGTAAAAAAGCGAACCCATTCAACCATTAACACCGCAAATCTATCCACGCACTCAGAGTCTCGAGCTAACAACAGCTACAACTAGACATGAATCTGCACCGCCCCAAGTCGATCGACCCAAGAAAAAAAAAATCTAATCTTTCCTAAATGAAAACCGAACCCAGTAATTCCATTCCATTAAGCTACCTGACGCAGCTGAAAAAACGCATCGAGGGTAAAGTCTAGAGAATGCAAACACACAGATTGGCGGCCAAATCGAAAAGCGCGAAACGATTCGGATCGAGAAAGCGTGGAGGCGAATTGCGGAGCGCTCACCCGGGGACGGCGGCGAGAGGCGGGAGGTCAAAGAAGGGCGACGCGGCCTCGGCCTTCTCGGGAGATCCAGAACACAGAGATGAGGACTGAAGAGAACCAGCAAGGCAACGAAGAATAGCGAAGTCAGGTGACCCGAGAGATAGAGAGAAAGAGAAAAACGGGAACGGAACGTGACGAGCCGAACCCTTTCCGTTCCGATGGGTCGGGGCCGATCCTGGGCCTTTCTCTGTGTGGTCTGGACTTTATTCTAGGCCGTGGGCTTCTCGTTTTGCGGGCTATGACATCCTACAAGCCCGTCCAGACACTCCATTGAAGCCTCGAGGATGGAATTTTCTGTTGGAAAATCCCAAATTTTAAGAATTGCTCTTTCGATTTTTACGAGTTCTTAAACTAAAAAGAAAACCCGCCCTGCTATTTCCACCGCCACCACGTGCCTATGTCCCCATCGCCTACCGTTTAACAAAAAATAAAAAAACAAAAACAAAGAAAACTCAGCCGCATGGCAAGTTTTCCAACTTCAACTTTCTTTATTAATTTAAAAATCTTCGAAATGGATGAAGATATTATTCATATACACATGTTAAAAAAAATTTGTATCCAAAAATTGGTAAGTTATAAAACAATTAATCCATAATTCACAAAATTAAACTTTTTGAGTGACGGGAATCAATCCAAATGTTAATGGATACAAACTTACATTTCTTCTTTCGGCAATTCCGCCGGCAAAAATATCGAATTTCTTCTGCTGCACGCGTAATCCAAAAAAAGACAGAGAGAAGAAAATAGAATAAAAGCCGAAAATAAAAGGAAAAGGAGAACAAAAAAAACCATTGGCGCCCAACTCTTTCCTGCCTCAGGAAAAGTAGGCTCCTCTCGAACCAACGTTCTCCCCCCGCCTTCCAACGCCTCTCTTTCTCTCTCTCTGTGTGGCAATAAAAATGGGTGTTTTCCATCGTTTGCGATTCACCGGTTCAGGACCTTTTCGGGTGAGCAATGGCGAGGATCGCCCACAAGCACGCCGCTTCGTCGACGCATTGGATCGCGCTGGCGACATGCATGGCTCTCCTCGGAGCCGCCCTGTTCGTGGACTTCCGGTGGGCCTACTCTTCTTCTTCCTCCTCCTCCTCCCCCCTCCTTCGGCTACCTCCGCCTTTTTGTCGCTCGCTTCCAACTGGGCTCTCGAGAAGTCCGGAATCATCGTCTTCCCCGACCTCGGATCCCGCAACGAGTCTGGTGATCAGGTACCCCTCTGCTTTTGCTGCATTCGTGTGAACGTCCTTTTGTTTTTCAGTTTGTCTGTGGAATAGCCATTGACCAGCTTGATAGCGATCCCGCTCTGATGCAGCATTCTGCTTTGATCCTTTGATATATGAATAATGAGCTCAGAAATGAATTTGATTATTCCGAGTAGAATGGCGTATTCGCCGTTATTTAAAGAACAAGTATAGGGAGATTAAAATGCCAACTGAAGTAGCTCCATTGCCACGAACTTTGGTAGTTTCACTACCTTGTTTGGCATAATCAAGAACGAACATTTATGCCCTCTGCATTCCGAGATGATCAGAAAATCAGAATCTAGATCAGACCCGGATACGATTTCTCCCCTTCCCTGGTCATTCAATGCCTTGGTCGAATTGTCGTGTTTATGTTATTGAGTGAAGTATGTGAATTGTGATTTTGTCTGGGCAAAATTCCAGTTGCAGGAGGTACGTGCTCAAGAAGATCGTGGTCCAGGATCAGACCCTAAAGAAAAGCGTGATCAGGGACCGGATGCTAAAGAAAAGCGTGATCGGGGACCGGATAGATTTTTATCAGCTACTTATGCCGATTTACCCGCTCCAGACATGAAATGGGAAGAGATGCCGCCGGCACCGGTCCCTCGTCTGGACGGTGCTGCAATCCAGATCGATAATCTGTTGTACGTCTTTTCAGGATACCGCACTCTTGACCATGTAATAACCAATGTCCTCGACTTTTTTCTCTGCAAAGTATTTCATACCAATACTTTTTTTTCTTTTGGCCACGGACACGTGCTGCTATTAGATCTCTGGCTCCTAAATGCAGCTACCATTTTTAGAGTTTGTGATATGCGTGCAACTGGCTGACCGGATTCCGCTACTTTCACGCTTGCATTTCCAGGTGCATTCTCATGTGGATGTGTTCAACTTTACTAGCAATACATGGGGAGGGAGGTTCGACACGCCGAAAGATATGGCAAATTCACATTTAGGAATGGCAACTGATGGAAGATACGTTTATATTGTCTCAGGCCAATATGGTCCACAATGCAGAGGGCCGGTGGCTCATACTTTTATCCTCGACACAAAGACAAAGAAATGGGATAAAATGCCCCCATTGCCAGCCCCAAGGTATGTAAGTTCACTGATTAGGCGTGAAACACGACTGCAAATCTGTTTAGCCACCATATGGTTGACTCGATCTTAAGTGATGGTGGGTAATTTTCACGTTCTTCAGGTATGCTCCTGCTACGCAATTATGGAGAGGTAGACTTCACGTGATGGGTGGAGGCAAAGAGAATCGCCATACACCTGCGTTGGAGCACTGGAGTATAGCAGTTAAGGATGGCAAAGTCTTGGAGAAGGAATGGAGAACTGAAGTGCCCATTCCTCGCGGAGGACCACACAGGTATGGGAACAATCTATCTGGTAATTGCAATTCACGTCCAGAGATTGCTCATTTAGGTTGAATAATGTGAGCTATAACTTAACTACAGGGGCTTTCTAATCTCTATTTCCAGTGATTAATTAATTGATCAGTAATTTGGTTTTTGCAGGGCTTGTGTCGTAGTGGATGATAAACTTTATGTTATTGGCGGTCAAGAGGGTGATTTTATGGCCAAACCTGGGTCACCCATTTTCAAATGCTCACGCAGGCATGAGGTATGTAGACTTGTTACCATAATTAAATAGAAACATGCTTAGATGCAATCTTTGCAGGTCATGCTATTCATCATCTGGTCGTTGCTTCTATTATCAAAAAGTGCATGCTTGTGTCATATGATGTTCCATTCGAGTTGATTCTTCAAACCGGGATCTTTCCTATTTCAGGTAGTCTACAGCGATGTCTATATGCTTGATGCTGGAATGAAGTGGAAAGTACTGCCTCCTATGCCAAAACCTAACTCCCACATAGAATTTTCTTGGGTGGTTGTGAACAATTCCATTATCATCACGGGAGGTACCACTGAGAAGCATCCTATAAACAAGAGGATGATACTAGTAGGGGAGGTGTTCCGGTTCGATTTGGACACACTGGTACGATTTCTTCTCTCTCATTGAATATGAAGGACTGATGATGCAGGCGGGTGGAAAAAATTTTCCTATCCAAAATTCGACAAAAAGCAGAAAATGATTCGCCATTTGACGTCTATTCTAACGGAGTGCTCGCTTTAGGAAATTTATGTGGCCATTGTTCAATTTCTCTTTAGTAGTTTCTCTGGGTAAAATGGACCTGGCATGGCGGTCTTGCTCTGCCTGTTTCTTTAACGTCCTATTGCTTCTGCACCTGAACGGTGATAACATTTGTGGACGGTGATGTTTTGTGGCAGAAATGGACAGTGATCGGGAAGCTTCCTTACCGCGTCAAAACCACGATCGCGGGCTTTTGGGATGGCTGGTTGTACTTCACATCGGGGCAGCGGGATCGAGGGCCAGATAATCCGCAGCCTAAGATGGTCATTGGAGACATGTGGAGGACCAAGCTGAGATTGTGATGCGAGTCGCGCTAAGTCGACCATTCAAAGCATTGTCTTAGCTTAGATATTTTTTTTTCCCCAAGCAAATTTTCTCTAGGCCCGGTAAATAGTCCAAGTATTCTTTCCTCAATTTTCCTACTTGAGCGAGGCATACAATTATTTAACTGCAGTTTGTTTTACATCCTTGTACAAAAGCGACAGTGTCTTGAATTGAATAGAGGAGAGCATTTACAAAGCAAACGCTGCTTTTCTTTTCTCTGTCTTTTGGTGAATAAGTTATTATTTTTATGGAGTTGCTAGATCGAGATTCTTCCATTGTGCTTTATCATATCAAGTTTGCCTTATCTCTCGATGCTTTGAAGTGTTCCAGGAGTGAAAGATTCGGATAGCCAAGGCTATATTATACGAGAGTCGGAGAGGACAAAATTGTCCTATCCAAAAGTTTGAGCGTGTCATGTCATGGATCTGATCAATCCGGTCTAGTCCATGAGAAGCAGAATATCTAATCCTACCTGGAAAAGGTATGGAAAATATAAAAAGAAATGGAGGAAGTCGCGTGTAAATGACCACAGCGGCGATGGTCTCTCTATCTCTGTCTCTCTCTCAACCATCTCGTGGTGGTGACGGCCGCCGGCTCACGGTGGGTCACTATCCTGAGCCTAAAGCGATTGGCTATGGGAGTTTAACGGTTGATTCGATCAGTCACATTTGGGACAGTTCTTATTTTAACTCTTACTACCTTCTAAATTCATCTGTGGGTGTGTTAATAGCCAGCGATACATTTGATCATATACAATACTGCATAAAGAAAGCCTATCCTCATCGTGCGGGTGATTAAATATAGCCTAAGTGTACGAGTTACTGACATGATTTTATTCATCTTGTTCTCTTATAATTAATAGGCTCGGGGATGCCAACCTCCCCGGGCGATTTGCTTTCAATTGCAATACACTTTTCCTTCGACATATTTCTTGCTGGATCTTCCAAAGGCTGTCCCGAGATACTCGGACCACCCATAAAAATAAAACACTCTTGATTCTCAAAAGAATCAGGTAAACTTCAGTTGTATCCAAATTGACATTTCCTTTTTGTCCTCCCTCCGAAACTCATCCGGGAAGAAATGATGTAAAGACCTCTTTTTCATAACTCCACAAGTTGAAAATAGCAAATGAACTACTTGAAAATTGTGGAGTCTAAAAGGCCGAGCACAGGAACAAAGTTTAAATTGCCATCAGTCGTCTCTGTTTACATTCACATTTACAAAAGGCGGCAAGACAATATCCAGCACTAATACTTACAAAGCAATTGGTGCCTGCAAAATAACATCTTCTTGCCTAATAAAAAGATGAACACTTCACATGAAAGTCACACAGAAGACTTCCTATGAGGAAAGGGGCGGGGGACAGGGGACAAGTTAGCCTCTTAACAGTAGTAAGGAGTACGAAAGGCCTACCAAGAGTATCTTCATCATGGAACAGTTCACATCTTCCTCAAACCTAAAACACAGTGCACACTCTTGTCTTAAGGCCTGGATCAAACCCGCTGAGGTGGGGTTCTACATCAACTCATTTTTGGATAAAAACCCATACCCATCTGTCCCACTGTACCTGCGCAACATGCGAAGAGCAGTTGAAGAAGAAAGTAGGGATCATCAGATGAAAGCGAGTAATCTGACATCAGCATCTCAATTCAAAATCACAATGATGACTCAAATTCGGTTCCTAAATTCTAAATTGGCAAAACTCCGATGAAAAATGGATCATCTATTTGTTATTTAAACACAACAAGGAAAATAGTGTTAACCATGTCCAGGCATGGGATACCAAACACCACAAAGATGTTTAATAAAATGAGTACATCACAATCACATATGCTCACTACTAAGCAAAGAGCATACAAGAGAGAGAGAGAGAGAGTCCACTGCAAATTAAATTGCTCCTCTGCAGCCAATGCTTTAAGCAAATTTCGGTTTTCCAGTTGCGGATAAATTCTGTCAGTTGACTTGATTTACCATTCGCAATCAGAATATATAAATGAGAGTTAATGCAAAAACTGTAGATTGTGACTGACCTGATTGTAATCTTCCACTTGAACTCCCCAAGCATCTGGATGCAAAACTATTACAACTTCTTTCTACATCATACAGACATTTCTAATTTCTGCAGAAAAATAAACCAAAATAAATGAGCAAAATAATGAGAGAAACCGGTTAAATCACAAGAAGAAAGAGCAAGGAAAGAGAGTATTGCCTTTCATTTCAAGTAAGGAGCATAAGGAGCAGGACAGGGAGAAACAGTGTGATCAGGTAACTGATTTATCAGATCAACTGCTGCCTGCAAGCATGAATTTAGAATTTTCTTTTCCAACCGCACAAGCTGCGTGGCAACTTGCTTCTTTGGGTTTAAAGAGGGATCTGCCAACTAATGATGAAAGAGGAAAGGTAATGAAACCTCAGCAAACAGCTTACAATTGGCATCTTAGAATGGAGTACAGCAGAGTCAAATTACCAAAGTCTCATCTTCACTCAAGGTTGTAGGATAGCCAGCAATCCGTGACTCAAAATATTCAACTAATTGGTCCAAGACAGCCCTCTCTGTGCAAGGACTCACCTGAAGAAAACATTCGACATTTCACAAATTAATTCTTACCAAAATAACATGAGACTTACAGAGCTTCTAAAGCAAAAGACCATCAGTGAACTCTCTTCTCTCTGGATATACAAACAGTATTACATAGAGTAGCATCAGTGAACTGCAGATGAGGTCACTCTGAGAGACGCATCAAGAATCAGAAAAACTGAAAAAATAGCCGAAAACTAACATGTCATCCCCCAGAGTTTAATTTATTATTCAAACTATCTAAGCTAAATGCTAGATAAATGATATATGCATTAAGTATAACATGAGAGCACTTCAAAACTAAAATTGGTTTCAAAGGACGAAACTTACGGGACATATTGGACCTTGGGATGAAATGACTGACTGCATATCTGAAGGATCCGAAACATAGCCCAATCGCAAATAAGGAAGCATATCCCACACAGCTTCCCTTTCCTTTCCGGCATACACCTGCACAGCATAGCGTTATAATACTCATGATAGGTAAATCCAAGCTACTAATTTGCCACAAAAAATTTCATACATAAAAGAGTTGTTTCGAAAGCTTTCCGTTTCGTTGAGCAACTATTCTTTTATCCTGATATTGAGGATCCTCAGTATTCAAAGAAGCCTAAAGAGACACAAAGGAGGAAAGCATATTAGAATGTTTGACAAGCATATGATAAAACGACATGGAAAAGAGCAGCCACTCTTTACCTCAACCCCAAGCCGATCATAAGAGTTATCTTCATCAACAAAACCATAATTCAAAAGCAATCTTGAGTTAGGCTGTGGTCCACACCTAAGACCAAATATAACAACTAGTAAGGTTGCACTGAAGTGCAGGAGAAGGATGCCTTCAGGATTGCCAAGAAAATAAGGAAGAGCTCGATTTTACACTGAAAAGCCAACATCAGGAATAGAAGAATTTATACCAAACAACTATTGGTTCTCCAGCCTTATATGCACGATCAACCACTAGTTCAACAGCACCATCAATGGCTGTCAACATTGCCTTGCAATTGCTTCTATATGTTAGCAATGGGGGACCAAGAGGAACTAACGCAAATCTTCGTGCAAGACTGACTTTCTGAAATTAAACAAGAGTCATCTGATTAAACAACTATAAAATAGTTCTCTAGTGAGAACAACAGTGCTTTCTTTCCCAATGCAAGGTATGAAGAGCAGCACCTGCAAATGCACCACGCAAGATTGAATTGCCACAAAGGCTTGCTTGAAAATCTCAAACGGAAAGGCCTCAGTTGGAATATCATAAGGGTATTGCTGCAAGATCAAAAGTAGGTAGTGTCACTGAGTTAGCATAATTACTGGCAAAAGTACAGACAAGAAAATTACTGGTGATAGGAAATGGACAGAGAAAAAGGTAAAGAGCAAAAATTATTACCTGAAACAAAGAACCAGCCATAAACCAAACAGTGTCAAGCTCATTGTATTCTCTTCTGATCCCTTCAGCCCTCTCAAGAACACTTCGGCCTAATGCTCCGACACAGAATGTAGAGTTTCAGACTTTTGAAACATAAAACATATAAATGCACTTTGATGTAGTTGTCGAAGCATTGACTACAGAGCAACTACAACACCATAGTGTTATAGTACCTTTGTTGGACTTCCTGTTAAGTAATCAAGTTCAGATTCTGCCCATAAAAGCGGAGATTCCACTGCCAACTGGCCCCTTCCACGCTGACGATCAAGCTCCCTTATGTAAGGGTACCAGAAAGACTTCTTCCCTTGCTTCTTCTCATACATTAGATACAAGGCCAAGCATGCCAACTCTGACAATTTGTTCGTGGCTAGTAGTTCCGCTGCAGAGGCCCACGAGATTCAAGCAAATTATGTGCAAGCTAAAACCTGTTGTACTTCAGGCTCTAGAGAACACTAGCGAATTTAAAATCAGTTGCAGGCAACACAGCTTTATCGAGTAGAAAAAGGGTGCTAGATGCAAAACTAAAAAGACCCAGAAAGCAAATTCTCTATCTAATACTTGCACCACCCTGTAGTAAAATTTCAAGGACATCCATTCATAGTCCGGGGACCAGGCACATAAGTGGCATGTACCACATTTTACCAAATTCGGGATACACAACAGCTTCAGTCAATAATTATCAAGTGTATACTCTGTTCTAATTTTAAAATCACCCCTCGTGCAGTCATTGCTATTACAATCACGATTGCTTTGCCAAAGAAAGTACGCACCATCCTAACAATTCCATGTCATGGAAACAAGTCCTAAGACTAAATTACAATTCTACGACATGCCACACAAACTGCCCGCAAAAAACCAGTAAAGAAGGTTCCGAAGAAAAATGCACCTTACCAATAGTCTCGTTACCCAGCACTCTCTCCAGCGTCACAACCAGCGAATTCGGAACGGAGAATGCGACATCGCCCACCTGGTCAATGGAAACAATTTTCAGCCTTCAAAAAGCCTCACCAATTCAGCAACCGGAAATCAAGATATCAAGATTCGCGACATATCACCGTCCCCCGAAATCCGCACCTGAAGATCTTCGCTGGCGGCGACGTAGTGTATGGGCTGGTGCCTCTCATTGAGCGACGCCCTCTCCTTGAGCACGACCTTGCACGGTGGAAGCCCGTTCCGGTGCATCCAAGACTTCAAGTCATCCTCCTCCTTCTTGCTCACGACGACCTCGCCGCGCCGCTTCCCCTCCTCCTCCCTGAGCGATCCCCCCACCAGGGTCTCGGAGCTCGACGCCAGGCACAGGTTCCGGCGGCGCGACGGCCGGAGGGCCGCCCGGCTCCTGAGGAGGAAGGCGGCGGCGGAGGCGGCGGGGAGGCGGGGGCAGAGGGAGCGGAGCGGGAGCGAGACGGGACCGTTGCTCAGGTGGGTGGCGTCCATCTCCGGCGAGGGAGGTGGTTAGGGTTTTGGGGGAGTGGAGAGAGAAATGGGTTCTGGTCGTCGTTGCTCGGGGTGAAGAAAGATCTTTGCTTTTCTCGGTTTTTTGCTGGTGGGGGAAGTTCAGAGACGAGATAAGAGAGAAGGGAGAGAGAGGGAGACGGAGACGGGAAGGGAAGGGGTGGAAAGGGAAATGGCGTTCGAAGGACGAGCAGATTCTTTTTCGATTGGAGGGAAGAAACAAATTTTTTTTTTTTTTTTGTCCCTTCATAAATTTGAAATAGTAAAAATCTCTGGTAAAATTATTGAATCGAATCAAATTGAATTGATGGAGACTGAAAGTTTCCAAACTTGTAAAATTAGTTATCATAATCTAACTATGATAATGAATTCGATTTGCACAAAGTTTCCTTATTTTTAAAAAAAAAAAGTCATTAAAAATCTTAAACCATGCTTAGTATAATAAATTTACTCCAAAAAAATTTTGACATAAAAAAAATTCAAATTTTATTAATTATGACACATTTATCTAAAACTTTATGATTAAAGGGCATTTTCATCTAATAGTTTTTTCTTTTCTTTTCTTTTTTCCTTTTTTTTTCTCTCTTCTCATGATAAGGGGAAGCCAGACTGAAGCAAGGGATGTAATCGCTGGTGTCGAGGAAGGGTTGCCCTCACTTGAGTGAGTGAGAGCAACCCTTTAGACTAGATCTAGTGAGGAAGGCACGACTCCAACTAGGGTCATCCTCACCTGCATTCAACAAGGGTTACCCTCAAATCTAGTGAGGGTAATTTTTGCTTGAGTCGAGTTTTCTTCCATCAGTGGCAAAGGGAAGAGATAAAAAGAAAAAAAGGAAAAAAAAAATTAAAGCAAATGCTACCCTCGCCAGATTTGGAATAATGTATTACATGAGTATAAATTTAAAGTTTTTTACATCACGAAAAAAAGTTTAGGATAAATATATCATAATTGATAAAATTCAAGATTTTTTTTTTTTTTTGTGTTACAAAAAAAAGAGTTTGGATAAATTTATCATACTAGGTAAAGTTTGGAGTTTTTTATGGTTTTTATTTTATTTTTTATTTGTCAAAGCGAGTAATTATTTTGTGGCCTCTTGTATATTAGGTTTTTTGATTGGGAAGAGAGGAATAAAAGTTGTGAGGATGCTTTGTCAAAAGAGAAAATGCAAAGACATTTTATAATGGTAGATCAAACCTAAATAAGTTTCTAAATTGTTTCATTCAAGGTTTTATGCGGATCTTAACATCTCTCTAATGTAAAATATTTAAAGAAGAGAGTTGACTATAGAGCTCCAAAAAGATACCGCATGGATACCGATATATTATAATAATGAATGTAGTCCGGCAACCCGCCACAGACGACCCCTATTAGTAGGAAACTACTGCTGTCTTGGTCAGATTACCTAGTAACCAAACACCAAGGATCACGATAACCGGGTCGGGTTCGGTCACCAATATTCGGCCCAAAAGAATGGGCCTCCAAGCGTACACCGCTCTGCTTCCATTTTCAAAGCCCAAGCCCGACACCGGATCGACCACAGAGCCCACGAAAGAAAAGCATCACCATCTCCGATCTCTCCGTCGTTTTGCTGACGGATCCGAAGCGAAGACTCCATTCAGTTTTCCCCAGCTCCGATCAACACCATCATCGCCACCGCTCATGCTCGCGGTCCCCGATCTCGCGCCGTAGCCACGATCTCCGCGCGCTTCGTCCGCAGCGAATGCGGAGCTGAATCGAACCGCCCCGAACGCCGGCGGCGACGATGGACATCGTCTTCGCCCAGATCCAGGCCGACCTCCGCTCCAACGACGCCCTCCGCCAGTCCGGCGCCCTCCTCCAGGCGCTCCAGCACTCCGCCGCCGGCCGCGACATCTCCGTCATCGCCAAGTCCGCCGTCGAGGAGATCGTCGCCTCCCCGGCCTCCGCCGTGTGCAAGAAGCTCGCCTTCGACCTCATCCGCTCCACCCGCCTCGCCGCCGACCTCTGGGAGACCGTCTGCACCGGCATCCGCAGCGACCTCGAATTCCCCGACCCCGACGTCACCGCCGCCGCGCTCTCCATACTCGCCGCCATCCCCTCCCACCACCTCTCCAGGCTCATCACCAGCTCCCACAAGGAGATCAACGGCTGCTTCGACTCTCCCAGCGACAATCTCCGCTTCTCCATCACCGAGACTCTGGGTTGTATCTTGGCGCGCGATGATTTGGTCACGCTTTGCGAGAATAATGTCAGCTTGCTCGACAGGGTTTCCAATTGGTGGGCGCGGATCGGGCAGAACATGCTTGACCGGGCCGATACGGTTTCTAAAGTAGCGTTTGAATCGGTCGGGAGGCTGTTCCACGAGTTTGATAACAAGAGGATGAGTCGATTGGCAGGTGATAAGTTAGTTGATAGTGAGAACTCGCTGGCAATTCGGTCGAATTGGGTATCTTCCACGGTGGATTTCGTGTGGAAGAAGCGCAATGCTTTGATGGCAAGATCGTTGGTCCTGCCTGTAGAGAGCTTTAGGGCTACAGTCTTCCCTATAGTGTATGCTGTCAAGGCGGTGGCGTCTGGTTCAATCGAGATCGTGAGGAAGCTTTCGAAGAGTAATTCAAATGCAAGCGTGATTGACTTGAATAATGCGGAGAGATTGGTGGGTGTTTCGGATGTTGTTTCGCACCTGGCGCCCTTTCTGGCTTCTTCCTTGGATCCGGCATTGATTTACGAGGTCGGTATTAACATGTTGTATCTGGCTGATGTACCTGGTGGGAAGCCAGAATGGGCTTCACAATCAATTATTGCGATCTTGACTCTCTGGGATAGACAAGAGTTTTCTTCTGCCAGAGAAAGTATTGTTAGGGCTGTGGTTACGAATCTGCACCTTCTCGATCTTCACATGCAGGTATGTGTCCGATTTGCTTCCTTTATTCTAAAGTACACTCATCTTTTTGTAGAAAATTTGTGGCTGAACTGATCTGCCTTCTTTTTATCATAACTGTTTGATTTCACTGATGATCATATGTGATACAATAAAGACTCATTACGTTATGCAATCTCTTTTCATTCTGCTGCACCTAGCACAAAATACTGTCAAGCAGACTTCTAGGTGCTGTAAGTGCTGGCTATCGGTATTCCTAAGTCGAGTATGAAACTGAGATAATGCTGGATTCCCTAAGGTATATATATGAAACTACATTCCACACTGATTTGAAGAACTGTTAAGGGGCATTTAACTAGTGTGCCATTATCTAAACCAAATAAAAATTTACCAACCAATTTGGTCAAATGGTCTTAATGTACCTATCGTTATTTACAAAAGTATTAGCTTTTGTTATATCTACCATTACTTGCAGTGTCCGATTGGAGTCTGCTTTATTACTTTTCTAGGATCTCTATAGGATCTCCCATGTAATTGAATTAACATGTAGCCTAACAATTAATATCTGGAAGTCGTGCATTATGATGTTTGAGATAGAATTCCTCAAATGCCAACAAGCTAATATCTGTGAATTGAATGCATGAAGGTTTCTCTTTTCAAGAGGCTGCTTCTTATGGTAAGAAACCTGAGGGCAGAATCAGACCGCATGCATGCCATGGCCTGTATCTGTCGAACCGCTCTTTGTGTTGACCTTTTTGCCAAGGAAAGTGTTCGAAGGGGTCAAAAACCTCTAGCTGGAACTGGTATTGCTTCCCTTTTTGAAGATGCAAGGATAAAAGATGACCTCAATAGTGGTACTAGTAAAAGCTTATTCAGGGAGGAACTAGTAGCATCACTGGTTGAAAGTTGCTTTCAGTTGTCATTACCTTTGCCTGAACAAAAGAACTCTGGCATGGAGAGCAGGGTCATTGGAGCCTTGGCATATGGAACTGGTTATGGTGCACTTAATTGGACAGAGCCTGCTTTGGAGGTGGTGGAAGTCTGTAGACCTTGCGTCAAGTGGGACTGTGATGGTCGGACATATGCAATCGACTGCTATTTGAAATTGCTTGTTAGACTTTGTTATATATATGATACAAGGGGTGGTGTTAAAAGAGTCAAAGACGGGGCTTCTCAAGACCAAATTCTAAATGAGACCAGACTGCAGAATTTGCAGCGCGAGCTGGTGAAGGACTTGCATGAGGTATGTATGAAAATCTCACAAGACCAAAGATGTGCTAAAGATCTTGCAATAGATAATTCAGATATGAATTGTACTGTTCGCTGTTTTGGAAACGTACTTCTTCGACTTAAAAATCAGACTTGGTTATTAAATATTAATTTCATGTGATGATTTTTTAAGGCTGAAGATCATGACTCTGTTTATAACGTATTTCTTAATATAGCTTGCCTGTGGATGATTTAGTTTTCACTTCTCCAGCCCTTTTTTTTTTTTTTGGGGGGGGGGGGGGTTTAACCTTGAAATTTCCATATGGCTTCTACTTTATGGTCTGGCACTGACTAAGTGCATAAAAAAACTAAATTGCCCAATGCAGGCAATGGATGCTTTGTGCATGTGCCCGGTGTGGAACTTAATGCTCAGAAGTCAAAATTATTCATGAGGCATAAAGTAGAAATTGGAGTTATACATGTCTTCCTAGCTTTTACCTTTCCAAAGACAAGTCATTTTACCGCTATCTTAGAGGCCTATACTCTATGAAGCTAGAATATATTATAAAGGAAGAAAACACAAATCTGTCTGCCCAGGTGGCTGGCAAAATGAAACACAGGGGGAGACACTATGGTAATGTGACCCAGGTTTGCCACAATGAGTCCGTAAGTTCAGCAAAATGGAGAGGCTTACATGATGTCAACTTTATATGGGCCAGCAAGTTTTCTTTTTCAGTGCAAAGTTCTGGAATCTTTTTGACATGGCACAACCACGTGTGTCATCTCCACTTACTATGTTTATGCAGAGTCTTTATTTCAACAGTGTTGTCATTACTTTCAGGGTGTTCACTGGCTTCATGATAGAATTGGTTGGCATTCTTGACACAGAATCTTATTTTAGTTTAAGCATTCTTCCTACATAAAGAAAGAAAAATTTAGTTCCGCATTCTTGACTACACTCTTGAAACAAAGCACGTTAAGTACTGGATGCTTGCTAACGTCCTTTAGCTGAAGCGCTGTACTCAATGGAGAGATTATTTTAGCCATGTGCTCTTATCTTTCATCAACTACAGTTTAAGTCTTGTCTTGCACTTGCATGAATTTATTCATTTCATGTGAAGATTGGAATGTTGTCTAATCAGCAGTCAACTGCCTGGGGGCGAATGCGTAGTTACAGGGGCAATTTCTCAATACTAAGCTGCAGAAATGAATTTTAGTGCACAAATTACTCCTGTGGTGATTCTTCTATCTTGACGAAGAGTCTTGAATGTTGTATAAAGTGGATGTATTTTGTTTTTGTTTTGCAACGTTTCATCTAATGCAGTATTTGTTCTATCATTTTTATTAAGGGAATGTCAAAGTCTTTTAAACATCTTCCCTATTTTTACTCTCTTTCCAGAGATTTGTCAAAAGGAAAATCTCACATATCCATCTATATTGCAGGTGAATACCCCCAGAATATGTGCTCGTGTTATTTGGGCCATTGCTGAACACATAGATTTGGAAGGTCTGGATCCACTTTTAGCTGACGATCCTGAGGATCCACTTAACATAATCATATCAAACATCCACAAGGTCTTGTTCATGTACAACATGGATGCATCTGGAGAAGCAACAAATAGACTTCAAGATGTTCAGGCAGTTCTTTTGTCTGCTCAAAGGTTGGGATCTCGTAATGCCAGGGCAGGACAACTACTAATTAAAGAGCTTGAAGAGTTCAGAAACAATAGTTTGGCTGATTCTGTGAACAAGCATCAATGCCGCTTGATATTACAGAGAATTAAATATGTCACCAGCCATCCAGACAATAGGTAAGGTTGATAATCTTCAATTCCTTTTGAAAAATATGAGCTTAATGTTGCAGATCTTGTCTTCTCTTTCTTATCAAATATATTTGTGCGTATTTAGAATGAAATATGCATCTCTTTCAGGTGGGCTGGAGTTAGTGAAGCCCGAGGTGATTACCCATTTAGCCATCATAAGCTAACTGTCCAGTTCTATGAAGCTGCTGCTGCTCAGGACCGAAAGTTAGAAGGATTAGTTCATAAGGCTATCTTGGAACTTTGGAGGCCGCAACCAAGTGAATTAACCTTACTGCTAACCAAGGGAATTGACTCAACCTCACTTAAGGTTCCACCGACTGCAATTACTTTGACTGGAGGCAGTGATCCTTGCTATGTGGAAGCATATCATTTGGCAGACTCGGGTGATGGGAAGATCACTTTACATTTAAAGGTGCATTTTGGTTTAAGTTGGTGTGCATTTGGTGCCTAAGTCGTGCTTGCCGCACTACGTCCTTTGAGATAATAACTCCCGTAAATGTTCGCTTGCATTTTTTGTTAAGCAAGATAAGAACATCTTCTTTGTCCTACATAGGCAAAAGAGTGAAAGATGGAAGTATTGGTTATAAATTACTCAGAAATGCATGGTTAATGAGTCTATGTGCTCTTCTTAGCACCTGAAATGGAAGCTTGTAGTGAGCACACTGATATTGTGTGAGGGTCCCTTAATGCAGAACCGAAACTTGAACTCATTTTCCAAGTCATATGAATGTAGCTGTGGAACCACTATCATTCTCTGCTGGGTTTTATGTGATTGCATGGCAGTTTAATTTTACAACTTTATATTCTGTTACTACAATGCTTTATTTTACTTCTGCTCATGCTTACTGAAGATAGAGAGCATTCTTATGTGCAGCTGTCTGGTATATATGTAACATGGGGGCTCATCAGCCTCAATTTTATTAGGAGATAGAAAGACCTTGGAATTGATGCAATTCTTTTCATTAGTTTTACACTGCTCCTCATTTTTTACTGTTCTATAATCCCAGTTGTGAAGGAATATAGTGCTAATTTGATGAAGTTATTTCAGGTGTTGAATCTAACTGAGCTTGAACTGAACCGGGTTGACATTAGGGTTGGACTATCTGGTGCGCTGTACTATATGGATGGATCTCCTCAGGCTGTCCGGCAATTGCGCAACCTTGTTTCGCAGGTCCTATTTCATAATCCATATATTTTAGATCCCTTCATTTGTGGTTCCTGTATCCTATTTTAAGTGCATATAAACTTATAATGAGTGCCCGTGTTTGAAATTCTAGTTGCTAATCCAGAGCAGGAGACTGTTTATGTTGGATTAAGTCTTCCATGAATTATTATGCTAGAGTTATGCCTTGCCAGTAAGGTTGAGTTATTCCTTGTCAGTATGGTTGAAGGGATATTGAAAAAAACATCCTCTTTCTTGGTCTTTTAGCCTGGTCTGTATGGATGTCCTCAGTCGCAAAAACAGTGCTATTTTCTATTTCAGGAGTTTCCACGTTAAAAGATTGGCTGTATAAATTATCCATAAACGAAAAGTTTTGCTGTATAACTTATATAACAGGATATTAATTACTGTCTTAGACGATAAATGTAAATTGATTAGTACTCTAACCTCAGCGATCTATTCCCAGGATCCAGTTCTCTGTAGTGTCACAGTGGGTGTCTCTCAGTTTGAGAGATGTGCTCTATGGGTTCAAGTTTTATACTACCCCTTTTATGGAAGTGGTGCTGCTGTTGATTATGATGCTGATTATGCTGAAGAGGATCCACAGATTGTCAGGCAGAAGCGAAGTCTAAGGCCAGAACTAGGCGAACCTGTAATTTTAAGATGTCAGCCTTACAAAATTCCGCTGACAGAGCTTCTATTGCCTCATAAAATTTCACCTGTTGAATTCTTCCGTCTCTGGCCTAGTTTACCAGCTATTGTAGAGTTAACTGGTACTTATACCTATGAGGGAAGTGGATTTAAAGCAACAGCTGCACAGCAGTATGGGGCTTCTCCTTTCTTGAGTGGCCTAAAGTCATTGTCTTCCAAGCCTTTCCACAGAGTTTGCTCACACATCATCCGCACAGTGGCAGGCTTTCAGGTAGGATGTTAGACTTGGTATTTACCATTTACCCCTCTCTCTCTCTCTCTCTCTCTCTCTGGGGAACTACAGGTTGGTAGTTTGAAAATTCATGTGCAATTATGTTCTCTTCTTGCACTTAGAGATGCCGTTCTCCTTTGATATCGATATTTATTCTTGATTATCCAGTAGGAAATTTGAGACCAAAACCATGGAGAAACTTATGAATTATTGTAATAGGAAACTGATGAAAGTAAATGCCTTTATATGTGTAGAATTGAGATTGTTGTGGTTTTGTATACCTCTGGGTAAGTTGGTATATAGGTTGTGATGTCTCTGCACTCGGTATCATCTGTGAACCCCTAGCCACTGTCTAGGTATTCTAACATTAAGTTACTATTATGATATTTGACACAGCTTTGCTTTGCTGCAAAAACTTGGTATGGAGGCTTCTTGGGCATGATGATTTTTGGAGCCAGTGAAGTGAGCAGAAATGTGGACCTGGGTGATGAAACAACTACTATGATGTGCAAGTTTGTTGTCCGAGCTTCTGATGCATCAATTACGAAGGTCATAGAGTCAGATCTTCAGGGCTGGTTGGACGACCTTACTGATGGGGGTGTTGAGTATATGCCTGAAGATGAAGTGAAAGTGGCTGCTGCCGAGAAGCTTAGGATCTCAATGGAAAGGATAGCTTTGTTGAAGGCAGCCGAGCCTCCTCCCAAGACTCCAAAATCTGATGATGAAGAGGAAGAAGACGAGGAAGATGAGGAGGACGAAGATAAAAGGAAGAAAAAGAAGGAAAAAAAGAAAGATGGGGAGAAGGAAGAACCTAAGGGACCTGCAACCCTCTCAAAGTTGACGGCGGAGGAAGTCGAGCATATGGCTCTTCAAGCAGCTGTTCTACAGGAATGGCACATGTTGTGTAAAGATAGAAGCACCAAGGTTAATTGATTTGCTTATCTTAGAAGGTTTTGATTTTATTTTTTTCACAGTAATCTTATCCCAACTATGCAGTGGGTTTTGCATTGGGGGGATGACATGATTAGAGACAGGTTTACTTTTTTTCTCTGAGTTGGGTGTTTGTGAAAGAGGAAGCGATTGCTTGGAGGAGGATTTTGTTGTATATCTTTGTAGCAGTACCATTAGTCTGTTGTTCATAAATCCGATTACCAATGAACTCTTATATTCTTTTGGAGGTTGTCATCCCTTAGAAGTCCCAGAACATCTATGGGGAATCCCTGTGATATGAAAAGTTGTGTATTGTTTTACCTTTTTGGCTGGTTTGAGTTGTGTATATGAAACCGTCCAAACTGTGGCCTTCATCTGGAAGGTAACTTTTTGCCGGAGGTTTCGATTTTGATGTTAGATGTCATTGGCTTGTACATCTGGTTGCCATGATAAGGCTCAATCGATCCACTCCACGCGTAATCAGCTACAAAGACTTGCTGTTCTGGGGCATGGGCATTTTGTTCTGCGAGGCACGATGCGGGTTTAGACAGCGATCACAAGTAACCGTGGCCGACCATTCTGGGAAATGAACCGGATTTTGACAAGCAAGACGCAGGAAGTATCGAGCCAAGAATTCTGACAGCTGCAGCTTAAATCAACAATACCGGTTGATTAGTAATTACTAATCGTCTCAGCTTCATGCTCCAACAACATCTGATGAATGAATTCTGCGATCCAGGCCATCCATTAGTTGACACACCAAAGACTCCCTTCATAGATACACTTGCATGCTGCACGACATGTTCCAAGGTCAATCACCATGAGCAAATGTTCGCAAACAGGTCCGTTGTTCCTCCGAACTTCAAGGACCGGGTAAAAGCGAGCCACTTTCTGGGGTTTATTTTCCCTGGAACGGCATGCATGGAAATAATTATAGGAACGCTGAGCAGATTCTTGAAATGGAACAAGATGAAGAGGGATTTCAGGAGAAAGAAAACGAAGCCCTGAGCGAGAGCTCCCCATATATATGATTATCTCCCATTAGCAAAGAAGCTGAGAGCATCCATTTTCCTGATTCTTGCTTATTTTCAGTCAACGAGGAGAAAAGGTCCTTTGTCGGCAACACTGTTACAAAATGGAAAGTCAATGTCACATAATGAAAGTGGTACTCCACCAAAAAAACTGTTTTTCTTCAACCAAATGGGGCCTAATTAGCACTTGTGGTTCCAAATAATAACCTCGATGATTACCGCAAAAGAACAAAACTGGGGAGCAATTTCAGCGAAGAAAACTCAACTTGCTTCTAATTTCATGACTCTTAAAGAGAATTTTCATTACAGATATTTGCCTTCTTCTATCTCAATTAGAAGCAAATTGAGCCGGTGAACAATGGGAGGTTGATTTTCCAACGGATCTAAACATTTTCGTCCCATATGCATATCCTCAGATGGGAAATTTCTGGGGAACTGTATCGAAGTCATCAAAGTCGAATCTCTGTCGCTCCCTCCCAACCTGCGGAAACAGAACCTTCAGAAACAACAGTAATTTGCCTCAAAATCTCAAAGCATGTCCTTACCTTGCTTAGGTATAGGGATCATATGACATTAGCTCATCCATAGCATTCAGTTTCCTGGACAGTGTCATTATCCTGACAAAAAACAGATATAATAAGTACCATATGCTTTGCAGCCTATGAATTTACATTGGGCATGCAATTGCACAAGTATCTCCAAAGAAGAAGAGTAGAAAAAAGTTTTATCCTATCCACAATACTAGTGGTCCAGCAATAGAACTAACTAGATCAAATAAAAATCAACACAAAATGACGACAGGCAATTGACCTTGACTGCTACCACAGTAACAACTCCTGCAGTTGCTTAAGAGGACCTCCAGTTATAAATAAGGTTTTAAGAATGCAAAACAAGAGTTCACTGGATAGAAGGTGCAACTTAACAAGCATCAGATAAAACATGGACCTGGGCAACAGTTGATCAAAATGATCACCAGGAAATGAGAGTCAAGCAAAAGAAACATAGGGCTATTGGAGAAAAATAAAAATTGACTTCAGACTATCCGAGAGAGGTGATGTAACCCTAAGAGAGAGTACAGCACTATGTACTGTCCAAAAATCTGTACCTCTGGATTGATGAGTCGATGTGTTCAATCATCTGGCAGGTTTTATACTGTTCAGGATCCTCCAAGAACCTAACCATTCCATCTTTCTGATTAATGGTTGCAAAGATCTCACCATCTTGAATCTAAATAAACACTCAATAATTTAGAGACGGTTTAAGAGCAATATATTACAAAAATACAAAAGGAAACATATGATCTACAATTCTAAATACCATTTGCAGAACATGCATTTCTGCCTCCTTTGGGCTACCCAGTTGCACTGTGTTGGCTATATCTTGAAGTGAGAGGGTCAAGTATGTTTGAGTCAGCCTCTGGATGTTATGCTTGTACATGGAAGATACGACTTGCTTAACCAGACCTAGGTTTTTGTCCTACAATGAAATCAAAATTATTTTTCATATGCATAAAAAGCCTTGCAACGGTTCTCGAGGCAAGTAGAGAAAAAAAATGGTGGATGTTCAGTACTTACATTATCAAATTTTTCTCCATTTGTATGAACATATGTTTTCAACTCCACAATTTTCCCTGAGCTATAAGTAGTTGCTAACTCTAGATAGGGCTGATTAGGGAGAAACAAGGTTAACAGAACAATAATCAGAGAAACCAGGTTCATCATTGAGAAGAATAAGAAACAATATAATAATCAAGAGATGCCTCAAAAGAACAGGAAAAAGGAAAAATACAGGATCATCAAATGAAAGGTAATATTCAACAGAGCACGCATGCGGCAAGTATAGAAAGGAAACGCCTGCAGAGCAAACTATTTTTATTTGGAACTTTACCTTCTGGCTTTTCCAATTACAGGGATACTTCTGCTTTAAATTTCTGTTCAGTCACTCATTAAAACTAGATGCACAATATCGTTGCTAGAAACAAGCAATTTCTAATTGTGCTTCTGTGGTCATACGCTTGAAA
Organism: Eucalyptus victrix; assembly: GCA_016097545.1. NCBI lineage: Eukaryota > Viridiplantae > Streptophyta > Magnoliopsida > Myrtales > Myrtaceae > Eucalyptus > Eucalyptus victrix. The sequence goes on along the minus strand of CM027843.1, from coordinate 16,928,270 downwards.
CATATATAACACTATTAAAGCATGAATATGACACTTGAATCTCTTTCCTCAAAAGTAGTACACGTAAAGCAACTTTGAAGGTAACACAATCTTACATCTTGCTCAAAAAATGCCAGTTACAACAAGTAATAAACTTTACAGGTCAAGTTTAAATCACCAAGTCAGATATCCTATAAGAAGTCATGTCAGTAAACAACAATCTAACCAGACATAAACATGAATCCTTTCAATACAGATTAGAAAACCTACAACATGATACTCACTTGGATGTGTTCAATTAAGCCTTCGCAATTACCAATATGCACAAAAGTCAGTTTGGACTTGAACTGGTAAAAATTGGAAATCATCATACAATAGGCATTTGATTCAAAAAATAAATATCCTTGGAAATAGGGAGAGAATATACACAGCTATATTGTAGCTTAATCTCAACTTTATTGTCCACATACAGCATCCATGTGACCAATCTATGCTATTAATAGATGCTTCACAGAATCTGCATACCTGGCAGAAGTTTTTTAAGTTCCTTTGAGCTGCTGAAGAAGCGTACTTGGGAAGACTAGTTGAGAACTATGAAGAAAAGTGCAAGATATCCGTCATTCTCAAAAAAGAAAATTTCAGCAAGTATATACATTGTCTCCAAACCAAACCAGCATAGTATTAAGGAAAGAAAGCTTACTACTATAAGAAAAAAGTTCATATCATCAAGAGAAAAAAGTAAACAACTACAATGTTGCAAAAATCATTAGAAACAAGTTTGCATGGGATCGAAGTACACATTTAGATAATAAGTACCTGCCCATAATGTATTAAAGAAACCAGTATGTACTTTCTATATGCTTCAACGGCAATAGCATTGATTGTGTTCATTGGAGCAGTAACCACCTGGAATTTGATATGACAATGGAAGAAACTGGTCATAACATAGAACTGCACAATAATTTACAATGTTTCAGTACATGCATGTACATTAATTACTTACATTGTGCAGAAGCTCCAATGCTTTTCGGAAACGCTTTTGACCAATGCATATCATACCCCTACAGCCAAAGTAAATATAAATCAAAATAAAATAACCAAAAACACAAGACGCACGTTAAAAAACCGATATCGGACAAAATGTGAAAGCATAGAACTATTAATGCAAAATATTTAAAAGCTCATTCTCACAAACAAAAGGGGCAATGAATCAAGAGAAAATACTTCTCATGTAAACATACAATGCAGGAATGTTCAATCCTGATTCTTCAAAAGTCAATAAAACCACATAATGGAACTCGGCAAAATAACCCTCCACTTGTTTTTGTGACGTGGCTAAAACATCAGCATCATCACTTCAAATCGAACTTTTTATGACGAAGAAAGCTGATCATGTTCAAATGTTCGTTAATTCCAGTGAATACCTATATAGTCAATATGCAGAAAATCAGACAATATTCTCATTGGAGCCTCACTTGACATCGGACAATTCGAGAATCAGAGAAATTAATCCTGTTCAAAAGTCCATTCTTGGTTTGTGTGGTGGACAATATGGCCAGCCCCACTTCTTAGGGATGATGCTTATTTATTTCTTTGCTGTTGAAAATATTTTCTGAAATGCCTCAAGTGCCATTTTCTTACCCAGCTTAGACAACCCAGCCACATTGTATTGTATCAGATATCACAGACACCTTTTTTTCTAGCACACTTAAAATTTTCATCTAATAATTGAGAAGAAGATTTAGATGGCGGTAGCATTAGTAAACCTGGCATGTTACCTGAATACAAATGTGCAAAATGTACACTGGAGAAAAATAGACAAACATATAAGCAAAGCTTACCCATAATAACAGTATAAGAAAAGGTCCCTTGGCTGATCAACGTCAAATATATCATCCTCCAAAACGGATAGACCAATGTTATAGCTCTTGGACAATAAACAAAGAAGGAGAAAATCTGGGTGTAAGGTAGTCAAATGTTCAGAGGTAGTCTGAAGCTTTCGGACAGCTGCTCGCATTGGAGAAACACCACGCAGTGGGGATTCAATCAACAAAACATGATCCTTGAACCTTTTGCAGACAGAGACAACTGCAGGCTCAATAAGAAGAATCAATGCTGTGAGTTAGCATCCGATGTTTAACAATACAAAGCGAATCACAGTTTTCTTTGAGGTATAGAAGGGTACATTTATCAGGTGCGAAACGAATCTGTTGTGCATCGCAGCAATTGATAAATCTGGCGAGAATCGGTACGAGGGTAAGCGCCTGCTCTTTTGAAACTGGACCGGACGTGAATGCCTCTCTATTGTATATTCAGACACGGCAGTCATGTGAGTAGCAATACAAGAAGAATGTCTCGAGAAAGCATTTTCTGTGTGCTTAAATCAGGACAATTTACTACAAATGCCACATAATCTCTACTCTACTCTATTCCTATCCTCAGTATCTCCGCAGATACAATACTTTCAAATTCATAAGTGCCGTCTTTGCAATAACAGCCGCCGCTTCTAACACTTCCAAATCCACCATTTCACTCTAAGCTAGTAAAGAAATGAATACTCGCAGCTCCAGCAATTATTTCACGCGAGATTGATTTCCTAAGTACATCATACGATCCCCAGTCGCTACCTAAAAAAACCGCACAATAAACCACATCGCGCGAGCAAATCGCAATCCACGCATCGTCCCAAATTCAAAGCACGAGCCTGTCGAAAGCCGAAACCCTAGCTAGGTCAATGCAGCGAAGTGCGGCGAAATCGCGATCGTCCCGACGGCCGACTGCGGCGAGGCGAAGCGAGGACTCACAGGAAGTAGAGGTAGCCGAGGGAGTGCTTGGCGGGGTCGACCTGGTCGAGGACGGAGCTGAGGGCGCTGGGCTCGGCGTGGAGCGACTCGTCGGCGAGCTTCAGGATGTTGTGGAGGTGCGCGATGTCGTCGACGCTGCCGGAGAGGCCTTGGATTTGGGTCACCAGGTTCTCGATCGATCCCATGCTTCGTTCCCCAGTTCGGACCTCGGTCCCCGGTGAAGAATCGGAGGAACCAGCGGAAGGGGAGAAGCTGGAGGGGGCAGCGATAGCATCGACTCGGGCGGACTCGGTACGGAATCGGCCGAGTCGATTGAATCATCGGGCTAGGTGGGCTGAGAGATGGCCTTTGGGCTTGTGATGGAATCTCGGCCCATCTCATCTCATCTGGATTGGACCTGATCTCGGGGTGTTCGTTTTGCCACCAAAAGGACGGCCCGTTTGGGTTGCGAAAATGTTTTCAAAATTTTTTTATTAAATTTTCTATTAAAAATTACTTTGAAAAAAAGAATCGACATAATTTATTTTTTTTTGTTGAAAACGTGTTTATTTGTGTTGCTTTTACATTTATGTGTTCCGATTTCATGGAAAACCAAGTTGAAGTGAAATTCACGAAAACTACTTATTTTTAGATATACAATTGTAAAAATTGCAAACAATTGTTCGTATTCTACTTTGAAATCATTTTAAACATGTGTAGTTTTTCACTTCAAGAAAAGATGAAACTAGACCCAGCGTGTGTTAGGTATGGCCGTTTACGGCAAATTGGTCCGATGATGCCAATTATAGTCTCGAATGATGAACGGTTTCCTTCTTAAAGGGAACCAGATCACATTTTATTTTTCTTGGCCGAATTTATTATTATTTAAGCTACATCTACATAGTGTCACGGCTCGAAAGTTTTTCATGGCAGTGTGAGCCACATCTTCATCGAGAGTTGATCGATCGGCCCGTGACAATAGTGTGAGGTGGCAGTTATTAGTGGATTTTGCATTTAAGTGGCAAATAATGGCAACAGCCCATGAACTCACCCAATTCTAACTATTATAATAACTTGGTTTAAGGTAATTTAGGTTGAGAGACTGAAAAAGGAATCTCCCTTAAATAATAGGTTAACTAATATAGTGGATTTCGCATTTAAACCCATTTATGTGGCAAAAATTTTTCGACCCAAATAGTGGCAACTCATATTAATAAAATGTTTTCATATTTAACAAATTTAGAAAAACTCATTTCTATGTTTTTTTTAAAGATTATATTATTTAAATACTTCCAAGCTATATATTATTTTTTAAAATTATAAAATAATACTTTAATGGACAATTTTTATAAATTTTAAAATAATTGTTTTAAAAAATTTTAATTATTTTTTAGATTAAATTTTTAATTAATTTTATTTTTCTCTTTTTTCTTCTCCACTGAAAAAGGAATCTCCCTTAAATAATAGCAAGTATAGGTATAAAAAAATTATAATTTCGATTTTTATAAAATAAAAAAGAGAAGGGAAGGATTATAATGTTTTTGTTGAAAATGAGTTTTCAACCCAACCTATTTAAAAACCCACTTAAGACCCACCTATCTTAAACCTTTAATTGTGAAACCCATTTAACCATCTTTTGTCATAAATGGGTTTATGACCCATTTTAACACCTCTAGACTTCAAGTACATGCTACACGATTTTGAAGAGTGGTCTCTCACGAAATTCACTAAGCCGTTGTGTAATGAAATGGGTCTCATTTCCTTCACTCGACTAAGCTGACTTTTCGATGGCTTAAAATATAAACATTAATATCAATTACGCATAAAAATAGATGAATTAAAGAAATTACCCTGCCGATTTAAATCTCGTAAATGAAGGTATGCAATGAATTAAAACATTACAAAATCAATCTTAGGGTCACACAAGTCAAAACAAAAGTTAAAAAAAAAAAAAAAAAAAAGAAGAAGATTTTCGATCAAATCATATATAAAGTTTCTTCTTTACCTATTAAATTTATTTTATTTGGGAATAATATTCTTTAAAAAAATTTCCTTAACTAAAGAATAATATCCACTATTTCAAAAGTCGTAATTTAAAACTCTCGAGTCTACTTTTTAACGGCGCCGTTCCACACTAACGTCCCATTTTAATTCTTAGTTAGTTTTGCCTGGCGCAGGATTCGAACCTCTGTCGCGGAGGACATAACCGTCCCCTCCGCGAAGACGACGATGGAGCAGGGGTTTAGCCATTTCTGCTAGAACCCTAAAGCCAGTTCCTGCAACCCGCCTTCCGGACAGAGCCATGGCCACGTCCTTGCTGCTGCGACGCGCCATTTCATGTCGAAGCGTCCTCCTCCGCCGGTGCATCGACCTCCAGAGCCGCGATTTCTCTCCCGCCGTCGCTCGCCCCGGCGGCGTCTCGTCCGATCCCGCTCGCCGGATCGGCCCTCCGTCCCTCGCCCCCGCCGAATTCATCAGATTGAACGCCAGGGGATTCGCCAAAGGCAAAAAATCAAGTAAATTCCCCTCCCCCTTTCTCTCTAACATCTCTCTCTAGCAAATGGCATCTGAGTTGGCCAACCAGCGTCGTCGCTGCGAGTTATGTTCATGGTTTGTTTTGGGGTTCGCGTGCTTTAGAGGATGATTCGGCTGCCGGTTCGGTCGACGTCGTGACGGACATTGGGCCCAGCGTCAAGGAGGCCGCCAAGTCCCAAATGGATGCCGCCGTGGTGGCGTTGTCGCGCGAATTGGCGAAACTTAGGACTGGGAGGGCCTCCGCAGGTTGGTTTTGCCGGACTCGATGCGATCGCTTGTTTCCGCGTCTTGCTCTTTTTCTAGTGGTTGATTACTTCCGCGTGATGGTTTTGCCCAGGGATGCTCGATCACATTATAGTGGAGACTGGTGGCGTGAAGATGCCTCTGAATAGGTTAGCCGTCGTGTCGGTGATTGATCCGAAGACGCTGTCGGTCAATCCTTATGATCCGAATGTAATTAGCTTCTATTCCCTCAATGCAATAAGCCTGTTTTCTTTTTGGGTATCTGTATCTTTTATCCCATTGCATTTGTTTCGGGTTTATTTCATATCCTTGCGACTGCAGCTGGAACTTATGGATCATCCTCCCTCTTCTGCAGACAGTGAAGGAATTAGAGAAAGCTATTGTTTCTTCTCCTTTAGGATTAAATCCTCAGGTGGATGGTCAGCGTCTGATTGCCAATATTCCTCCGTAAGCCTCATTCTGTATTTAGCATATTTGGAATTTGTCATTCTTTTTGGTATGCCAAATTTCCTGTATTGACTTGTCACCTTTCTGTGGTTAGGTTGACAAAAGAGCATATGCAGGTGGGAATGTGCTGATCTTTGTTCCGGTTAATTTCTGTTTCTCCTTCCTGTCTGTGACAATGTTTTCCTCTGCACAGGCAATGAATAAGGTGGTTGCCAAGTCCTGTGAAGATGTTAAACAGAGTATAAGAAGGGCTCGCCAGAAGGTATTTTCTTGGATCCTTCTATCAAGGATTGGACTATGAAGTACATGTCGCGGAGGACTAGACATTGTAGTGATTGATATGAATCCTAGAAATCGTGATGGTGAACCACAATACATCGAAGATGATATCTGCAATATATTTTTAAAACAAGTCTCCACTCCATCTTGTTTTATTGATAATGCAAGCCTCTGATCAGCTTGGTATACAATCTATTCATTTGCGTTATTCTCATGCTTTTACTTTGAAAAAGTGCGTTGTCACCTGATCTTAAGATGCTACTTCATAGGAGTTGGATCATTGTTTTCACTAGGGAATGGGAGCTCTAAAATGACTATTGTTCACATATACAAAACCACGGTGATGTCTAGGGCAATATAAAGTTCAGCCTTGGGAACAGACTCTTTTAGTGTAATTCAAGGTGCATGGACCATTTCAGAAGTACTCAAGTTGAACCCTTATTCTCAGAATGGAATTGCTAAGCTGCTTACATCTAGGAAGTTGTGGTGCTGTTTGTTTTGGTATACTAAGTTCTCGTGCAACAGCATTGAGATTAAATTTTTCAAAGGTATGTTAGGGACAATTATTTTACATGTTGTAGTTCCCAATATGGTCATGTTGCAAATTGGCTTCCTAGACTTGATATTTGATAGAAGGAACTGAATGTTATATCGAGCCTTCTACATGTAGGAAAAGAAAAGTATTAATTTGATGAGGCGTAATTGTGGAAGGCTGCTTATGACTTGTCCATGCAACACACTTACTGTAAATGGCACAGTAGTTTGAGAGAGTCAAGGTGTTCTTGTAGCCTACGGTTGCAGTCAGCTCATGCTCTTTCACTAAATTGTGCAGGCATTGGATACAATAAAGAAAGCCGGTTCCAGTTTCCCCAAGGACAATGCGAAGAAATTGGAGAAAGAGGTGAGTAACAGTTCGCCATCTATTGTGCGAGTCAAGCAATCTTCTTATCTCCTCCTTTCCTTTTTTTCTGCAGGTAGATGAGTTGACTAAAAAATTCGTTAAATCAGCCGAGGAGATTTGTAAAGCAAAGGAAAAGGAGATAATTTCTGGCTAAACTGTTGTCGTTAGCAATTTGTATTGGAATCCAGAACTCGTCTGAAGAGTAGTCATCTAGGCACCGAAAATTTCGTCAAATTTGTTCCTCTGATCGATTGGGAATTTTTGTTGTTGTCATATTTAAACTTACGGACAGAACTGACCGTTTAGATATATGGTTGGGCGGATCTGTGTGGCTTGATGACACTAACAAAAGTAGTGCTACTTATTTCTCGCCACCACTTTAGTAGTGGAGCTTCCTAGGCATTTGTTGACATTGCATTTAGCAGTGGGACACCTTAGATGAAAGCAAAGTTTCACTAAATTGGAGCCCTTTCTAATGAGAAATTATTCATGAGTTTCTAATGCATTACACAGATAGGGCAAACATTTACAACCACTCCAATCTGAATCTGGATTGCATCAGCTCAAATCCTAAAAATCTGTACATCAAAGTAATGCGGAGACTCACGGTGTTCTCTATTTGCCAAAAGCGACGTCTCTGGCAACAAGCTTTATACCTCGGACCCAAAGTTCAGCCTCCTCTGTTCCACCCTCGCAAACGAAGTGGACCTCCCTGTTCTCGGCGGTCACCACCCTGAAAATCCCAGGAGCATCGGTACCGCCTTTGCTCAGCCTATTTTTCTGAAAGGCCGGGCTTGGCCCGACCTGAACCTCTCGGCACATTACGTTTCTGCGGCTTGATTTCCCCCACCTTAGCACTCCAGAGTTTCTGAGCACCCTCACATCTTTCTGGTGCGGAATTCCTTTTCCTCCTTTGGTGTGTTTCCATACTCGAGCACCGCCCAAAACGACATTACGTGCAAGCTCGTCCAGAATCACATTGACCGTGCCATTTGCCATGCCGCTATTTTTCCTTGCGATTGAGAGGGCCGTTTCGCCTCTGGAGTTCTTGAAATCACAACGCGACCCACTTGATATCAAAAGCTGGCACATGGACGTGTGGCCTTCCCTTGCCGCCAACATCAGAGGAGTATACCCGTCCCCATCTGGGACGTTGACGTCGTAGCCTCTGCTCACCAGTAGTTTGACTGCATCCAGATCTCCATGCCGAGCTGCAAAATGTAAAGCGTAAAATCCCCACGCACTGCAGCTGCCCTTTTCAAGTGCAAAATCCAGCATGACCTTCTCAAACAGGTCCCTGTTTGGGTTCAGTTTAGATATGGTAATTGCAGTTTCACCAGCTTTGTTTGATAGCTTAACATCTGCCCCGGCATAGACCAGTAAGCCGAATGCTTCCACATGGCCCTTGAGAGCAGCAATCATGACGGCTGAGAAGCCATTTTCATCTTGGTAGTCAAGGTTGACAGCTTCAGAGCCAATAAGAGTTTTTAAGGCCTCAGTATCACCGGCTTGGGCTGCCAATAGCAGTGGGTGGAAAATACTGTGGTTGCTGGAATAAGGAATCTTTCCAGCTTGGATCACATCTACCACTGCTTGTTGAAACCCGAGGGACCACCGGTTTGATCCGGCAATTGAACTTGCAGATTGACCAAATATATTGGTAAGGGCAAAATCTGCGCCAGCCATGGCCAGTATCTTGAAACACTCCCTGTGCTTATATTTTGCACAGATCATCAAAGCCGTGTCACCAGAAGCTGTCCTGGAGTTCAAGTCACAACCAAAGTCAATCAAGCATTGGAGAATTGTTGAAAGACCAAGACGGGCGGCCATGTGTACTGGACGAATGCCAGTTTTAGCAGCAGAAACAATGGCAGTTTCCTTGTTGGCGCCTGATTTGAGTAGCACATGTACAGCCCCTGAGTTGCCGCACAAGATGGCATGATGGAGGAGAGTTCTTCCATGATGATTTTTATTGGCAGATATGTGCTGGAGAAGCATGCGCAAAATAGCACCACTAGCTTCGAAATACTCCACTGCACACCAGGTGATGGGATAAGGCTCAGCTAGTCCAGCACCAACTCGAAACTCTTCATCAGAAGCTATGTCCCATGACCATGCTCCCAGTCTTACGTTGACATCCGTTCTTGCACCAGCCTGTTAATGTGACCACATCACGTCATGAAGTAGATGACAATGAAGAACACTATTCTTTGCTAAACCCTCAAGATAAGGATACTAACTAGTTCTCGGGCGATCAGAAATAAAAGAATGCATCTAGGGGGTCACACCAATATATGTCTAGATGAACTAAAACTTCGCTTACCTGTAATAGCAGATGGACAGCAGCGACCTGGCGACCAACAACAGCAGCAACAAGAGCAGTGCAGTCAATGTTTATATGCAGAGACGGCTTGGATGACTTGAGAAGAAATCGATCGGATGCACTTGGATCCACTCCACACTATTAAAAGTTCAACCGTCTCAGTCACACAAAAAAATTAATAGCAGAGTATAGAAAAATTCTAAAACAGTTGGTTAGTCAAAGCCACTGTAAAAGCATCATTGGATATATGTCTATCTGCCATTCTATTCCAACGAAGGGCCTGCCCTTAGCAAAGGGAAATCAAGCGTGGCTAGCTGACATAATGCCATTGTATCTTTTTCTAAAAATGTAGGATCAGTCACATGAATCTTTCTACGCCATTGCCTTAGCTAGCAGAACATGAAAACTACTAGTAGGGGACTCAATTTGTCTTGACATTATGGTCATTATGTTGTCCAGAACACCCAGGCTGTTGCTCAAATTAACATAAGTGACCTATGTTAATTTTTCTAAAAGTTTTCATTTTTCTATTCGGAGATAAACTCTATGATATCATTTAATATAAACAATACCTTAATGAGAGTGTCCACTACATCAGTAAACCCCCTGAAGGAGGCAGTGACAAGAGCATGCACAGCGACGTGAGGCCGAATAAGATCAGAGCCCATCAAGAGCTCCACAAGCCTTGCCCGTCCATGACAGCTCCCTTCCAACAGGGCCTCCTCACAGGCTGACTGGGTGGCCCCAGCTTTCAACAAGATCTCCAGAATCTCAAGGTGGCCCTCCCGTACGGCCGCGGTGGTTGCACAGCCCTTGAAGAGATTCTGGTTCACATCAGCTCCTACACTCTGAGATTGATGATAACAGCTAGATGTTAGCGAACAGCGAACAGCGACCAGAGATAGTGCTAAGACCCAAAGAGGTAGACTTCTACTGTTCACTTTGTTTTTTTTCGTTTAAAGCTTATTTTCGCCTGAGACCTTGATGGAACCCAGGAAAAGAACGGAGGCCCCGTACGGAAGTTTTGGATTCTTCCCAGTCTACAAAGAATGGGGACACCAAGATAGCTAAGGAGCAAAAAAAAAAAAATAACCTGATGTGATGGACAAGAAAGCTTGGAAGTATCATCAACAGTGCGTAAAAAAGATCATTGAAAGGTGAGACATTATGCCTATGCGGATTGTCGTGCGCTGCAGGATCTTCAGTTCGCCAGAGCAAATTGCATATGGGCCTCATAGACGAAGTGACTGAAATGTATGGCAACTTAGCAGATTCTGAGTCTTTCCCCGATTTTACCAGCACAGAGCACACATGCATCCAAGCGAGTTTCATACAGTAAAACATCTGACCCGACTTCAGAAAAAATATAGAAAAGATGATAAACGCCTTCTCCTCTATATTTGCCGACAAAGAAATCCCAATATCAGGAATCAAATTCGAATCTTTACTTTAGAAACGCACACGAGATTACCAAAAGAATTTCCTAATTTCTTCTCTGCGACGAAAAAAGATAAAAACCCGACATTTATCTTTGGGACCAAGGAGGGGAAAAAGCACAAAGCGACATAAAACTACGACTCGTAATAATTAAGAACTTCGATTTCAAAACAAGGTGCCCGCCTTTGCTTTTCCGGAAAAAAAAAAAAAAATACTTGTTAGTTAGTGCGATTTCTAAGAGGATAATTTTCCAGCAAATGTCGCGGCTGAGGAGATAGCGCGTTTAAGAAAAATCGGTACGTTAACTTGCGAATCGAAACGTAACGGATTCGAATGGGGATTTGAAATCGAGCGTGTTTGAATCCGCGCTAGCTTCAGTTCGATGGCTATGGAAATTGGCAAAACTCAATAGCATAGAAGCAAGAAGAAAAATAAAAGCAAAAACAAAAAATCGCATCGAAATTTGCAGAGCATTTCAAAATTACACGAAGCCAACGGCTTCAGCTCAAGCTCTCGCGAGCTCTGAAACAGTATATCCGCTCGAAAACAAAAAGAGAGAGGATTCAACAGAGGAGATAAGCCAAGCAGGAGCAAAATCCACCATGCAGTCGAAAAGGGAAAGAATTTGTCGGAAGATGAGAAACGTATCGCCTGAAGAACGCCGAAACTCGCTGAATGGAAGCTACGAAAATGAAAACACCGTCGCAGTTCGAAGTTCAAACCAGAAGTCTCGCTCATTTCGAGGAGTTCGAGCTCGCGAGAATGGAGAATGGGGCACGGATTTTGACGGAGAATGCTCGAATCTGGTTCAGGCGCTGCAGCGAGTTTGAAAAAAAGAACAACGGGAGGGAATATCGGGAGCGTTACCAGGAACTTCTTCACCAGGGCCACGTTGCCGACGTGGACGGCGAGGAACAGAGCCGTGACGTCCGTCCTGAACTCCTCGTACTCAACCCGTACCTCCGCGGCGGCCTCCCCCCGCAGGACGACGTCGGCCCGCCTGGTCTTCAGGCTCACCGCCCCGACGTAGTTGACGTCGACGAGCGGGTCGGCGAGGCACTCGGCCGCCGACTCCGCGTCGCCGCCGAGGGCGGTCTCCAGGAGGCGCTGCGAGACCTCCGCGGCGCAGTCGACGGGGACCACCTGCCGCCCGCTGAACGCCGGCATCGCCGGCCGGGGCAGGGGCAACGGCGCCGCCGCCGCCGCCGCCTGAGCCGCTCCTCCGAGCACCGGCGCGTCGCGCTTCCTCTGCAGCATCAGTGGCGTGGGGCTCCTCCTCCGCCGCGTGCGCTCCGGAATCGGAAATCTCTGTCGCTCCCCTCGGGTTTCTCTTTCTATCTCTAGAAAGCGGAAACGCGAGCCTTTAGAGAGAGAAAGAGAGGGAGGAGACTTCAAAAGAAGTGAGCGCCAGAGTCTAGAAACGCAGCGAGAGGGAAAGCAGCGAGGGCGGTATATATTATGTTTTTTTTTATTATTAATGTCTTTATAAAAAAAACGGGCGAGTATTTTTTAATTATTTATTTTTATCGTTCGATTAAATTACAGTTTTTTGTCGCAGCTGAATTTCAGCCTTTTTTGAATTTTTAAAGGATTCTTTTTTTCATCCGGACATCGCTCGTTTCGGGATGAGATTCGAGACTCGATGAGATTTTGAAATAATTTAATTTTATACGAGTCCCATGATTTTTCTCAAAAGCTTCCTTCGGTGCCATATCATGCGCCTGCATTTTTACAGTTTTGAGAATTTTTATGCCTCAAATGGAAATTTATTTATTGTGTCTTGCCCGATTCGTTATCCATGTAAATCTCGTGTAATTAATAAGAAACCATTTTTGTACATCTTGCTTCGTGAATCGAAATTTGGTTTGAATTTGAAATCAATATGCTAGGACTCCTTAAAATATACGAGCCTTTTTATGCCCTATTGTGTTTCGTTGTCATCGAGAGATTTGTCTCAAAAACGAAATTTATTGTATAGGATTTTGAGCTATCACAAATTACATAATCAAAATTGTTCAATGAAACTCTTCATATAAATAGTTGATATTCTTCCAGGAGTTCAATAAATATGCTCTTTCGAGATATGATGCCATGTGCCCTGTTTATGTTCAAGTCCTCCGCCTACGACGTGAGTAGGAGCTATATCATCTCGCTTAAACCACGAAAATTCAACTTCCTCTGGTTATCTTTGCATGAAAATGGCATAGGCAAAGTTAGATCTAGGTGTACTTCACCAATTGGCAACACTGTTGTTATTGGAAAACAAATTCCGAACTTATGCTTATCACTAATGAAGATATGAGATCCAGCGATCAACTGAATTTTGAGAATGTGCTCATCACTAGTGAAAATATGAGATTCGATGGTCAACGATAGATTTGTTTCATGAGTCGAGCGTGTGCTTAATTTAGACGGTGCTCTATTAATCATCTTTTTTTTCTTTTCTTTTTTTGCAGTATTTCGGGTTTTGCTCTGGTCGGAATTATTTTGCTTAAAGAAATATGTACTTTTTATGTATCATTTTGAATAATTAATATAAAAATTTGCCAAAAAAAAAAAGGGTCGAGATTTAGCCGAAGTGTTCCTGGTTCGGATAAATCTAACTCAATGCAAAGAAATTCTCGAATGAAAGGAAGGGGGGGGGCCAAGATCAGATGAGGTCAAGCTTTAGTGATTCCTTTTGGTTCAGTCTCAGCGCACAACCTGGAGCAAATATCGGGAATCGCCATCCCAGAATCTGCTTTCTCTCTCTGTCGTTTTTTTTTTTCTCTGTTTTACTTTTAATTCTTTAGGAGGGCCGGCAGCAACCTGAAACGTGCATATTATATATGCCATAAAATAGCTACCTGATGTCTGAACCGAACATGCTCGTACGTACTGAGATAACATCTCGCGTGACGACGATTCGGCTCAGGAAAAAGAAGAAGGGAGGTAAAAAGAAATCGATATGTCGAGGGAGGAAAGACGCATTAGAAATCGCGTCCGACCATGTGTTGAGTGTCAGATAGGAAGGCTATGCCCCTGGTAGCCACGATCCCTGACGACGACGCATGTGGCCTGTAGCCTAGCCATGTTTGGTACACTGCACTGGCATTTTTCTAACCTGATCCTGGTGTTGTACATGGCCGTGTCCAGAGAAATCGGAACATCCTATTTGCCAGCATTGGTGGATCTTGGCATTCGGTTTCGGCATTTCATGCTCAGAAGAGACAGCATCCTATGAGAATTTCGTGGTATCCCAATCCTTACTGATCATATTACTTTTTATACGACTCAGAAATCGTCAAGACTCAATTTGACAACAAGTTTTCTAAAAATATGCAGCATAAGAAGGGGGCAAATTAATGCATGTTGCTCCCGGTTTTCTAAATGCTCTCTTTCTTGTGTGCGTACATTGCGAAAGCCTTATCGACAAAACGTGCAATCAGTACTTCTACTGATCTTGAGAGTCCATGTCTATAGTTATAAATTTCATACACCCATCATTTTTTGCATTGATCATTTGTATGAATGGATGAGACACTTGTAATGAAAGCATCGACTAGAGGATCTTATCCATAGCAAATTGCATCTATATCATCAAGACAAGTAAATATGAAAGAAGTGAGAGCAGTATGATAAAAAGCCATAAATGCGAAAGTATTGGTAAATGCTTGCTTCAATATGATGTCGGACAAAGCTTGTACGTCTCACGTGCGGCCGAGTGAACTTCCCGTTCCGAGCAATCATACGCCGGGGAAATCTCAGGAGGGACATGGAAGTGATTCACGGAGCCCCCTAGGACCCTCTCTAACAACCGGCTGTGGTGGGTGCTGAGAGGGAGTACGATGTACTTGTCTTCAATTATGGCGTGGAAAGACATAAATGTACAAGAAGAAATTAGAAGAGCACTGAGCTCAAAAGAGGAGAATAGAGATAAACGCCCACTTGGCACGATCGTCCGAGAAGGGCCCCGACAATCTCTCTCGCCAGCTAGGTATCTCATCCAAGCTCTCGGTTAACCAGTCTACCTCTGAGTGGTTGACGCAATCAGGCCCGGGCCACAGAGGGACTACATCGTATCATAGTCGATCTTTCATTGTCCACGAGACTTTATCATACACGAAACTTATTTCAAATATGAGTCTCTATGATTCGATTACGTGGTATCCCAATCAAACGCTCATAGGTTATACCATTTTTTTTTTTATTGTGCATGGGGGCAGTTATAGCCTGGAGGGTACCCGCAATGGTCAACAGCAGTACTTGAGAAGCTACTTCTCATCTTTCTGCCGGGACTCCAGTCTAAGCGCCTTTTTGACCGTGTCCTATTATTTTTTTTTTTTTTTTTTGGGGTTTTGCCCTTTTGTCTTCCATGTTATTCTGAGGAAACCTCCCGTGGCTTGCCGTTCAAGTCACCGTCGTTTTATCGATTGCAGTAGGTATTTTTACTAGCTGAGTTCGATCCATGACCGACCTGGCTTCATGGCTCCGGACCGATGTCGCGTGCTGGACCTCCCTCGGCGATCATCCGCTTCACCTCGATCGAAACTCGAGGAACTAGCCTCGAGCGTACTCATGTAACGACACCGTGCGTCTTGCTTCGGTCGAGCTCCCCGGACGGAGTACTGAAACATGCAATCTTTTCTGCGCAAGATCTCCGCTTCTTAATCAAAGTATCGATCCTCTTTGGTTGGACACGAGAAGGGGGTGCGATGTGGCAACTATCTAATAACTTGGATCCAATGTCTCCGCATGTATATGTGCTGAAATTTCCCTGTGTTGTCAATGCAAATCAGTGCATGGCTTGTTAGTTTATTGGTATCTACTAATGAGTAAATCGACCATTAAGGGCCTACTTGGTAACACTCAAATTATTCAAATAATATAAATTTTGGATAGTTATCAAATGTGCTCGAATGATTAGAAACTCATATATGAAAAAAAAAAAAAGCTATTTATGATCAGAGATTGTTTCCAATAACAGGATAGTTACCAAAAGTACCATAAACCTATCAATTAGAGTGAGTATAGTTCTAAGGTATGAAGGATAAATTCTCGACGAAATTTGAAACCGTTGATCTCTATTTACTAATATCCTTTCACTACTTATACGCAAAATTGATTTGTTAAAGCAAAGCAAAACTATGAATTCTCAAAAACTATACATAGCCACCAAGTCCTCATTTAGTTGCGGCACACTTAAAAGTCTAAAAATTTAGTTAAGTCCTTTTAAATCAGGAAAAAAGAGAGGACAAATTAGGCTTAACTAAAAATGAAAAAAAAAGAGAGAAAAAAAAATTAGCCAGTTTTTTAATAAACTCTGAAATGCATGAAATGATACATTTTGATTTCAAAAAAAGAAGAACAGTGACCCAAGCGACGCTCGAGATCGCAAAACTTCTATATTCCTATGAATAGGTTTAGGTTTTGGGCGAAACTGTTCATCTCTAAAGTCTGTGCAATCGAAATTCTCATAATTGTCGACCAACTGCCCCTCAAATGCGTGGAAATCCTCAACAACAGGAAGCCAGAGGCCAAAAAACGCATTGGAATCCGCCATCCGGGCAAGGCCTTTGTCTAATTGTACTTAGGACTAGGTCTAATTTTGAGATTGCTGACCTTAATCTCATTCTCCTGTACTTGTTAGTGTCACCTCAACAACCGATGTCGTTCTTCGGATTCTCATGGCTTGACCGCATGCAAATCAAAACCCCTTGATGATTACTTTAATCGGACCACGTCACGTCAAAATCCAAGTCGAATATCTCTCTCACGACTTTTCTTTTTCGGCTGAGTTGCCCCTCAGATACAGACGGACAGGGCATCCCTCGTCTGGAACTTTCCTTTTCATTACCCGATTAATTATGTCGAAATATTGTTATAAAACAAGTTGTGCAGAAGTCCAACCCCATGAGTCGAAACCGGATAAGCAGATCGGATGTTGAATTATTCGCGCTTCAAGATAAAGGGAACCAAATGTGCGCCGGCCGTGACGCCTAATCTCACACGAATGAAATTCGCCCGTTCATCGATTATTAATCAGGCCTCATCGATTCCTCTCGTGTATTGCTAGACGGAATGTTAGGCACGCCACGTACCTGCAATTTGTGCGCAGGAAGTTGCATCTACCGAAATCACACGAAGGAATCAACAATCCAAAGTGCCTAAAAGTCGTGCAAAATCAGTTACGGGCGTCCACCTACCAAAACCCTGAAGCAGCATCATGCGTGATCGGTCGAAACTGCTCAACCACACGATTCCTAAGTCTGCGTGATTGTGAAGACATGAATTAAGTTGGAGATCATCCTGAGATTTAAATCGAGAGCGGTGTTTCCACTAAAATAGAGAAAAGTAATTATGGGTCCAGGGCAACCTCGGCCCAGCTGGTTTCGTGAATATTAAGGACATAGAAAGGCCACTAAAGGGCGTTTGAATCTCCTCCTACTCTTCTCTTTTTTTCTGCGTTCGTTGGTTAGCCAAGGTCAATTTCAAATTTAAAATTGCACCAGCCCTAATTCGAGAAATGGCTACCAAACGAGGTCCATGCCAAGTGTTTTTAGAGGGAGACATATATGCCGGATGATTCATTCTCATTCCCCCACCACGTCCACAAAAACCATCATCACATTTGAAGTTCCAATCGCTTTGGCGCCTTCACCGACCCCCACTAGCGAAACAATAGGATTCCGATGTACTAAGAAAGCGATGCTCGATTCAATTTAAAAGTATGGTGCACGAAAATTGTTGATTTTAAGATATCATATAGCGTGAAAAAACTATTGAAAAAATTATAAATTTATCGAACATATGTCAACTCAATCTTAAACTTTTTAATTTGTCAAATTTAATTTTAATCCTCTTAACAATTTATCAGTGTAGTCATCGGATCAATTTTGATTATAAATTACTAACATACCTACACGGTATGGTCTATGTTGACGTGAATGATTTTTAATTTTTAAAAGTTTTCTTTTTTTCCCTTCTTCCTTCATTGGTCGCCAATCCTCGGTGAAGGCCAGACATTGGTGAGAGCCAGTGAAGTTGACCCTTGTTGATGCTTGGTGATTAGCTAAGAAAAAAAGAAAAAGAGAAAATTGTAAAAACTATAGATGGGGCATTACATAAGATGAATAGTGCTAATCGAACTACCACGTAGCAATTTTTTTTATCAAAATTAACCGAAATGACTATATTGATAAATTATTAAATATATTTAAAACTTAATTGGTTATACAATGCAAGAAATAAGTTTATGACTTCCGGTAGTTATAACTATGCAATGCAAGAAATGCGATGTTATTCCATAGATTATACCCAAGAAAAACCTCTCAAAGTGATGGGTTTTAGAATTCACTTGTTTAATTAAAGAATCCATGGACAAGGCCTAAAAAAGACAGATTTCCCGGGGTCATGATTACGTGCGAATACAATGCTATTTCTTTTGTCGAAGGCCTCGACCAACTTTCGCGCCTTGTTCAATCACGTTCACTTGAGCCGCCGATCACTTAAAACCAATCCCATCTCTTTGCTTTGGCAATCTTTCCTTGCACAATACGAGATTTTCATGGTGGCGCTCCTTCGAAGCTAGGGGGGTTTAACCGCTCCATCCAAGGGACAAAGGAAAAAGGGGGAAAAAGCGCAAAGCAAGCGAACGCGATTTTAAATTAGGGGGCAAGTTGCCGGGCCGGGGGGATGATGAGGGGGGAGGCCCCAAAGCACCCTCGTTTGGCCACGGCAAAGTGGGACAAATGATGGGATTTTGCAGATTTGAGTGAAAAATTAGGAGTGAAAAAGAAGGGGTCGATTGAGTGGGTAATGAATGAGGGGGAGAAGGGAATCGTGACTTGTTTATGAAAACTTTTGTGTCATTCCGTGGGAACTTAGGCACGAATTCGAGGCTTCGTGTCGCGGGCAATAATGAAAGAAGCGAAGCTTGAACCGCACGTTGCTCCTCCTTTGCTTGAGGAAGCATGTTGGGGGAGAGGATATGTGGGTTTTTCTTTTTCGCGGGAGCTAAAGTTGTGATGTGGGCTTGCGTTTTGATGCTGAAGGTAATCATTAGCATTTGTTCTTTTGTGGCTTGATTTTTGGTTCTTTTGATTAAAAGATGATGGAACTCTTTTTTCTTTTTTCTTTTTTAAATGATACACAAATCATTCTGTCCACATACATCGGGTAAAACTTCACTTAATCGGTGATCGCGAGGTGGCTCCCAAGCTTTAATCTAAAGAGCAATCGTGATTTCATGCAACCAATCTATCCTTGGATTTTTATATTTGTGAGTTTTTTACCTCGTTCGCAGAAAATGAAAAATATTTTTCTTGAAAGATACGAGAACATTGACCGTACATAAATCCATTTGCATCAGAATTGTTCGTTTTCTCGATTCAATTTTTTTCTCAGTATGGTGACTCTATGTGCACTAGTTTCCTAATGGGAAAAGTTAAAAGGCATCGATACTCACCTAGATCGCGGTCACCTTATCGTAAACTCATCATATGCGTGACGATGCTTTTTAACTTACCATTTGGACATACGTTTGTGTGACGATGTTTTGTTTCCTTGGGCCATAAGCTCTGTTCACGGTACCCTCGGATTTTCTCAATGTGAAGACATGTCCGTGGGGCTACGCTTAAGCCCGTGGAACGAGCCCTGAAATGGCCCGCGATAGTTTCCGGGTCTCGAAGCAGGCCGTTGGACCCATGAACTCCATAAGAACCCACCTTACAGTCGTCTCTCTTTTCCGACTTCATCATCGCGTTTTGAATTAGCATGTTTTACTACTGCATACAGAAGTTTTTTTTTCTTTGTTTTCTATTTTTGGTCTGAAAAGCTGCAGTATAGAAGTGGAAAGCTACGGATTGCAAGCAAGGTGGTCGATCATGTCATTACCAGTAATTTATGGGCCCATAAACTCAGCCCACTGAAAGGTCAAGCCCATTATTTGTTAGCCTTAGCCCATGTAAATTAAGAAAGGTCTTCTCCTCCAAGCAAGCTCTGTGAATGACAGATAAAGAAAACGAATGAGCGGACAAAACAAGGAAATTGAAGAAGGGCTCGTCCATGGAGAAGGGAAAAGGGGAGAAAGAGAGGAGAGAGAAATTTACACCTGTAGCAATTTGGGACGTCCCGACAAGCCTAATTATCTTCAACTTGCAAGGATTGGTAAGTATTCAGGCCTTTTATTTGTCTAATCAGAGTAATTTTTCGAAATTAAGTCATAAATTTGATGTCAATTTTGGACTGTGAGGGTTGAGTGAGAAGTTATTGAGATGTGGATTTATACAGAACGATGGTGTAAAGCATCGGGGAGCATTTTGATGAAGACCAATTTCAAAGTACAGCTTGATTAGAATGAACTTCTGAAACTACGCGTCAAGTTATGCATAACCAATAATACATGTAATGGGAAAGATGAATGTATGCTATAAACGAGTTTCTTCTTTAGCGAATAAAAATCATTTTATCGGCGATTAAGCATAGTTTAGTCAAGTTACTCACTAGAGTAGTGTATTATTACTTAGCTTTTCATAACGTTTTTCTAATTTGTAGAAATATGAGTGCGTTGACTCAAGTAACCATTGTGAAGTGGTTTTTGGTTTTTCCATGTGAATGATACCGTCTCTATAAATTTACAAACTCATATCTTGAAAGTGGTAAAGATTTAATATAGAATGAGTTGTGATAAGTTAGATCGAACTTTTGCAATCTTTTAAGTTAGTTAAAAAGGAATTGGAGATGCCCCATTTGAAATAGTTTGAAATGATCATTTGTGAATGTTTTGATTAAATGTTTTGTGGAGGAAATTGCCAAAAGCTATATGTATTGATTTGTCAAATATTTTATAAAATACATTATATTTTAAATGGAATTGTGAAATATTATATAATTCATTTTATGAAATCGATTTATAAGGTGAGTCATGGATTTGTTTTGTTGGTTACTGGAGAATGATATTAGGATGTCCTTTTGGGTCAACCATCGGCTGAAATAGATGAAGACTTAGCTAAGGGGAGTAAATTTAGCCTCTTTTGTTACACCATATTTAGATATTGAGTATTATATTAGTCAATGGAATGGACTATTGATGTTGATTTGATTGTGATTGATCAATGGTATTGTCGATATTGTCAACTGATCTTATGTATAAAAACTTTTGTTGAAAATATATCATTCACTTTTGATTTTATACCGTTGATTTTGGGATTGATTAGTGTTGATATCATTTTATAAAGATACACAATGAACGTCTGGTCTACTCAGAAAAGATATATTGCTCACTAAATTGTGGTTGCTCATTTCATTTATCTTACTTGTTTTTTATGTTATTTAGCGAGCCTTAAATAAGACAAGAGTGTTTATGTTATCATGAGAAATTTTTGATAGTAGGGATTTTTGGATATGGGTTGTATAAGATAAACTTTTGAGTGAATTGCCTGTTGGACCTTTTCATTTGCATTTTCATCTTGAATGACGGTTACAACCAAATTTTGCTTTGGTCCTTCCGTGGTCCAATGGAACGAGATGTCGAGATGTTAAGTGGGCTTTCGAAGCAAATTCAAGATTTGAGACTTTTTTTATGCATGCCGTTGTAAGTAGTGTTGACAAACACAACACACTAGACAATTCCCAGCGATGCGACGTTGATTACGCGAGTTCTTCCTAATCATTCTGCTTAAGTTGGTTAGTCGCCATCGATATTGAGTTAACTAATCCTACTGGCATCCCTACCGAGGAACGTGCCTTGGATTCAAGCGCTAATAAAGATGGAAAAGATAAAGACCCCAAAGCCAGTCTCTCCTTGCGACCCACGATTCCCTTTACAGTCAAAATAACAAGGGAAGAGAAAAAAAAAAAGGTAAAAGTAAAAAGCGTGATTATAACGAGAGCAAGTTGCTTTGAGGCTTTTCCCTGATTAAAGTACGTGGGCGGGTCCGTTCAAATCGCATAGAAAATTGCTCAGCGGCTCATCTTTACACAAAAGACGACAAAATGCAACAAATTGTTTGGAACTTGGGGATTGATTTGACTGACCCAGATGCCTAAATCTATCTTTAACTATACCTTGAACACAAAAAAGAAAAGGGGAGGAGAAAGAATCACATGTGAGGAGAAAATATAAATCTGTTTTTGGAGTTGATGAGGTCGAATTCCTATAGAATTTATTTGGTGTCCATGTTTGGCTTTTTGATTGTATTTCTTGCTTGAGCAATTTGCTCACCCCGTAGTGGTTTTGAAGCCACCTTTACCTCATCCTAGGTGCGGAGAGCTATTATATTCTCCCACCGGACGATAGTTAATGCAAGCACCGATAAAGTGTTTACTTTCACCATCAACAGGCTATTTGATTCTTACTAGAGCTTTTTTCTCAGGTGAGTGAGAATACGGAAAGTGACATTATGAGATCTCTTATCAAAGGCGGATCTCTCGTTTGTTTCTTCTTTTTTATCTTTAACTATATATTTTAAAAAAAGATGAGGAGAAAGAAATCCCATGTGAAGAGAAATAAGATAAGTAAAATGAATTATAAATTCGTTTTCTG
The DNA here is from genome assembly GCA_016097545.1 of Eucalyptus victrix. Taxonomy (NCBI): domain Eukaryota; kingdom Viridiplantae; phylum Streptophyta; class Magnoliopsida; order Myrtales; family Myrtaceae; genus Eucalyptus; species Eucalyptus victrix. The sequence continues at coordinate 16,905,819 of CM027843.1, read as the reverse complement.
GTTATTTTTTCCTCAGTCCATTTTCAAGGATTGATGAGGTTGAATTCTTATTGAATGTCTAGGGCGGCCACATTTGGCCTTTTGGTTGTATTTCCTCCAATAAATTTATGATTACCCTCTTTCCATTGCTTAGAAGATTTATTTATATATTACTTATGAAATAAACAATATTTATTTGAATAATTTAAAATTCAAAATCCAGCTACTTTTTATAACTTATTAGTGTTAGAGATACCAAGACTCATGTATTGAATGAGTTTACTAAATAAGATAATAGATTTGGGACTTAAATAGGTCCGTTAATTTATTCATCACTAACCATTTAGCAAATCATTTGATAAACCCATTTAGCGTATATTTTACAGATTTTACAGATATATATACATTATATTAATATTATTAATGTACGTCAAGATTGATTAATGATGAGAATCGACAATATACAAGTTGGGTTAATAGATAATTTGGTTCTTTCTGCATCCATGGCCAACCAACATGCCTCTTTGTCTAAGCAGTCAACACTCATCCCCATCCGTGTCACCGTCCTTGGAACCCGGCATATGACTAAACCGTCCCACGCGCCCTCGCTGGCGCGTGTACCGCAAAGCCCGGAGAGGCCCCAAGGGGGAGTTGGGCGCGTGGTCGTGACGTCCCCACAGCTTCATGGGATTCCCGAGCCCCCCATCATCCGCTAGATAACGCCACGTGGTCTCGCCGTTGAAACAGGCTGGCCTGCATGGGCTAGCGGACCCCACCCACCCCGCGGAACAACAGTTCCCAAAAAATCCAAGGGCGGCAAGATAAGAGCCAGCAGTCCCCAATCAAAAAAAAATCTAATATGGCACAATCATTTCTCCTTGATTCGTTATAATTGGTAGCTTTTGATTTAGATCTTCATGCAAATGATGAACGTGACAATCTTTCCCAAGTTAAAAGCTCTTACACATGGGATATCCTTAGATAACGCACATTTTTGTCTACATTTAATTTTATCATGATAGACTCGTGTGAATTTGATTGAATAAAATGGATTTAAAGTTTCTATTTATTCAATCATGGCTATTTAACTATCATTTTAAATGAGAAAGAAGGTAAAAGAGAAGTCTTATCTTGAGCCGATGAAAGAACCCGTACAAAAAAAGAAAAGGAAATTATCAACCCGAGTCGATCTTAACCTCAAATGAGTTTTTTTAGAACATGTTTGTTTTGGATTTAAAAATAAAAAGGGCTTTCTTTTAGGCTTTCCCAACAAATGCAGCAGACATTGTTCGAATTTAAAAAAATATGAAATATTATTCTCGAGTCCACATGAACACTAGACTTTAACACTCTCAAAAGATTTTTTGCATTCGACGGTTAGAATGCAAGGAGGATGTAGAACTTTAGCTTTCTCAAACCCTTGTGGCGCTAAAAACTTCCTAGATAAGGATCGTATTTTATATTAACTTATCTCGATCTTGGCATGACTAACGTATAATGAAATGAACGCATTTTAGATAGATACGCTAGCAAATAGTTTTAAAGTCACTCTCTTTTCTTAAACATATTTTTATTTCGGCAAAAATCTCTTAATAATCAAAGCTATTTTAAAAATTTGTCATGTGCATCCTTAATAATCAAAGCTATACTTCTGTTATCTCGAAAGGTTATAAAGCTCCAAAATTGAATTTTCATCTGTTCTCTCGAAAGGTTATAAAGCTCCAAAATTGAATTTTCCAAAGAAGTTGAGGATCAAGCATCAACCGAGTTGCCAGAAAAGCAGCATCCGTCCAAAGCGAGTCTCAACTCTCCGCATCAATTCGAGAATTGGGAAGGGGGACCACGTGATGGCAGTCCCGCAAATAGCAGCGGGATCCGTGGGTATTTCATCAGCCCACCAACAGCTAAAGCCCAAGTAAAATATTAAAAAAAGGGCCAAAAAAATTAAATCCAAAGAAATAAGACCAGAAACGCCTGAAAATCTCCAGTCCAAGTGCAGACTCCCGTATGACCAAAAAAAAAAAGTGCAGAGTCCCGACTCGCACCCCCACTCACCGAGTCGCAGAGATAGCGAGTGACCGAGTCGGACTCTTTCTTCTTCTTCTTCTTCGTCTTCTATTCCGCTCGCTCTGTCTGTCTGTCTCGCTCCTCGTCCTCTTCTCCACCTCGGCTTTCCTTGTCTCTTTTGAGGACCGACCTCGACCGCCATTAATATCCTCTCCCTCCTCCTCAGACCAAACCTGCAAAAGTCGCATTACCTGCGTGCCCTCTCTCTCTCTGCCACCACTCCCTGACACTCCAACCACCTCCATTACTCTCTCTCTCTCTCTCTCTCTCTTTCTCTCTCTATCATGTTTTGCCTCGCATTCAATGAAGATCGATCGTACAGCATTCGGTTTCTTCATTTGCGAGCTCTGACAGCGACCTGATTCCTCCTCCCGAGGCTCCGTCCCTCCTCCGTCGCGGCAGTTATTAGCCATTTCTTTCTCCCCTTCCGTTAACCAGCCCCGTCTCTCCGTTTTCGCCGTTTCCGTTTCGTCTTCGTGTTTCCGAGTTTCGACTCGGAGTCCGTCCTGAGACATTCCTTCCGAGCAATTATTAACCAGCGAGCAAGCAGCATTTCCGCCGTTTCGCTCCGACTATATATTCTCATTCCCTTGATTTCGCGTGTTTCGTTTGCTTTCCCGGGAAAACGGCCGCCGTGTGTTCCCCCGTGGGAAATTTTCCCGGCATTTCGTGGCATTTTCTCGGAATCCGCTCTATCTTTCTCTCCCGCACGTTGTCCGGATTGTTCCCTGAATTGAAGGATACGAGGGGGGTTTCAATCTCTACTTGTCCTCTATTCGGCGTGTTTAACCTTCACGTTCGATTTGATCAGGCTATTCTTCGGTTTTAGGACCTGACCTGCTTTATCTCCAGCAACTTCTTCTTCTTCTTCTTCTTGCCGTTGAAAGTGCGAACTCTCGAGATACTAGAGCTCCAAATTTCTCTCCGAAATGGGCAATGTTTCCTGCTTTCTGTTGCTTTTTCTTTCGGGAATCATCATGCTAATTCCGACCACACACCAGCTGCAGACGTATCAATCGCAGGTCCTGCTTCAAATACGGAAGCACCTGGAGTACCCACCATTTTTGGACGTTTGGGTAAATTACACTGGAGATGTCTGCAACGTCCCTCACTCTCCCCAGTTGAGCATCTCCTGCCAAGACACCTTCATCACCGAGCTCAGGATCATGGGAGACAAGCGCGTCAGGGGCTGGGACTTCGACGGCCACGCAATTCCCAACCAGACTCTGTCGAAGACCTTCTCTGTCGATTCCTTCGTGACCACTCTGACGAGGCTGACCAGCTTGAGAGTGCTCAGCCTGGTCTCCCTCGGCATCTGGGGACCGCTCCCTGATAAAATCCACCGGCTGTCTTCGCTCGAGCTCTTGGATTTGAGCTCGAATTACTTGTTCGGCCCGATCCCGAGTCAGATATCGAGGCTGGGGAGCCTCCAAATACTGACTCTGGATGGGAATTACTTCAATGGCAGCGTTCCCGATGGTTTGGACTCCATGTCCAATTTGACCGTCTTGAGTCTCAAGAACAACCGGCTCGGCGGTCCGTTTCCGTCATCCATTTCGAGGATAAAGACGCTCACTACTGTGGCTCTGTCTAAGAATGAGATGACTGGTAAATTGCCTGATTTGGGTGCCTTGGGCAGCCTTCACCTGCTGGACTTGATAGACAATCATTTCGATTCCGACCCGCCTAATTTGCCAAAAGGGTTGGTCACTGTGCTTCTGAGTAGGAATTCTTTCTCTGGCGATATTCCTGAGCAATATGGTGAATTGGGTCAGCTCCAGCACCTTGATCTGTCCTTCAATCTTCTGACCGGAATGCCTCCGCAATCCCTGTTCTCTCTGCCGAACATCAGTTATTTGGATTTGTCCTCGAACATGTTTAGCGGTTCGCTCCCGGGGAGTCTACATTGCGGAAGTAAGTTAGGCTTGGTAGACATATCTAACAATAAGTTCATCGGCCAGCTTCCTTCATGCCTGGGCACTACTTCGGCCAAGCCCGTGGTTAAGTTTAGCGGGAACTGTTTGTCCGTTGATGTTAAACATCAGCACAGCGAGTCTTATTGTAAGACACCTGTTGAGGGGAGGAAGCATTTTCTTAGAGGAGAATTAGTAGTTTTGATAGCCATCCTCCTTGGTGCTGCTTTCGTCATTGTGCTTTTGGCGATTGGACTTCTTATCTTCCGTAGGAAAGTTCGTTCTAGAGGACCATTTGAGCATCATGATTTTCCAAAGGTTGTACAAGAGAATGCTCCTACTGGGCTGTCTGCCGAATTCCTGGCCAACGCTAGTAAGTGATTGCTGGATTACGGTCTTATGGTTTCATCACCCACCTAATGTTTGTTACATCTGAGCATATCGGGTTTCTTCTTGTTCAATGAGATGTTGCTAAGGCATTGATTCTGAATCAAAACTAACCCATGCATCTCTTCTGTTCCTTGGAGGGTTGATATCCGAGGCAGCGAAGATAGGGTCACAAAACGCACCTTCATATCGACTGTTCGCGTTGGAAGAGTTGAGGGAAGCGACAAATAACTTTGCTCCATCAAATTTTATCAGTGAAGGCTCTATCGGGAAGGTAACTCACAAATAAGATTTTCTTGGAGATCTCATAACCTAGCTTGATAGATACTGTTTGCTTTAACTATTCTGTGATGGCTGCTTGTCATCAGAGACTCAGAAGTAATTCACTTGAGATAGCAATCTCTGAAGCAAAGCAAAGCTCGAGATTGTGATCTCCTAACTGCTGCTTTCCCTTACTCTCTTTCAAAGTAAGGTCTTCTTGAAGGATGTAATTGAAGATATCCACAAATACAGACTTTGCTTTACTTTGAATAGGATTCATCCTTCACGGGCCGCAATCACTTTATTGAAGCTTGTAATGTTCTTTGAATTTGCTTCTCTCTATTGACATTCTCACTTCCGACCTCCAATGTTTAAAATTATCAAGTAAAGAAATCATACAGAGAGACCATAAGACCGGATGAAAGTACTTGAAATCTCCCAGAGCCATTGTGACTTTTTATTCCTTTCAGCTTTACAAAGGAAGGCTCGAGAGTGGAGCCTATGTTGCCATTCGATCCATAGCCTCGCTGAAGAAACATTCAGTGCAGAATCTCAGGGTTCGGCTTGACTTGTTTTCGAAGCTCCATCATCCACATTTGGTCGGACTTTTGGGCCATTGTGTTGGTGGTCAAGCACAAGATGAATCCAGTACTGAGGTCTTCCTCATATACGAGTATGTGGTCAATGGAAATTACCATACCCACTTAACAGGTCAGGATCCTACCGTCACCATATAGGAGAGATTTCACAAGTATGAAACTATCAGTGTGTTTGAGAATGCTGCCTTCTTTGTAAGGATAGTTTATAGGAATCCACAAATGGTTCAAATCCCATGTTCTATGTGTTCAACATCTTCATATTCATGTTGTATGCAGAGAATTCTCTGGAGAAGGTTCTCAATTGGTCAGATAGATTGGCCATACTCATTGGTGTTGCCAAGGCTGTGCATTTTCTTCATACCGGAGTCATTCCCGGTTGCTTCAACAATAGGTTGAAAACAAATAATATATTGCTTGATGAGCATCAGATTGCCAAGCTAAGTGACTATGGGATGTCCATTCTCACTGATGATTTTGAAAAGTTGGAGGTAACTTTCTTTGGTATTACTTCTTGATACTCATATAAATCTGCAGCTATTTTTTCATACGGGTTTGTTCCTGATGCATTATTTTTTGCTTATTTATAGGCAAAGGGAGAAGGACATAAAACAGGGTATGGAACTTCATTTCTGAAATTCTCGTTATATTGTGTATTTGCATCATCACACGAACATACATAGTACATGCACGTTCAAATGTATATTTGGTCCGTGGACAATATTGTGCTATTTGAATCACCCGTTCCTTGATATACTATTATGGATTTCATGCACTGACCTTAAGTCATTTGGAGATTCAACTAGAGCTAGCGACGTCTGGAAGTGTATATTGATTGAATCATTGCAGATGACTGATGGCACCGAAATACCCAATCATCACCTGTTATTTTCAGATTTCTCGTCATTGGTTTAAGTCTATTTACTTTGAATTCCATGGATGTAGTAGTAATGCTCAATCTCGACGCTTCCTTGCAGTCAGAAGACGAACATGGAGGATGATGTGTACAATTTCGGATTCATATTACTCGAGTCCCTTGTCGGGACCATAGTTACTGGGAAAGAAGAGGCATTTCTGCTGAATGAAATGGTAAGCCGAAACAAATCAAATGTCCAGTCAGTTTCTCAATGCAAATGAGACTCACATGATTCTTTTTTCGAGCTTCAGCTTTTTGTTCTTACAACTTGTCTGTTCGGATAAGTGACTCGGATCTACACCATCATGTTATCTTTTTTAAAATTTATAAGGTTAAACTTAGGCAAAGGGAATGTATCTGCCTGGAAGCTTTTGACAGGACTTAAAAAACTGGCAGTCTCAAGGTTGTCTTCATCCTAGATACAGATATTCCTTTGTCTGGCGTTAATGTTTTCTTCCTAAGAGTGCGTGAAAACGTTTTAGATGATAACAACAACTACATGCCGAAAGATCTTTTCATCCATCTTCCTAGCGGTCCTGCTGCTGCAAAAATTTAATACCCCGTTCATCGTGCAGGCATCTTTCGGTAGCCAGGACGGACGGAGACGGATTGTGGACCCAATCGTCTTAACGACTTGCTCACAAGAGTCGTTGTCCATCGCGGTATCCATCACGAACAAATGCATATCTCCCAGCCCGTCCGCTCGCCCCTCCTTTGAGGACGTCCTCTGGAACTTACAGTACGCGGCCCAAGTCCAGGCGGCCTACGATGCCGACCAAAAATCCGACACTGCCTCTCAGTCCTGAGGAAGGGCCTGCATTTTCAGGGACCGAGCTCTCCTGTAAATAGTCGGGGGGCTACGCAGGCTTAAACCGATTCTTCTTTCGATTTCTCAATACAGGCGAGAGCGTGAGGCAGGCTTTGACATGTTTTGCCCATTTGAATCTCGAATCCGTCCGCCATACGGTCTCAACAGCATGCAGCATCAACCCATGATGCTCAGTCCGATTATCCTCATCTGGATGGTACATCGTTCGGTGATGTTTTGTCCTGGAAATGGCTGTCTTGTCCAGGAGCATCTATCAACTCTCTCTCACACGGTGTCCACATTTCTTTAATTTTGGGCTTTTTACTTGGCCTTAGGTGGTCCAGTCACTGCCACTCCCCACTGAAAAATAAGACGATTCCAAAGCATTTGATGGATTCTCCACCGTCCATGGTTGGCCGTGAGCTGTGTTGTACGAGTTGAAGTCAACGTCACCCACGGACCAATTTGTCTTGCTCATCAATCCCATCTCCTTTCGCTCTCGTGAGAACTTGTCTTGTCGTGCCGGCTTCCAAAGTTTCTGGCTTTGCTCTGCTGTTGCAATTCGTATTCACATGCTATATTCAAATTACGAGATGGTAGAAATTGAATTACTTTCTTTTTTTTTCGATATTTTATCCGAAACTCCATAAGTCAAAGTTGTCTTTATTAATTCCTTTCAATTTTGTATTCGTTACATGTTTCCAATTTGAATATAAAAATTGTTTTTATTCCTCTATTCTTATAAAATAAGTAATTTTTTCTGTGATTCAATAAACAAAACAGAAATTAACATAATTGCTAAATCAATCCATATGATTTGATGGAGAATGGGTTAATAGTGGAATTTGAGATAACGCGACCGGAAAACGATGTTATTCTTTTCCAAAAAAAGAGGCTACGGTGGCATTGTTTTTTATAAATCTATCAAATTGGGTCGAGAATTGTCGGCACGTTGACAATTTGCCCACGAGTTGCTACTTTTGGGGGAGACGATCGAATAGTATATCATGTATATATATTTATATGTATATTTCGCGCCGGCAGCTTCCCATTCCTGCTCACCTCCACCAAGTTGACACCAGTCAACTTTTTTTGGTTCTTTGATTCTGGGGCTGGGATTGCTCTGGACGTGGACTCTTCAACCACAACCTATATATTAATTATTCCCCTAATTATTCAAGACCAACCAAAATAGAATTAGTCTTCATCACCTTATTTTGAAAAGTTACTTTATATTAGGCATTCCGTAGCAATGAATCGAGTTGAAAATGACTTGATCTAAATAGACAAATTTAACTTATTTTAACTATTTTACCTAGGACACATCCAATCTGATTTATATTCTTAAAACCTTTTCATATTTAAATAAATTTATAAAAATCATATCCAAGCCAAGATAAGATTGTGAAGTAAGCGAATAAATCGAATGAGAATAACAAAAAATGAAGAGATAATTATAGATATGGATTAAGTTTAAGTAAATTATAAATTAATTTATGATCTATTTATTGAATAAATAAATTATATAATAATTTGATGCATCATATATGAATGAAAAAACGGATCCATAACATTTTTGGTAGGTCAACTTTGGGCGCGTTTGGTAGCGTTTCGTTCAAAAATTGTTCCAAAGACGAGAAATAGAAAAAGCGTTTATTCCAAGGAACAATTTTTGATCAGAAAGATGTTGATCAGAAAGATCGTTTGGTAAACTTGTTTTAAAAAAAATGAATAAAACACGTTTGATAAATTTATATTCTTTTTTATTTATTTTAAATATTAAATTTTTTTATTTTATTTTTCATTTTTTTCTTTCTTTTTTATTTTTTTCTTCTTTCAGTTAATTGGTCGCAATTGCTTTTGGCGACCAATGATCGGGCCTCCTCGCCACGGATCTGGCGAGCTTGAGCTCGCCCAAACAAGATAAGGCCGAGCACTTGGGCTGGCGACGCCACCGACGACGCTTCCGATGGTCGCCCGACCCTCGATAAGGCGTCGCTGCCCTTGATGGCGGTTGAGGTTGGCGACCGACCAAAGAAAAAGAAAAAAAAAAAAAAAAAAAAGAGAAGAAGAAGAAGTGTTTCTTCAAAATCATTTCTGAATAAGAAATAATTTTTTTTTGTTTTTCATTTATGTTTTTTTTGTGTTAAGAACAAAAAATCCAATTTCAAACAAAAACGTAAATAAACGCGTTTATTCTTTTTTTTTCTTAAAAAAAAAACAAAATTTCTGTTCATAAAAAAAAGAATGAAAACATGTAACCCCTTTATGTCTACTTCCAGGAATCATCCTAGGAATATCAAATCACATATCTTCATAGCAAGACGTGGGGTCGCTCTCGTGGGCTTTGTTGCGGGTTATGGCCTTAGTCCGACCCATTAGCACGGACGAGGATCGCGGCCGTCCGCGTGTAGTGCTGGATGAACGGGTGAATGGGACCCACGTCTTTTCAGAATTGTGTCGGCGTATGACGCCAGCCAAGCTTTGACAGCGACGCGCCAATGTCCACTATACGCCAGTCCTCTCAGTAGTCGGTACCCCCACGCGCGTTTGGACTCACGCGCTGCTTTGCTGCCGAACAAACTCCGTCGAGCGTTAGGTCATGGAAAATATATTTTTTTTATGGTTTCCTATGCTCATCAAATGATTGATGTGAATATACTAGTCGTTTTGCTTGTCATTACAATTCGAAATCAATCATTTTTTTTATTAACTTATGACATTGTATCTACTTGATTCCTTGTCATTCAGTGTGACCATCACATGTTGGGTACAAAAACTGGCATAATTTGGTCTCCACACTAAATATCCATTGTATTATAGTTAAGTCTCATTTGGGTTATTTTCGATGTTAATTATAGAGATAAAAAGTCGAAATAGCCGTTTTTCCAAGTACATGTCGAGGGTTGCTTTGGACATTTTTCAGGCACACGTTGTGGCCGGAACGGGAAGGGCTCCTCCGATTGGCCTCGTCCGACGCGCGTGGAGATCCTCGCTTTGTTCGCTACATTCAGGGAACAAATCATTTCCGCGCAGGCGTCGCTGTCGAACGAACTCAAAACGACGCGATTTCCAATCCACGGACCACGTGGAACGACATCGCCCTTTGTCGTCGTAATCAGCGCCCACCTGGCCAAACCGAGCTCGCTAGTTAATTATTAAAGAAAAGAGGGAAAAAAAATCTTCTTTTACTCAGTCATGGCAATTCTTCTGCTCTGCTCTGCAGATTTCTGGCTCGTATTTTTGCGCAGTTTACTGAGATTCTCTCTGAGCTGCATCATCTTCCTCCACCTCCTTCGCTTTCATTCCCTGCGGAAAGCTCCCCCAAAAATGTCGCACGTTGCAGTAGGCCGAGGCGTCGCGCGAGTTTGACGGAGCGACGGGTTCGTGCTCAGCGTCTGACCGGCATCTTCGACGAGTTCAGCCGCTGCCGACATTTTGACCGGTGAGGAAGTGAGGAAGCGTGAGTTGCTGGAGCCGATGGTTCCGGGGAGTGCTCGCTTTTTGCCTGATCTCGGTAGTTGAAAATGGAGGTTTCTTCATGTGTGTGTTTGTGTTGTGATTTTTGAGTTAGTTCCTGTAGCTGCATTTTGGATGCTTTTTCTTCTTCTTTTTTTCTTTTTAAGCTCTTAGTCGCTGTTATGCTTTGAGCTTTGAGCGGTTGATGCTGGTGTTCAGAATGCTGTAGAGTTTATACGTGTCGAAAGAGAAATTTTGCTGATTTCGAGCTTCTCGTGTCACGTTTGCGCTCGGTGAGCTGGAAAGACCGGCTTAACATTTGTGCTAGAGCTTGAACTGCGGAAATAAGAGACGGTTATTTGGTCGATCGTTCTTGACAGGACTCTGGTTTTTCTTGCTTCGTGGCAGTGAAATTTGAGCAGAGACCTTTTGCGGTGAATGCATAGATTTTTCCGGGTCGTGGGAAAGGTGGACTTTTGGCAACGATGGTTCTTGGTCTGAGGCCAAAGGCCAGGAGAAGCGCCTCCGTTAAGCTCCATTATCTGATCCACATTCAGGAGGTCAGACCCTGGCCTCCGTCGCAGTCCCTCAAGTCGGTCCGCTCTGTCCTGATCCAGTGGGAGAATGGGGAAAAGCATAGCGGGTCGACGAGTTCCGTCGTTCCGTACCTGGGCTCTGGCGCCAATGATGGCAAGATTGAGTTCAGCGAGTCCTTCAGGCTTCCGGTGACTCTACTGAGGGATGCCTCTGTCAAATCGGGAGACGGCGATGCGTTCCAGAAGAATTGCTTAGAGTTTCACTTGTACGAACCTCGTAGGGATAGGAGTTTGAAAGGCCAGCTGCTCGGTACTGCCTCAGTCGATTTGGCAGACTATGGTGTCATCAAGGATGCCGTAAGCATTACTGCTCAAATGAATTGCCAGAGGAACTTTAGGAATACTGCTCAACCTGTTCTGTACGTTAAGATTCAGCCTCTTGATAAAAGTTCCTCGCAATCATCAATGGACAAGAATGGCAGCGAGTCTGTTGCCGCCTTGATGAGAGAAGAATATGCAGCGGAAGCGGAAATGGCATCTTCCACTGATGATGATGTTTCGTCCCACGCGTCAGTGACGGTTCCCTCTTCTCCGTTAAGAAGTAATGGCGTTCTACCTCCTCAAAATGAACAGGTACTTGTTCTAGTCCCTCTGGTAGTAACCGCCAGTGTTTTTCCTTGGATACCTTGAATACTTTTCATGATGACAGTCCATTCATGCTTGAAGAAATCCTAATTATAACATTAGATATTTTTCCTAGAAACTGTACCAGCCTCCTGTAGCATGTATTTAGGAAATACAACAAGATAGCGAAAAAGCACTGTTTTGTGGTTTTGAGTCTGGACCATTTTCCTCAAAGAATCCAGGTATATGTCGGAAGGATATGGGATGCACCTAAATGTTTTGAAACACCATCCGATTCTTCAGATGATGTGAAACTTGGTGGGATTGGAGCTTAAAGTGCCAATTAGATTCATCTTTGGGTTATGTGCTCTTGCTTGGAGGTATAAGACCTGTGTGGCACTGGGTTGATGGGTTCGGACATCTAACTTAATTGCTTCAATTTTACTAAAAGGACTATTGGCTTTGAATGGCAGAACGGATCTGTTGCCATTGACGAGACTGCCATAAGGATTGAGGAGAAGCACCTTTTAGCTTCAGATCCAGTGTTGGAACTCAGAAGATCTGATGTTACATCAGAGATTGCGCTCGCAGAGAACTCGGAGCCAGCAGAGAACTTGCTTCCAATTTCTTCCCGCTCATCATCAGTTGACCTTTCTTCCGATCCAGGGAGTTTGGACAACGGCAATGCATCTTCTACTAGCTTGGGAAGATCTAGTTCAATGGCCTTCCCAAAAGCAGGTGGTCATAGTGCTCATTCTTCAATCTCATCCTTTGCCATCGACCAAGCAGAGGAAGAGTCCATTATCGCTCTAAGTTACGGCAGCGAAAATTTGACCCATGATGCTCATGGAGAATCTGAATCAGGTGGTGAAACTCTTCTAAATGCTAATGACATTCTAATTACTTCTGCTAAATTAACTCCTCCTGGTGAAAATCTGGACATTGTGGATGATACTGATGCTCAGGTCATTGACAATGATGATGAGAAATGTTCAAAAGTGGGTCAAGGTGATGTTTGTAAATATTCAGCAACAGATGAAATTGGGGCAAATGGGCACTCGGAATGTTACTTAGAAGAAGAAAAAGGTACTGTTGGACATGATTCAGTCGATGCTGCTAGTGAGCAGAGCTTTCTCACAAATGATGAATTTTCTTCTGGGGGAGAAAGCCATGGAATGAAAGGACATGTAATTGACAGATTAAGACGTGCAAAATCTGTCCGTTCACCTCCAGATATTGCCAAGAGCATCGGAACAGCAAGTGCTAACCTGTTAGCCAGTCATAACAAGGAAGGTGCTGTTACACCGATTGGAACAAGAAGCTTCAGAAGTATTGAAAGAAGGGATACTAAGGTTTATGCTACGGACACGAGAAGTGCACTTTTGGCAGCTAAAGTTCAGCAATTGGAGAGTCGAATCAAAATGCTAGAGGGAGAGTTAGTTGAAGCGGCTGCAGTTGAGGTTGCTCTGTTCTCAGTAGTTGCAGAGCATGGTTCTTCTATGGCTAAAGTCCATGCTCCGGCTCGGCGACTTTCTCGATTATATATTCATGCTTGTAGAGAGCTTTCACATTCAAGAAGAGCTAGTGCAGCTAGAAGTGCTGTCTCAGGTTTAGTGTTGGTTGCAAAAGCTTGTGGCAATGATGTACCAAGGTACACACTGTATAGAGTGAGACTTTTCTGGAAATTTTGTTTTCATTAGATATTTCTGATGGTGACCATTACGTGTCCAGAAGTCTGAAAATCTTATATTCAACATCTAGAATAACTGTTATAGCTTATTCAGATTTTCAACAATGATGCATATTTTCACTTCTAAGAGTGGGGATCATAAGAGTTTTTTTATTTTTTATCAGTCTGGGGGATAATATGAGTTTACTGACATGATGTTTTAGGATATTGAATTACCTGCAATAGCAGATTGTAGGTTTAAATTGTAAGATAGATTTGGAAGCTATAGAAGAATAAAGAGTCCTTGCAGAAATTGTTCTACCACGACTACGCTAGTGGATCATTGACTAAGCCCATAACAACCTATCCATATCACCCACTTAGACAATTACTTCCGAGCATTAAAAATGACAGATGGTCCATATTGGTTGATTTTGCTTCCTATGTGCTGAGTGCAGGTTAATGTACTGGTTGTCCAATTCTGTTGTATTAAGAACAATAATCAGTGAGATGATGCAAAAGATGGACCTATCACTTTCCTCATCGACCCAGAGCAGCAAAGATTTTGCTGGGAAGCAAAGTGTTGAGATTCCATCATCGTTAAAATGGAAGTCCTCTTCTCGTAGGAATGGAAATGTGAATGGTGGAACAGCTTGTGACTGGGAGGACCACCATACATTTGTATCTGCACTGGAAAGGGTTGAAGCTTGGATCTTCTCACGTGCAATAGAGTCCATATGGTGGCAGGTCTTACATTTAATTTGTTCTAACTTCTCCCCCTCCCCTTATACTCATATATATTCTTTTTCTGAACTTTATCGCGGGCTTTACGATCTTCACAAGAAGCAGCTTTCTTTTCTGTCTTGTATGTTTCTCTTTTCTGTTGTGGGTTGATTCATAGTTCCTTATATTCTTTCCAGACCTTGACTCCATATATGCAGTCTACTACTATAAAGGCTACCGTTAGCTTGGATTCTAGCTTGAATGAAAGTGGTGAAAAAGTAATTCTCGAAGATGTTCAAGGGGACATTTCACTGGACCACTGGAAGAAGGCATTTAGGGATGCTTGTGAAAGACTTTGTCCTGTTCGAGCTGTGGGACATGAATGTGGCTGCTTGCCTATGCTTGCGAGGCTGGTATGAAGTTGTGAACATATATACTTGCTGCATGGCTCGTGCCATGCATGTGCTCTTTTCTACCGTTAACAACACCATCTACAGTAGCATAATATTCTTATCTGACGCAATACTTGTAATATGGCTGTGAACTTGTTCTGCACATAGTATCAATTCAGGTCGACCATTAACTTCCACAAGAAGATGGGGCAATACACAACAGATTAAAGCAGCAAAATGCTCATTCCAATTTTTTTCCGTTCTTTCAGATGATGATGCTTTAAACAATATTGCAACCGAGCAGAAAATGGTCCTTGAACTTGTGCTGCACTTTATATTCTATATGCAACTGATAAAATGAAAAATACTTTTCTTTGGCCTTGGTTACATAAGAGTGACCTGGCTTCGGCCATGAATCAAAATCGCTTTTAAATGAAATGCTTTTTCGTAATTTATGTTAGCATGACAGGAAAACAATGAGGATGCACTAGTCTGAGAACTTGAGCATCATGTGATTTGTAAACTGAAAGCTGTATCTGCTGTAAAAAACAATTGTAATGTTACTCTAACTAGTTCATCTTTCTCCATTCATGATTTTCTTTATCCAACCAGTGCTTTATTTCCTTGTCCTTAGAATTATGGCATTAAAATTGTGGTTTTGTTCCCAATTTCTGCAGATTATGGAGCAATGTGTGGGAAGATTGGATGTGGCCATGTTCAATGCTATTCTTCGTGATTCTGCAAATGAGATCCCAAGTGATCCAATATCTGACCCCATCGGTGATCCCAAGTTCTACCTATACCAGCAGGGATATCAAGCTTTGGCATTGGTGCCCAACTAAAGAAAACGGTAGAATTTTCAAAGTTGTCCTACTTATTCCCTCCTCTTTTTTTTTTTTTTTTTTTTTTTGGGTTCTTATCATCAGGCAGTTCCTATGTCATAAAAAATTTGTGTTCTTGTAATGCATGAACTATATGTATAGAGGTAAGATATAACTTCAGAAGTCAGACGCCTTGAAATGTCAATTTTTTTTCTATAATGAGGAAGCCCACTTCAGGCAGATATGCCTCGACTCATTCGATACCTTACTAGATTTCAAGTCTATTTCCTTAACCACTCAGACTTATTGACAACTTATTCCTGTCCATGGACTTTAACCTGGGTCTCCTGGGTGAGAGCTAAGAATCCCATACCGACCAGACTACAACAGATGTTGACTCAGCCACGCAAACTCAATGCAGATTCTCTTTCCTTCCCAAGAAATAGCAGTGCATATGAGCAATGGGTAACCATGCTGTTAAGGACCATTGTGAACTTCACGGTTTATGTAGAATATTTCCTGAAGCAATCTTTCTATCTTTTGGTGGTGTGTGACAGCTGTTGCCTGATGCAATAACAATCCTTTTTTTTCCTGAAGTTCTTTCTTGGTGTGATTTACAGATTGGGAACTGGTCAAGATGTCTTACTGATTTATTTGGTAGAGATGGTACTGATTTACCAGAAGATGAGGGTGAATATGTTGATGAGGGGAGAAAAGACAGTTCCTTTGAGTCCTTCCATCACTTGAGTGCGTTGAGTAATCTCATGATGCTGCCGAAGGACATGCTTTTGAGTAGATCTATCAGGAAAGAGGTTTCCTTCTGAAGACATTACCCTATGATATGCTTTCCCTGGCACGTGATATTGTAGATTACTTACTTTCAACACCTTTCTTCAGGTATGCCCTATGTTCACTGCTTCAATGATCAAGAGGGTTCTCGACAATTTTGTGCCAGATGAGTTTTTCCCTGAGCCCATTCCAGACGTTGTGCTTGAAGCCTTGGAATCTGAGGTTAGTTCTTTGTCAACCAACACACTCAACTGCATTTCTGTGTTTAGGTATGCAAAATTTCTCTTATTGAAGCAGCAGCTTATTTTCACGTGTTAGTGGAGTACTAGGAAATTCAAAATGCATTCTTTTATACATATAGATATATTTAATGTTACATATCCAAATTGCAACAAGGAGGAGAGAGTGTTTGGGATAAGTTACTCCCAAATGCTGTTATCCAATAAATATTCTGGATCAGACAGCAGACTTTGCGAGTCTCATAGTGTCCATATCCATAATCCATATCCATAACCAGCTTATTGCTTCCAATGCAGGTTCCCAGTTTGGATGCTGAAGAATCCATTGCAGACCATCCATACCTTGCAGCGCCTGTGATATACACACCACCTTTGGCATCTACTGTCGGTGGAATTATCGGGGAAGTTGTTACAGATGCTCAGCTTGCACGATGTGGGTCCTCTGTGATGAGAAAATCATACGCTAGCGATGATGAACTCGATGAACTGAATTCACCCCTAGCTTCAATCTCCATGGATGGTCCTCGGTCTTCACCTGTTTCGACTAAGCCTAGTTGGACATTGAAGCAAAATGCCAATCAAAACACTGTCAGATACGATCTTCTACGGGAGGTGTGGACGAACTGTGAATAAGTGCGGCATCACCAGAGCTTTGTACATGCGTGATTGACGCGTGAACAAACCACTGCAGTCTCTGCTTTTGTTCATGCTGTATATATCTTTCACAATTTTGGTCACACATTGTGAAATACGTGAAAAGATCGACCAGGCGGCTCCCTGATCATCTGGAGAACTTGCAAAAGGGTCGATTATGGGTGGTGCATGAACTTCTTAAAGAATAATCAGCGTGTGTTCAATAAAGTGGAACTCGTTATTCTTAATAATCTTTTCTCCCAGGAGTCTTTGCGCAGAATCCACGCCTTTGACATCACCAAGTACAAATAATATCACTTGTCCGCCCGGATATTCAGCTTGCATTTTACCAAGTTAGTAGGGTATTTCATGGTCTTCCTTAGTCGTCATTTCTAGTTCCGATTGAAGATGAAGAGTCAATAAGAACCTATTTTTTTAATTCCTTAAATCGGCAGTACAGGAACAACGGAAACAGCAGCAACATATATTTGAAAATTGATAAACTCATTAAAAAAGAGGGATGGTCAAGCTGCTAGTTTCACAAAATAGTCGATGTTTCTGACAATGTGAACATGGAGTACATAGAGAACTTTCAGTGTGTACCCTCACTACATATTTTGTTATTGCTGATGATTTCAAGCGGAAGTAGCCATCCCATCCTTCTCGTAAATCCGAAGCTGCAGTGGGCAGATTCATCCACATCCACATCCGGAAATCCGAAACCTTACACGCCGCGCGGTTTCCAAAAACTACATTTCTCGTTTGCACCACCGCGAATATACGGAACACGAGCAACAGAAAATGCTTAGTTCTGACTTAAAGACACTTTTATTGATGCATGAAAAAGGAGGGATACAGAGTGTGGGCATGCTTCTAATTTGAATTTAGGTTCGACAGCGAATGTACATGACAAGAACTAGGACATTGGCCAGAAAATAAACTTGTAATGACCTGATCATAACTCAAAACCGAAACGTTTCAGTTTCCAAACAGTTATTTACGGCGGGTTGGTAGCAGCAGCCTGCACCAGAGGCTTACAGGAGCTCTCATTCACCACACTCTGTTCTCCCGGCAGTTCTTCCACTAACCTCAGCAGCCTCTCAACAATTTCTCCGGCACTTGGCCGTGTAGATGGATCTTCCTCCGTGCAGGCTCTCGCAAGATTGGCCAACGTGACTGCTCCGTCGAATGAGTAATCTTCTCCCAGAGCGTCATCCATCCATTCCCTGAGCTCATCCACATTGTCTGATCGGAGAATCGACCGAATTTGGTCCGACAGCTGAACTGCTTCCTCTCCCTCGTTCTCAGACCTGGTCATCGGCATTTTACCGCATAGTGCCTCCAACAAGACAACGCCGTATGCAAAAATGTCGAGGCCAGGTGATATGGTGCCTTGACTAATGTATTCAGGTGCTAAATATGCCTTGCCCCAAGAGTCTGGCTTCTCGGCTGGTGCATTTCCACTGCCATCCTGGATACAGCAAGCCATGCCAAAATTCCCGATCTTCGCAGTGAATTCTTCGTCCAAGAAGATGTTCCGGCTCTTCACGTTCGTATGTACATAGCTCGGGTTCATTATGTGGTGCATGTACTGCAAGGCCATCGCCACATCAAGGCAAATCCTCAGCCTCTGGCTCCATGTCAAGAAGCAATAGCACGAAGCTATGAACTGGCTCTTGATCGCCAAGCCTCCATGAAGCCAATCTTTCAACGATCCATTCTTCGCGTACTCGAAGACAAGATAAGAATCTGGGCCTTCGGTCGGACACGTCCCCAGAAGTCTGATTATGTTGGGGTGCTTGTGGGTGGCGTCATGGAATAGCCCGAACTCGATCTTTGCGAAAGTTTCCGTCTTTACCATCTTCACTGCCAAGTTCTTCCCACCGAGCCGGCCGTGGTAGACGGACCCCTCGATCTGGTTACTCACATTGAAGTCCTCGGTGGCCCTTTTAAGTTCTTCGATCGTGTACATCTCAACCTGCATCTTACGCGGTGTGGCGTCGATAACTTGACCGTCCAGGGGACCCTGCGAACCGTCGAAGGAAACTTTCTTGTCGCTCGTGGTTCGGACGCTCAAGCTGAGTTGCTGCAGCTCCACATCATCCGCTAGACTCCCTGGCTTGCATAAATTCCGGTTCCTCCTCTTGTGATGCATTACCATTATGACCGCCACAATCACCCCGCTAATCCCAACTGCCACACTACTTGCAGTAACGTAAATCCAAGGCTCCCACATTCCTGATTTCTTCTTGTGTCGATGGACTATCGGCTTGCTAGCGCCCTCAAAATCCAAGATTGGCTCGTGGGGTCTAGCGGCAGAACCGAGCATAGGCCGACCATGAATGGGAATTAAAATGGATGTCGATGGAATCAGCCTTCCGGGATCGAACTTTCCTAGCGATTTTTTATTGACAGATATGATAGCTTGAGGAGTGGTATTGAACTTCGAGGCCAAGCCCGATAAAGTGTCTCCTTTGCTTACAGGATAAGTGAGCAAGACACCAGGACTAGTTTCAGAAGAAGGGCAAGCACATTTCAGTGGCACATGTAACTGGACATTTCCATTAAGGTTGAATTGAGGAATACCCGGGTTCGCCTCTTGGATGGCTCGGCAGGTTGTTAAGCCTTCGAGCGATTCAGCAATGCCCCGAAAGCTCTCTCCGCGTATCGTATTCTTTATCAGCTCTGCCCGGAACGACCTGCCGCTGCATTTGCATTCCACTGGGATTGCTAAAGGCTGATCCAGGGGAAGGAACTCTGTGTCTGCAGAAAAGCCATTAGCCTCTGCAACGACAGATTTGCCGATACCCAAGTAGAAGCTCAGATTGGAGAGGGAGGAGAAGTAGGGATTCGCGTGAAGTACGGCGAACGTATGACACCGTTTCGGAGACTCATTTTCGATGCAGAGGGACCGAGAGGCCTCTGGAAGTGAAGTTTCGCAGCTAAGCAAGTCCTCCCCAAGAAGAAAGGAGGGCAGAAAGCAGATAGACAAGACCAGAAGTCTCAACTGGTGTTCAGTGATCAGCAGAGCTTCCTTGTCCATGACCAAAGTACTTATAATTAGGAAACGAGATGGCACCGAATTAAATAAAGAGCTTGCTCGGTTACAGAGGTTGAATATTTTTGGATCTCTACACGAAGTGGTGTTGAAGAAAAGTTGTTTTTTAGGGGGCTGACAAGATTCTTGGGGATGATAAAGAAAGTGGAAAATTCCACATACTTTCTTGCTGTGACCCGGCTCCTTGTTAAGATAAAATTCTTACCCTGGGGCATAATTTCCAATGGCAGAGGCAAGATCCATCTATCCCAAGATTCAAAGTGTGAGTATAACTATGCCCTTGTCTCTTTTGCTTGTTCTCAAGACATCGGTATACGGTGCGGACCACGGAGTACGAATTTTACTATATCAATTCACACACACTTAAGAGATTTTGTTAGTGCCATCTTCATTTTGCAATTCGATCCGATCCATTAATTTGTAGAGCTATTTATTCGATCACAAACATTTCTAGAACACCTCTAATTGAGGGACAAATAGTTTATTGCCAAGAGTACATGTATAGCATCATTGCCGTAGTGCTTTTTTTATTGTGGTAAGGAGGGAAAGGGAACAAAATCAAAAGTCATTTTTCTTGAAAAACGGCAGGAAAAAAAGGTCATTTTATTAAGAAATTCAAAAATTAGATTAAAAAAGACTATGCTATGAAAAAAAATGCGGGTCTCATGGCCTGGTTTTGGGTCCGTAATATTTTACTTTGTAGGTTGCGAAACCGAACGATGTACACAAGAGAGGGACGTGGTCATTTTCTCAGATTATCGCAAATTCCACGGACTAGAACACCTTTTTACCAAGCCCATGCACGCAAGAATTAGAGGGGACGGACAGACAGAGACAGAACTCGAAAAAGCATACGGAGATAGATGGAAGAGACGCCATGCGGGGCAAAGCAGGAGCAAAGACCGAAAGGACGGTAGGAATCGAGATTGATGGGTCAATTTGGCCATGAGATTTCCCACATCGACAGGGGACATATATTCCATGTAAGGAAGCACTTCATCGGCTACATTCTAATGGTCCTCAGCGGTGCGCGCTGGCTCCACGTGTCGTCACCATCATGGAGCAGGACGGGGGGCCGGTGGACATATGTTTTTTTCAATCTTCGGAGCGACTCGAAGCGAGTCCCACTGAAAAAGATAATGATAATGATGATGACAAGTTCAAGGAACGAAGGATAGGGGGAGAGTCGTCCTAGATTCGATGGAAGAATTCCGCTGTTCCGCCGTGGATGGACAGTGCCCCATGGACGGTGGATTTTAGTAATGCTTTTGTTATCTTGAGAATTACTATTGGACAGTCACAGCGCGCGCGCCGCGACGAGGCGCCGGCATGTTCGGAAGCGTCGTCCCCTGCGCACCACGACGCCGTGTCCGACTCACATCTTTTTTCGTTGCCAGCGAAGTACGATTTCTCCTCCTTTTCATGGGAGTTGAAAGCGTTCCCAGATGAGAGATTCATGCTCTCTTGCTCACGAAGCATCCTCCTAGGAACTTGGAATGCGTGGGATATGTTTGCCTTCTCTTAGAATAAGGTTAGAAATACAGAGGACAAATGAGATCACGACAATCATTATGTGCTCTAGCTCCCTAAGATTCTTGGGCTACTGGAAATCTTCTCAGCCTCCATTGACCTGTGGCCAAAGCATAGCCGGGTTCGACATTCGACGAGTCCAACTCGCGTTCGATTGAAGATCGCAACGGGTCGAGTATGAGCAAGAGGAATGGAGCTAGATCGAGCTCACCTAGAAAGTATATACGACAATCGAAAGTAACTCGATACGATCAACTTTCGCCGTCGTCTGGACTCAACTCGAACTCTTAACGCTGGAACGATGCAGAAGGGACTGCCGAGAGCTTTCTCCTTCACAATTTTCCAAAAATATGCGAGTAACAAAACGGAAAAATTGCGAGTCCCAAGGGGGGGAAACATAAAGGAGGGGTCACACGCACGTGACAACACATGCTGGGCACTCATGCATTCCTGCCCTAAAAGAAGAGCGAGCAGTAGTACAGAAAGAAAACACTAAAAAATTGCTTCACGCAAAGTTCAGATCGAACGCCATCAGCAACGCCCACGTGACCTTGGACGATGTTTTAGGTGGTCAAAGCAGAGGGCTGATCTCCTGCATCGTTTTCGACCCAAGATTAGGACCAGCATAAAATGCTAAAAACTCGCTCTTGTGATGATTGATTAGTCCCATGAAGTTAGCGTGTTTAGAACAATGTATTCTATATTTCTTCCGACACTAATTAGGGCGAAAATATCGCGCTCATGGGGTGCAGGACAGCCGCACCTATAAGCTCAAGTTCGCTCATGCATTCGGCTTCGGCCAAATTTCACTCGAAGCAACTTAACTGCATAATTGACAGAATCTCATGAGAGCAATGTGCATCCTTGCAACTAAGATTGGAGCAAGTCACCTCAAATCTTTCATCACCATACTTAGTGTGACGCTAACAGATACTTTTGCTCGACGTTCATTGCTTAGATCCATGTATAGACAGTACCCAGCTTAAAAACATTCAAGCCAACATGAAACAAAAAGCAATAAAAACATCAGACCAAATGATGGTTCAGCATTGCAATCCAGAAATGTCTATACATAATCCCAAATAACTCTCATGTTTTGTCATAAAAATATCATCTTTAGGCTTTATTTATTATGCCGTTACAGAGTCGGCAAGTGCACAAATGTTACACTTAAATTGAGCCATATTATTAGTGGTACATATTACATGTAGAAATTAAAAAAAAAAAAAAAAAAAAGTGATGTATCTTGCCTGACCCAGTATCAATTGCTATTCTGCACATCCTCGACACTCTTCCTCATATGAAGTATAACCTCTGCTGGCTCTGGTGATCCAAACACCGAACTTCCAGCAACAATGCAGTTTGCCCCCGCAGAAGCTGCCATAGCAATGGTAGAAGGTCCTAAACCGCCATCAACCTGATAGATCAGAAATCAAATGGAGAAGATAAAGTGTTATGAACAAGTACTATCAGAAGCCCATTAAGATGCATCAATGAAGTTCCCTTTCCAGTTCTTCAGCAACATTTCCCACCAATGGCATGATACCAATGTCTCTAAATTCAAAGTAAGAAATCTAAGGTTGAAATGGAGTCATTTTCTTTAGAGAGAGCATGCACACCGTCAATCAAACTAAACGTCACCTGAACAGAATTATTTCCAACAAAACTGACTCGTTCATCAGTAGTTGTCAGAGGGATTGATCAACCTACTAGGATGAACACATACCTCTATGTCAAGTGATGGGTATTTAGCTCTCAGCATGCGAACCTGAAAATAAAAAAGATGGGTACAAGGCCACTTAGCCAGGTTCAAGTTTTAAAAAAATGCGCTCAGCAGAAAATTAAACAAATAATATGCCAACATTTGCGAGTTTAGAACAATTACTCAAAATAGTTTAAAGATAGCAGAGGACTGGGTCACTTGGAGTACCTTTTCCATCATTTCTGGCATGAACTTTTGCCCACCAAACCCAGGTTCTACAGTCATGACAAGGACCATCTCCACAGGATTTTCACCTTCGACCTATGAAGACAAAATAAATAGAATGATAATAATAGTAAGAATAACGGACGCTGTTGCTACTCTTCAGAATATGTGACAACATGACAAAACGATTTTAAAAGGATTTCATCGAAGTCCACTAATCGACCAAAATCCTTAAAAGAATGATAGTTCACAAAGGAAGTAAGAATATTGCGAATACACACCAGGGGGTAAACCTCTTCGATAGGGGTGCCAGGTCTTAAAGACACACCAGGCCTCATGCCTTTTGACTTGATTTTCTTCACAAGTTCTGGCCAGTTTTCTGCAACCAGCAGATATTATCAAACAAATAAGGGACATTTAAAAGAAAAGGTCCAGGCGGTCAGCATGAAAAACAGCATGAGGGCCCTACCTCTTGACACCTCAACATGAAATGTAAAGCCTGAAGCACCGGCGTCCCCCAAAGGTTCAACATAATCAAGAGGATTGGTGACCATAAGATGGCAATCCAAATAAGCACTATAAAACACAAAGTAATCCACTTTACCCATGCAAATTGCTAATAGCGCCCAAAAAAAAAAAAAAAAAAGAGGCACCCTAGATGGAGTAAAAGATTACGATAGAACATTACTTGGTGTGCTCTCTCAAACTCTTGATGACTGGAGCTCCTAAAGTTAGATTAGGGACAAAATGCCTGTAATCAAAAGTATTTAACTGAGATGTCATTCAAACATATTTTTTCTGAGAAGTAGAATGGCTGTGCAGTTCACCAGTGCCTACAAGAAGAGCCTGTTTTTCATGCACATCAACATACAACCAATCAAGCTCTTCAGACTCTTGGTAAGGACAAGTTAAATAAACAGCACCACAGTACAGAAATTCCCAAATTCTTATGCTTAGGGCACAAACCTCTTAAGTGAACGCTCTCATACTTTCAACACTTCACTTATCAAAAGAGCAGGTCTAATCTTTCCAACCTCACATCTTCATGTTCTCAAGAGAACAAGCTAATTTGTTGCTCTTGTCAACTCCTCAAAAGAGGTTCAATCTAAAACCAGCAAAGCACAGCCAAACAAAATCTTTCTTCTCCAGTCCTTTCGGTTGAGGATTTTTAGTGAATGCTACTGGTTATTCCAGATTTCATCATATTACTTCAGATTTGTATAACTGTCCTTTTCCTTTATTCATGGTTACTCCAATTAGATACCATATTCACGCAAGTCACCGTTTGCATGCCTTCGGCTAATAGATGCATGAGTATGATGTATACCAAACTTCCGAATCTAAACACACTGAGAGCAGCCTGAGCTCATTCAACCACTTTCAGAATGGTTTGAGATTGTTAGACATATAAAAGTGCAAATGACCTGGTCAATCCTGCAATCAACAAACTTTGGCTAAATGATGCTAGTACACATGAGAATAAATGCATATCCAAGCATAAGTGCCACAGTAAGTAAAACTAATCCTTGAAATTGACTATGTGCATGTATTGACCTAAAATTCATCAAAGTAGAAATGGAAAAGAAGAGGAAGAAGAGGAAGAAGATAATGATGATGATGATGGAAGCACATCGCCAGACATGAAATCTCTTCATAAGGCTATTAAACAGCAATGGGATTGAACTGACTGTGGAAACCTACCCATCCTGCAAATAATTAGAGAACTATGTCACTTAGTTACAAATGGAGTAAAAACTTCAAACAAAAATGGCTATGATGAGTAACAGGTCTAGAGTATAGGATATAATGCTAATGCATTCATATGCCAAAATAAGGATAGACAAAATAGTCCTCAACCAGTGACCGTAAGACGCAGTTAATACCAAACAAAGTCATCAACTTTAAAATTCAAAAAAAGGAAGACTTTGGGCACATTTTTAGTTCACGGTTTGCATCAAAAACAAGGGAAGGCTGCAATCTTCTTGTGCATCAGCTCAATCTTTTAGGTTCATGTATAAGAAATTGATCTTTGATGGCATCAAAGAGAACATTCCTACGGAAAAGGAAACTGATGTGGGGAATTCCCTAACGAGGAGCGCTCATACCAATTTGACGTAGTCGGAAAAGTAAATGATAGCAACAAGAAAAGGCAAAAAAAAAAAAAAATGGGGCTGGGAGTCAAGTTGAATTGAAGCTGGATCAGAAGAAAAGACATTCTAATACTAGAGGTATAGATGAAAGACGATCTCAACCACTGAAGCTCATTCAAAGCTACACTGCTAGCATATGACTGTTTATTAACCTGACAACTTCATAACAAGTAAAGACTTAAAATTACTGAAAATTGAATTGTGCTTCTGCATCCAAAACAAACATGCAGCACGCTCGAATCAAGAAGAGTTGGAGAAGAATGAGTCAGCATTCAAGAGTACGACTTCACGGCATGGTACTTATGGCTAGAGTTCTAGGCCATTCTCTTGATAGATTTCTCTTTAGACTGCGATTTACTTACTTTCTTCTTCTTTTTCTCTCTAAATTCCCGCTCACGTTTTATCTTTTCTGCTTTCTCGTTGTCGTACATTCTTATGTTATACTCTCACGTACTCATTGTGCTGCAACATCGTTACATTCCAATGAAGTGCTTATTCATCAAAATGAAACGACCAATGTACAATATCAGATCCTCCCTTTCACCGCGAAGAACCCGGGCATTAGAGTTAGATTTGGATGCTCTCAAGATATGGTAAGCCCTCGTATCACACGTCGTGCTAAAAAGCTCATCAAACGACCTAATTTTTTCTCACATCTCATCCGCTCATTTCCAATTTCGCTCACTCGTTCGTGACAACCGCAGAGCACAAACCGATCGCACCTCAGCTAACCAGCATGGCAACGGCAAAGCAGCTAAAATACAAAGATCCGAAACCTAAAAGCTCCTTTAGGTAGGCATCGGTGCCGGATACAAAGCTCGAGCAAAAAGCCGGTCACATCGGATGATGCAGAGAGATCGAACAGCGCACGAAATCCGACACGATCTCCGTAAACGAAACTCAAATTCGAATTCGCGAAGAACCGTGTTCCGAGCGTACCATGATGTCCATGTGGAGCCAATCGGCGCCGCAATCGAGCATGCGCTGGGCTTCCGAGGCCAGATTGGCGAAGTCCGAGGACAGCATCGACGGCGCTATCTTCGCAGACACCCCCATCCTCTCTCTCTCTCTCTCTCTCTCTCTATGGATTGGGAGAAGGTCGCTGAAAAGCTTTGCGCGAAACAGGGCGGACGTTGAAAAGGAGACGCGGACTGCGAGACGAGACCCGAGTTTGGTGGACGGTTGGACGGCGATGCAGTTGACTCCCGTAGAGAAGAAGAGAAAGGGAGGGAAGGCCCATTCAAATTCACTGGCCCTGTGGCACTTTATACGGACGATGCACGTCGTAATCGAGATTGCTCGAAATTAATCGGGCTACTAATTGGCCCAATACTATTGGGCCATATCTCCAAAAAAAGAAAGAAAGGGCAAAAAAAAAAACCCTAAACTCTCGTCTATTTAGGATGAAGATATACCGACTTTCGAAATGACCTGAAAAAACCCACAGACCACATCTAAAGACAGAAACACCCACCATAAAAGGTTTTAGTGAAGCAATCTGACGTGGCACACGACAGGGCTAAGGGGATGTTTTATAAAAACAGATCGATGGAGTATGTAATTGTTGTGATCTCTTGAAAGCCTATGAATCATATATGTAATCATAATAAAAGAAATCAGAATCGACGATGGATTATAAAACTAGTATAGTTGACTTTTGGTAACTTGTCCATAGTGTCTCTTGGCTTGGGACAACTCGGCTCGCTAGCCATGTCATGTGTCACGTGAATTCAGATGACAAAAAAATCCGACAAAAACACATTAAGTGAGAGTTCACAAATTCATCATCTCATTTGAAAATTCAAGGTAATTTTGTCCTTGTTCAAAAGCGGATGGATCCCTGGAGCGTTTATCATTGGTTTAAGAAGAAGAAGTGAGTTTGGTGGACGGATGGTCGGGTAACGTTACCGCAGTGGATGGATCCCGGACTCGGCGGCTTGTTTTTGAATCCATACAGAGAGGAGAGAAAGGGAGGGGAGGGCAATGGGCTGGGCCGTCCTGGGCCTAGCCCAAAACGAGGCCCATTCGACTTGACGGGCCTGTGGCGTTTTATTCCGGAGATGCACAACGTAATCGAGATTGCTCGACCAGGAAGCACAAAATTGATCAGGCTACTATTGGGCCTTATCTCTCGATAGAAAAAAAATATTAAAATTAAAATAGAAACACACCTAAACTCTCGTCTATATAGGATAAAGATATGCGGACTTTCCAAATGAGCTGAGAAAACCCAGAGACCATATCTAAAGACAAAAACACCCACAGAAAAATGTTTTTAGTGAAGCAATATGACGTGGCACATGAAAGGGCTAAGGGGATGTTTTAGAAAAACAGATTGATGAAGTGTCTAATCGTTGTGATCTCTTGAAAGTCCGTGAATCATATATGTAGTCCTAATTAAAATAAATTGGAAATGACAATGGATTATAGAACTAGTATAGTTGACTTTTGTTAACTCATCTACGGCATCTTTTGGCTTGGGACAAATCGCCCGCTAGTCATGTCATGAAATGCGACAGAAACACATCAAGTAAGAGTTTACAAATTCATCATTTCATTTGAAAATTTAGGGTAATCTTATCATCATTTCTAGACTGTTCATCAACAACTATAGTTGATGAAGAAGTAATGATGGAGAAAGAAAGAGGAAATACATCAAAAAGAGCATGTACACGGCCAAAGACGTGAGAATAGACTACTTTGGCTAACGTTATCGGGGAGATTCAATTAGGGGTGTCAGTAACTGAATTGAAAATCGAACCGAACCGAACCAATAAATAAAAGTGGAGAAATATGAGTTTAATGGAAAAAAAAAATGAAAATGGAAAACCAAAAGTTAAAAACTAAAAATAGAAAAACTCGAACCGAATCGAAATTTTGGTTCAATTTAGTTCAGTTCGATTTGAAAGATTTTTCTAATGGTTCGATTCGATTTTTCAAAAAAATCGAATCGAACCAAACCATTAACACCTTTAGATTCAATGAATAGATCCCGTGACGGTCATTGGTTTACTCCATGCCTTCCATCGCAAAAAAAAAAAAAAAAAATGGCAGTGTATTTCCACACATGGGCTTGGCAATCTTCTGGTGATGGGGTGGTGGGGTGGGGGGGCCCCACAGTCTGGGGAAGATACCATCGCTGGCAAAAAGCCACCACGTGGCCGGCGGGCCCCATCGAACGTGGTCGGCTGGCCTCATCGGGCTCTCTACCTCTAAATTATCGTTCGAGACCGTTGCCCGATAAACATAGAACAGCAACGAAGGCTGAAACCCCCCGATGGAGACAAACTCGCGATTTGGCCGTTATGCCACGTGGCCGGCCCAACTGGATCCAATTAATGGACTTTCCCTAAAAGAGAAAAGAAGAGAAAAAGGCCCATTTCTCGACAACGATCGCATCGTCACGCGATAATTCCACGTCGTCCCCTCGATTCTTCCGGATATTTCACTGGCACCGGGCCCACGCCCCCCCACCCGAATCGAAATCGAATTTGGCACGCCCACCGCCCCGCACACAACTTTTTCCAACGGGGGCACCCACCACGTGGACCGTGGTATTTTCCGGGTAGTGCCATGAGATTTATTCCATTCATGTTCCGTTCGAACTGATTTCTTTTTTTCTTTATTATTCTTGACAGAATATAAGGTCGGGTATTTCCAAGACCAGATTATATTCCCACGTCCTTGCAATAGTCATTGTCATGTTTACACGTTCGAGTTCCTTCCACTCATTAGTTATTCCAAATTTATTTGTCAAGACATCCTCTTCTGTCCCCAACTAATGATGGACATGATAATTTTTTGTACCGCGGCATATTGTCTTCAAGTGCATCTTAAACAGTCAATTTAGCCATTAAACAATACAAAAATGTTTAATACTATTCTTCTATTAATTTAAATTTGATGATAATATTGAATATTTTTGTATAGTCAATAGAATTAATATCAAAAGTTCATTAATCATATTGAACAATTTAAAAATTTATGGACCACATTACAAATTAGGTTACGGTTCAGAATCATATTGAATAAATTAAAAGTTCATAAATCTCATTACATATTAGACTAAAGTTTGAAGATTATTTGTGTCGTTTTTTTAATATTATTATGTGAATTCTATTCAATCTCTCCATCTATATGGAACCATTATTTTTTGATTTCACTTCCATTGCGACTTTTCACTTCGGGGTGCGTCGAATTTGTGGTACCATCCAGGAGTTAGATGAGTCACGAGATTTCCTATCTATCCCCGGGGAAATTAGATGCGAATACGACGTCTAATTGATACTGTTGAATGCCGTGGTGGTCGGCCTGATCGGTAAAACGCTATTTTTCCACGAGTGCTGATGAAATGAATATAGACGAGTGGACAGAAAAGCAACCATTTTCTCCAATGAGGAGGTAAATGGAACTGTCGGTACTGCTAAAATTAGACAATGGGTGTTTTGTCTCCATCTGAGGTCGCTTTGGTCCCCATTGCCTTCCTTAATCCAACGCTAATCCAAACCGATTATCAAACCATTTTTTAAGATTAGTCCTAAAAGACCAACCCAAAACTGACCATCGGAATGGCCCACCCCCTGGGGGCACACTAAATTATTTTAGAAAGAAGTGCATGTCAGATCACCTGGATAGGTTGCGATAAATTCGAGAGAACGTGACATATGGGGGAGTCCTACTATAAATGGCCATAGTTACAATTACACATTTGACGTGTATTCATTAGAACATGGCAACAATTATCCTAATTTATAGACACATGCAGTTATTGAGTGAATAGCTATTCATATAATAATAATATTTTATCTATTTACAAAACTATTTACCACAAGAAATTGCCACATTATCAAGAAGCATAAATTAATTCTACTTTTATTGATAAGGTAAATAACAATTCGAATTCTAAAACATATGAAGAGATATGCATGATTCCAAACATCAATATTTAGATAATTAGCTAATGCCAAAATGTTGAAGCCACGTATTACACAAAAAAAAAAAAAAAAAAAAAAAAATAAAAAGTAAAAAATACAAATAAAATTTGCTCTAAACAATGTTTAATTGATCGAAAGTGGTTGGTTTGTAATGTCTCACGCAAAACGTTTTTTTTATTAATTTTTAAAGTTTTTCCTAGTTTTTTTTTTTCTGTAATTTATGAAATTTTAATTTTTTTTTTTAACCTGTGAATTTTGACCCTTTAACCTGTGAATTTTGACCCTCGTGTTTCTCGAGTCACGGGCGCATATTTCCACCAGCTAATCAAGATTTGATATCTTGGGTGATCTTATCTCGTTGTCATTTTCAGCTTTATAGCTAAAGCGTTTTTTTTTTTGGGGCAATTTTGTCTTTCCCAATAAAGAATTTGAGGTCTAAATTGAAGGGCCGACTTCATTTTTATTTTTTGCCCCGACTGCATGCGCAACGACCCCACTTTCTTTGTCTTGACTCCTCCAAATTGCTCCATCCTATCGTTGAAATTCTCCTTTTTAAGCATTCTTATGGGTGAAATGATGCCGACTTTGATTCTTGAAATTAGGTCAGAGTCCCACGCGCGATGCGTATATTCCAGATAGTGAGGTTTAAAAGATTTTACAAGATCAATTTATTATTATATATTTGAATTATCAGTGAAAAAATATTAGTTATACGTATTGATAGATGTACACATGTGAAGATAAAAACCTTTCAAAATTTCTAACTTTTTTCCATTGTTTGTAAGATAATTTAGATATATAATGTAACGACATCGAAAAATATGCTTAAGTATACCCGACATTATTGTGCTCTTATTTACAAGATTGACATTTCTTTTTCCAAATATGTCCCTGCAATTTTTCTCACGTCCACCCACCTTCAAACCTACAGCCAAGAAAGCACAAAATGTACAACCTAGCTTAGCCGCCATAGCCCACCACCATCAAGGCAGCCGATCACTCGCCTTGCTTCCTCCTACGGTGACTCCGCCCAATCCAAAAATCGTAGCGGAGCTTCATCCTCTGCGATCCTTTCTCTCTCTTGCTAGAATCATGCCGCCACACCTCGAGGCCTCAACCCAAGGTCGAGACGGCGAATGGCAACATTGATTTGAGGTTGCAACGGTTGCAACCCTTGGGGGGAGAAAGAGAGAGAGGGAGGCGTTGCATATAAAGTGAGAAAGATTGGAACAAAATTTGACCTAAGTCAGGGGAAGAGAGAGTAACGGAGTTGCAATGCTAATGGATGGGGACGGCGTAGAGCTCCGAAGCGGAAAAGGTGGAGGCCAGTTGCGGGGAAAGGTAGCGGCAAACTTGGTTGAGAGCTTGGGTATAAGGCTAAGGATATTTGAGATTTCTTAGACGACATAGGTATTTAGGTCATTCTAATTGGGCCGAGGTAGCACACTTTGTAATTTTGAAAAAAGAGATGTGTTTTTGGTATCTAGGTGAAAATTCAGTTATATTTTCAATACTTTCCTAACTAATTTCAAGATTAAAATATGTGAAAAATATAATAGGACTATAAATTTAAACATTCATCAATAGATAGAGATTATCTATAAGATAATTAAGCGAGGATATTCGAGATAGAAACAACGTCATAATCACAACCTCTTAATAGTAGGAGGCCCCTCTCCTTCCCCCTCCCTCCCTCCCTCCTATACGCACACGCGCGCGTGTGACGAGAGCGAATTGATTCATAACGCGTGTGCTAACAAGTGGCACTAAATTTCTTTAACTCCATCATCGCTTATGTCATTAGAAGAAACTCAAATCGTGGGGATGAACCTCCTAAATTAGAGCCACCTTTTGAGACCCCCATTTTCATTGAAATTCATAGAAAATGTTTGAAAGTCTAGGAGTGCTTGGGTAGGTAGACAACCAAGGTCCGTGTCATTTGCGCGGAGGCATTATCGAATGCCTAGGAACATCTAACAAGGCAGGCCACCAAGAAGGACTCTGTCAGGATCCTGAGCACTTCGATTAGTGCTCAGGGTCACATTCTTGAGCACATTCTATAGGACCAAACGGACAAATGAACAGTCGCATTGGAAAAAACAAAAGGGAGGAGATTCAATTGAAAACTAATTCCAAGGCCTTGAGTTGTAGGTACCCATAAAGATATTTGTATTCTTTGACGAGTCAAAGCTGTTAAAATTATTAGATTTGGAACCATGCTCGACCAAGTTCAAGGACAAACGTGGCGATGAAAAGAACACAGATAAAAAAATAAAGTATAAAACAAACAAATGTGGACATGCCTTTATTTCTCTGTACCATCTTAGGAGACCAATATCTTTTCCCTTTCTCTTAGTGAAGGAAAGTCATTTCTTTCACACGGAGAAGTTAATGAAAACAAAACCCAGCATGAATATTTCGGTGAATTTATCAACTTCAAAACTTAATATAAGCTTGATCGATGAAGGTTGATGTGAATTCACAAAGCACTTGGAGAGTTCTTTCTTGAATTGACTTAACAAAGCAATGCGGTTTTCCAAAAAAAAATAATTGTATCTAATTTTTGAACCACTAAAAAAAGATTTTCATGAATTAATAATTCGAATTAATGTAATTCCAAGCCGCTTTTCTTGTGTCCCATCATTTCCATATTTCACGCTACACAATGGATTTTCTATTGTTGTTCTTTTAGGTCAGAGCACTTCACATGAGATTAATTGGTTCATTTTATATTGAATTGCACCTAAGATTGACTTACCATATACAAACCATAATCACCAATCTCTCAAAATATCTGATTTTTCCGATGTTTTTTCACCTAACTTATACTTTAGCACACCACGAACAACGCACCAAAAAAAAGAAAAAAAAAGAAAAAAAGAAAGGAGCCACGTCATTGGCTTTCTCTCTCTCTCAGCGCGTGGAAAGTTCTCTCTTTTTTTGTTTGGGTACGCTGCAAACGCTGCAAGCCTGCAATGGTTTCTGTGCTGTCAGTTTAGGAAGTGGAGAGGGAATGGGTTCGTGCGTTTCAGCTCACCGGAGCACCAGCTCCGCCGCGGCGATTCCGCCCTCGCCCATCAAGGCAAAGTCCGGCGGCGGCGGCGACGTTCCGATCGGCGGCGGCTTCCTCAAGTCTCAGTGGTCGCCGGGTCCTCGGTCAACGTCGAGTTTCAGAGACTACGGTGCGATCTCGACGTCCGTCTTTTTTTCCTTTCGATATGCCGTTTGGGGGAGGAGTTGGGTCGATGGGATCAATGGAAACAGGCAAAGATGAAGTGGGGCTCTCGCTTCCGACTTTTCCTTTCGCTGTGTAAAGAAAGGCCCCTTTTTTCTTGCTTTTTTTAATTGTTTTTTCGTATGATCTTCCGGTGTGTGCGTTTGAAGTAACGGTGTTTTCGCCCCTTTATGGCTTGATTATGAAATGATTGCTTGCTGCTGAAGCACGAATGAGGACGACCCATGAGCTCCGCTTTTCGTATGGTCACGACGGAATGGTTCTTTTGGGCTTTATTTTATTTTGGAGTTCAGTTTCTTAAGCAATCTGCTCTGTGAAGCTTTTAGTTCGTTGATGCGTTGGCTTTTTACCCTCTTTTTAATGGGAATGTTTTGAGTCCTTATTCCGCAATCTTCCCCGCGTCGAGGAGTTTTTCCGGCGCTTTGATGATTTTTTTCTTTATTTATTCTCGTCCATGATGATCTAGACTAGTTAATTTTCGTGATGATTGGAGTATTTTCTGCTGAATCTGCAAAATTTGTTGCTGGCTGAGGCTTTAATGATTTGGCATCATACCCACCAATCTTGTTTGAAGGAATAGTCACCCGGCAGAGAGAGGACCTCTGTTACATCTTTTGGCTGCGTGGTTCGTCTCTATCTTAAGGAAGCTTAACTGTAAACGATGTGTATATTTAAGCCGTATAAGTGGCAAGTGATTATGGGAATTCCCATATGGAGCAGTAATCTTATATGATACTGAACTCAGGGGCAAGTTTGCGGATCAAAGAGTTATTCTGTTGCTCCTGGCGAAGATTAGTTGTGGTGGAGGGACATTTAGAGGGGCTGTTTTGATCGGGGCTTAACTCAAATCTGCTCTTTGTCCTGTGAGACTAAGAGACGAAGTAGAATGTAGTTATACTATTAAATAGGAAAGTTGGGTAATTAACTTGATAAAGACAATCAATATTTTACTATGTATCTAGTGAAAGTTTTTCTTTTCTTGGTCAAAATCTAGTGGAAGTTTAGCAGGTAAATTTTGCTAACATTTTGGGTTGCAATTGTTCTTCACTTTGTTTCATGTTGCCTTCAGCTTCATCAGATGAGAGGTCAATGATGGACCTTAAATTGGATTGAAGTAGCATGTTGATTGTTGAAAGATCATTTGGACTTGGGCAGAATATGCTGAACCTAGCCCTTTCCTACTAAGCACATATTTTCAACATCAACTTATCTTCTTTAATTGTCATAACCGTTCGAAGTGTTTTCCATATCAAGGAGACTATGTTCTTTAATTGTTATATTTTAACCCTCACTTCTGTTCAGCAAGTAGCATTTCCGGTGCCCAGGCCAGGTGGCACTCAACCATCCTCTCTTCTATTAGAGAGCAGTGATGATGTTTGCATCACTAGTTTTTCTGCTTTATCGTCTGTATAATTAGTTGACTAAGGGAATAAACTATGATGTAATTACTGGATTTGATCTTTGAACTGAGTGACTCAATGCACTTTACTTCTCTTGATGCTTAAATCTGAATGCGTCCTTTGTTTTTTTCCTAAGTGTGGTTTAATTTTCTTACGTCATCAATGCTTGAACTTGAACTATATATCTTTGTCAAATGCAGGCAGTAAAGAGGATGTGTTCTTTGATTCGAAGCCTTGGTTAGAGTCTGACTGTGAAGATGATTTTTTCAGTGTCAATGGTGGTAAGAGATATGTGTGGTACTTTGTGGTCTGTGTAATGTTTTGCTAGTTGCCTCCTTCCTTTATCAATTTAAGTTGGTCTTGGTTAAGAGGGATGCTTATAATCTACCACCAGTCCTTGATTTCCCCTGTAAAAAATGGCAGGTTTTAGACAACTACCTTAGCACTCTCACCTATTTAGTATGCACAACTCACAAAATCCTCTCTATTCCTCTATGGGTAGGGGGTGATGAACTGGGCATTCAGTCTTCTATTGATTGAGGAGATGAAAATCAATTGAAGTCGATCCAAACATGTACCCGACACCATCTCGACACCGAGAGCAGGGCTGCAACTTACTCTGATTTTTTAATCGATTGATAATTCTTCAGCCAAAGTGCAGTTGTCCAACTCCATGCGTGATTTAACATCATGAATCATGAGCTTACCCGAAATCTCTCATCATCTTTAAGAGTTTTCTTTTAATCATCATAATTCATAGGCCTTAAAGTTAACAACTGCATGACAAATTTTGTCATTGAGGTCATGGCACTTCTTTTAGCCATGCAGATTTTCCTGACTCTTATATTTGTTTAATCCTAAGGAAGAAAAATAACAAGATAGGGAGTAAGAATTTGCTTTACTCACGAGATATGCTGTTTACTGCATCATCATACTCTTTTCAGGCTCATATCATTCCACAATACTTCTTTTTGTTATTTGTGTGCTCATTCTTGTTTCTGCTGCAGATTTCACTCCTTCTCGTGGGAGTACTCCTTCCCATGGAAACACTCCTATCCACCCATCCGTATTCAAGGGATCACAATTGGTTAAGAATGCCCCTCGGGACAAAGCGCCCGTCCCTGTTCCTGAGCATTCCCCGACAAGTAAGAAGAAGAAACTTGCGGACCTTTTCCGAGATAGCCTCGGGGGGCAAGAAGATATTGCCAATTACGATGCTTTGGCTGACAAAGCTACGGAAGAAGCAAAGGCTGAAGCCAAGCCAACTATACTCGATGTTCTTCCGAGCTCTGATCAAGGAACGCCTTACATCTCTAAGACCACTTCCTTGTGTAGTGGTGAAAGGACTCCTAACGGAGACTATGTGATGGAGAAGCAGAAACCAGTGAGAACCACGACTTGTTGCCTCCCTAGATTGTCTTCACGTGGCGGTTTTAGTGAGAGGAATAAGAAGATGAGCTCTGCAATAGCTGTGCATGATTAGAAAAATTTATCAGCTTGAGCTTTACATGGAGGAAGTCGGGATCTCTCGTGCTGAGAGAGCAATTTTGACTTCACATCCGTGAGACTGTATAGTCAATAGAGGTCTTGAATCTTGTATACATGCTGTTATCTTATGCGCAAGCATGTATATTGCGAACTGAGGCAACTGACTCGAGTATTTTACTACTGCACTAAGGTGAAGTAGCATCCTATAGCAAATTTTCTTTTCGCTTATTCATGTCCACCTCGATTCGCTTAGGTGCTTGTTTGGTAATCATCAGGAACAGAGAAAATTGAATCATGAAGTTACTTGTCTCTGCCCTTGATGAAGACCAAAACCTCCTCGGAAGTAAGATTCGCTCGGATAGTTGTAGAAAGCCGTACTCCTATTTATAGATTGCGGAATCTTCTTCATGAGTCGCCTGAAAAAAGGAAAAAGAAAAAGAAGGAAATAGAATTGGCAAGCTTGCACGTCATGCAGAAGTGTAGGAGTGAGAATTACAGATGGATGAATCCCGGTTGATAGCTTTGTTTCAAAGACACGCTTTAGACCTTTTAGGCCAACAAATCCTTTGCTTTGCGGGAAATGCAGACACCGAACAGCCTTAAGTGCCACCAGAGCAAATTAAACATGCCTTAATACGTCATAATTAGCGACTGAACCCTTCTTTTCTTTTCAGTGATTGCCATGTACGGATGTAGCTAAGGTTTTTTAACATCAATTTCTTCACCTAACATTGAGTGACAAGGGGCTATCCTAGATAGTGAAGTATTCTTGGAAGGCATTCCATGCATAGTGTCATGACCCATCCCTGTCAGAAATCGAATTCCAACTCTGCTTCCAAGAAAAGTCATAGCAGATACAATGATGACGAGCCAGAGGGGAAGCTTGTGAATGAAAAAGCTGTGCAAGATGAACATATAAAAGCAGACAGGGATTCCCAGGTAGTAGGAAGAAAGAAGAGAGTGTAACCTTAGGCGGTGAATGAAAATGGATGGTGTTCAGAGAGCTGTGCTGGTACTGCTTGTGGCTTGTTGTGTATTATCGGTGATCACACAACAAGCTTCGGCTGCAAAACATGCGGTTGGAGGAAGCCAAGGCTGGGATGAATCCACCAACTTCGATTCCTGGACGTCTGCTCAGACATTCAAAGTCGGTGATCAACTCGGTAATGTCCCCATTTTCCTCTTCTTTTAGGCATGACCTGTTTGTCATAAAAGCATCAACTTGTTTCAACGGATCACGAGATGACGCAAAATTGTGTTAGGCGAGGCTGGCTTACACTATATTCTTCGCTGAATAGGGCATGGCTAACCATACATGGCCAAGGAATTGACATTGTCAAGTTGCCATGGCCTGGAAGCATTCAAATTTTATCTGAACAATGGTTCTTCTCGTTACCTGTAAAGCCCGATCTTTTTTCTTTTCATGGTGGCAATGCAATTGGATGATGGGAGAGATGCCGTCTCATTGCGAGATGGTGGCAATGAATTGGTCCGTCCAACCGGATACGACATGAGATTGACATAATTTGGCATACATATAGGTTTTCACAGATTGCTATATTTTATGTAGAAATTATGAGAAAATGTATGCAATCAACGACGTAATACCATTGACCGATCAACTTCTTGAGCGATCATGAAGCTCTCTCTGAATCCCTCCCAATGGAGGGAGAGAGCTTGGTTACTTTTATCTGGGACGTTCCGTTCAGAAGTCTTCCCATTTTGAAAAATTACAGTCCATGCATATGATTTTAGGTGTCTAGGTTCGATTTGTAAGAACAACCCATTTGCCAAAAATGGAAATTTCACCCAAGTACTGAGTCTATCATTGAACAGAGTTCAAGTACTCGCAAGGCCTGCACAGCGTGGTCGAGCTCAGCAGTGAAGCCGCCTACAAGAACTGCGACATTGGCAAGAGCGTCAACTCCCTCAGCACCGGCAATGATGTCGTCAAGCTCGACAAGCCTGGCACACGCTACTTTGCCTGCGGGACCCCTGGCCACTGTGGCCAGGGCATGAAGCTCAAGGTCACCACAGTCGCCGGCAATGCCCCGTCCACTCCTGCATCATCTTCATCCACTCCGGCTTCGACGTCTGCTGCCAGTCCCGATTTTCCAGGCTCAGCATCTTTTGTGCCCCTGATGATCCTGGTGATCCTCTGTGCGTTCTCAGTCTTCTGAGTGCGTTCTTTGGCGATGATAGTGGTGATGATACAGAGTATACTGGGAGAGGAACAGTTTGGTAGATGGGGTAAATTGTTTTGATTGGATACGTTGTTTTAAAATTTGGGAGCGAGAGTTGCTTGTAATAGTGAAGAAAATTCAATTTGTCATTCATTGATACTTGATAGACAACTTACATTGTATGAGGTTGTGGGCCTTTTCTGTACATGTTTCTGGAGAGAAATCATGATTTGCTGTTTGTTTTAACTAAGCTTTGTATTCAAATCCCGCATTAGGTAGTTCGATTCTTGATTATCGCATCATTGGTATCGAGTTGATAACTGAAGAAAGTTGAGAAGGTGGAAATATCTTTCATAAGCACACAGAAAAGCATATGCTTCTACTGATAAGTCTTAACCAGTGTCTGATTTTGGAGTTGGCATGTTGGGTTCTGCAACTTTTTGGTGCTTTCTCCTTCGCTCGTGTCTTTGAAAATTAAGCATCAAATGGAAGACAATACGACCTGAGCGCTTGCAGCCTGGGAAACATGCGCGATCAAGTAACTAGGGAAGAAGGACCGGTTGCAGGGTCTTGTGGAAACTCTGACGGAAGCCATGAGGTATTTTGAGGTCTCTTTCTACTTGCATTCGGAAAGTAAGACACTTTATTCGAGATTCATGAAGCAGAATCGGAGGATCGAGCAATCAGGAGAATGATATCGGGGGAAAAAGAGTGGTGGAAGACTAAATATACATCGATCGAAAATTCGCATCGTGAGTCGTGACCCTCTTTCTCCCCATCTTCTATCAAGCCTGACAAAAGAATACAAAATCGAAAAAATCGGTTTTATGAAAACTGTTGCTCGGAATCTCTTTCTACTGGGAATTGAATGCATCTTGTTGATCTAGAAATGGACTCAATTCCCGCCTTCCATGCCCTTGGATTTCGCCAGGTGAGGGAAGGCGGCGAGAATGTTGTAGGCCCTCAAATCCTGCCTTGTCAAGATGCCGACCACCGGAGATACCTGCAAATCGTGCGCATGCTGTCAGGTCAGCTTTGCTTGGTGAAACTATACCAACTTTAGCATCTCATTTTTCGCAACTGATATGGAGACTTCGTCATAATTATGCCTAATGCGTTGAGAGAAAACAGCAGAAGACAGGGAAAAGAAGCCTGTCTTGGCTGGCTTCTAATTTTAATTAAAATTATCAGCACATGGAAAGAATGAGATCGATAAGCATGGATGACTCACCCCAGCTGCTTGATACTTGGGTAGGATCAACATGTGTCGCAGCCCGACTTGTCTGAAGAGCACCATGGCTTTCGCGACCGACATGCTCTCCACCACCGTGTAAGGAGTTGTGTTCGTGAAGGGATGCAAATCTACATACATATCCATCTCGTCCCTCGTCACAGCTACCTCTTCGATCTTCCCTTCCCTCTCCGCCAAATCAATCCAGGAAAATCTCTCCCTCACTTCCCAATCCTCGGTTCTCCTCCTCTCTTGCAGGAACCACTTCTTCTTGATCACTTGGACCAAATGTGCTCTAAGGATCAATCCATGAAGTTCTGTCGTGCTGGTGATGAGTCCTGCAGGAGGCACCACTCCCTCGACGACAGGAAAGCCATTGTGTGTCGTGTTTTTCAGAACTTCCACTACGCGTGACACCTTCTCTACCCCACAGAGGGTGACTACTGGCGGCTTCGCATCAGCAAGCTCACCAACAGTGAGATCCCTCATCCACGGCTCAGGATTGGCTTCCAGAAAAGGTAAGCCTTTTAATTCTAGGATGATCTCGTAGATGCTCGGGTTGAAACTGTCTCCAACTGTTTTGGATATGAGAAGGACGATCATAGTTATTGGTAATAAGACAAGATTGTTGGTCAGCTCGAGGAATATCACGCAAAGCGAGACGGTCATCCTCATTGAGCCAGACATGAGAGAGGCTGCGCCAAGGACAGCGTAAAGACCCTCATCGATGTTTGTATAGGAGCCCATGGCCATGCCAAGCAAACGGCCGTAGGCAGAGCCCATAAGAATGATGGGGAGGAAGAGACCTGATGGGACGGCAATTCCAAAGGTAAAGAGGCCTAAAATGCAATACAGCGCGAAGAAGATGAGGAGAGAGGCAGTATGGTATTCGCCCGGCGTATTTGTGGAAAAGATGTTTCGAACGGCATCATCATTGGTTGTGAGGAGCAGAGTGGCTAGGTCATTGTAGTACCCATCGGGGCAGTTGAATTGCTTGAAGTTGCCCGACCGTCCCGTGTTGGGACAGATGGAATCTGTGAGGGCGGGGTTGCACTTTGTGCATTTGGCTAGGAAGGGCAGCCCATACAGACAGATCGAGGTGAACAAAGAGACAGTCAGGCTCAGCAGAAGTTTGTGTATTTTGCCCTTCCTGCAAGAAAGAAAGCCTCAGTTACCCCCATGACTCACAGACGACTATGATCAGGATGCAATACTCAGCACATCAAATGGTTATTGCTTGATGCCTTTTCAGGTTCAATAAATCTGGAAAGACAAACATTTGCAAGTATGTTCATAACCCAATATCACTTTTAAACTCCTCCATTTATAAAATTGTGTAAATACCACTGGAGTCTTAGAATCTATTTTTGGTCCTTATCTAGTTATTCTTTTCGACTCAATGTGGAATAGGTTAGGGGTTCTCACTGATTGATCATACTGTAGAACCTGAGAACTTTGTGGAGGACATAGTTGTAGAGGCTTCCTAGAACTCCCCCAATGATGCCGATCAATGTCACAGGGATGATGTCCATCGCATGGTATCTCACCGTAACATTGCTCACATCGAACATGATGAGTCCTCCCTGTCCGAACAGACCACAATTACCGGAGCTGCAGTACTCAATGAAAGCCCTAAGAACCACCGCCGTCGTGGCGGTGCTGAAGAATGTCCTCCACAGAAGGGCACTCCTCCACCACGTGGCCACCTCTTCAAGAGAGAAGAGCACCCCGCCCACTGGAGCCCTGAACGCTGCACAAACACCTGAGGACGCACCGCAGGTGATAAGATCCCTCCTGTCCCGGTCGTTGTTGAAGTAGCGAAGCCAGCGCCACCTCAGACGATAATTATCAGGGCCTCCTTGTCCGAGCAAGGATGCGATGCAGCAACCGGTGTGCACCAGAGGTCCTTCTTTGCCGAGATCAAGGCCTGCAGATACTGCTCCGATGCTTCCAACAATCTAAGACAGCGGCATTATTTTTCATTAATTCTCATGACAAATGCTTCAAGCTTGTATAGATTAGAACATTCATAGTCTATCATGACGCAGTCCTGCTTCTTTTTTGGAAAGATTTGAATCTAAGATCACTGCAACTTGCAAGTCTCATCTTAGTTGACGTCATAAATGAAAGAGGATCAGTTCAGCAGTTAGTATACCCTGAATTTCGTGAGTAGAAGTGAATTTCCGTGACCAGATACTTTCGCCTTCAAAAGCTGCTTACGTTTTGACGCTACCTTTCAACTGACCTGCAAGTAACTAGACCCTTCCTCGAGTCTCTGAATATACTATCAAGCTAGGAACTCTACTGTATCCCCTAAAGCTGAGAAAATTCCTTTTCGATACTTAGAATTTAAATTGCCTGCAAGTTACAACATAGATGCCATTTTCCATTGACGACCGAAATCTGTGAAGTGTGACCACCTTGACAATGAGTGTCGAGGCACCAAACATGTTGGGAGTGTCGACGCCATTGAGATACGCTTTAATTTCAGGTATACCTGGCCCTGCTGCGGTCGGTGCAAAACACACGCACAGAACAGCAGCGAACAGAGTCAATACGAAATTGCTCCCGGTGAACAGAAGGAACCCAGTAAAGTATCTGCATCAAAACGATTCCCGAAAAGTACGAAAATTTCCATGAGTCTTCTTGCTAAAGCAAGCAAATTACTCTCATGAAGGACGATATTACAAAGTGGAGGTTGTCATCACTGATCAAACCTTTCCTCATCTATGAAATGAACCACCGCGAGAAGTTTGTATCCGGCAATGTTCTCCACAGCAAGATTGATGAGCGTAGCAATGATTCCCGTGAGGAGTCCAACTAGAAAAGCCAGGGTCCACTTCAAGAAGACGTACTGCAACACTTGCACTTTGGATCTGCTTCTCCAATCATGCTTGAACAGATCATTCTCATTGATCCTGCAAAACAGAACCCACCAAGCACCAATATGCAGATGAAAATCTATCTCGAAGAAAAGATAAGAGTCATCGACAAAACAGAAGGATCTGTTTTTAAAAATTACTCATAGTCCAAGCTCTCTATATGTGCAACTTTAGCTCCAACCATGGCAAGAGGATTTGAAGAGAGTGTCCTGTGTCTCTTGAGCAGTGGCTGGTTCAGTGAAATGCTTTCAGGGTCTCTCTCTTCTTCATCTTCTTCTCCGGCCATGCCGTTTGGTGATGATTCTTCTGCCACTCGATTCGGGTCTTCCTCCATCATGAAGAACGAAATAATGAAAACTCTGGACTGAAGAGAAAATGTTCTTCAGCTGTCGTTAAAATGCGCTCCGTCCGTGCTCATTTTGTCTCCCCCAAGTATATATACTGTCTGCTTCGCTGGGTTTCAATGCATGGTAACAATCGTTTCATGCGAATGCACCGGAAAAAAAGTTTCATTCGGGCAGGTAAAGAGTAGAAACAAGATTGCATCCACATGAAGAATTTGGGTCTTTGTTTTTCTAAGTAATCTGATAAAAATAGCTTCTTCCTCACATTACTTGCAAGTCTGGCAATAAATATCACGCCTTGTTTGCTAGCCATTAAATTTCATCATTACATTTTCTCTAATCATATTCGTGAATTATTAGAGGGTCCAGTAACTAGTGATCTAGCCAGTGATATGCAGCTTTCTCCTTTTTCTTTTTACTTTTATTTTACCCTGCGGGTCAAGGGAAAGCTTTCTCATTCAAATGAGGACTTTCGCATCATCTACAGAACTTCCCATGACATGTTTAAGGGCTGATGCTTTTCATTAAGAACTCGTTTAAAAGAAGTAATTTGACTTGACATGAATAAAGAAATAACTACGACCGATGACCAAGTGCAAATGCTGGCACTTGGAGATAGATATGCAATCCACATGATTTTTGCCACAGACATGAAAGAAATATGCTGGGGTCTCAAGTTTGAGCCTTCCCTATTTTCTGGTCATGAAAGACAGCACACGCAAAGAAACTTTCTAATCATGAATCATTAACATGATAATTAATATCATAACTAGCGTTTAGAGTCATGATCAGAATAGCAAGTTGATCATTCACTGTACATAACTTTCCGAAAATGGATTTTCGTGGTGGACACTCTCATGCGAAAATTTCAGTTCCAAGGGAAATATTGAGTCCATAACGTTTGTTTTCAACGACATCTTAATCGCGATCGCCTTGCTTCTGCCAAAGATACACATTCATTGGTGGGAATTTTCTTCTCATTTTCTTATATCAACCAACATGATTTTAAGATCTTCTCTGTTCTCAGTTAATATTATTCATTATCTGTCACTCTTGGGCCGCTGCTGGTCCCTACCCAGAAGACAGGTGGAGACTATCAAGACTAGATGAACGGCTCGCACTAAAACGACCCTTCATGCCATCGAAACGCCACGTTATCTGCACGTCTTCGCATAAAATAAACATACCGGCAACGATTTCCTTTTTTAATGAATTATTCCCAATTCAGAGGCATCAACATGGGCGTCGGACCCCACAAGGTCTCGCGTTCCATCAAACCAGGTGGCACAGCTCAATACAAGACGGGAGAATAACCCAAAAAAAAAAAACGTTGATAATGGTAATAAACAGAAGCTGGCGAAATCCGGGTGCATGTGACTCCACAGATGAACTGCGGTGAATGCTCTGCTCTGCTCTGCTCTGCTCTGCACTCAAAAGAAGATTCAA
Organism: Eucalyptus victrix; assembly: GCA_016097545.1. Classification (NCBI taxonomy): domain Eukaryota; kingdom Viridiplantae; phylum Streptophyta; class Magnoliopsida; order Myrtales; family Myrtaceae; genus Eucalyptus; species Eucalyptus victrix. The sequence continues at coordinate 16,861,199 of CM027843.1, read as the reverse complement.
CGCCCGGACAAGAAGTACACGGCATGCTGCAGAACTTGATGCGGGCACTTAGCTTTTTCGACCTTGAAACACAAAAATCCATCGATTTGAAAATTGTGTATAGCATATACTTGAATTGGGTTTCATTGAATTGGGAGCGCCGATCACTGCGGACTAATTTATTACAAGCTCGGGCAGCACGAGAGTTGGAAGGGCCACGGTCCCACATGATCCCAAAAACAAGGAAAAGTTTTCAGATCCGTAATCTCTCACGAGGGAATCGAAATGACAGGTGTACTTAGAGAAAAAAAGGCAAAATATAAATATTCTAGAGTTTCGTTACATAATAAACCTACTATATGCGAGGAATAATGAAATACAAGGGGCAATATAATTTGCCTCCTCACCCTTCACCCTTGTTCAATCAAGTATGTATTTTGTCTATCCACAAACCATACATCTATTAGATATAATCTTATTTTAATACCATTTGTAATGACCTGACTATTTTATACAGACCAAACCATAAAAAAAGTACTTTGAGTAAGCGCACAAAGTGGTGATTATTTGGAGACTAGTGTTGGCTAATAAATAATTAAACAGGGATTCCCTTATTCAATATTAAACTTGAGATGTCACAGACCAAGACATGACAATTCCATCAAATGAATTTGGTTGGGACATTGATTTGTGTGGAAGATGGAGTATTAGTGTGATGCCCTTGGACTAAAATCACTTGATGTCTTATTTGCTTTGGTCCATTTCGGGTTGAGCCTCACGATTTGTCTATTCGTTTACTAGTTGATTACTTATCATGGCAATATTCTTATCTAAGCATGCTCAGCTTTGGAGTTTTAATGTCAGAAGATAAGTCTTATGAAATAGATACGTTTTACATATATGATTCAAGAAACGCTTCCCCCCGCTCGATATGCAAGTCGATTTATTCCGGTCTCATTTGCCATCATAGAAGCTTACAAGGAGCCATACTTTGCCCGAATCATCTCAACACAACTATCACTCCCTGCCCTCGTGAAACCAACGCATTTCAATTGGAGGGCCTGTTCTCCTACAGAATTTGCTGGAGTGATTCTTATTGATGGGTAGCTGGAGCTGTTATTCGCAAGTAGCATTTAACCTTTTCCTATGAGTTTGTAAGGGAGCAGTTTCGATGCTTCTTGAGTTTGTAGGGGGAATAACCTGCGTTTGGGTTCGAGGCCAGGGGGCCGGACATCAAACAAATGGGGGAGAATACAATTAGAAGAGGCTTGGCATTTTGTACATGATGAACCTTGATTGCGTGATGCAACGAGACGACGCGGAGAGAGACGGCCATTTTCGGGATGTCGTTTTGGGTCGGGGGATTTGGTGTTACAATCTTCTTTGAGTCCAGCGGAGCGTGAGAGTGACTGGTAGATCCTGGGTCCTTATCCAATCCTCATGTGACGTGTTCAACCCGAGATAATCCGAAAGATAACGTAGCGGATTTTGTGCGGGCTCCTCTCTCGCTCTTCGACTCTTGACCTTTCTAATTATGATGGAGAATGATCGAGGAAGCACCGCCTTGCGACAAAGATGATGAACTTAATCGGGTGTGTGAAAACAGATTATTTCGAGATTGAATCGGATCGCTTGATTTGGACTCCATACACGTGCTTGAAAGTGAGTCTCTGAATATTTGTTTCATCTGCCAGAGTTCGAGTGTCACAAGTGTGATTGGGGCGGCTGATAGCGACAAGTTGCCCTAGCCTCGATTTGCTTTTGATTTTATTTCGTATATCTGGATCCGACCAGCTGTCCTTAAAAAGACATTTCACCTTGGTTATCTTCCATATGAATTAAGCAGCAATCCCTGTTCGAGCCGAAGTCAAATCTAATTAAGTGCTTGGGCCTGATTACATTGTTGTCTGCACCGCAAGTACCTTAGTCCTAATAATGGTCTGAACGGCGTGGCTAGCACGAATAACAGCCAGCAGAAGACTGATATTTTGCCCATCTGGTCAGGCCGAGGTTGTCCAGAAAGTGGAACCAGGTTGGCTTTGCTAATCGGCACTCCTTTCCGGAGCAACTACCCCAGTCCCAATATGTTAATAACATCTTTAGTTCTCCCTGCTAAGTATCCATCGCAGTGGAAAGATCTCACTAACCCATGTGCACCCCCAACCCGACCACCTGGTTTATACATTGTCGATGATGACTCCAGCACAACCAGTCACCAATTTTGTTGACTCTTGAAGCGATTCGATCTCGTGGATGTAAGCTTACCTTCTCTTATGCAGGAGGACAAAGCTGCGTGGTTCCGGAATCCATCCCGAGTTTTGATGTGCTCACTGGAATGACAAATGCCTTCAGTACCAATTCACAAAAATGCCACCTCCATTTTAGTTCTTCAAGTACTGGAACATGGCAAGAAGATCACATCCCGGTTTTTGTATTCATCTCTCTCGGAGGTTACAATGCAGGAAGTTTCCATATCTAATTCTTGGACACAGCCTTTTTGGATTGATTCTGCTCGTTAGGCAACCAAATCAGCGAAATATATACCAGGCAATCCAGTTCGGCACTTCAAACATAGACTTTATAAAATTAAGATAAATAGCATAATATGAGGTGGAACAATATATTTTCTGAGGAAGCATCGAGGAAACAATGAATGCACACCAACATTGCTGCAGCGTATCTTTTAGGGGTCCAACTCTACCGTCATTTCAACGCCAAAATAAGGTATAGACACGTTTTCTGAGGAAGCATCCAGGAATCATTAAGCCAGCCTATCCTGCTTTGTAAAATGGGGACCATTACTGGACATCAGTCAAAGCGAGACAAAAGAAACTTGTGAAATGACTTCCCATCTTTTCTGCAATTATGGTATTGCCGGGAGAAACTCCATAAAACAGCTTTGACAAGCTCAACAACAAAGTTCAAACTATAGAACATATGAAGGTAAAATCTATCTGTAGGCAAATCTTGGTGTTCCACTAACAAAATCATCATGCCACCCATGACGGAGTTGAATGATATGAATATGAATCCGATAGCTTAGTCAGCTGTATCATGATCAGAAATGCAAAGGATACCGATGAGGGAGGACACGATATGTCATACAGAGGTGTGCATGGAAGAAACCAGCCCAACATCATGTAGTCAATATGGCCAATGCCAGCAGCAGCTCAACATGTGTGCTATAACTTTGATAAAATAATGTAAATATTGTTCAATAATAGCTTCATCAAGTGCAATTTAAGAGTGAAAAGAATCTTGTCAATGAGAATGGTGGAGTCTAATGATCACCCATCAAGATCGATTTCGCACAACTTCTATCGAATTTTCAAGAGTACCTTCAAATAAATTTCATTAGTTCTCCTGGTAAGCAAAGATTCCTTAGCCTATGTACAAGCAGAATGGAAATGATTTAAGTGAAGAGGCTTTGTGACAACACTGGATGCATTTACCATATGTACTGCAAAAAGGTATAATATACTCAATACTTCCGGAACCAGTGTCACTGCAACATAGAAAAAGCAGAAAAGCTCCTGAAACCAAAGGCAAGAAGAAGTCCTCAAAAAAGAAAGCGTGGGAGGTAAATCAGTAGGGAATATCCTCTTCTGGAAGATCCCAGTTATCTCCTTCATCATCGCTCTTCTTACTTGTAGCACTCTCATCCTTGTTCTGTGAAGCAGCTCTTGAGAAGGGGCGCCTGCACATGCATCAACATGGAAGACATAGGTTAGAGATAGTAAAGATAACCAGAATCACGAGCAAAATGGACATGCCAGATATTTTCATTGAGCGAGACGTGAGACATACTAATAGATCAATACAAGAATGCTAAGTGAAAGCGGAAGAGGTTGAGAAGAAAACCACTAGGCAGAAAAAATCCAGCTTAACACTATATACTTTCTTGTGAAAGGACGGCATACTCCCATTTATCATATAGAACCTTCCACTCAGTCACGGTGACAACCGACAGCATTTGCAAGCAGATCAATACAAGAAGTATTCGGCGGCAATTTGGAAAGACGTGTATGCCAAAGTGACTATACTGTCATCCGGAGCGAAACTTTTCGTGATGAATCGTCTTAAACCCCTCAAATTCAGAGGACCCCAAAAGACAGCTATGGCAGTTGAGCTCCTTCGGGAGGTGAGAAAGTGTCGTCATCAGGCTAAAAACAGTAAACCATCCTAATTTCATACGACAAACGGCGCCGAAGCCAGACACTGTACCAAGCAAACTAGGATTTTCGTGTAGTGAAGATCCCTCGTGCAAGAATTAAGGAATTGCATCTCCTTATCCATGATCATACACTAAGAGCCTAAAAACGCAGGTAACGCCGCAATCTATAGACCTCAAACTACCCTGCCATCTCAACGAACTAAATTAGCTCAAACGATTACGAATAGATCCAACGAATCATCTGATCTGACAGAAAAGGGGGCGATCGGATCGGGAAAACCTCTTGCGATTGCGCTTCGCGGCCTCGCGAGACTTGCGCTTCTTCTCGTCCTGGGCGTTCTCGAAGAACCTGCGCCGCTTGCACTCCTGGATGACGCCGGCCTTCATGACCTCCCGGCGGAACCGGTTGAGGAGCCGCTCCTCGGGCTCGTTGTCGGCCACGATCAACTGGACGTTGTACGCCGACCGGAAGAAGAGCGTGTTGGCGTACGCCAGGGAGGGGCACATGACGGAGGACAGCTCGGAGGTCGGGGGCTCCTGGCCTGGGGGGCGGGAGGGGCGGGTTCGCGGCGCGATTTTCGGATGGCCTGCGAAGGAGCCGGCGACGGCGAAGTGGAGAGGGAGAGGACCGGCGGAGGCGGCGGCGGCGACGGCGGCGGTGGTTTGGAGGGCAAGAGGAAGGAGAGGAAGCCGGGGAGAGAGGAAGCCATGGAGTGACGGCGAAGGAGTGATGCGTTTCGTGGATAGGATGAGGTGGGCAGTGCGGACGCGACCGTGGTTTTTCCGTGGCAGGTGGGCCCGATCCAGCAGATTGAGGTTCATGACGTGGCCCACGGATTTGGATGTTAGGTTTAGAAATAATATTATACGGATATGTAACGTGATTTCTAATTTTTTAATTTATTTAATAATGAAAAAACCTCAAACTTTTAAAAATTTAACCTTATAAAAAATCATATTTTATGATAAATTTCAAACTAATTTATTCGTCCTTGAAAACTATAAACTAAAATATATTATGCTAAATTTGATTAATACCAAAAAAAATCATAAAAATTGTAAACTATGAAAAACGAAACGTAAAATCCTAAATTTTATATATAATTTAACTTAATAATTTGAGAAAAAATTAAAAACTTACATAAAATTTTCATAATTATTTGAGATAAATTTGTCAAAAGTATACCAGTTTGGGATTTTTGGTGGTCAAAAAAATAGTTTGGGGTAAATTTGTCACAAGTGTACCAATTTTGGGTTTTTTAGGGTATTATCCCAACTTTTTATGGAAGGAGAAGCCAACACGAATTTCATGGACAAAATGTCATTTAACGAATGGAAAATAACATAAATGATTTCTGCTAGATGGTATTTAAATTTTTAATTTATTTTATATAATTCCTAGACTTTTAATTTATGGGATAATACCTTAAAAAACCCTAAACCGATACATTTGTGACAAATTTACCCCAAACTATTTTTTTGACTATGAAAAACCCCAAACTGGTAAACTTGTGACAAATTTACCCCAATTAATTATAAAAAATCCTAAACCGGTACATTTATGACAAATTTACCCCAAACTAATTTATTCGATTTGCAAAAAACCATAAACTGGTAAATTTGTGATAAATATACTCTATGCTAAATTGGATTAATACCACAAAAAAATCATAAAAATTGTAAAGACAAACAACGTAAAATCCTAAATTGATATACTTGATTAATTGTCATGTGTCATTTAACTTAATAATTTGAGAATAAAATTTAACGAAAACTAACATAGGGTAAATTTGTCATAAGTCCATAAATTTGTCAAAAGTATACAATTTTGGGGTTTTTAGTGGTCAAAAAAATAATTTCCTTCCATTTAATTTTTTAGGTATTATCCCTAAAAAGTTTCGACAGCATGTATAGATGATCATGATCATGAGCAGTTCGTACATAACATTTGATTTGAACAGATGACTTCTTTGAGATCTTGTGACATCCTTGTCTATTATGCTATCATGCATTTTTTTTTTCTTGTTGAAAGAGAAGAGCTGTCGGACAGATCTAGAGCGGCGCTTAAATTCGGATCTGTATAGAGACGTATCGATGGCCTTTGAAAGATCTCAACTTTGTTTTTTGTTTTTTCTTTTTAATGCAGTGGACCTTCACTTCAGTGCCGTATGCTACGCCATTGATCGTCTGGAGTGAAGTCTCCGCTTTTTACTTGACCGCCCAGCGAAGCAAATGGACGAGCCGCTTCGTTCATACACGGAGGGCGGCCACGAGCGACAGAAAAGTGGGTGGCCGGCTGGTTCGACCGTGGACAGGCAACGAATGCGAACCGCCACAGACAAGGGAGGGGGCGGCTTGGCTATGGACGGTCGGCCTGGATGTGGCTATAATGATTGCAGATGGGAGAGCTGGCTGTGTGAACGGAGGAGGGAGGAGGGAGAGAAAAAAAAAGTGAGAATTTTTTTTTTTATTTGGGCTTTGCTAGCAAAATAATCGGAATAACAGTTTATTGTTGAGCCACAAATCTTTGGATAATAATTTTTAATATATTATGAGAATAACAGTTTATTCTAAATCATAAAAAATAAATTATAAATAATTATAAATTATCGTGAAACTCATTTTTTTCAAAAATTTATGACTCACAAAATATTGTTATTTGTGATTGAATTTAAAAAAAAAAAAAAAATGCATGCCATGGCAGTTTATAACATAACACATGGAGACCTATGCATGCCATGCCATTAAAGTGTCTGGAAATTTCCTTATCTCACTGTCGAGGGAACTATATATATCTCAAAAACCGGTTCCCTTTATTCACATCAAAGGTGCTCTATTATATTAGCAATTTTGTCAAACATCGAGTTGAAATTTCCCAATGAGCTTTGAGAGTCGCCGACAAATTATAAATGCAGATCGATAAAGTACGATAAATCGAGATTTATGCCTTTTTCACATTGATAAGGTTGATAAATTCTCATAATTACTGACAAAATTCAAATGTCAACAGTCGACTCACTTACACGTGCCTTGCTCGACATCTTGTCGGCAATTACACATTCGCCAAATCACGCGTGCGATCAGGCTTGTGCATCATTCGAATCGTCCCATCAAAGTCCGAACCTTTTTGACGGAAGGAGCAAGACGTAAAATGATGCTTCCACGCATGCACGAGCACGCACGTTGATATCGTTGACTTTGATGTGCTGCTTTGGAAAAGCTTGCGTTAGGTTGCACTGTATAGTTGCTAGTTTTTCAGCATCGAAGCATCATACTCAGTTTCCTCCGGCGCAAAAACTACTCACAGAAATCGATCCCCAAAAGTAAACGGAACGGAATGGATTGAACATGAGAATACGAAATATAGACTCCATAGAGTTGACTTATTAGTTAAAAAAGATCTTGAATTCATTAAGAGGATGTACATGTTCGGTTCTTGCGTCGTGGATAGATAAATAATTTGAGCTGCTTATCCGAACCGCAGCTTGGGTCTCATTTTGCCCACGAGCTTGGTAAGCGATGAAATATTTAAATATTAAATCATATTATTGTTTAATAGCTCACAATAAATTTTATAATGTCTAAAAAATTCTTCGATCAAAGTGAAGTTGTTCCCCTAAAAAAAATCGGACATGTCGTTTGTAATATTTCACGCCATATAACTATTACGTAAGATGTAAGTGTTGAAAAAATATTAGAAAAATATGAAAAAAGTAAGATCAAAAAAAATATCTTAGGCATATAGGTATTTTCCTTAAGAATAATTCTATCGCTTAGAGTATGAAACACAGTGTGGTACCCTCTAATGACTATCCTCTCGAAATATAACATACCCTTTTCTTTATTTCGCACAAAATAATAGAATGAAGAAGAATAACATTACATGTAAATCCAACAAAGAAGAAAAGATATGTATAGAAAAACCATAATATTCTTGTTTCTATTTATCTATGTCATTTTTTAATTATGCTCGAAGTAACAATACGTAGGTTAAAAAAAGAGAGCCATTTTCCATTTTCAGCTATTTTACCACACACGCCTCAATCAGATGTATCTATATTTATTATCGAAAGTTTTTACACTACAATGATTATTGTTGCTTAGCAATCATAATGCGTGCGCGCACCAAAGATGTTGATTTCATTCAAAATAATATCTACTAAAAAGTTTCTTAACTACTCAGCCTTATTGTCAAATCTAAGTTTACCACCCATTTTTTCACATTGGCCACAATATTGGCTTGGGAAAATATCGTAGCTACCAAGTTGACTTTTGGTTTACTAGAATTATCATTGCCCTCACAGTTTTTGTTTAGCCAATTTCCAATTTACAGCATTGCCACAAAAGGTGAACACCTATCTTATAGTAGATTTTGTCTCATCTTAATCTAAGATCCAGTAATGTTCTTACTAATACAATGAAAATCCAATATTTAAAATGCCAAAATTTATATTTACATGGCTGCAAAACTACAACTCTGAAGTCCATATATAACTCTTTCTTTTTGGTCCACATATTTTGCTCATTCGGTCTCACATTTGCACACATAAGACAGCACACTCAACCTCCGTACAACAATTTAGGTGACGGTACATAGACTTCAGAATAAGACAAAATTTCAGCAGTCACAATGCAGTTGAGCACATTGAAAAAATTTGCTAATGTGAACCGGAAATAAAAGATAAGAATAAAATCATCATATAAACAACACCAACCGACATAAGATTTAGGGAAAAAGACATTACTGGATGCATATCCTAACATAAGATTGTAGGGTTTATCTGCTTACTAACGAAATTTAGTGTTTTCCCATACATAATCTTATTATATAATCACTGTTATCCATTTGAATATAATGCAATCAAATTCTCAATGAAGAGGATCGCCTGACTTGAAAAAACAACATACCAAATTTCAGCTTATTTCATGGAAAAATGCCTAGTAAATTTTGTCCAAGACATTGTTCATTTCCAGAAATCACTTGATACATTGCCAATCAACAATTATCATCACTCTAGCTCAAGTAATTGAACATTTGACAATGATATTCCTTAAGTTGGTTCTGGATAAAACCACTTCATTGTTGGCAACACTTTTCCTATTTTTACCAGGTCACGATTTCCTATCCTCGTCGAAAATCAAACACAGACCGGTGAATTCATGAATAAAAAATGGAAAGTCATTGAGTGCCTCAATTTTCAGTCCTAGAAGCATGTTTACAAAAGAGTAATCATGAACTTCAGAGAGAAAACACCTACAAACGTCCAAGTTCCTCTTGGAAAAGCAAACATAGGCATCGAAGCCCCAAAAAACGATTTACCCGACACTCATTAACCTTACCCAAACGACCAAAAATTCTTTTGTGCTTATGGCTGGTAATGTACCACGACAAACCGCCCACAAATTTGTGATACTTGTTTTTCATTATCTTTGAGTCCTTGTTCAATTCCAACAACGGTGGTAGCAGTGGCAATTCTAGTTTGGGAATCCATGAGACGCTTATTCTTAAGATTGTTTGAAAAGTATTAGATAATATGAAAATTAAGAAATTGATGGACATCTATTGGAAAAAGATGAAAAAATAAGATTAAAATATCTAAGGTGTCCTTGAGGATCATTCCACCACTCAAAGTATGAAACTCGGTCCCATAAATTCTAGCGGCTATTCTCGTAAGATACAATAGACTTTTTTCTTTATTCATATAGAATCATAGAGAATGAACATGATGTAAACCCAACAAAAAAAATGAAATATATGTAAGATTGCTGTTTCGCATAATCATTTCTTGCATTTACTTGAAAAACCTTACAATCCGTTGCAAATTGACGGCAGCCAAGACAGTTACAAAACGATGCAAAACCACTACAAAACCGCGAGAAAAATGATGGCTTTCAATAATTCAAGACTTACTAATCTTATTGAAATATACAACAAGAAGTACGAAACAAACAATCGTCGGATATGGTTTCCCCGACATCTTAGGCGGATGCGTGCTCTCAAATCTGTTTACACAGGCTTTTGCTTGGTCGGTTAAAAGATCAAAACGTGAACGATAGAAATGATGCAAGGAACGAGCCAATCGAAACGTTGCTTCTCTTCCGGGCCATCCACGAAAGACGTTTGCTTCAAACGAACAAACTCGGCCATGAACTGCAAAAATCTTTCACGTGCTGCATAGCGATTCGAACAAATTCGGACAAAAGTTTGAAAGATCGCATAGGATTCCGAATGTCTCCCGCATTCGTCTCGTGTCATCTGGATCACATTCGCCATTATTCAGCGCCCCTTCTTTATTATTAATCATCACCGTTTTGAGCCGTGATGGGCAAAAAACCTAACTTTTGGCCAAAACATCAGGAAAAAGTGCCAAAAAAAGCGATCTCGATCACCGCAATCGGTCCCTTCCTTTCCTCCCCTGATATTTACAACAGAAAAAATTGACGCCATTCTCGAGTCGGCCCCCCCCGGAAGATCACACGTTCTCGGGGTCATTGGCTCGCGGGCGGGCGCTCTCGCTTGCGGATCTGAACCGGTAACCCGCCGGCCATGTGGGCCGTCAAGAGGGGCACGAAGACCCGGTCGTCGTCCTCTCGACCGGCCTGATCTCGAACCGGCGCAGCACCGAGGCCACCACGTACTTCATCTGCATAAACGCCATCTCCTTCCCGATGCAGTCCCTCGGGCCGGCCTGGAAGACCGGGAACCTGTACGGACACACCTTCTTCAGCTCCCCTCGGGGCTTCCCTTCCGGTCCCTCGAACCACCGGCCCGGCTTGAACTCCAGCCGATCCCTCCCCCAGATCGACTCCATCCTCCCCATCCCGTAGGGGAAGTACGTCACCCTGTCCCCGGCTCGGACCGGAGTCCCGTCCGGCAAGACGTCGTCGCCGACGGCGTGCTTCGAGTCCCACGCGACCGGCGGGTACAGCCTCATCACCTCGCACAGGCACGCGCTCAGGAACTTGAGCTCCTTCAGGGAGTCGTAGTCCAGCTCCCCGGAGGCGCCGTCGACTTCTCCGATCAGCTCCCGCTCCACCTCCTGGCTCCGCGAGAGCATCCAGAAGAGCCACGTCATCGCCGCCGAGGTCGTGTCTCGCCCGGCCATTATGAAGCTGATCACCATGTCTCGAATCACCTCCTCGCCGTAGCCCGCTGACGCTAGGCGCGACAAGAGATCCGATTGACTGCCCGCGCTGCGATCCCCCGTTTCGACCATTCGTTCCGCTCGATCTCGAATCAACCGAGCAATGCTCGAGTGAACCTCGTCGACTGCCTGCTTCAGCTCGCGCTCCGATCCGACTCCGAGCCACCTCTTGATCCTCCAAATCGCTGATACAGGCGCGGCTCCGCGGCGCGCGCAGATCGCACACGAAACGTCGTACGCTCTAGCAAGCGGAGAGTCGGGCAGGGAAGGTTCGAGAGAGCAAACCTCGGTCCCGAGCGAGACTCTACAAATCATGTCGAACGCGAGCCGCTTCAGCAGCTCCTGCAGGTCGACCGTCCTCCTCTCCGCCGACAGCGACTCGAGGACCGGCATTAGCCGGTCATCAACCACATCCTTCAGAGTCGTCGCCGTGTACTCCCGCAGCGACCTGACGCTGAACTCGTGACTCGCGAGCTTCCGCTGGCTCCGCCACAGCTCGCCGTCGACGTTGAAGATGCCGCAGCCGAGGAAGTCGCCGAGGATCTCCGTGAACGGCCTGCCCTTGGGGAAGTTGTGGAAGTTCGTCCGGAGGATGTGCTCGACGTTCGCGGGGCTCGCCGTCACGACGGTGCGGCGGGCGCCGAGCCGCCGCACGACGATGGTGTGCGTCGGCGACCGGGCGAGGAGCTCCGTGTACCATTCCAGGAGGCGGCGGCGGTTCCGGTAGAAGGAGACCAAGCACCCGATGACGGGGTAGCTCGGGGGGCCGCCGGGGACCTTGGCGGCTCGCCGGAGATCGACAGCGAGGCATTGGAAGAGGAGGAAGAGGAAGAAGAGGGCAAGGAAGAGGAAGTGGGGGAATGGCTGAAGTGCTTCCGATTCCATGTTTCAAAGCATGTGCTTGAATATGAAACGAAAAACTGTAGGACGTGCTGCTTGCGATGATTTATCAGGGAAGTGGGCTCCCATTGTGAGATTATTTTTATTTTATTTTTTAAATCTTTTTCCCTTTTTATTTTTTTTTTGTTTGACTTCAAGAGGAAAAAAAAAAAAGAGAGAGACGAGAAATTAAGTGGATTTCGGATAGACGTAATTATAAAGGATTCGTGGACCAAACTTGATGGGTATAATTGTAGTTATTCAGATGAATATTGATTGTTATGAAAAATTTAAAAGTTTATTAATATTATGAAGAATCTCAAATTGATGATACAGTTATAATAGATTTATTTAAAACTAATTTGTTGATCATAAAAAATTCTCAAATTAATACATTTATGATAAATTTATTCTTGTCAATTTTATTAAATTGATTTATATCACGAAAAATTACAAATCGGTATACATATAATAAACGAAAAATAAAGTTCCAAATTAGTGCATCCGTCAATTATTATGTATCATCCAACCTAGCAATTTGACAGTAAAATTTAATGAAAATTAATATATAGTATATTTATAATAGATATACTAGTTTGGGCTAGTTTAGCATTTTTATTAAATTAGATTTATATCACTTAAAAATTACAAATCGGTACACATATAATAAACGAAAAGTAAATTCCTAAATTAGTGCATCCGTCAATTATTATGTATCATCCAACTTAATAATTTAACAGTAAAATTTAATAAAAATTAATATATAGTATATTTATAATAGGTATATTGGTTTGGGCTAGTTTAGCATTTTTCGTGATGTTAACCTAAATTGAACTTCATACATGATATTAATAGAAAAAGAAAAAAAGTTATCCGGAACGGACTGGAATTTGACTTGAGTAAAAGTGGCATGCATCATTACCCCCGTCATTTTATCCCCCACGTGATGGATTCCCGGGGAAATTATGTTTATTCTATTCTAATCTCCGGCGACAAATCGTACGTGCGGCACTATCGGCCCGACCATGTTCTATGCCCTCCGATCATATCACACGGTCCCAAGAGAGGCAAAGACATAAAGACATCCACTTGTTCGGTCGCTCCCTCCTGATTGGTCGGCCCCCTTCCCCTTCCATTTTCTCCGTTTGTCCTTCTCTTCTGTGGAAATTTGTTGGTGGCTGCTGGCTTTTGTAATTCGAGGACGACCCCCCTCTTCCGGTCAAGATATTTAATTATTTATGTACTATTTTCTCAATTCTTCCTTCCCAAACTTTTGATCCGTCCTTGACCCAAAAACACTTTTTCATATGTCCAATCAAAATCCTCAAATCTGCACACCTTTCTTTTTCTTTTTTATCCTTCCTCCCGATCCCTTTCGATTACAAGCTTTTCCCATCCAATCCGTTCAACCACCAGATGAAAAGAGCCTGAGCAGAAACCTCGAGTTTGCAGTTCGTGTTCGGATTTTTTTTCCCTAAGAATGTTTTTAATCAGGCCATTAACTGAAAACACGCGTGAAGAAAGGAAGAAGACAATTTTGCGTCAAAATTCTGAATTATGATGAATCGAAGTGACGTGATTGCAAATGTTAGGTGTGATTATAAAAGTCAAGTAAAATTAAGGTTCATACCTTCTCACCAAAAATATATACATAAAGTTGATTGCGTGGTACGTGAAAAAGAAGCACGTGAGAGAAAAGGTCACAATCGGGAGCACTTACAGTCCCGAGAGAGTCGCCAAGTACAGTCCGCAGATCCAGCCATTAAATGCGACAGGCCAGCCCCATCCACCGCTCCCACCCGCCAACCAACCATTCTTCACTCTCACCAAGACAATGGACCGTCAACAAAATTATTCACCGCATCAATAATATAATTCGTGTGTATATATATACATATATATGTCTAATATAAATTTCATTGTCTCTTACGCCCAAAAAATAAAATATTTCTCTCTTGACTCTTGACCGATAAAGGAAGCCAGCCAGAAATGATCTTGTAAAATTTGACCCGTTTTCTCATTGAGCGAAGAGTGCAAAATCGATGACCTATGTAATGTATAAAGTAAGTAGAATTCTCTGGGCCCTGTCAATTCCTTTGAGTTTCATTCTTGCAATTATACTCCCCAGGCCGAAAGGCGTAGTCGATGGACAACAGGTGAATAATCCTATGCTATTAGTTTCTTTGTTATTTGTAATAGTTCTTTACTTAGGAGGTTATTACTCCATGCTTTCTTAAGAGAAAAAAGTTATAATTGGATTTGATCGAGGGAAATTAGTAACAACCAAAAGATAAGCACTTATCAAATCAGAAAAGAAAGACGGTTGTCCACGCCGCCTCTTTGTCTTTATGCATGTTCAAATGGTCCTTCCTTGTCAGCGCACGCCATGAAAAAAAAAAAGGGACAAGAAGTTTATGTATTTTCAAGCCATATTCGATCAAGTGAATCGATTAGTCGTTGATACATGTGCACTTTAGAAAAATGCGGTATTATAAATAGAGTACCATATTCCCATCATCGTTTTGTCAACACATGCCATTGCCCATCTTGTTCTCCTTATTTTTTCCAAAAAAAATCGGGGTCCTTTTTGTAATAAGAAGCCCACTTTAGACAAATAAAGCGCGGACAAAAAATGTTTCACTAATCCTACGGAACGCGAATGGACTGATAGTGTCTCCTTCGTCCTCACCACTGAGAATTTATAAAAAGAAGATACGAATTCCGTGGATCGATGATTTGCCAGGTGAGGGGACTTTGCTGAAAGGGGCTCTTTTTGCTAGTGCATACTTTTTTGGATTTTCACACGGCCTACGAGTAGTTGTCGAACCCGGACGGACGTCAGTCTTGGAAATCCGCGAGGCTGAAAAGTAAGCGCAAACAAGAAAGTGCCGATCGACCAAAGCGTGCGAAAAAGAATCACCTCGCTTGATAATGATGACAGGTGGTCTGCTCAACTGCTTCCCCACGGCCGTAAAAAAGTACTACTCGTCAGTCAAGTAATGAGAGATCCGTTTGAAATGGCATTAGACCTCGTACGGTGGCGTTGGAGTAGACCTATCAAACGGACGGGATTAGGTTGGATTGAGTTAAGAACAGGTCACGAAAACCCAAATCGACTCATACATGACCCATAATCAATCCAACATTTATCATTAATGTACCTTATATTTATTAAGTGAGAGTGCAGGATGAGTAAGCATGAGATCGAATAAAAATGAGAGAAAATTAATAAAAAAATGGTAAAGGTGAGTTGTGTCTAAAAAACTTGTAACTCTATTGGTCCACTTGCAAACCATATATGATCTACTTGACACTCATATCATCTTTAAATATATTTATAGTTCATTTACTCAATGCAACTAACTTACATGATAACTCAGTTTATTATATGAGTTAATAAATTGATTTATGACCCATTTTGACAGATCTACCATAGAGTTGATGCAAACTTGATTGTTGTTCACTTACTTGGATCATTCAATTCGCAACATTGTTCACCCCTACGTGTGCTAATTACAGTGTGTCCTCTTTTGTTGTGGTAGACATGAACAGTCCTATTGACTTCATTTCCAACCATATAATACACTAGTTATATACTCGTCTGATGCATATAAATTGAGTGTATCTTGGGAACTTCTTGTAAAACATTAAAATACAATCCCATCACACTTGATCACTAGGATTTAATTAAGTATCGTGGACATGTTATCTTTCTTCATCTAACAATTTATATTTTTGAGTTTGATTTTATAACATGGTACCAACACTTCCACATCATTTATTGTCCTATTGTGGCATCCTATTTTTCAATTTAAGTTTTTCGGTCACGCTATTTAACACAAGGCATATATGATCAGTCTACTATTCATATTTTCAGTGAATCTTTGAACAGTCATGTATAGAGAGGTCCTGTCTGGTATGAGTCTAGCGGGGGCTGTAGCATGAGCTCGCTAGCTCGCCATTCGGATTTTCTGGCCACGGCTAGGGTGGAGTAGTGCGGTGAGTTTGGAACCTTTGCGGCGACGATCGGATCCAGCGCCAGTAGTGCCAGTGGCTTCTCCTCGCCCACTTATTTATTGAAATTTCTTATCACAAATTCAAAAACGAAAACAGAATTTTCTAATTAAGAAATATTTTTCCTCGTGTGACCAGAACAGAAACAGTGCACGTATAACAGGAAACAGTGAACGCCTAGGAAGGAAAGACTGTCCATGTTCTGGTAGGGACTGACCGAAGTATGGAAACAAACACTTGTCATGATCCCATTCGCATGCGGAGAAAAAATATCTGTCCAGCACTAGTCCCAGCCTCTTGAATATTTGTATTTGTATTTTTATTTTTTTTAATAATCCTGAGAACCCCATAAATCGACAGCCGGCGAGCAAACCTTAGGGGAGTGACTGTAGGACCCACCACCACAGTACTCTAAATAAAAATCCCTTACGACGCATCTGAAATTCGAACCCCTCCCCTTCGTGAGAGGGAGAGAGCCCAAGGTAGGCTGCGCCAGGCTGCGGTGGTTTGTATTTTTATTTTTGTGAAGCCCATTACGAAGAAAAAAATGAAAAAAAAAAATTCATGAATGTTGTGAACCGACAAGCACTTCAAACGTTAATCATGAATGGTCAAATAGTGTAATCAGGCAATTCTTTTTTTTTTTTTTTTTGGTCCTATTCTATCCTATTATAATACTCACTTTCAGACTTTGGCTTTACCTCCTTACAGAGCGTGGGAGTCGAAACCCACTCCTGAAATTAAATCGTTCCCACCTAACCCTATGAGAATGTGAGGATTCGAACCCTCCACCTCCCCTTTTAAGTTAGAAGAGTGGCCGTCGTTTAATCAGGCGATTCTAGCTTCGTGTAATTTTACCGCAACCGCCTAAGAATTTTCGGATGAAATCCTGCCCGAGCTAATCAAATTGACCAAAGGTCCATCTGATTGGCTGATGCTTGACAAATCGAACTAGCCGACCTCAGTTTGGTCCCACTGACGTGTGGCCCTCTTTAGCTGCGTTTGGTTCAGCATTTCCAAGAGGCTTTCAGGCCTAAAAGCCCCTTGGGGAAATGCTGGACTGTTTGGTTCAACTTTAAAGTCGGCTTTCAACTTTCAACTTGTCTTCAAAATGCTGAAATTATTTACCAAACACAATTGTATTTCTTAAAGTAGCTTTGGACTTTCAGCATTTGTATTGAACTCAAAGTCTCTTGTAAATGTTGAACCAAACACACCTTTTATCGTGGGAAATCTTCCTTTGCTTCTCTCCTTTCGTCGCTCCCATTTTTATTTTTCTTTCCCACCACGTGAAGCTGACGTGGCAATCGTTCAGTGCCACGTCAGTGCCTCATTTTTTTTTTTTGGTGGTCAAATTTCGATCTTATGTTGCACCGAGTCATCCGACGGTGTTCACAGAGGCGAAGTTGAAAAGATTTTGATTTAAGTCAGAGGACTTGATTATATAGATTTTGTAAGTTAGAAGAACTCCTAGCCTATAAGTATGTTGACTCCTATTAAGTTGCGCCTACCTAAATGCTGTATTGGGCATGATTGAGGTGAGTTGAGTAGGCATAATGATGAGTTCAAGTTTGACTCGATCCACGGTACTTGAAACTTGATTCTAGTTTGATTAGGTTTGAAAGTTCATGTTTGAGCACGAGTCAAATGGAAAAATCAAGGTAGTCGAGCTTGATTCAATTTTAATCAATATGTAAAGAGATTCGAACTTGATCTCGGATGAATAGTGCAATGTGGTTATATTGTGTAATTTTGGGTATTCTCGTGTTTGTTCTATAAGCATTAAATATATTTTTGAATGGTGATAAAAATTTGAATTAATCTTGATTAGTCTTTCATCCAAACCTATCGAGATGAGGATTGATGAGCTCAAGCTCAACTCCAGAAGATATAGAGAATAGCTTGAGCTTGACTCGAAATCATAAGAATCGATTTGGAGTGATCTGAAGGAGTGCCCCCGAGCTACACACGATTAGTTTGACTCGAATTTTACTTCTACATGTTATCAAGCCCAACGAAGCAATTCATAAATCCTACTAGAAAATTTTCTATTTTGTCTAAACAAAGCTAGATTTCAAGCTGGCGTAACGTGTGGGCTCACACAAATGTTCTTAATGTATTAACAAATTGAATTTTCTTTCTAATTATGCCATCGCATTTTGATTTTTTTTTTATTATTGATGTAGGGATAATAAGAAATTTATGAAAGGGCACTAAGGCAAAATGTTTTTTTTTTTACTTAAATATTATTGTAGTGACAATAAGAAAAGCCTTGCTTGGGATCAAATATGTATGTATAGAAAGAGTTTGCAAGAACTTTCATGGGATGGATGGGAACGAAGATGCTACCGCGGTGGCTAACACAGAATCGAAACCACCTTGCCATCCTCCTCGTCTGCTAGCAGTGAAGCGTGGACGCCACTAGAATTGAGAGCTAGTTGCCATCAAAGCTGGTTGATTCACGTGAACGGTAGAAGTAGAATAACGGTATGAGAGTAAGAGTTAGAGTAAGAGTAGAATATGATTGAAAAAAAAAAAAAGATTTATTACATCTAGCCTGACCCAAGAAGAAGCGTTAATGCGCTAATCAATTCGCCATAAAAATATTTCAACTACTATATTCCGTGTCATACACGAATTGGGTTCTTTTTTTTCCCCTAAAAAAGGGTTTTTTTTTTTCATTATCTCTTACCCAAAAAAAAAATTCATTGTGTTGTATTTCTTGATCAATAAAGGAAGCCTGCAAGAAATGATCTTTGCCAAACCGATTACTCCATGCTTTCTCGAGAGAAAAAGTTATAACTACATTTGATTGAGAGGAATCGACGGCAGCATAAAAATGAGCATTGATCGAATCAAATAAGAAAGATGATCGCCCACGCTGCCTTGTTATTTTTAGGCGTGTTTAGATGGCCTGGCAACACTTATTGTGATAAAAGGGGGAGAGGGACAAGAAGTTTATGCATTTAAGAGGTGTAGTTGATCAGGCGTATCGATTGGCCATCAATATATCTACACTCTAGAAAAATGCGGTATTATAAATAGAGTACCGTAGCCCATAATCGTTTTGTCGACACATGTCATTGCTCATCTCTTTTTGTTCCAAAAAGAAAAAACTGGGGGCCCTTTTTATAATAAGAAGCCCACTTTCGACAAACAAAGCACGGACAGCGAATTTATAAACAAAGAAGATACGAATTCCGCGAATCGATGATTTGCCAGGTGAGGGGACTTTGCTGAAAGGGGGCTCTTTTTGCCAGTGCATCCTTTTTTTGGGACTTTTTACACGGCTTACCCATGGTTGCCAAAGCCGGACGGACGTCAGTCTTGGAATTTTGCGTGGCTGAAAAGTATAAAGCGCCGATCGACCAAAACGTGCGAAAAAGAAGCACCTCGCACGGTCGATTCCAAATGACGACAGATGGTCTGCTCAACCGCTTCCCCACCACTGGTCATAAAAAAGTACCACTCGTCAGTCGAGTAATGAGGGGTCCGTTTGACAATTGACACGGCATCGAAGCACACCTGTCAAACGGACTAGATCGGAACATGTCTGGACCGGATCATTTACTTGATCCTATTTGATACCTATTATTAATATATTTTAAAATTTAATTTAATATAGAAAAATGTCACATAAATTGAAATGATAGTGCAGAGTGAGTGAGCATGAAATCAAATGAAAGAAAGAAAAATTAAGAGAAATTAATAAAGAAGGTTATATTTAAGCAAATCACAAACTCATTTATACTCAACATTTATATCATTTTCAAATCCATTTATAACTTATTACTCTATATGATTGACTCATATAAAATTTGCTCATCATATATGGATTAATAAATGAAATTGTGACCCATTTTGAAAAATCTAACACAAAGTCCATGTAAATTTGATAGTCATTCGTTTACTGCGATCATTCAGTTCGTGGCCTTGTTCGCCCCATCTTGTGCCGATTACCATGAGTCCTTTTCCACTGCGCTGGACATAAGACTTTATCCCCAACCATACTTTTGAGTTTCACTTTTTAACATGGAATCAATTCTTCCGCGTCATTTATGCTCTATTGTCGTATCCTATTTTTTAATTTAATTTTTTTGACTAGACTATTTGACAAGAGGCGTGTATGCTTAGTCTACTATTCCCGGTTTAAACGAATCTTTGAATGGTCGTGTATAGAGAGTCCCTATCTATCCTGATCTTAGCGGAGGCTGTATCATGAGCTCACCAGCTCGCCAATCTCGAATCTTCTGGCTACGGGTGGAGTGGAGGAAAACAGTGAGTTTGGAACCTTACGGCGACGATTAGATGGGAAGTCAGCGGCGGGGGCTTCTCCTCGCCCACGTATTTATTGAAATTTTTTTCTCACGGATACAAAAAACGAAATCTAAATTTTCTAATTAAGAAATAGTATTCCTCGTGTACCACAAACAACAGTCCACGTGTAGAAGAAACAAGGAACGCCTAGGGAAAATAGATTGTCCCATGCTCTGGTAGGAGTGACCGAAGCATGGAAACGAATACTTATCGCAATCCCATTCGCGTGCGGAGAAAGCTTATCTGTCCGGGGCTAGAGCCTTCCTTTTGAATGTTTTTATTTTTGTTTTTGCGAATTCTATTTCATGATTGATCCAAACAAAAAAAAAAAAAAAAAAATTGTAGTTTGCGAGTGGTTCACAAGCACTTCGAACATCAACCACGAATGATCAATTAATGTGATTAGAATATTCTAGTCCGGGCAATAGTTTAATCGGGACATGTCAGTACGCAATTTTACTGCAACCACGTAAGGATTTTCGGATGAAATCCAGCCCGAGCTAATCAAACCTGATCAAGGGCCCATCTGATTGATTGGTTCTTGAGAAATTAAACTAGCCTACCTCAGTTCTGGTCCATTGATCTTGTGGCCCTCTCCATAATGGGAAGTCTACTTGTGCTTCTCCCCTCTATCGCTCTATGCTTGTTTTCTTCTTTCCCGACTTGTGTTGCTGACGTGGCAGTCATGCAATGCCAAATCAGCACCTCAAGTCGATCTTATGTCGCGTCGAGTCATCTAATGGTGTTGATAAAGGCGAAGGGGAAAGATATTAATTAGAGTTAGAGGATAAGATTATTGAGATTTTGTAAGTTAAAGGATGCTTAGCCTATAAGTATATTGGCTCAAATTAAGTTGCATCTACCTTGATGTCGTATTGGGTTTGATTGGCCTGAGTTGAGTAGGTACAATGACAAGTTTGAGTTTTTGACTCAATCCAAAATCTCAGTGTTAACAAATTGATTCAAGTTCAATTGGGTTTTAAAATTATGTTTGAGCTCAAGTCAAGTAAAAAAATTGAGGTAATTGAGCTCAACTTGACTTCAATCAATTTGTAAAGACACTTGAACTTGATCTTGATTAGATCGGGCAATGTGGTTATATTGTGTGATTTTGGGTATTTTCCTGTTTTTTCTACAAGTATTAAGTGTTTTTTAAAATGGCAATAGAAACTTGGATTAACCTTGAGTAGGCTCTCGATGGATTAGATGAGGATTGACGAGCTAAAGCTCGACTCAAGAATATACATAAATAGCTTGAGCTCAATTCAAAATCAAAAGAATCGATATTGAGTAATCCCGAAGGAATCCCCAAGGAGTGCCTGAGCTAAGCATGATTAGTATGACTCAATCTCGCGTGTTAATATAATAAGCCCTACGGAAAAGTTTGTAATGTTACCTGATATCATCCGTTTCCATTAAATAAAGCTAGATTACAAGCTGGGGCACTGTGCCCGCTCAATTAAATATCCCTAATGTATTAACAATTTGAATTTTCTCTCTAATTACGCCCTCACCTTTTGATTTGTGATTTTGAATGTAGGGATAACAAGAAAATTCTAAAAAGGGCACTAAGGTAAAAGACTCATTTTGCTTAAATATTATTATTGGCTAATATCACAAAAAAAGCTAGAAAACCAAGTATATACTTGTAATAAATTTACTCAAAACTAATTTTTTAACCACAAATAATCAAAAACTGGTACATTTATTACAAATTTACTAAATGTGAACGGTTCTAGGTTCAATGCAAATTCTACCTAAAATATGAAATTTACTCATCATAACAAGTTATTTATTTTGTGGAATTTGGAACCTGCCCATCATACCGTGAAACTTGGAACTTATCCCGTCATATGTTTTAGGTTCTTCCCATGTTTCATTTGTATTATCAATTGATGATTGTAATGAATTATTACATTTTTAATGGCCGCTACTTACTACTTTAATCCACTAATCACAACATATATTTAGAGACATGAAGAATAAGAAATATCAACAAAGTAAAAGTCTTAGTTATAAAATGAAAGCTTAAATTAGTGGTTCCAAATTATATACTTATTATTGGACGTCATGAAACATATCGTATAAAGACAAAAACAAAAACAAAAAACATGAAAACTTATTTTAAATTATAGGTTCCACCAATATAGAACATGGAACCTACTCATTGAAACAAGTCTTTTTTTGATTTTTTGAACCTAAAACCTACTCTTTCTATATCTATATATATATATATTGAAATTTTGAATCGAACCGAAACTAGATAGGTTCCCATTGGTCTAGTTCTTCAGTTTCAGGTTTTATCCTAAAATTATGCTCCTCTAAAATTTATTGAAAACTAAATCCCAAATTGGTACACTTGTAATAAATTTACCATCCATTAATTTTCATTAAATTTTACCGTTAAATTATTGAGTTATATAACACGTGATAATAGACGGATGTACCAATTTCGGTCTACCCTTTACCAATTTTGTGATATTTTGTGATATTAATTAATTTAGTAGATGGTATATTTGTTACAAATATACCAATTTCATATTGTCGGCGGTTAAAAAATTAGTTTAGGATAAATTTGTCATGAGTATACAAATTTTGGGTTTTTGTCGGTCAAAAAATTAATTTTGAATAAATTTGTCATAGGGATACAAATTTTAGTTTTTTCATAGTTAAAAAATTAATGTTCAAAAATTAATTTGGAATAAATTTGTCTCAAATATATTTGTTTTGAGTTTTTCGTGATATGTAATATTATTATTATAGCAATAATTTGAAAAGTCTTGCTCGCTTGGCATCAAATACGCAAGAGGGAGTATGTAAGAACCTTTGCCAAAAAAAGGATAAAGCATGTCTCAATGGTTTTCGGGAATATGCAGATTGGGAATTGTACTAGGTTTTCTTCTTCTTTTTTCCTAAAAAAGAAGGTGTCTTTCATTAACTCTTAGCCCCAAAAAAAATCATTGTGTCTTATTTCTTGACCGAGAAAGGAAGCCTGCAAGAAATCACCTTTGCCAAACCTATTACTCCATGCATTATTGAGAGAAAAAGTTATAACTACCTTTGATTGAGGAGAATCAACGGCAATAGAAAGATGAACACCGATCGAATTAGATAAGAAAGATGGTTATCCATGCTGTCTTGTTATTTTTAGGCGTGTTCAGATGACCTTGGCAACGCTTGTTGTGAAAAAAGGGAGGAGAGGGACGAGAAGTTTATGCATTCCAGAGGTGTAGATCGGCGTCAATACATCTCCACTCTAGAAAAATGTGGTATTATTAATAGAGTACCATAGGCCATAATCGTTTTGTCAACACGTGTCATTGCTCATCTCTTTTTCTTCCAAATAAAATTCGGGGGTCCTTTTTATAATAAGAAGCCCACTTTAGACAAACAACGCACGTACAAAAAAATGTTTCATTAATCTTTGCGGAACGCGAATGGACTGATAATGTCTCCTTCGCCTTCACCGCTGATAATTTATAAACAAAGAAGATACGAATTCCGTGGATCGACGATTTGCCAGGTGAGGGGACTTTGCTGAAAGGGTGCTCTTTTTGCCAGTGCATCCTTTTTTTTTGGACTTTTTACGCGGCCTACGCGGAGTTGTCACAGCCGGACGGACGTCAGTCTTGGGAATTCGCGAGGCCGAAAAGTATAAAGTACCGAGTGCCGATAGACCAAAACGTGCGAAAAAGAAGCACCTCGCACGGTCGGTTCCAAATGACGACAGATGGTCTGCTTAACCGCTTCCCCACGGTCGTCAAAAAGTACCGCTCGTCAGTCGACTAATGAGGGGTCCGTTTGACATGCATTAGAGCATTCCTGTCACACGGACAAGGTCAGATAATGTCGGATCTGGTCGGATCTGGGTCGGATATCCTGATTGATACATTAATATATTTTTATTTTTAATTCAATGTAAAAAACACTACATAAATTAAAATTAGAGTGCAGAGAGCGAGTGAGCATGAAATCGAATAAAAGTGAGAAAAAATTAAGAGAAAGTAGTAAAGATGGGTCATATTTAAGTAAATCACAAACTCATTTATAATTTACTTGACACTTATATCATTTTTAAATTTATTTATAACTTATTTACTCCATACAATTGATTTATATAAAACTCAGCTAATCATATATGGGTTAATAAATGGGATTGTGACTCATTTGGGAAAATCTATTGTGGAGTCTGTGCAAACTCAATAGTCATTCATCTAGTGCGATCATTCAATTTGCGGACTTATTTGCCCCGACTTGTGTTGATTACAGTGAGTCATTTTCCATTGAGCTAGATGTAAACAATCTTGTCGACTTCATCCCCAACCATATGATGGGGTGTGCCATGCATCCGATGCGCATGAATTGATTGTATTTTGATTCTCTTGATTGCTCGGATTTGATTACCCCTATGTCATCCCTTTTCATCTAATAATTTATACTTTGAATTTCATTTTCTAACGTAATTTCAATTCTTCTGCATCATTTGTCCTATTATGATACTCTATTCTTTAATTTAAGCTTTTTTGGCTAGACTATTTAACACGGGGCGTGTATGATTAGTCGACTATTCCCGTTTTAAGCGAATCTTTGAACAGTCATATATAGAGAGAGAGTTCCTATCTGCCCTAATCTTAGCGGAGGTTGTGGCATGAGCTCACCAGCTCGGCAATCTCGGATCTTCTGGCGTGCAGTGGAGGAATACAGTGAGTTTGGAACCATACGGCGACGATTATATCGGAAGTCAGAGGCGGGGGCTTCTCCTCGCCCACGTATTTATTGAAATTTTTTCTCATGGATACAAAAAACGAAAACTAAATTTCTAATTAAGAAATAGTATTCCTCGTGTACCACGAACAACAGTCCACGTGTAGAAGAAACAAGGAACGCCTAGGGAAAATAGATTGTCCATGCTCTGGTAGGAGTGACCGAAGCATGGAAAAGAACACTCGTCACAATCCCATTCGCTTGCGGAGAAAGCTTATCTGTCCGGGACTAGTGCCTTCCTTTTGAATGTTTTATTTTTATTTTTGCGGATTCTATTTCATGATCGATAAAATAAAAAATAAAAAAAAAATTATAGTTTGCGAGTGATTCGCAAGCACTTCGAACATCAACCACGAATGATCAATTAATGTAATTAGAATATTCTAGTCCGGGCAATAGTGTAATTGGCACATGTCAGTACTTAATATTTCTGCAGCCATGTAAGGATTTTCGGATGAAATCCAGCCCAAGGTAATCAAATCTGATCAAGGGCCCATCTGACTGATTGGTTCTTGAGAAATTGAACTGGCCAACCTCAGTTCTGGTCCATTGATCTTGTGGCCCTCTCTACAATGGGAAGCCTACTTGTGCTTCTCTCCTCTATCGCTCTACGTTTGTTTTCTTCTTTCCCGACTTGTGTTGCTGACGTGGTAGTCATTAAATGCCAAATCAGCACCTCATGTCGATCTTATGTCGCGTCGAGTCATCTAATGGTGTTGATAAAGGCAAAGGGGAAAATATATTAATTGAAGTTAGTGGACAAGATTATCGGATTTTGTAAGTTAAAGGACGCTTAGCCTATAAGTATATTGGCTCGAATTAAGTTGCATCTACCTTGATGTCTTATTGGGAACGATTGGGCTGAGTTGAGTAGGTACAATGATAAGTTCGAGTTTTTGACTCAATTCGAAATTTCAGGGCTCTAAAATCGATTCAAGTTCAATTGGGTTTTAAAAGTTATGTTTGAGCTCAAGTCAAATACAAAAATTGAGGTAATTGAGCTCAACTCGACTTCGATCGATTTGTAAAGACACTTGAAGCTGATCTTGATTAGATCGGGTAATGTGGGTATATTGTGTGATTTTGGGTATTCTCGTGTTTTTCTCTACAAGCATTAAGTGTTTTGAAAAAGGGAAAAAACCACGAAAAACCTTGAATTTTGCTCAAAGTGATACATTTACCTCAAACTTTTTTTTTGTGATGTGAAAAAACCCCAAATTTTTCAAACCATGACACATCTACCCCATTAAAGGCATTTTTGTCTTTTTATTCTGGTTTTTCCTTTTTCTTTTTTTCTTCTTCTTCCCTCCGCCGGCCATGGCGAAGGGAAGCTGGCGTCCAGCGAGGGTCGCCCTCGCTGGCGTCGAGCGAGGGCGGCCCTCGCCAACGTCGGGCGAGGATCATCCTCCCTAAACGCAGGCGAGGGCCGCCCGACGTCGGCGAGGGTGAGGATGGCCTGACATCGACGAGGGCAACCCTCGCTGGAAGCCGACTTCCCTCCGCTGGGCGGAGGGGAAAGAGAGAAGAAAAAAAAAAGAAAAAATTAAAAAATGAAAAGACCAAAATGCCCTATAATTTTGGGGTAAATGTATCACATAACAAAAGTTCAGAGTTTTTTGTGTCACAATTTTTTTTTTTTGTAAATGTGTCACGATTGACAAAGTTTATGGTTTTTTATGTCACAAAAAAAAGTTTGGGGTAAATGTGTCATTTTGGACAAAGTTTAGGGTTTTTCGTGACTTTTTCCCTTTGAAAAATGGCAATAGAAACTTGGATTAACCTTGAGTAGGCTCTCAATGGAGCCTATCTAGATGAGGATTGACGAGCTCAAGCTTGACTTAGGCTCGACTCAAGAAGATACA
Organism: Eucalyptus victrix; assembly: GCA_016097545.1. Taxonomy (NCBI): domain Eukaryota; kingdom Viridiplantae; phylum Streptophyta; class Magnoliopsida; order Myrtales; family Myrtaceae; genus Eucalyptus; species Eucalyptus victrix. The sequence continues at coordinate 16,834,065 of CM027843.1, read as the reverse complement.
CAAATAGCTTGAGCTCAATTCAAAATCAAAAGAATCAATATCGAGTAATCCGGAGGAATGCTTGAGCTAAGCACGATTAGTTTGACTCAATCTTGTGTGTAAATATAATCAAGTTTGTAAATCTTATTGTAAATTTTACTTGATATTATCCGTTTCCATTAAACAAAGCTAGATTGCAAGCTGGCGCATTGTGCCCACTCAATTAAATATTCCTAATGTATTGACAAATGAATTTTCTCTCTAATTACGCCCTCACCTTTTGATCTGTTATTGTGAATGTAGGGATAACAAGAAAATTCTAAAAGGGCCCCAAGGTAAAAGACTCCTTTTGCTTAAATATTATTATTGGTTAATATTACGAAAAACTTGAAATTGATACACTTATTGTAAAATTATTTCAAACAAATTTTTTAATCACAAAAAATAAAAAACTTGTATGTTTATGATAAATTTATCAAGAGTGAACAGTTTTTGATTTTGTACAAATTCTACCTAAAATCTGAAACTTACTCGTTGTAACAGGTTCTTTATTTTGTGGAAACTTAGAACCTATCCATTATACCGTGGAATCTGGAACTTATCTCATCATTGATTCTAGATTCTTCCCAGGTTTCCATCTGTATCATCAATTGACGATTGTAATGAATTATTACATTTAATGGTCATTACATCCACTAACCACAACATATATTTAGAGACATAAATAATATGAAGTAAAGTAAAAGTCTCAGTTATAAAATGAAATTTCAGATTAGTGGTTCCAAATTACATACTCATCATTGGACGTTATGGAATGTATCGTATAAAAACATAGAAAAAAAAACTTATTTCAGGTTACAAGTTCCATCTATTTAAAGTATAGAATCTACTCATCGAAACATTTTCTAATTTGTTTAACCTGAAATCTACTCTGCATACATTGCAATTTTGAATTGAAACTGGAACTAGACAAGTTCCCATTGGTCTAGTTATTCGATTTCGTGTTCTACCTAAAATCATATTCACCTATAAAATTTATCCAAAATGAAATTCCAAATTGGTATACTTGTAACAAATATGCATTCCATTAATTTCGATTAAATTTTATAGTTAAATTATTGAGTTAGATAATACGTGACGATTGATAGACGTACCAATTTTGAGTTTATCCTTCGTTTGTAACATTTATACCATTTTTATGATATTTCATGGTATTAATTCAATTTAGTTGATGGTATATTTATTACAAATATACCGGTTTGATATTTTTGGCAATTAAAAAAATAATTTAAGGTAAATTTGTTATAAGTATATAAGTTTTGTGGTTTTGTGGATCAAAAAATTAGCTTTCAATAAATTTGTTATGTTCATAGTTTGTGTTTTTTTGTTATTACAAAATTAATTTGAGATACAATTGTCACAAATATATTTGTTTATTTATCTTATTATTATTATTATTATAGCAATAATTTGAAAAATCTTGCTTTCTGGGCATCAAAAACGTAAGAGGGGAGGGAGTCTGGAAGAACCTTCGTGGGATGGGAAGGAAGACGGCATCGCGGTGGCAGACGAGGAGCCGAAACCACCGCGCGCGAGAACTGGACCACGCCGTCCTCCTCTTCTACTGGCGGTGGCGCGTGGACGCCATCCGAATCGAGGGCCCCGTCGCCTCCCAAGTCAAAGCTTGTCAGCCACGGGAACGGCGGGGCACAGAGTCAACGCTTTTTAATTAAATACAGTACATCTAGCCTGACCCAGGAAGAATGCATTAATGCGCCAATCAATTCACCATAAAATAATTTCATCTACTGACATTATTATTATTATTATTATTATTATTATTATTATTTTATTATTATTTTGGGGGAAACCGGCAGCATGAAGTCGACAGCTTGATGGTGATGTTTGTCATAGCTCCTGTTGCTTGCTGCAGGCTTGCTGCAGGATCGATCGCAATGAAGATGGCATCAGCACTCGTGCTCCAGTTTCTTCTGCTCGGATTTGCATCTGCGGGTAAGACACGTTTCATCTTCTCGTCATCGAAAAGGCAAAGAGAAGAAATTTTTACGTTCCATCCTTTGTGCCCTTCGACTGATTTTCCATGTCTCTGGTCAACGCTGTCTCCAGCTGGCCTTCTCCAGAACCCCGACTTCGAAACGCCGCCACCCGGCTCGCCGGCGAACTCCACTGCGCCGTTCCTCCTCGGGGAAAACAACACGCTCCCCGGCTGGTCGTTCGGCGGCCAGGTCTACTACCTGGCGGCGAGCGGCGGCGGCCACGCCGTCCAGCTGGGCCAGGACGGCAGGATCAACCAGACTTTCGCGGCCTCCGCCACCGACTCCGCGGACTACTTGCTCACCTTCGCGGTCGCCTCGCCCGGCGGCGCGAACTGCTTGAGCAACGGCAGTGTCGTGATCTCGGCGCCGGACAGTCAGGGGGTGTTTCCGGCGGGGCAGCGGGCCGTGTACGGCCAGTTCCTGGGGAGCTGGGGAGACGGGGAGGCGATCGATCTGGTGATCGGGAGCGAAACGACGGAGTCCGACGTCAATGCGACGTGCTGGCCGGTCGTTGACTCGATCCTGCTGAAGAGCATCGCGAGTCTCGTCAAAGCAAATGGTACATACAGAAGAGCTCTTGCTGCAATACCGAACTGATCTTCGTTTCTGGAGGTTTCGCTGAGTTCTTTGTTTTCTAACTTGCTGGTGTTTCCGCAGATAATGAATTGGTAAACGGTGGATTCGAGTTCGGCCCGGATTTCTTGGCGGACTCTGCCGAGGGAGTTCTGCTACAAGCGGCGCAGAGCCCTGTTCAATCGCCGTTGAGACAATGGTCTATCCTCGGAACCGTCAAGTACATCGACGCCAAACATTTCTTTGTTCCTCAAGGAAATGCTGCGGTAGAAATCGTCTCGGGAAACTCATCCGGCATACAAACGGCCGCTCAACTAACAAAGGATTCTTCATACACATTGGAGTTCATGCTCGGGGACGGGAACGACTCCTGCATTGGCGATTTTGAAGTCAGGGCGCAAGCAGGATCGGTCCTTCAAAACTATACGATTCAAAGCAAGGGTACGGGCTCAGCGCAGAAGTTCTCTTTCAAGTTCAAGGCCGATTCGGATACTGGCACGACACCGATCAGCTTCGTAAGCTATACGAGTAGCCAGACCAAAGATGGTGTGTTTTGCGGACCGGTGGTTGATGATGTTGTTGTGCGAACTTCACTTGGCCTCAAATTGGCAATCCAGTGGAGTCTGCCATCTCTGCTTTTACTTGTCACTTATGTGATGAACAATGAACGATGGATCTGACCTTGAATGTGCTCTTCGGTAGATGACATTATCTTGGGCAGGCATTGGAATTTTGTTTCATTGAGATGTTTCTGGGGATTTTTTGTTTTTCAACTGATGACATTCTGCAGAAATTTTCTCATTCTTCAATGGTTTTGATATTGATATATTACAACCTGACGTGTATGTTTAACGACCATATGCTTGTATAGGATGAAATTTACTCAGCTGGGCCAGAAAAACTAAGCGCCTGTATGCTAAAAGAGATACAAAACTGGAAAGATATCAAAGTTGTTTGGTGACATTCAGCTATACACTGCAAATAAAACTGAGGAACGTTCAGTATTGACCATAAGTAAAAATTTGACTATGATGAGACAATCTGTGTTTGACAAAGATAAAGGAAAAATTATGGCCGGCATCCATAGTAAAACATACACCTCCAACTCCAATTGTAGAATTCTGTATAAACAGTGCATCACTGAAGCTGACCTGTGTCCAACCAAATGTATTACAAGATTTCTTTATCAGACGTTCATTCTTTTTGACTGTATTCTATATCCTATTACATACTCTGCAGTTTGTACAAGATTTTAATCAGGCTTCTGAGAATTTTACACCACATTTTCCAGAGGATCTGAAGCCATAGCAGATGTTGAGTTCCAAAGCTGCAGAGAGCTTCTTTAGGCGCCTCCTCTGTTACCTTCTATCTGCCACATTCAATTAATAAAACTTGTTTTCCAGATGATATGTATAAATACAGACAGATCCTGAAAGTACCTTACAATTTTGGTTAGAGAGAGAGAAAGTTAACATGGTAGGGACAATTTTCAGGTAAACAGATGTTCTTGTGACTTCTCATTTGGTAAGGCCATTTTACAAAATTCTCCAGCTGGTTTTTTCTAATTCCTACAGGAGTGGAAAAGCAGAAAACACGGCATACTATTGCTGGCATATGCCACGTACAGTTAATAGAAGCCACAACTTGAGCTTCTGCAGCAAGTGAAACCATCTTGCTGTTCCATTTGGAACGGTAAATATAACTGTAGCCAACCTAAAAGCCTCATAAAACTGTGAAACTGGAGATTGGAGATGATTTTTTATGTGATTAAAGGATTTGTGCATGCAGAAGGTTTCAAAAGATAAGGGGCAAGTCATGAGCTAACCTGCTTAAGCTACTTTAGAAACCTTTTCTGTAGCACTGGAGACTTCTATACTTTTTGGAGTGAATTGATCTGTGGTGCAGCACGTCTCAAAAGGACTTGGTAATCCTGACTTCTGGACCATTCATCAATCTCGCGGGCCCGTAGAACTGGCAGAGGATGTGAAAGTTGCCTTGTTTGAGCATTTCTGGACGGGGATGACCAGAGTATATATTGTAAGCAAGTTCATAGTCCAGTTGGTAAAAATTAGCTTAAACCATTTCTCACCTTATATACCACCCCACAGGGCTTGAAGCTGCTTTTTCATAAGAACGAGCTTGCTCTAAAAAGGCATCCACGTTTAATTGATCAGCCAAAGATGGGATTCCACCGGCTAGTTTCATCAGAACAGAAATGACAACCTCTTGTACAAACGTCAATTAGCATCATTAAAATTTATCCTTTTAGAGATGATTAATAATATGTAAGCTCTGAGGAATTGAGACCTATACCTTGGGGTCTTGGGCAACGAGAAGGGCAGCACGGTCACAAGTTAGCTCTGCTGCTCTAAGCCATCTAAATAACTGTTCTTCCAGTCTTTGAGCTATTAATCCGCCAAGTCCTGCCAAAAATGATTTATGAGGATGCCTGAATGGTCAACCTGAGAATCATGTCAAGTAACAGCAGAAGGTAGATTGCAACCACAGATTGCAGTGCCTTTAGAATTATTGGAACTCTAACTTTCAGGAAGATGGCTATGTAAAGGAGAATTGCTGCGAACTAAATTTTATTAAAAGGGGAAGTCTTTTATTTTTATTTTTATTTTTTCCTTTTTTCTTCTCTGCGTGCAGTTAGAATAATCACCATGACATATTGTGCAAGCCTAAGACTATTTCAAGATAGCACTGCAAGCTATTAAGTAATTCTAGTCAGTTCCTGTAGTTACCAACCATACATTGCTTAGCCATCAAACATTTGATAGCTTCTATACAACTGGTCAGCATTTGAAGAAAAACCTGACATCCTTTCAATATCATATCTAAAGTTTATTTGGATCAAGGCAATTAAGTAACAGAAATGCTCAGGTACTGAAGTACCAAATACCTACCAGGTACAGAATAGGCTCCAAGGGTGAGAATATTTGCAAATGTGAGCCATACACCATGGTCGCATTTCAGATGACCCAACTCATGAGCCAAAACGGCCTATTCTTACAATAAACAGTGCTAGTTAATAAAATGCCATCAACTGAATCCAATCATGCTTAAACCACAAAAAATTGGATTGAAACTAGTTGAAATTTACGATCCACATCTTTTCAACTGCATCATTAAGAATCAGCAGAAAGGATACCATACAATTAAAAGGTTAATGAATAATCCATGTCTACCAACAGAAAGCACTGAACCTAAGTTAAAAAAACATTTAACAAGAATGCAAAGACTGATTGGACAACCAGATACCTGCAACTCTTTTCGTGTTAGAAGCTCCACAAGGCTGGTATGAACAACTACAAATGGTTTTTTGCCACCGATTGCCAAAGTATATGCATTTGGTACTGGACTTTGACGTATATAGAGATCCGGAGCTTCAATATTCAATATTTGCGCAGCCTCAACCATCAATTCATGGAGATCAGAAAGCTGTAACGTAGAAACTTTTGAATCTTACCCCTACATTCCTCAGACATATAACATTCATTTGTATTCAACTAACTACCTGAGGAGGGATAAAGAATTCTATGAAATAAATTTATATTGCAATTAGTTAACTCCCTGCAAGTTGAGTCATGAGGGCACTAAGGAGCATCCAAAAGGAACGCCTAAAATGTGGGAGTACATGATGTTACAACCTATTGCAAACTCTTAGTCATAGGAAAGCTATTGTCAATTGGGTGATTTTGTCACATAGAAGTAACTATGACTATGGAATACCAGTAATTTTCCCAAATATACACTACTTTTCTGTAACTGAAGTGCCTTATTGAAGAGCTCAGATCCTTCATTGAGATTTAAATGCATGAACAACACATACTGGTCTTAAAAAAATGTGATGATTATTGAAATCAGACAAGCCAAAGGTCAACAGTAGCCCAGACAGAAAAGCTACGAGATCATTTAGGTGGCGTGGATCATTAAAATTCTTCTGTTCAGTGGACCTGTCATGTATTCTGGACTAAAATTGCAAAGGGTAGACAAACATAACTTCATTTCATAGGCAGATTTATATGGAGTTAAGCCAAACCAAGCAGTTAAAATAACAGATGATTATAATATGACCTGATTCTTGGAAACAAGAACTGATGTCCCAATGTTCTCAAGAAGCATAACTTGCTCTGTTACGTTTCCTGCAATCGCAGAGTCAGGGAAAGTTTTGTATGAGACAAATTAAAAGGATGTTCGACACAAAATCGACCAACAGCGTGGAGCATGGAGTAGAAGTACAGCGTGCGAATGGAAAAAAGGATCTAACAAGAAAGTGACATCAACTGCCTATATAAAACCAGCTGATTCAACGAGACTAGGTCTGGCTAATGTATCAACTCACCTAGTAGAGCCCTCCCAAGATCGTTTAGTCCCGGAATTGCTCTCAATATCAGCGTATTCTGCATATCAAAATCGTTAGGGAAGAAGGAATCAGGCGGTGCCACAAAGTACTACTGATACCGATACTCTATGACAAGTCTAACTCCGCATCGGTCTCCCAGGTAGCACAATTCGGTCCAGTTGCCATTTCCTCGATGGCTAAGGATGTTTCTGTGTTCGACAACATAAGGAGAAAAACTACTAAATGAAGGCGAACTAGCAGCCCCTGACGCGAACGAGAATCTTCGGTTTCCCGTCATAACAAGCGAGAATCCTCACACTTTCTCAACTCTATTTCCGTTTCGTCTCAGCGCAACCAAAGCTCAGAACTCCGTAACAACTCTGTAGACAAGAGACGATCGCAACAGCCTCCGCAGCCTAGCAAAAGGAGAACCGCGAACGCTACCTGCTTGTCGAGAGGGTGCCTGAAATCGTCGGCATCGAGGTCGCGGAACACGACCGCGGCGGCCCTGCAAACGGAGAGCCTGAGCCCGCGTCGCCTTCCCCGATGGCGGGACCCGACCCGATCGAGATCGAGCTCAGCCCGAGGACGCTCGGGTTCCGGGATCCGCCGGAGCTGCTCCGGGGGCGGGGCCTCTGCGGCAGAGCGAGGAAGGAGAGAGCGGCCGAGGCCGAGGCCATGGAGGAAGGGCGGGCGAGGCGGAGGGGAGAGCGCGGGAGCTTAGTGGCGGAGACGGTCGTCGTGCTTCTGCGACGGCTTCATCGATGCTCCCCTGGTTTTGTCGCTGATATTTTTTTGGCTTCGTTCGCGAGTTCGGATTTCGCTACGCTTCTCGTTTCGTTTGGGAGGCGTTCGCACGCTTGTGGCCACAGGCCGTACTCATGGCGACCGTTTGGCGCCACTTCGTTTTCGACGGTTGACTTTTCAAGCACGTGCCCGTTTCTCCACCTGAGGCCAGGCCCGCCCAATCTTCTTAGGCCCGGCCCGGACCCGGCCCGGACCCGAGCTCCAACGCACCCCCACCCTTTTCCTTTCGTTGTCTTTCTCCACCTCCTGCATCTCTTCCTGCAGCGAAGAAGACTGTATCGGCTTTGTTCAGATTCAGTGCCGGCGAATTCCGTCGTCTGCTCCGACTTCGAAGATGTTAGTTCTGAGCAGATTCTGCTTTCTTTCAGCTTAAATCGTTCTCGACATGAAATGTGTCTGATCCTTTCCTTCCGATTAATCGTTCTCTCTCTCTCTCTCGGTCTCTGTGCTGTTTGGAAAAATATAGGAGGCATTCGGTGAATCGCCCCCCGACGCCTGATGCAACTGAGGACGAGGAAAAGGAGCCGACCCTCCAAGAGATTATCAACATCAAGGTCCGTTCTTCGACTCAATTAACGACCTTTTGTGTCCTCGATGCGGAAATTGATGGTGACTACGTAGGGCTGCTTGGCTTTATGGCTTCAATTTGTGAAGTCGATTGCTTTTCTGGCGGTTCTTAAGTAGCTAGACTGGCCCAGGATTGTGAATTTTGAGTTGGGTCAGTTCGCACGTCTCCAGTATAGTGTTGCTTTAATTTGACTATCTACACTGAACTTGTTCGTTAAGTTTAACTGCAGTTCTTTTGTATGTCTTTGGCTCTTGTTAATGGCGTCTGATGTGGCTTCGAATTCTTTACCTTGTTTTGACTGAGAAATGTGTACGCCTTGTGACAGCTGATAGAAAGCGGAGAGAAGGAACGTCTGATGGAGCTGCTGAGGGAAAGGCTTACTGAGTGCGGTTGGAAAGATGAAATGAAAGCGCTTTGCAGGTTGCTATGGTTACACCGATTATATTCTCTCATGGTTGCCCCGTCTTGTGTAATCAATTTAACTTTGCAAAATCATACCTCAAGTTCCAAAAACCGAGATGGCTACATGTAATGTTTGTGTTATCCCTGGCAGTTGGAAGTGAGAGTGCCTAAATGATTCTCATGACTTATGTTGCTCCCTCATTGATTATGCTTACATCAAACTACTCTCCTGGTCCCTTTGTGATGCACTGAATATTGAGGACTGAGTGATATTTGTAGACAAAAATATGGCTTTATGGTACATTATAAAGTTCTCATTGAATGAGATGTCTGAAGGATAGACATGGCGGTGGATTAATGACTTCTTGGCTGTAAAGAAGTCGTTCAAGCGAGTACATAGATCTTGATAGGAACCCTAAGGATTGAAGGTAGCAATACAACAGTTGCACTGCTGCTTTATCAGTTGTCTTATGTTCTCTCCTAGTAACTTTTTTTCTCTGTTACTAACTTCTTCAATTGGTTAAATTAAGCATCTATATGTACACCACGGACATACATGTGCACCATATATATTTATCTTTCAGATTTTTTGTCATATGTAATGGTATGGGGGTATTATACCATGAGAAGCTTATTTTCTTTAACAGGGCTTTTATAAAGAAGAAAGGTAGAAACAATGTCACTGTGGATGATCTTGTACATGTCATTACACCTAAGGGAAGAGGTGAGCATTCTTTCTCTACTTCATCAGTTCTCCTTAGAGTGGCCTCAGAGATAAGATGACATGACTTTGAATTTCCATTACCCTGAACTCTGGGGTTCTGTTATACTTATCAGTCTTGTCATTGCAAAAATAATTTTACTGTACAGAAATTTGAAAAGTGACAGACATTGGCTTTAGCATACTGGTCTTGAGTGTGCACTCCATATTAGATTAGTACCGTGGCAGTGGAGGCACTGTGATTTTCTATGTGGTAGGCTTAGTTTATTCCTGCACTCTTGTTTGATGTTGGTACCTGATAGGAAAATGGTAGCTTCTTTCCACCAGGTGAAATTTATGATTGAATTAGGTTCTTTTCATGAGGTTCGTTGCAGCAGCTGAAAGATGTTGGTCTACTAAATTTTGTATGCGATCCACCAGTTCATACAAGAACCATGCTCTCTCCTGTTCCTTTTGGGTTCCATCTGAGCAATATTTGGCATTGGCCTGTATAATGCAGCCTCTGTACCTGATCCTGTGAAGGCCGATCTGCTGCAAAGAATTCGTACATTCCTCAATTCAGTTATATGATGCGCCAGCACGTCACATTGTCCGAGTATGGAACTCCAACTCAATTTGAAGCACCAAGTTGTTAAAGGGCAGGATCAGCGGTAACTGCAGATCAGAAGTGCACGGGGCAGTGAGGACGGGAGCATTTCTTTTGGTGGACAGAACAACTTGCTATCTCGAATATCCTGGTATTGTAGGTTCAAGGACAGAGAAAGCAATGTGTGTTTTGTATAATGTCAATGTGTCCTGGGTATCACCATATACAGAGGCGAAAATTGAGACCTTGTGAATGAGTTGGGATTTTCAGTAACGTAATTTATTGGGACGACTTGTCTGCACACAGCGTCTGAACTTATCTTCTATCTGTCATTCTCTTCGACAAAAGACTTGGGATGAAAGAGGTAAAGAAGCGAATCGCGGTGCGTCCGCCAGTTTCGACTATGCTTCAAGGAGCAGGGAGTTGTTCCGGTTGATGGAAATTGGTGACTTCGATTGCAAATTCCATTAAACTTTAGTTGCTCTTGTACTTGCACCGTATGCTCGCTGGGTTCTGAGCATACTTTTGGGCCAATGTCATTAGCGGCCCCTTCACTTTTGTCGGAAATTCAAAATCGCCCCCTACGTTTTAAAATTTTCCACAATAGTCTTTTTTTTTTTTCAAAGGTCAATTTTTTGCTGACATGAACGGTCAGATTTCTAATATGTATGTCTTGGAGTATACGTGCGTGTGATGTTATGATTCGGCCGGCGCCATAAGTTCACGTAAAAATTGAAAACAAATGATTCATTGAGAAAGAGGGGAGCCCATGAGGAAGACATATCGCAACGCTTTAGCCGCAATATCGATGACCATAAAAATTTATTGCTATAGGAGTGAAGCTGATCGGTTACAAGTGCTTTTCATCACTGACGCCATGCCAACTGGAGCTTAAATTCGCAATTGCCATAGACCCTTGAGCCCGAGCTCAACGCTCTTGACCCCCACCGTGGTTGCTTGAGTTCAAAGCTTGAAATTCGTGGTGATGGCCGTTTGAGCTCGAAACTTATAGTTGCCGTGGCTTCTTGGTTATTATAATTTACCAAATTCAAATTTAAGGTTTATATTCTCAAATGGAGCAAATGTTTTTAACAATGAGTTCGACCCTAATATTTCAAGAAATTCAGTTTTGCTAGTCATCAAATCTTGAGAAGTTTTCCTAATATCATTAAATCAATTTGGTGCTTTTTAGCGAGCGATTTATTCAGTGGGCCTAACAAATTTGTTAGAATCGAATCCTGATAATGGATCCTACTAGTTCGTCATCAAGCATGGTTATCAGGAATTCCGATTTTTCTCTGAAATTCCCAATTCGGGAGACGTGGCCACGACCGGAACCGCTCGAAAACCGCCCGGCGGCTCCGCGTCCACGATCCCCCACGAACCGAGTTGTGGCGTCGCGGTCGATCGTCCCCCGCGAACCCCGGACCGGCCTCGGCCCAACGCACGGCCCAGGCCACACCCATCCTTTTCCACAAAAGAAAAGGGAAAAAAAAAAAAGAAAAACAACTCGTAATTACGAAAATGCACATTACACTACAGAACAGCTTCGCCGCAGACCGAGAGGTCTTCCCTTCTCTCTCCTTCCTTAGGGCTCATTAGCAAAACCGTGCGGAAAATCACCGTCTCTTTCTCCGCCCCATTTTCCCGTCGTCCTCCTCCTCCTCCTCCTCCCCTCCGCCTGAACCCGAGCGAGCGAGCGAGAGAGAGGGGGAAGCGAGCTTCTGATCTCCTGCCATGGATATGCAGAACGACTTCGATCGCATCCTCTTCTTCGAGCACGCTCGCAAGACCGCCGAGGCCACCTACGCCAAGAACCCCCAAGATGCCGACGTCAGTAAACTCTCTCATCATTCGCTTTCCCTCCGCAGTCTTATCTGGTCGTTGTTCTTCGTTCGATTGCTTGATTGCTCGTGGCTCTTAGTAGGTTCGATGCTTTCGTGCGGGTTTGATAGTTTTAATTCCTGGAAGATGATTCGACTGTGGGATTTGAGATTCCGAATTTGTTCTTCGCGCGCTGTTCGAATGATGTTTTTTTTTTTATAAATGTTGTCCCTCGCTGTGCAGAACCTGACTAGGTGGGGAGGAGCCTTGCTGGAGTTGTCTCAGTTCCAGAGCGTGCCGGATTCCAAAAAAATGATCCAAGGTTTTATCCCTTTTTTTTTTTTAATTATGTTTTTCCATTTTCTGCGCGTTGCCCCCGATCGTCTGCTGTTAGTGATGAAGCGAAATTAGCCTTTCTGAATTTATTTCCTTCTGTTGCCTCCTGATGAGTATGGTCCCATTTCGTCGATCACGAATGTGAGTTGTGTTGAAAATACCGTATTTGTAGTTGTCATTTTCCTGTTCAAGCAAGCTCCTCCTGACTAGGACTGTCGGTGCCTTCGGTGCGTTTGTGGTAGTAAATGAGAAGAAGAGATGGAGTGGGGCAGATTTGCAATCACAATTGGTTAATAATAATGAAGTTCTAAGATGACATGAATTCATAGCTTGAGCTTGAAATTTGCACTTATTCATTATGAAGACCTCAAAGTCTCCTTTGCACCCTTCACGAACATCTTCATTTCCTTGACTGGTGAAGATTTTTGGTTTTGCCTTATGTTCAAGCAATTTTCAAGGCATCAGTCGAAGCTATTTCCTTGGTGAAAAAGAACAAATTTGTGACAATTGGATCTTTCCCTAATGTTCGGATCACATCAACCATATTACTGATCCCCTAGTGCATTTGCATAGAGTCTGAACATATTCTGTTTATTGTGGTTATTTTCTTTCGGTTAACACTGCGCGGTATGTGTGTTATTGGATTTGATTGTTGAGCTTTGCACTCTTAGCTGATAGTTTGATCATCCAGAGGCTATTTTGAAACTTGAGGAGGCACTCCAGGTTAACTCTGCCAAGCATGATACTCTTTGGTGTCTTGGGAATGCTCACACTTCCCATGCATTTTTGACTCCAGACCAAGATGAGGCTAAGGTTTCCTTTGATAAGGCAACCGGCTATTTTGAGCAGGCTGTCGCTGAGGTGATTTGAATTGAAGCCTTGACAAATTCTATGCCTTAGGTTCGATAGTCAGATGTAGATATTTGAATATGCTGTTATCATGCTTTTCAGGATCCTGGCAATGAGCTGTATGCCAAGTCTCTGGAAGTGGCTGCTAAGGTACCTTGAACGAAGCTTTTTTACGGTCACTTTACTTCTTGGGAAGCTTTTATAATCATGCACATATGCACCCATGGTGCTGGTGCTGTGGATTTACCAGCATATGTGCCTGCACACAATTTTCTTTTCACATGCAAGTGGGGCTTATAGCCTGTTGGGGATTTATGAAATCTCCTTACTTTTTCTGCAACCTCAATCTGGTTGGGGGAGAAACAATCTTTTAGTATCTTGTTGTCAAGGATTTGTTCATTTTAATTGAAAGTAGGGTGTCTGTGCAGTCAATTCTTCCCTGATGGAGATTTTTAGCTTTAGAGATTCTCATCTGTTGTTATGCTTAGGCCCCAGAGATCCACAAGGAGATCCACAAGTCTGGAGGAATAGCACAAGAGGTTGCGGCTGCTGGGCCTTCATCTTCTTCTGGTGGCATGAAGGTCATTCTCCTCAATCTCTTATATTATGTATTCTAGTCCTTTGCTTGTTTGTGCTTGACCTTTTGCCGTTTTAATATTTGTTATTCTCCATCGTGCAATCAGAGATTTAGTCTTTATTTTATTTTATTTTATTTTATTTTTTTCGGGTGTGTGGGGTGGGGGCTGGGGAGGGGTGTGTTTGTGTCGCAGTGATGGCAATGGTGGCGCGTGATATGTCCAACCAAATGGTTGCACATACACCGCAGGTGTGCACTCTCGCACAGGAAACTGCATGTTTATATGGAGTTGCACATACATCTTCGTTGGGGATGCATGACTGGTTTGCTTCTGTCTTCTTTCAGGGCTCAAAGAAAAAGAAGACCAGTGATCTCAAGTATGACATATTTGGCTGGATCATCCTTGCTGTCGGCATTGTTGCCTGGGTTGGCTTCGCGAAAACTCACATGCCCCCACCGCCTCCTCCCCCGCGATGAGTGACAGCATATATCTGTGTCTGTTCAGAAGATTAAGCATCCATCAGAAGTTCGTGCTGATGTATGCACAATGGCGCGGCGTTCTTCCCATTGTTCTTCCCCATCTAGCGCCTTGCTTCCTTTTTTCAAAGAATTAATCTTATCTCTGCAACTTTAATTAGTATTTGAAGTTTTATTGGGCTTTTTGGGTTGATTCAATGTCGATGAGATGGGAGGGCACATTGAGGTAGTAGGTCTGTGCGTACCATTGAGGTTGGTCTATTGAACTCGTTTTGGCCGCATGGTTTTTATAGGTATTTGATCATATTTTCGTTCCCTTTATCAATTGCTCGGCTATTTCTTCTTTTTGTTAGGTCTGTGTTATTCTCGGATGACGTTTAACTGATTTGAGGCATGTCTATAGGTAGGATAGACTGCAACAACCTGGATTCTTTAGGAACCCGGATTTTTTATGAAAATAATTATCTACCATTACATTTGGCAAAACCAAATGATTTGATTTTTTTAAATAATGATTTATATCGTTTGAAATAATTAGTCAATTGAAATTTTTTATTAGAAAATTTTTCATTATCCATGAAAATATGTTCATTCTTTTCTGTCAGCAATATAAGTTATTCTTCTTAGGAAAATGTTCTTTTTTAAAATTTTTTTGTTTTTTGCAGAATAAAGAGAGTGAACATATAGAGGGATCTTTTAAAATGATTCGAAGATTATGTGAAGGGAGGGAATTATTTATAATGCTTTTGATCGTGGAGGCTTCGAGTTCCACTATGAAGTTAAAAACTTATGGTCCATAAATTTTTGCCATGAGATGTTACGGAAATTTGAAATTGAATTAAAAGTATTTTTGGATAATTTTTGCTTTTGATCGTCGGTTTAGATTGTGACGGAACGCCTATAAACGATGAACTGAGGTTCTTTTTGTCAATTTGATTTTTAGATTGATTAAAAGATAGAAATCGAATTTCTTATAAGTAACAAGTAGATAAAAGGCCCACTAGATCCAGGGCCCGGCCCATACGCGCCTTCAAAGGGCGTCGCGAGACGGACCGCTAGCAACTGGCCCGTGGGCGCCGTGACTTTTCCCGTGGCCAACCCATTGAACTCGCGCGAGCTTTTGGCACGCCACGCGGACCCTAGCCGTCGCCCAGCGCGCTCCACGCGACGCTCGTCGATGGATAACGACCCGTCATAACTTTCCACCGAAAAGAGCGTGCCCGTCCCCAACTTCAAGTCCTCCACTTGCGCACCCTCCTCCCAATAAAGGACAAGGGTCCCCGCCAAACAGCACACAGATTTTTATCTGGATTCACGTAAAATATCATTTGTTCATTTCGATGGGAAAAATAAAATAAGAGAAACCATAACCAAAAAAAAAAAAAAAAAAACTATCAAATCTTATTGACGAGTCTATATATTAGCTTGGCCCATCTGATTTATTCTGAAGGGTCGAGTTTGATACCTAAATATAAAATTTCGTAATTTTGAATACACAATTTACGATTGAATATTATAAAAGTTAGAAGGCGCATTTTCTAATCACACCTAACAATTCAATTGACAAGATCCAAATTGAATTAGATTGAAACATTATCGCTTAAACGATTTTAGGTTAAGAGAAGAAAAATATATCGGTTACTGATTTCAAGCTTTGATAGGAAATTATTCTAATTTCCATTATTATTTCTCCCAAATTTCTGAAAAAGGCAAGAATTATTTGGGCGGAACCGAGTCCACGTACCTAAAAATAAATAACAAATGGATGATGTAAAGGATTTAGACGCAACAATCCCACATCCCAAGAAGAAGCCCAAGAGAACCGCCGCGCCATCCACATTCAACCCCACTAAATCCCCAAAACACCCTCCTCCCCGCGGAGAAGATTCTCCCGCAAGCTTTTCATTCAATTCAAAAAAAACGCTCGCAACATCAAAATTCTCGCGCAAGCTTTTCCCCAAATTTCAAAAAAACCCGCCCTTCCTCCCTCCCTTTAAAATCCCACCCCCACACTCCAAATCCCTCCATCCGCACCCCACCCGAGAAATCCCCTAAATCCTCTTCGTTCGTCTCTCTCCCTCAATCGACCGAACCAGCACGAAACCCTAGAGCCGGCCGGCCGCGGAGGAGGAGGCTCAACGATGCCGTCGATCGTGCAAGAGGAGGAGCCCCTGCTGGCCCCGAACCCGGACCGCTTCTGCATGTTCCCCATCCAGTACCCGCAGATCTGGGAAATGTACAAGCAGGCGGAGGCCTCCTTCTGGACCGCCGAGGAGGTCGACCTCTCCCAGGACCTCCGCCACTGGGAGGGCCTCACAGCCGACGAGCGCCACTTCGTCACCCACGTGCTCGCCTTCTTCGCCGCCTCCGACGGCATCGTCCTTGAGAACCTCGCTGTCCGCTTCATGAAGGAGGTTCAGCTCTCGGAGGCCCGCGCCTTCTACGGCTTCCAGATCGCGATCGAGAACATCCACTCCGAGATGTACAGCCTCCTCCTGGAGACCTACGTCAAGGACTCCGCCGAGAAGGACCGCCTCTTCCGCGCGGTCGACACCGTCCCGGCCGTCGCCCGCAAGGCCGACTGGGCCCTCCGCTGGATCGACGGCGGTGAGTCCTTCGCGGAGCGCCTCCTCGCCTTCGCCTGCGTCGAGGGGATCTTCTTCTCCGGCAGCTTCTGCGCCATCTTCTGGCTCAAGAAGCGGGGCCTCATGCCGGGGCTCACCTTCTCGAACGAGCTCATCTCCCGCGACGAGGGCCTCCACTGCGACTTCGCCTGCCTCCTCTACTCGCTGCTGCGGAAGAAGCCGAGCGAGGAGCGGGTGAAGGGGATCGTGCGGGAGGCCGTCGACATCGAGCGGGAGTTCGTCTGCGACGCGCTGCCGTGCGCCCTGGTGGGATGAACCGCGACCTGATGGGCCAGTACATCGAGTTCGTCGCCGACCGGCTGCTCGGCGCGCTCGGCTGCGGCAAGGTGTACGACGTGACGAACCCGTTCGACTGGATGGAGCTCATCTCGCTGCAGGGGAAGACCAACTTCTTCGAGAAGCGGGTCGGGGAGTACCAGAAGGCCTCGGTCATGTCCAGCATCAACGGCAACGGTGGCACCCACGTGTTCAAGATGGACGAGGACTTTTAGATGCTGGCTGGCGCTGCGCCGCGGTGTACCGGATAATTGTCTCACATTTTTTTTTTTTTTGGAGTTATATTTCGGTTTGTGAAGTGATAATGTGATAAAGCTGTTCTTTGTGAATGAATGGTCCCCCGTTTATTTTTTTTTAAATTTAAATTTCGAGGGAAATTGTGGGAATGAATGAGAAATGGGACGGAAAGCGAAACAAAATGGCGGTAAAACATATCCGACCAAATAATTCGTCTGAAAATAATTTTGTTGAGCTCATTTATCACGCTGAGATTTCTATAATTGACCATTATTTTATTTTTTGATAAGCCGGCTTTAAATGATTTAGGGCCTGTGAGTTTATATAATATTTATAAGTATCAGATATTTCAACGTGAAAGTTGATTTTAATTTTGAAAATGGGAACTTTCCTGACAAACTTTTCTCTGTGGGGTGAAAAGCTGGTAAAAGGACGGAGATCTATGCGAAAATGACGTTTTTAGAAAGGAAACGCTGTCCGCTCCTTGGCCCAGTGATTTATTGGACCAGTGAGATAAATATTCTTAAGGATGGGGGCTCCATAAGAATCTTAAAGTAAAAGAGGAGTAATTCTAATGCATATCAAGGAATGCTGAATAGTGAGTATGTATTATTTATTTAGCATTTCCTGAATACAAATGCGAATTTCAAAGCAGAATTAATAGTTTCCTAGTCAAGTTCTCTGCGGGCATTTTTTAATGAAGTTTTAATATTAATTGTCCTTTGTGAGTATCGAGTTCCCTTAACAAAATCATAATCAAAATTAGAAGAAACCAGACAAAGCTCTCTCGAGTTTTGGGATGGCATACTATAAGCTTTGAAATGTTAAATCAATGCATGTGCTCTCATTTTACTATGATTGTTAAATTATCATTAGAAATTTCATCTCAATGAGCACATTTGTATTCTCAAATTCATTTTTTATACACATTTGTCTACTCTCTTACTTTTCATTAAGAAAACCAAAATAATAGAGGAAACGAAGAAAAATAAATTGGCTAAAACATAAATGTCAACAACAATTGTGAAAATTAAAATTGTTAAAAGAAGGAAAAGAAATGTTACTAAAACTAACAAAATATTTTGAGAAAAGAACATAATCAAGTGTAAAGGAAAAGATGTCCCGGTTATAAAATGGCCAAATGATAATTGGATAAAAACGCAATTAAAATAATAAGTTTGCCCCCTTTTCAATTGCTCGGGAACACGTTCGTCACTAAAAAAAAACCGATTCGAAAAGAGAAAGCAAAAGTGCAAAAGCCGCTTGACTTCGCCGCTTCCTTTTTTTCGAAGTGAATTTTAGAGGTTTTCGCGGTCGTCATCATCACCATTCACCAGCAAGCACCAGCCAGTGGGAGCCGCGTGCTTTTACGCCACAAGATTTGAAACGTTCTCGAGGGAGAGGAGGTCGCCAAGGGGGAACGGCAATGGCGTCCTCCGGCAGTCAAGGGATGCTCTTCGAGGACCAGCTTCTCCATCTCTTCGACCGCTTCTCCGTCCTCACTTCTCTGCCCGGTAACTCCCTCGAGCTTTACTCTCCTCTTCTTCCTCTCTCTCCCGGCTTTTCTTCGACGTTTCCTGGGAGTTCGGTTTTCCCCGTTTTCACTCGCTGTCTCGCGTGCTTGCAGATGTTAAGAAACGGATTTCGGATGCTGTGCAGGATGGACAGGCAAGTCTCTCTGGTGATTCGTGTATTTCCGTCTTCTGTCCTCCCATTTGCCTAGGTCTAGCTGGATGGACTGCTTGTCCGAATGGCTTGTCGCTGTTAGTCGTGAGTTTGATTTCTGGATCCGCATTATCTGAATTCCTTGGTGGACTCGAGAGGAATGGCGTGCTCTCGGCGTTTCACGGCTTGGTTCTCGTGCGACGTGTTCGAGCTAATCCAAATTGAACGCTCTGGCGTCGGTATTTTAGGCCGATGTCCGCGTTTGTGCTTGATGTGACCGATTCGTTTGGTCTTTGGCATGAGATGTGCACTAATTGTGTGGACCTTGTGCTGAGTTACGGATTCTCTCCGTTTCAGCTGGTGATTTAAGCTTTAATTTTTGTCCATTGAATGGTGAAATTATCTTCTTGTTGGACATTTGGTAGACTGGTGTTATGCTTAATCTCGGGAGGATATTCTAGTTTCTGTTCAAAGCGAAATGCAATTACTTGTCATTGCCTGATATCTTGTTGTCTTAAGGACATCTCCTCAATGTTGACCTGCCCTGTTGCTGTTGCTAACCATGAAAGCTTCAGTCCGACAGCTGATGTGTTTCTTTGGTAAAATGAACATCCAAAGCATCTGAAGATTCAACTGTTAAAAAATAAATTGGCTCTTCTTGCTAAATATAACTGTTCTCGTTTTCTTCATCTAATACACAAGTGGGATTTTGCTCTTACAAATGTGTCATCGCAATATACTTCTACGAAATGAATGTGGAAAGATCGTCATGAATTTCTGGCTAGAAAGTTGTGGTGTTATTATGGATGCTTTAATGAGCTCAATGTGACATTTATGTGGGCTCCATTGTTGAACTTGACAAATTGCTTGAGAAGCTTTGTGTTGGTATCTACACCATGTTCTGAACTTTGATTTACTACCATAATCAGATTGTCTACAGATACTATTTTGGATGTGATTTGTTGAGAAGTGATGGCACTAAGTTTGTGTATAACCTAACATAAGTGGCTATCTGCAGGAAGCTGTTGCTGTAACTACAGAAATCCAAGAAGAAATATTTCAGGAGATGGGTATTGGTGAGTTATCTGACTGGAAACATGATTTTTTCAGTCTTTTTCAGTCTATTATTTACAAAGGTTTCAGATGCTTTTGATTGGACTAAAGAACAACTAGCTCTGGAAGTACATCTATGGTCTAAACTGGGAGTATGTTCCTGTGTTCAGATCAAACGGAATAGTTTTCACTCTTCAAGTTTATTCTTGAATGTACTCTCAACATGATTATATTTTAGTCCTTAAGTCACTCACTGCGCTTCTCTTCCAAATTTTCTTGGAAGTAATCTTACATATCACAAAATAAGCAGCTATAGTAAGCTCATTTATATTTATCATGTGAGTCTGATTCTTATCCTGCAAAAGTTTGCGTGGAGTATATCTTGATATGATTGCCTTTCTCTGAAGTTTGTAGCCAAAGTCTGCTAGTGAGGAACTTGCTATCTTTCAGGGTCAATATCATCTGGATTTATTTCTCTTGCACTGATGACTACATATGTGAAGGATTTGACATAAGCGGCTTGATAGAGTGCAGAAGTTGTGCTTCACTGTCGCAATGTGCGAATCATGTGCTGCCTTTCTCTTGCAGAACCAAGCTTTGGCATAGCATGCCTGGGAAGAGTAAACATGGTTTATGAGAATGACCAGGATTTGATGATTCGCTTCTATAAATTTGTTGCAAAGTAATCTCTCTCTCTCTCTCTCTCTCTCTCTCTCTCTCTCTCTCTCTCTCTCTCTCTTCTCTCTCCATGTGTGTAACACCAATGCACACACATTGGGACCTTATGATGTTGCAGCATTTCCCAAGGTGCTGAATCATCAATTACATGTGCCTGGCGTTTATGAGCAGTGTTGTGCAGTTTTGTTTTAATCTGGACACGTTAGGCATGAATTTAGAAAGAAATTGCCACCGTTAACTCCTGTTCCATTATTACTTGGTACAAATTCAAAGTGAAAAGTGAAAAAATTATAGTTCTATTTACTGCATTATACTGCTAAAAGATTGCTAACTAAAGCAATTATAAAGCTAATGATAGAGAGAAGGAAGCTTCTATAGACGAAAAGGTGTTTTTCTTGCATCTCTGTTAGGGAAAAAGTGGTTGGTAAGACTGTTTATGGGGCAGGGAGGAAGCGGCTTGTGATGAGGCTGAATTTGGGCCAGATGAATTTTCAGAAAGAATGGTTTATCAGCAGAAACTGCAGGAACAGGTCGTAATTCAAAAACTCATGCTTCAATCTGATTGTAATTTTTCATTGATGAAAAAAGTATGAATTTTCCTTGCAGCAATTGGAGATGCTAAAGTACATGCACCAATTTAACCTCGATGATCAGTCAGCCATCCTTGATAAGGTAAATGATTGTATGTTACTTGCTGTTCATTTATGCTTTGCCATGGATCAGCTACATTAACCTGATATAGGCGATGCATAACCAGATCAAATTACTTTATAGACATACATAGAACCTGCTTCATTCTATCACCAAAAAGAAAAGAGCTGGAAGGGATATTCTCAAGGCCAATCAGTGAAAGAAGTTGGGCAAAGTGCTGATAGTTTTTCTCATTTTGCATTGTTGTGTTGTTTACATGATCTAGCAAAATCAGTTCCGAGAACGAATGTCTTATGCATGACTTATTACCGTGAGCATGAATATGCCTTTTGACGAGTGCGATAATCACTTTCTGTGAGTTCTCACGTCAAAACCAGAAAATACTTTAGGGTTCTTATTCTATTTATTTCTCACTTAATAAATCCGTGCAGATCCCTGATATGCTCTTCCTCTTGAAGCTCACTATCTAATTTGATGTAACAGTTGCGGCAGCAATTAGAAATTGCCAATTTTGACGGTGAAGCATCATTATTTTCACCAGAGCAAATTCAAGAGACTGTCCGAAGGAGGGTATCACCTCTATTTACGCCAAGGTACAATCCATTTTAACTTATCCTTCATCAAGGATTGACATCTGGAAGATAGATCCTATTGCAATTGTGTTCATGCAAGCGGTTGTTGCCTGAATCTTTTTTGACCTTTCAATATCTCAACATGATTTAATTTTCTGCTGGTGGGTTTATGTTGTCATCCTTTTACTCTTATCTCGGACCTGATTTAATACGGCATGTATGGTGCATTGTTTTGCAAGTTTCTTTCCTTTCCTTCCCTCTCTTTTTGATAATTTTTCCACTGAATCAACAGGGGAGCAAGTTGAGGCGAACCACACATGACTTGTTAATCTGCTCAGTTCTGCTTAATCTTGCTTTGCCTGGTTCGACGGCTGTTCTTTCGGTTCAATTACCATCTGAAGCAACCAGGCGAGTGATGTTTCAATGTGTTAGTTCTTAGACTTGCATGTCAACCATGGCACCGCCATGTACATTTGACAATGACCATTTTAAGCAATTATTACTTGGTGTTACGGGAAGCGTCAAGCTGGTAGGCGGATTCTATGAAGTGATAATCTTGAGTACTACTAGTACATCCAGAGCACATATATTCATGGAGAGAAGCATAACGGGATGCACGTAGCCATCCCCGAAAGTTGGTTTGTCTTCTGTCAGATAACCACAATCCACCCCATGATTGGGTTTTGTCAAGTTGCAAGACTCTGTGGTTAAGATTGGAAGTTTGCATCTACAGATCACCCATCATTATAACGAGGCCGGATTTTTAGTTTAGATATTCCAACATGATCGATTCGGTTAGTCCCGCACCAGCAGCAGCAGTATCAACCTGAGCGGGTCCAGTTCTACAGGACCAGGAGCGGCACGCTGGCTCTCGTGTGTACGCGGTGCACGCAGGTCGGAGCGACATGTCAGACGATTTCACGGTTATATTAGAAAATGAAAAGTCGCTGTCGGCGACGTGGAGATGGCCGAGTTGGTCTAAGGCGCCAGATTAAGGTTTCTGGTCCGAAAGGGCGTGGATTCAAATGCCACTCTCCACACGCTTCTCTCTCTTTTACCTTTTTTTTTTTTTTTTTTTTTTTTTTTTTGCAATTTTTTCTGCACGAACTCAATGGGAAATGGTGCCAGACCCAAAAAAGAAAAAAGAAAAAAAGGATATGGTGTAACTTTCACGTTACGTAAGCTGGACAAAAAAAACAGGATAATCAAAGATGTCGTTCCTCAGCAGAATCGAGTAGCGTTCACGTTACTGGACGGGGGGATCTCGAAATGCCAGAGCCTACCCACGCCCTCCACCTTGTTCTTCATGCAAAGGAACTCCTTCGCGTACGCCCGCTCCACCCGCCGGTTCACGTCGTGCAGGAACACGTGCGTCACCCCCTCCCCGTCCGCCCCCTTGCCATCACCGCCGCCGTGAATATCGCCCCCATCCTCCCCGGCGCCTCCGCGAAGTATCCCCTCGGCGCGTCGATCATGATCACGTCCCACTGCTTGTCCCGCACCTCCTCCGGCAGCCCCGGGAGGGCCAGCCGGCACCGGCTCTCTCCTCCCATCCCTGCATGCCCGGGCAAGCAGTCCCGCTCGTCCCTGTACGTGGCCAGGAGCTCTTTGGCCTCGGCGAGCCGGGTCGGGTAATGCACGTGGAACGCGTGCAGGGACGGGGCCTTCGTGAGCACTGACCGGATCCACGACTCGCCCTCCTCGAGGAACACGGTGGTGCCCCGCGGGTTGAGGGCGGCCCACATGAGGGAGTCGTGGCCGAGGCCGAAGACGAGGAAGTTGCAAGGGGCGGCCTCCCGGAGGACGTTGAAGCAGAGGCTGATCTCCGCGAGGGATTGCTGCGGGACCACCCTGGACGTGGCGTAGTGGACGATGGCCTGGAGCTGCGTCGGCGTCGTGACCTGGCTCGAGGAGCCGCTGCCGGCCCTGCCGAGGAGCAAGGCGGCGGTGGTGGCGCTCCTCCCGGGGACGAGGGGCGTGGCCGCGAGGAGGAGGAGGAGGAGGAGGATGGCGGTGACGAGAAAGGCAGCGGAGATGGTGACGAGCCATCCCTTGTGGAGAGGGAGGCGACGACCCTTGCCATCGGAGTCGAGATGGCGTTTCTTCATGTCGGCTTTATTCTCATCAAACATGATTCCTAGTACCGGCGGTTATTATGTAGGCGTGCTCGTTCTCTTCGGGGTTGTCGAGGTTGCGGGGATTTAATCAATCAAATCGAGATCGCTTTTATAAGAAAGGAGGGGAGTCGCGCGTCGATCTGCAAGGGCGGGGAGGACAAGCAGTAGCTTTCGAGGAGGAAACGAGGGGTCGCATGCGACGATCGGTACGTGAGGCCTTACCAGGGCGCTTAACTTTATGCCCCAAAAACTGAGAGGATGCGATTGCAATCTGCAATGCACCAGCAATGTATGTATATACGTTTGAATGCGTCTAAATACGGTATGTACTAACTATAGTTATGAGGCTTACTGATCTTATTTCTTTGGATGGAGGAAAACAGGATTGGATTCAGGGCCCAACCTTTAAGAACGCCATTTACTTTGGGGGTCCTCCTGATTTACTCAAAAATTGAATGTCATCCCCCCTTTCCTAGATTGGGATTAATCATGCCCAACGCTGATCGACGTTTAATGCCGACATTTATTGACGTGTGGCAGTTTGCGAATCTAATCACGATTGAATGAGACCATGTCAATACCCATTTGGTCACGCGCAAACTCGATATTATATAAGAAAGTTGTAAAAAAGCGCACGCGTGAAATAAACAAGAGCAAAGATCTGACTTTGATATATGTCGCGCGCGCGTGAAATAAACAAGAGCAAAGATCTGACTTCGATATACGTAAATAGCATATAAACTATCATTTGACTCGTCATCTCCATTGGTCCTTATATAATGGGCTTTGTCTTCGTCTCAATGGAGAGCTCCACAGATCACCTTTACGCCAAGAGGGCCTCTCTTCTTGAAAACGTATTTAATACGAACCCGTAAATTAAGGGATGATAACATAAATGGTTCATATATTTTGATCAAATATGTAATGTGGTCCTTTAACTTTTAACTTATTTAATGCGATCTCCGATTTTTTTGTACATATTCAATGTGGTCTCTAGACTAAATTAAACATGTATAAAAAATTTATGAATGGCATTGAAAAAAATTAAAAGTTTTAGGGATCGTATTGTATATTAAGCTAAAATTTAGAGACTGCATTATATGTTGGACCAAAACTTAAGAACCCTCCGTGTCATTATCCAAACAAATTAACGATTTGGGACATGCATTGACGTAATACTAGGCAACTTTTCTGCAAAACATAGCAAATAAAGCTTCCATTGAGGGCCCGAACCATGGTTATTATTTCCAGCTCGGCAATGTTGAAGATCCTGCGAAACCATACATCGAGTCGAAGACCCGTCCTCACGGGTCAAATATCCGAAATCCCTATCGGGTCAAAGGCCCGGCCCTCCATTGACGGCGGCCCATATGCGTTCCTGGGCCGAGCCGCATCTCCCCTGCAGTCCAATCCAAACAAATGCCACCATCTCGACTGAAGAACACCAGCCCTCTCTCTCTCCATTGAAGAGCAAGCAGCAAGCAGCACACCCGAAGGATAAGGCATGCGTCGTCGCCATTGAAGTTCTCTCGATATCGCGTTTGCAGATAACGGACGGACGGACGGAGAAGAGGAGCATGGCCGCCGCGAGTGCTCTGAGCCTGATAGGATCGTTCCGGGGCCTCTCCCTGTGCTCGAGCTCTTCCTCCTCCTTCGCCAGGGGCGACGCCGCGCCCGTGACCGCCGCCGCCTCGAGGCTCTCCGTCTCGCGCCGGGCGAAGTTCCCGCCGGCCACCATCGAGTGCGCGCACAAGAAAGGGGCCGGCAGCACCAAGAACGGCCGCGACTCCAAAGGCCAGAGGCTCGGCGTCAAGATCTACGGCGACCAAGCCGCGAAGCCCGGGGCTATTATCGTGCGCCAACGTGGCACTAAGGTGAATTGCGTCGTTTTTCTGTGTCATGGATTCTGGTTGGCGATTATCGTGTGAATTGCTTACGCAGCAGAAGGCGATTGTGTTCGCTTAATAGTTGTTATCTGCAGTATTTTGCTGTTGAGTTGATTCTGATTTTTTCATGAGGAGAGCTGTCGTGTAGAGGTTTAAAATGCTTCTTATTGTGAAGAGAACGGGGTATAGTGGTCAGAGTTGAGATTTTGTGGGCTTCGAAGGAAGTGTCTTTCTCAATTATGCAGAATGAGATGACAATCTTATCTTCATTTATCCTGCTCTTGTGGTGGATGATGAAGATTGTGGTCATTGGAAAAGACTATGGGATCGATTTTGAACATCTTCCTATGAAAGCAAGCACTAGGTGATCTTGTCTCGGATGAGAGTCAGAGCTTGAGTGAGAACAGTTGCTGCCTTTGCTTCGATGAATGGCCTGAGCAACTGTCGATCATTTGATAGTTCTGGCTTATGTGTGCGATCCATATCATTGGGACTAACAATTTCTCATCAACAATAGAAGCAATGGGAGTTGATTTTGTGGCTATAACATGTGGGGCAGTTACTTCTATGATGTGCATTTGGTTAAGATGTCTGGGCAGTTTAATGTCAAACCTTCCATCCCCTAATTGTTTGCCAGCAAATTGGCATTGGAACTGTCTAAGATGTGTGTGTGTTTTACTTAACATGATTGTCTAGGCAAGTGGAAATGGAGATCCATACATCTACTTTTGAAGTAATATAGATCTTCTTAAAGGCATAATGTGGAGAATATCAATTGAACGAGTGATTCAATGAGAGATTAGAGTCAATTTGAATGGAAATTGATCATTTCAATGAGATTTTTGCATGGCTTCCAAGTTAAGCAAAAGAATAAAAACCTTTTTCCTTTATGATTAGGCTTGGGTATGTATGAGACATTTTTTATTTGGTTGTTTCAAAGATTAAGAGTGAATTAGCCATGTGGAATTAGTTTGACCAAATGTCCTCAGCTTCTCTACTGGTGGTAATAGATTAGTCGAGAACCATAAATCATATAATTTCTCTGCCCTATGGACAAATCATGGAGGAAAGGTAAAAAAAGAGTAGAAAGCATAGTGGAGTTGGCATGCTACTTGTATCTGACAGGACCTTTACCTTTCAATGGTAAGTTACTAGTGAGGGATGATGACCTGTAGAGCTGCGGCCTTGGGTTGTTCCTGCTGCAGAGCTGAGTGAACATGCTGGAGTAAAGGTAAAAGATGGCCTGTATGTAAGAGTAATGTAGTTGTTCAGAGGTAGCCAATTTTCTCCTTCGTTAAAGATTCACTTCTTCAGTCTGATTTTCGCATCAATGTTGGTCTTTTTAGCATTTTCATGCGAGTGTCCTGTTTTGGGTTGATGTTCAGGAGTCACTGTTTTGTATCACTTCCGTTTGGTAATTATGCACTCTAAATTTCTCTCTGAAACTCTTTCAGTTCCATCCTGGAAATAATGTGGGACTTGGCAAGGACCACACCATCTTCTCTCTGATCGATGGACTAGTCAAATTTGAGAAGTTCGGGCCTGACAAGAAGAAGGTCGAGTCAAAGACAAATTTTAGGTTATGCACTTGAGAGATGGTGAATTTTATATGACTGACATGTTCTTGCTTTCATTGGAGTCACAGATAAGCGTATACCCAAGAGAAGTTCAGCCTGAGAACCCGAATAGCTACAGAGCACGAAAGAGAGAGTACTTCAGGATGCAGCGTGAACGGAAAAAAGCAAGAAGGGAAGGCATTGTCGCTAAACCCCAGCTAGTGTTAGCTTCAGCTGATGATACTGCAGAAAGCAATCCAAATTGTTGATACTGCGACACTTTAATTCCTTTTGCAATCAAGGCTTTCTTTCAAGCTGTACAACGATCAAAAGTTTAACTAATCAAAATTCCTTTGTTTATGATCTCTCTCCATGCTGATGAACCTTCATCTCTATTCTAACTATCGGGCTTGGTATCATGTTCTAAATCATGGTAATGATATATCTATTTTATGCACATGGGACAAATCCGGGGTATTTGGAGTTACGTAGATGCGGTCCTTTGTGCATGTTGTGTTTTCTAGGTTTGTGCTTCTTGACAATTAAGCGTGCGTATGGTAACGTTTCTTTTCCCTTAACAATAAAACACTTTTTTCTATTTCTTAATTGGGGAACAATTTTTGAGCATTTTAAGGTGTTTGCTAACTATAAAAAATTTTTGTTCCAGGAACAAAAACACATTTGGTATAATCCCTAATATTTTTGTAACTTATAATTTCTTTTATTATGTTAATAATTTTATTACTTTTTTCTTTTTCTTCCCCTTCCTCTTAGTCAGTTGCTGGTTGGCGATGGCTAGATGTGGGCCAGCAAAGTTGCTGGTCTCTGGGGAGTCTTGCTGTGGTTGGGTGAGACAACGTCGCCCAGATCTAGCAAGGTCAACCTCTCAGGTGGTCGAGTGAGGCCAAGCCTCGCTATGGCTGGTGGTTGGGCGAGGCTCGAGGGGCCTCACCCAACCACGGTGAGGCTTCCTCGTGCCTAGCCGGTGGCCGGCGAGGTCGCCGGTCTCGTCTGATCGGTTGCTGGCCATCGCCGAGGTCGGTGATCAACTAGGAAGAAGAGAGGAAAAGAAAACAAAACAAAACAAAAGGAAGAAAAGAAAAAGAAAAAAAAAACTTGTTTCTTGAATTGTTGAATTGTTTCCGAAAATAAAAAGCAATTTTTTTTATTTTTTGTTTCTGTTTCAGATCTGTTCCAGGGAATAAAAAACTTATCAAATGCGTTTCTATTCTATTTCTACTCCCGGGAACCAAAAAACAAAAACACTTGTTCCGAGGACGTTACAAACGCACCCAAATTGGCATTGGGTATATTTGAATTTAAAAATATTTTGTGATGAACGCGTAAGAAAGCCCCAACACAAGCAGACAAGTGGAGATTTCTCCCTTGACTTATTTCTTATAGTTCAAGGAAAATTGAGATAGACTTTTGAAGAATATCGTGATCTTAATGATCACAAATTCAAGATCTAATGATTAAGAATGATTGGCAAGACAAGACAAAAAGTTATCCTTATGAAAGATTCAACTTATGAATGATTCAGAGGCCTTCATCTGCCACATGGAAATTCACAATCAAAATGTGTCGATATTCCAACCACCCCGCAAAAGCCCTGGCCCATTTCTTTATTATGAATATCATTTTCACAGCAACCAATAGAGCAAACTCATGAATTTTCAATGGCCGAGTGTCTTTCGTTCGTCCTTGGCTTCCTCTTGCAACCAGACCCGAGAGAGAGAGAGAGAGAGAGAGAGAGAGAGAGAGAGAGAGAGAGAGAGAGAGAGTCTCCATCAACACTATCATACATAACCAATACGGTAGGAACTTCTTATATTAGGATGCATTTTGAACATGGTATGTCACAAACTCGTAAGAAATTTGAAATTCAACCGATAGATCACAAAACAATAATGCAACTTGAGAGGCTTAATGCATCGCTTCCATAAGCTCAATCTATTAATCTGCATGTGAGATTGTAGATCATGGCTGATATACAACAATGAACCTCTTTCCACGGGCTTTCAAAACTTGAGTTCCGTTCGCCAGTTAAATAAAGTCATGCTATACAGAACCGAAATAGGAAAAACTCATCAAAACAAATTATAGAGTCCATCCCCTGAAACTCAATTTAGCGCAATGGCTACTGCTTTAGTGCTTTGTATTAGA
The DNA here is from genome assembly GCA_016097545.1 of Eucalyptus victrix. Lineage (NCBI taxonomy): Eukaryota > Viridiplantae > Streptophyta > Magnoliopsida > Myrtales > Myrtaceae > Eucalyptus > Eucalyptus victrix. The sequence goes on along the minus strand of CM027843.1, from coordinate 16,804,459 downwards.
ATTCAGGGGTTCTTACGTTCTCTCACGCTGAATAGCACGAGGGACAAACGGCAAGCCTCGCGTGTGGCGACGACCAAAGCTGATAGACGTAGGAGAGTCTGAAGTGCTTAATTTGGAGACTGCTGAAACAAGTTCATCCACGGCTTCATTTTCCACTTCCATTGCACTCGGAGCTACCTCTTTCTTATGAGTGACCTGCTTACGTTGGTTCTTCTGCCTCTGCTTCTTAGATGGAAGAGCCTTTTTGTAAAACTCAAAGGAAGTAGGGAACTTATGCTTGTCAATTAGATGCCGTTGTCGAGCTTTGTAGGTTTTGAATTTCGATCCACAGCTTTCCACCAAGCATTCATACTGTTTCCACACAAATAATAGATCTATCAAATATGGACAAGAAAATATCTGTACAACCTCACATGATAGCAAAAGATATATGATTTTTGGTTCCATACTTTGATCATTCTCAACAACATGTTTTTATAGAAACGTGTCCCCAGACAGTAAGAGCAATATGCTTCAATTGTTGGAGGATGGTTATTTTATGCTCTTGCCGATGAGCCAGGTCATGTCACCTAGAAATGACAGTTGTCACAAGTTCACCACTGTTCCACAATCAAATTGCAATATGGTCTTGTTGTGAACTCCAAGCCACAAATGACATTAAGGGAAGAAGGTTGACAAACAAGGGAAAAAATTGAGGTTGGCCAGTTTTCGGGGCTTAGCTCATGCACTGGCAACAGAAGTGCCCAACCCCTCAATCAGTCATGAGAAAAACATAAGTAGCTTGCTTGGAGCCAAGCTTTGGCTAGAACTATAACGCCAATAACAACACAGCATAGTACTTTGAAACACCCTAAATAATCAAACAAAGAAATGCAGAGTCAGAATATGTCTGAGCTAATGAGCAAAACATACCATTGCAAAACCACGAGCAACCTTTGCTTGAAAGAAAGAATCATGTGCTTCTGATACATGTATGCTGAGAAGCCTGGATGTTGGGTAAACTCTGGAGCAAACCGAACAAGAAGCAGTATGCCGTGCATTGTAATGATCTTCAAAGTTCTCTAAAGATGTTAAGTGTGCACCACAGCCAAAATTGGACAGAAAACTCCCCTGAAAGGTATATGTCGAGATGTTCAGACAGAGAGTTTATGAACTCAGTGAACATGTCCTAGAATATAGCACAACAGAGAGATACCCAAAAATAAAAGATACCAGCTAAACAAATTATCACATTCTTGATAGAATAACCCAGTGACCGCTGTCCTACAATATTACACGAGTCACAGGCATCCGAGGCCTAATCAATGGACTTGAAGCCTGGAAAATCTGGATACTTTTTTTTTTTTTCCTTTTCTTTGATTGCTTCAACGAACCACATGAATAGCATCATAAAATAGTTTTATACTGCTGAATATTTTTCACAGGTAGTCTAGAAAAAGGAAACTAATGCCATAGCATAGCAACTGTTGAGACAATCATTGAACAAATTAATGTTTGCAAATACCTATACCAAGCATGCCCATAGAAACAGATGTGACGATCATTAAAAGAAACTACGCAAAAAGATTGACATTTCTGAAATTCTTAGCACCTGCTTTCCTCATCCATCAAGTTCTGAAGTTGATACCTCTCATCTTCAGTTATATCTAGTGCAACCTGAATATATGTAGGAAGCGAAAGGCAAGATGTGACATATAAACTGTAATTCCAAAACTGAAGTGACCACAAAAAATACTCATACGGTAAAAAGAAAGGTAACAACCAACAAATGAGTGCTAAACTAGAAGAAGCATATCAAGTGGGAAAAAAAAAACATACATGAAATAGAAGACAAACTCAAATTGTATTTGTAATCCGTCTAGTTACTCGGTCTATCTCCATTGAGAAGTATGATATGACTCCGTTTCAACCCCCAGAACAAATTAGTTGGCACTAGGTTAGCAAATTGGGGAATATAGGTAGGTTGATTCAACTTCAGTAATTCTTCAGTGGGAGCGAGGATGACGAAACTCGAGAAATCCGATTTCCACACAGTGGATTCCACTCCGAACAAAATCATTAACCTTCCTGTGCCTTACTCATTGGTTAAATACGTACTCACAATTTTGCGCTAAAACTACGAATGGATGTGATGAGTACTATTCAACATTCTCCTAACCATGTCCGATGTCTCTCAATCGACCTCACAGCTTAAAAGTTCTCCATCACTCGCATTTACACGAACAAAACTTCAACAATCCTGCAGTCTCCAGGTTCAGTTTCAACCCCGACAACGAAGCGATTTGGCTGGAAGCTGGCACTCAGCAAGCGAAGCCGACGAACATAAGCAATCTCAATTCAAACTCGAGACGCCGGATTCTCGACAAGCAAGATTTCAAAAGGCGGGCGGAGCCCCATCGCGCGACCATTCATCGCCACCTCGCCGCACCTTCTTCGCCGATCAATTCAGGCGCTTTACTGATTCAATTCGTTCCATTTTTCCCAAGGAAAACGGCGATTCGATGACGCGAAAGATCTCTCAACGTTCTAGACAGCGAATCCTAGAGCCACTACCAAGCAACGAAAGGAGGGAAGAAGGAGGAGGAGAGAGAGGACCTGCTTAGCGAGGAGTTCGCGCTCGACGTTGCCGGAGGAGAAGAAGGCGGAATCGGGGTCGAACCTCCGGCGGACCGACGTCCAGTACGGAAATCCTCCGCCGCCGCCTCCTCCTCCCTCCGCCTCCATCGTCGCCATCCTTCTGCCTCCCTCCACTAACCTCGCGATTTTTCACCGGAAAAAAATCGCGATGAAGCTGCAACGGTAAGAAGAGAGTGGAGAACGTGTCTGGAAATATGGAGAACTGTTGGATCCTTCGCTCGTCAGCGTTTCAAATCGCGCGAGACAACAAGAAAGAGATTCTTTCCTGGGCCTCAGAGCCTCGGCCTAATCAGAACGATCTTATATCGTTTACATTAAATTAATAAAGTTTTATTGGTTAAATGTTCAGAAACGTCGATATGTCCGAGTGGTTAAGGAGACAGACTTGAAATCTGTTGGGCTTCGCCCGCGCAGGTTCGAACCCTGCTGTCGACGTTTTCTTCGTTCCCTCCTCTTTTTATTTAATTTCTTACTGCTTGAGGTCAAAATTTCCCATCATCGCTTTTTTTTTCTAATGAAAAAGGCAAATCGAACTGTCCTCCACTCTCCATTCGAGATGGTGAGATTTGTCGTTTTTGGGCGATTGGCTTTGCTGGCCGAGTCGAAATTTCCTTGCAAACCCCTCGCGCGGATCAGACAGCATGTGAACGGCCCCAGCTCAGAAAGGAATTTTGAGCACTTTCAGACTCCGTTTTGGAGCAGGGAGAGGAGAAAGAGGAGAGGGATAGCTTCATCCCCTAAGCAAGCTCGCACCTTTTTTTCCATCCGCTCTGGCTAATACCTTGTCTCTTCCTCAAACAAAGCAAAGCACACCCCCCACTATCTACAGTTCTGACCGTCTTTTTTTCCCTCTCCGGAAGCTATAAACGTCGCATTCAACTCGCCCACCATCATAGCACTTAGTCTCGATAGAGTTCTAGAGAGGGAGAGGGAGGGAGAGAGATGTCGGACTGGGGGCCGGTGTTTGTGGCGATGGTGCTGTTCGTGCTGCTCACCCCGGGGCTGCTGATCCAGATACCGGGCAAACACAGATTCATCGAGTTCGGCAACTTCCAGACCAGCGGGGCTTCCATAATCGTCCACTCCATCCTCTACTTCGCTCTCGTCTGCATCTTCCTGTTAGCCGTCGGCGTCCACGTGTACGTCGGTTCTTAGCCTTCTCTTGGATGATTTCTCTCTGTGGGTCGATTGCTAAAGCTACGATCTTTTTTGCTTCTCTTTTTGGGGCTGTGGGATCTCTTGAAGAATGTTTACATGTATCGGAATTGGATTCTATTTGCCGTCATACTTCTTGATCTGCCCTTTATTTGTATCCCACCTAACAATCGCAGACTGCGTTTTGGATTATCATCTAATTACTTATTTCAGTGTATTATGCTGTGACACCGAGATTTGTGTGAATGATTTACACACTGACTATCCGCATTTGCTGAACAATCAAGCTGGTCTACTCAGAATTTAGAACTGTAGAAAGAGGGGAAAAAAGCGTATCTTCGAGTTCTCGGGTTAGTTTCGACCCAAAAAAAAAAGGAAAAAGAAAGGTTCTCAGGTCAGTGTCGGTTTCATCGTATCATATGGACATGGCTGATGTTGCTAGAGATCAGAAAAACACACATTGGTTGCATATGCCGCCCACGGTTTAGTATCAATTAACAACCTAAACTCGATGAGAAACTGGAGCAATTTCTACTCGCGTTTCAAATTACAAAAAGACTGAAACCAACAGGAAGTCAACTGTAGAAAGGAAAAAGGGTATCTTCGAGTTCTCGAGTTAGTTTCGACAACCACACCCCCCCCCCCCAAAAAAAAAAAAAAAAAGGTTCTCAGGTTAGTGTCGGTTTCATCGTATCATATGACATGGCTGATGCCGCTAGAGATCAGAAAAACACAGATTGGTTGCTTATGCCGCCTACGGTTTAGTATCGATTAGCAACCTAAACTCGATGAAAAACTGGAGCAATTTCTACTCATGTTTCAAATTACAAAAAGATTGAAACCAACAGGAAGTCAACCAGAGGGTGCAAGCACAGAGATTGAATCCGCAACAGCTCCTATACTTCTGATTATTTAGCAGTGTACTCGGTCTCAGTCTCTACCTATACATACAAGTGGATGTTAAGAACAACAAAGAACAGTATCAGAAGCAGACCATACAGAACAGCATGCACAAATATGGAGGGTAGGCTAGTCTTCATGTTCAAGAAGTCCACCGGCTGGCTCTTCCCCGGCATCTGGACCACCATCCCCGGCGAGAGAAACGCAAACAGAGCAGAAGCTATCAGAGGAGCAGCCCAATCATTCATCCTCTTGCTTCTGAAAGCTTCCTCTTTTTCCCTTCAAATTCAGGCCTTCAGTAACTCAAACGAAACAAGTGCAGAAAAACAACAAAAAAGCATGAAAATATAAGGCGTACGAAAAGGGCATCGGATGCCGCGTGGCCCATCAAAGAAGGAATTGGAATTTCATAAAGACAGAAAAAGATAATTTTTTTTAGCTTCTTTTCAACCCCCTTTTGTGAATTGATAATTTTTTAGCTTCTTTTCAACCCCCTTTTGAGAATTTCTTATTTCCCCACTTTGATAACGAAAGGCGTCGTCTTCAACTCGATGAGCCGATAAAGATAATCGTCCTTCAAAAGCAAAGCGTGATCGATGACAGGAGCAGGGCCATATAGTAGCTAGAGGTTGATTTAGTGTTCAATTAGTGTCCAACTTTGGTGCTGGTTAGTGGCCGATCACGTCACATGCTGGGGAAGCCATTGAAGGATCAGCCAAAACCAACATTATTAAAAGTACAGATAGACATCGAGAGAGAGAGAGAGAGGCTTGACGATATATGAATTGGTCTGGCGGGCCCATGGCGGATACCGAGTGAACGCATTAACCAACGGTTCAAAATGATGGTAACGGGAATCGCGAGAACCATTTTAAAAATCAAACCTTTGGAGCTGCCGCATTAACAGCAGTCGCTCTCCTGACAGAGAGTATGGCAGCAGCAAATGGTGCCACTATTTAAGGGCGGATCTTGTCGGCTTTGCTCATCGAAAAAGTAGATAATTTGTACCTTACGGAACACAATTCGAGCTAATTATCAAAAACGAAAAGAAAAGAAAAGAAAAGCACATGATTATCATCATCTTCTTCCTTTTCACGGGCCGCCCAAGATTCCACAAGCAAGTCCAGCCCAATCAGCACTCGGCGTCTTCTTCCTATTCTTTCTTTCCTCTTCCCGTAACTTGCCAGCTTCCCAAAGCTGCAGTGAGTGATAAAGAGGGTCCCCATCAAAAGATCACCTCAAAACTCTATTTTCCGCTCATCGTCAGCGTCATCCATCATCTTGCTCTAGAAATCGCCAAGCATTGCCTTCCTTTTCTCCACGTTCACACGCCCCAACCGTAGAAACACACAGTGAACAAGCAAAAACAGAGGCCCGAAGAGATCTTCAAGAATGGCGGATTGGGCACCGGTGCTGATCGGGGTGGTGCTGTTCGTGCTGCTCCAGCCGGGCCTCCTGTTCGCGATACCGGGGGAGGGCAAGCAGTTGGAGTTCGGGAAAATGAAGACCAACGGCAAGGCCATTGCCTTCCACACCCTCATCTTCTTCGCTTGTTACTCCATCCTCCTCCTGGCCCTCCACATCCACATCTACACGGGCTAACGCCAAAGGCCGCGCCTTTGGTCTCCGAGATCTGTATTCCTCCGAGGCCTAATCTGGGTTTCTGATCAGCTACAGGAAAAAGGTCTGGTCTTGGTACTGGATTCCGTCCCATCTTCTTTTGTTCCTTTTTACCTTTTTGGTATATGCAACTTTTACATCTGGACATTTTGCGAATGTAGTTTTTGCTTAGCTCAGCGACGGCTCCATTGGCGATAAGTTCTCTCAGTTCTTTCTCAGTTCCTCTTTCCTAGATCATTCGCAGTAGTGTCAGATTGACAAAAGGAAACAAGTCATCTTTATGTGACTATGTGCCGGTACTCGGATTTATCGTTAAAGACGCTAGATTTGTCTTCTTGGCACGACAAACCGAGACGTTTACAACGAAAGTGAGCACGTTTGGCGATTACTGGGGGCTGCGTATTCTGCCCTGTTCAACCTTGGAACTAATGACGACTTTTGCTTTTCATTTTCACGATCGCACTCGATCAGACAGTTTTTCGTGGCAAAGGCCTTCCCCTCTTTTTCCTTTTTCTTGTCCCTTTTCTTTTTTCCTCGTTGCGTCCAGAAAAGAAGGGTCCTCGTCCTCCTTCAACCCCCTCGAACATAAGAAACATTCTTTCGAAATTCGAGTATTTTTCATAAAGAATTTGACTCCGGGGGAGTTAACAGACGAACTTACGCGCCTCAGTTTATGAAAGGCCATAGATTTTCCATTTAACTAGACACAACCATGTACGTGATGCAGTCGCTACGCGTTTTTGGGGCCCAGTTCTGGCCTCTCTGTTTCTATCCCTGTTCTTCCGTCGAAGCACGAAATGAAACGATACAACTCATGCATCAGAATGGAAACGCAAGAAGCATGTCAAATTGATTAGCAATACAAAGCTCATCTTGCACGAACCTTTATGAAATCAAGGGTTTCGTGACAATCGAGAGCAAAAAAAGACCGCCTCATCCAATGGATTATGAGTATGACCTAGCTGAGTATTGCCTAGAAGAAAACAGTTGAGGGAAATTTCTATGAAGAAATAAGAAGAGACAGTGAAACAACACTAAAAGATATCCATGTTTGAAGGCAGCACTCCGGAGAAGCCAGCTTTCAGTGTCTGCCGCCACATAGCGAGGATCAATCAATTAACATGGACATGAATGCCAATTGCTATGGTCAGGACGGTGAGTATGCAAAAGTACAAGATGGCGTGAACCAGAATGGAGATACCACTTGTCGCCATGTTCCCGAACTCCGCCACCCTCATTTTCCCTGGTATCTGGATCAGCAATCCTGGTGACAACAGTATAAACAAAACCACCGCCACAATAACCGGTCCCCAATCAGCTGACATCTCTCTCTGTGTCTCTCACTCACAAAATCAGCAACTGTGCAATCAGTTGGCTACTCTTCAATATGAGGTTATAAGAGACTGTGATGCAGCTTCCCAATAAGTAGAGAGGAGTTAAATTTCTTAGCAGAGAAGCAGACGGAGGATGCCTAACTTGGCATCTGAGGACACTACCGGTTTAATAGCGAAGCAAAGTATGTCATGACAGCAGTGAGGGATTGCTTTATGAGATCAAAGAAGGATCTTTTATTTCCACAACTCCCAATTATTGATGCATAAAAAGCTGCTTTTGCTTCCCTTGCCGACTTGGGGAGGGGGAGGCGTAAACTTTTTTAAAGAAGTCACAGACGGGACAGCAGGGTTCACATCCCAGGGTAACATGGTGGACTCGAGACTTGACTAATTTTGACCACGTTGTAATTTCGTTCTGGCTCATCAGTTTCAGGTCTAGACATTTCCACAAGACACGCTAGCTTATGGGAGAAGGTTTATTACGTAATGGTTATATCGTGAGAATGTTAAATTATGCATCGCATCAAATTTTTAATGTGTTAACCAAATTGATTGTGATATCACGTTAGCACAGAAAGTTACATAAGCATTACATTAAAGCTTTTCATAGCGTATAGAGATGTTAGCCCGTATATCCACCAAAGCAAACTAGATCAATGGCGTTCTAAAAGCACATGTTACGAAAAAAATAAAGGCCACTGACTGGATTACATCACACGGCACTCGCCAAAAGCATCTTCATGTAGATTGGCAACTAATGCAGGAAGTTCCTAGGTCTCCTAAACAAGCGACCCAAAACCTCCCACTTCCTACCCAAGACCAATAACTCACTCAAGAATACAGACATCCAAGTTCCAATTGAGTTCCCTGCATTCAGAGCGCTATTGAACAATCTTTGCTCCAATTCATGCCATTAATCAGATGAACAAACCCACCAAAGAAGTTGCGCATCGCGGACCATACTCTTTTTTGAGATTTACTCAAGTAGTTGACATTTTGTTTTAGCAATTCACAAGGAACTGGAGGTGCAGAGTTGTATTGGCATTCAGCACTATCTCCAGAAATGAACAAACTGTTATTCAAAATACCCACAAAAAAAAAAAAAAAAAAAAAAAAAAAAAAAAAAAAAACTCATCTCACGTGTTACATTTTTGTTTCGTTTTGGCTTTAACATGGAGATTTGCCCTTACCTGTTAGGTAATAAACAACACGAGAAACATACAAGGACCCTAACCACCTTTCCTCAAAAAGGCGGAGAATCTGTCAATGTGAATGTTATGCGAAAATGCAGAAAGCACGCAAGATTGGCCTTCTTCCATTTGAAACTTGCAAGCCAAGTAATACAACATGCATCATGTGCTAAAACTTGTCTGGAGCAAAAGGTCCATTGAGCTGACCTCGAACATGAGTTCAACGTTGCACCTCTTAATCCATCAACTGGCTGCACGTCTCGGCTTGATGAAATTTCCCAATCTGCAGAAAAGTCGCCTAGGAAGACAGTTAATTACGCGGCCCTGTTCTAATCAGCATTATACACAATCAAATGAAAAACTAGTTTCCAAGAGCTCGAAAGGTCCTTTTATATCCTGTCTCATAAATTTCTAACCAAGCAAACCAGGACCACCCGCCATGCTAATGACATTACAATAATGAAAAATCCCAGGGAACGATAGACTAATCAAAAAGATACTTTTCACTTCTCGGATTGAGAAACCTATCACTAGAATCTAGCTGTCGTTCCATGGATAGAAGTTATCCAATGGATTGTGCGCCGATCTTCAACAAGAACTCATCGAGGGGAAGTCGGCGAGAGAAAGCAGTAAGTCGGCGAGAGAAAGCAGACATCTTTTCCATATTTACCATATCATCAAAACCATTACACCAGAAAAGGCATGTATGCTCATCACAAAGGAACACCATCAATTGCAGGACAAACCAATCATCTGAAAATTTCAAAAGAGTCTTTTTTTTTCCTTCAAATAATCGATAGAGAAGCCACCTTATAGGCCACGTCGTGCCGCCGCGAATCGACGGAGCCCAGCATCGCCCGAGCCAACTCAGACAGAGCGGACACCATTCCCGCCACGTAAAAGAACGAAACCAAAGGGCGATACAGGGCATCAAAACGAGCCCGATCACGAACGTGGCCGACCCGACGAGCATCACAGCCAGAGAGATCCCCACGAAGAGCGAGGCGAGAGCGGCAGGAGAGACCTGCGCCGCCGACGCGGTGGCGAGACGCGGCCGCCTCGACGCGGAGGCGGCGACCAGGAACGCGGTCGGGGGAGGAGGGAACTTCATGATGTGGGCGATCGTCGAGCAGAGCTCGTGCAGCACCCTCGACCGATCGTCCTGCGCATTCGAGCTCCTCATCGCTCGTGAAGAGAGAGAGTCACGGCCATTTCAGAAGGTCAGAGATTCGAGACGATGGCCTGAGCTGAGCTTGGAGATCACTCTGACACGGAGAGAGAGAGAGAGAGAGAGAGAGAGCACGCCGGAGAGGACGACGTTGGTCGGTCGGCGATGCTCGGGTTGTGTGCCGGCCCACCGCAGGATCTGAGCCTGATGGGCCGGGCCTGGGATGCGGGGGTGATACTGAAAGCTTTCTTGAATGGGCCGGAAAAAAAAGGGCCGGGCCGTGCCCAGCCCCTCATGTACCGCTCGGGCCATTTCTGGGCTGGAAAAGATACCGGGCCTGGCTTGTCGTGCCGGGCCTGATTGCTACAAAACGGAATTTTTTACTTCGTTGAACGATTGGACCCGCCAAACAGGCTTGAAAAAATGCAATTCGTTTTGACTTGCTTTTTGTTTTCCCGTAATCTGAACTTCGTAGAACATGTGTATTGTACCATGACATTTTTTTAATCCTAAACAGAAGAAAATTTCACAGTATATAAACGTTGACATATATATTCCTATATATTATTTCCATAATTTGTTAAAATTCAATCAATATTTTTAATTTAAAGGAAAAACAAAGGTTTTCATAATATAACCAAATATACTCTAATGAACATGAGCTGTTAAAGATAAGAAGTTTGCTCATTTCTTATTTTGTCTTCACTTTCGTGCGTTATTTTACTTTTCATTGCATACATCTCTATATATAAGCCAAACGCTATTTTGTCTCACTTTTAAATTTCCTAAAATGTCATTCCTTTCATTCTCTCATACCCACTTATTTAATACATAAATATCCACTTTTTTTAATTTTTTTCTCTTCTTAGTTTTAGACTTCCTAGATTGCCCTAACCTTTTCATCTCATACTCACCTATTTAATACATAATCACCCATTTTGTTTCTATAAATAATTACCTAATTTAAGTACATTTTGTCACGGAAGTGGCTTGCTAGATTGCCCTAACCTTTTCATCTCACATTCACCTATTTAATACAAAATCACCCATTTTGTTTCTATAAAAGCACATTTGGTCATGGAATGGCTTGATGCATGATTTAAATTTCAAGAATGATGTTAAATGACGTTTGAGTGCATACTTTTAAAGGAAGCACAGTTCTAGGATCACATTTCTTCTGTATATTTCCTCCCAAATGGAGCATTTGCAATGCATCAGTTTTCGTCTAACAGTACAAGTACAGAGGACTTTGTCCTCCTTTGTCTTCTGTCTTGCCTGAGAACTTGCTATTTGAGACGACAAAAACGCAAAGATCTGGGAGTCGCTTGTGATTGTCGCTCCCTAGATCGAAGAGATAGAGATATAAATGGAAGGATTTAATGGAATTGATCTTTCTAGCATCAGTTATTCTTCATATATCATCAAGCCCATATTCTACCTGCGCAAGCTCCGTGATAGCCAATTCATTGACGTTCCCATGTTCAAGGTGCCTGGGACAAAGCATGAATGAATCGATCAGCATGCTAGAGCATGGCTTGTGCAAGTTACCGAAATTCATCAATTCAATTACCAGTACCAACGAACCTTGTTAAGAAACTCAGCAGAGCCCTTCTGAGCTCTTTGTTGCTCCTGACAAAGCGAAAGAAGACTTCAAAAAATACTCCAACTTGATAAAAGTTCACTCAACAGGGCAAGTAGTGCCATTTTATTTTGCAGTTCGCTAAAGGAACTTTAATCTTCCAAGCCCCCGATTGAAGTAGTCCACGGTAATGAGCCAATTGGAATGATTTATCTTTCAGCGCTTTTATAATTAGCGTTAACGTCTTTGTCTATCTGTAAGAGTATTTGCTGTTTGTAACTTCTGCTCGATGCTGACTTTTACCTCAACTTCTTTGATGATCCTGCACTTAAGCTTATTTTTATCCGCATGGATCTATTAGTGCTAGAGGATTCTCTTTAAACCGCAGGAAGAGTTGATGTACAAACACTGACCGATTCTACTTATCCAATCATTGCGATCATGATAATTCACAGTTGTTCGCTATCAGGAAAAAAATCATAGACATAAAATGCTAATTCAGTCGCATGAAACAGTAAATATCAATGGGGGATCTCTATGCGGAACTCAGCACCAATGTAAGCTACGGTAGTATGGTTAGCTGTTGCCACAGCAGTGTTCATAGAGCTTGCCTTTACCTGAGAAGAAGGAGAGCGACCTTAATGTTGCAGAGGATTGTGAGCTCCCTCTTGGAGAAGGTTTCGTTGTTCTTGTTCTTGTTTTCTGTGAGATTTTGTGAAACTATTGTTAACTGTTTCTTTTGCCTAGTGCTAGGCATGGAAATTTAATTAGGGAGATAAATAGAGGCCTGGAAGATTCGAAGTTAGGACCTCCTAACTCTGATATCATATGAGATTTTGTGGGACTATTATTAACTGTTCTAAAAGCTTAAGCTATTAAATGAAAGTGTGATTTATTATTTAAATATTTTAACATCCTCCATCTACTTCACCTGCACCTTCCTGTTCCTCATTGTTCTCCAACCCAACCCAACACTGCATAACCCGAGTTCAAGGGATCAAAAAACAATCGATTTGATCCTTATATCTTCCTTGACCGTACATGATTGGATCAATTTCCGAGGCAATCGTTCTTTTCACGGAGAGGTTTTTCTTTTTTGCTCGTCAGGTTGCATCATTGCCAACATGCATCAGAAGAACTGATCGAATCACGGTTTCAATTTCATGTTACTCACTTTGATTCCTACTTTTCCACGAAATTCCTGAAGATGAAACGTCCCTGCACGTAATGAAAGTAAAGTGTTCCTTACCCATAACACATCTTCAAACAAAAGGTTTTGTTGGGACCTAATGGAATGAGAAATATTAGACGGTCTCTTCGTTCGAGATCTTAGTCTACCATCCACATTGGTTCCGAAAAAATCCACACATGAAAACCCTCCCTCTATTTAGAGTCGGAGAATGTTAATATAGTCGGACGGTTTGTAGACCATTCAATAATATGCCACCGGATATCGCTGGGAAAGAGAATCAAAAGAGCATATAGCATGTACGCGCATCCATTTATCTTGTATACAATTGCGATTCATAGGATCAAGGAAAAACATTTCAAGCTGTAATAAGCGAATTGAAAAATCATTCTTAGATTCCTAGAGAAGAAAGTTGTTCTCCATGTTAAATCTAGAGTGTGTTTATTGTTCGGTATTGTTGTAGTAGAGCAACTACTGCTGTTAATTCAAGAACACTATCAATTTTTCATAAGGGCGTTAGTGTAAACACGTTAAAGTTGCAGGACCGGCGTAGCTGTTCTGTTTTCAGGCAGAACTGATTACAGGCTCTGCAGAGGCAGACCACTGGCTTCACCGGGGCCCTTTGGGCTTGAGCTAGAAATGAAGATGGACGAGACCCGACCCGAGCAGGCTGTTCTGACTCTCAGCTTTGGAGCCATGTTTCCAAAAAACTCAGAGTTTGCATTAGTCCCATTGAAAGGGGTTTCACAGCGCAGCAAATTCAAACTCATTACACATAGTCACGCTAATCAGTTCATATTCTGGACTGAATTGAAACAAAGAAAAAAGATGAGAAAATTGAACAGCTGGGAAAAGCTTTGTCCATGAAAATACTTGGCCAAAGAGCCAGTAAGATGGAATCGTCACTTTTTGCCAGATTCCTGCTTACCCCACCCCAGCACGATGTTGGCAAAGAACCCTGGAAAGGAAGGATGGGATTCTTCAATTCCTTGGCGGTAGCTTCTCACGCAGGGAAGTGGGAGTGACGGGCAACAGGCAACTCTGGCGACTTCTAAATGCTAACAAGGAGTAAGCCGTTGCCGTACCTAACACTAGAATCATTAATTAGACCGGGTCCACTGGCTTTGGATCCATCTAAACCCCTTGCTTTCGATGAACGAGCATGTTAAAATCCATTTATCTTGGAGCCCAGTGGATTCATAATCTGACGCCTGAAAGGGATCATCCCTGAAGCAATTCTGGTCAGAAGAGCTATCTATCTTGTAGTGCACACATAGGAAGTGCACATCAATTGCTGCAATAATGTTCCTTAATTCATAGCCGTAGCTCACCGTCTAATCAGTGCAATTCATTCATATGTCCTGCACTTGATCAGATGGGTTGTCAAAATTGGGCGGTTCACAAGTGTTCATGTAATTTTTAGGTCTCATTCATTTCGAAGCTAACCAATCACCAGAACTAGAAGGTTTGTTTTTTTTCCCCATCAACTGCGCCCTCTAGTTTTAATCCCAGTTAGACTCTTCGCATTTAGCAAACCAAATAATATCACGATCCATTTTGATGTGCTAGCACAGGGGGTGAGGCCAGGTTCAATTTAAGTGCTATCGAATGCTGGGAAGCGAATCATGCTGTGATCTGATTCTGATATATTCTTCAAACTTGCAATTGCAGCAATATGGCTGAGTAAATGAACATTAGTCTGAACTAGCAGATCCTTGAAGGTCACCAATCAAAGCAAAAACTTGACAAATTTTCAAACAGCTATTCCATCGGACAATAGCAACCATACAATAGTAACTTGGGATTCTAGTTGGAGCTGCAGATTACAATATCCATGCAACTCTAGAAAATAAAATTGGAATTACTACTGTTCAGGACTAATCATAATGAATGACAATGGCGACTGCTAGGAGATGACCTCATTTTTCTTTCGCTCGGAGTTGACTCGCTCGAGCTTGAAGCGCTCCCGCACAGAAGATATGTAATTTGTGGCCTTCAGATCAACGCTTTCGTCACCAGGCATGCCAAACACCTTATCAGACTGGCCTAGTGAGTCGCGGCCCTTGTTAGGTACAATAAAAGAAACCTTCTGTGCCATCGGCTGGGAAATCACGTCCTGGTGGACCATGAAAGCCACCTTTGCTGTGGCAGCCAACGGAGATGACTGCCTTGGCATAACTTTACTGCTGTGCTGCGCCCCAGAGGCTGGCAATTTGGCCGCTTTATAGAATGGCAGCCCCAGTTTTGCCTTGATCGAGCCCCGACACTTACGGCCTGCGTCCATGCTTGTCAAAATCTATGTGGTTTAGGTCTTGAAATGAGAGATGGTGTGGATTTAGCTAGTGAGTATAAGTTGTCGTACCAGAGGGGGGTATATATAGTAGATGCTTGGGCCGCCTTTTTTAATTAACGCGGGTTTTAGATGGACATTGAGAATGATAATTTGCATGTTGCAATTGTGGTCCCTCCACTAATTATCCTGAATCAGATTTATCTTAAATCAAATTTAACACTAGTTTAATGATTGATTCGGGGTCTTCAAACACTGTCTGAGAATATGCTTTCGACATAAATGAATTAGGGGAGGGCAGTCGATCCTCGACGGATAACTGAGATTTTGCTTGTAGCATAAGGTTGCAAGATATGCTTTCTCATGAACGGTTCGCGCTCTAGTCGTCCTCAGGACAGACTTGTGAAGCTGTCCTCATGTTTACTACTTTTCAAAGCAAGAGAGCCACGCCTGTGAGGATTAACATTTTCCCTTTTCTGAGATCGATCTTATTGCCTGCTGTTGGAGTATCTGTGCGGTACATTCACACATAGTGAATGCCAGACATGTCGTGGTCCACATACCGAGAACAAATGAGCAAGCAAGCAAGTGCTTTGATTAGACGAGACAAGCCTAAATAGAACAATTAACTGTTTGTTTTCTTTCGGCTTCGCGGGCAGTTCAGCGTCAGGATTGGGAATCTCAGGAATGGATCATATCACCAGTCCAACAATTTCACAGAATATGGACTAGAATAAGGAATTTAAGATTCCTGACATATCGTTTCTTTACATCTATGATCGCTCTTCTCCACCGCTCTTTATACTCTGAAGCATATTCCCGTCATTCAAATCGATCGTTCATTCTGCCTAGTCGAGCAGTGAAAACTAAAGATATCATCAGCTAATACACAAGCAAGCTAAGAAAAGCCCAAGTGTTGACGTTAGTGAAGAGACTCGAGAGATTCGTGTACTGGGTTAGGATGTGTATAATGTCTTTCTCAATTATCGGAGTCCCTGGTACTTTTCTGTGAAAGCACAAGCTATGGTGGATTAAGGATACTGTATTGCAGTAGCCGATCCTATCCAAGTTGCGCTGCATGCTTTACTCGGACATGCACGGGACAGCGATAAAGTCTTCCACGTTCCAGGATAAGATATTCTGGAAACCTGCTCGATCAATCACTGTCCAACCTGTTCAAGTGGGCACAAAAGCGGAGGAAAAGAAGATACCCAAATCTCTCAGGGGCTTCTCCTCAATGCATATCAGATCACAGTCTCTCATTTCCTTGGTTCTTTAGCATGAATCGTATCACCAATTTCTAGACAATAAACTATTGATTGAACAGTCTTATCCATCTAAACATTCATTTCACATTCAGATGATATTGAACATTGATTCAATATAATAAGATTGCCAATTGCCATTTGCCAAATGAGAATGTTAGGTGGTCTTCCAAAATGGCCTTGCTATGGAGCCCTTTGATTCGCGTGGCCAACTAATCAAAGCCAAAATAGAAAAAGAAAAAGCTATAGTCGTACTTTATCTGGCACACGGCCGAATACCTTTAGAAGGTACCATCTACTTTTCTTTTCATGAAATTGCTGAAGATGCCACGTCTCTGCTCGTAATGAATGGAAAGTATTCCTTCCCAGACACATCTGTAGCAACTAAAACTTTTGTTGGAAGCTCCTGGCATAAGAAAATATTTTATGGTCTCTTCGTTCAAGATTTTACGTTTGTACAAACGATAAACGAGAAGACCAGGTCTTTAAATTACTCAACTCTGAATTAAATATTTACCACTTCTAAAAAAACAAGGATAGTTTATTTTGATGTATCCCCACGCATATGTATATTTAAATTTTATTGAATAATACAAAATAAGTTTTCCCTCATGGTATCAAAGCCAAGGACTTAACCCTAGACGATGACAGAGCAGCTACTTGCTGTCAACTCGCCGGAATAGTTGATTGTCGTAGCCACGGCTTGTCACCGTTGAGCATCCCTCTCTCTTTCTCTCGCTTCCTCGTGCGACACTTTTTCTCGAGTGACTTCTATTGTGCTGCTCCCTCGCGCGGCTCGCTCGTGCTGCTCACACAGCTCCTCCACACTGCTCATGAGGCTCTCGTGGCTCGCACGGCTTGTGCGGCTTGATGGGTTGTTGTTTTTTGGTCACTAACACTTGATTCGTAGAGGATTGACAATACCAGTGAACAACTTGCAGACATCTTCACTAAATCTTTGGGTAATGGGAGGATAGAATATATTTGTAACAAGCTGGGGCATGATTAATATTTATGCTCCAGCTTGAGGGGAAGTGTTAGAAGTACGAAGGGTAAATGAGTCTTTACCACTTTTAAGGTTTATTTTGATTAATAATACAAAATAAGTTTCCCTCACACCATCCACATGGTTCCGACAAGATACACGCATGAAAACTCTCTCTATCTAGAGTCAGAAATAATTAATACAGTCGGATGATCTGTAGACTATTTAATATTTTGCCTTCGGCTGTTGCTGGAAGTGGGACTGATTCGTAATAGGTAACTCCGGCGACTTCTAATTGCTGAATAATTGGCACACCGTCACCTACCTAACGTTAGAATTATCGATTAGACCCGGTACACAGACTTCAGATCCATCTACACCCCTCAATTTTGATGAGCGAACATGTTAAAATGCATTTAAAATGGATCACACTGGATTTCTAATCTTACGCTTGAAAGAGGACATCCCTGAAGCAAATCTGGTAAGAAGAGCTATCTGTCTACTGTGTAGAC
Source organism: Eucalyptus victrix (assembly GCA_016097545.1). Lineage (NCBI taxonomy): Eukaryota > Viridiplantae > Streptophyta > Magnoliopsida > Myrtales > Myrtaceae > Eucalyptus > Eucalyptus victrix. The sequence continues at coordinate 16,786,635 of CM027843.1, read as the reverse complement.
CAGAGAAAGTGTACATCAATTGCTGCAATAACGTTCCTTAGTTCAAACACTTAGCACCAGTCTAATCAGTACGATTCATTTATATGTCCTGCACTTGATATGACGAGTTATCAAAATTGCACGGTTCAATAAATCATGCGTTCAGGTAATTTTTTTAGGTCTCTTCTTTTCAAAGCTATCTGATCATTAGAACTGGAAGGTTTGGTTTTAAACACCATGGCATCAACTTCCCCATCAAGTTTTTAATCCTAGTATCACGGACCATTTTGACGCGCTAGCACAACAGGTGTTTGCCAGGTTCATGTTAACTGCCATCGAACGCTTGGAAGCAAATCGCTACTGTTGTCTGATTCTGATGTGTATTCAAACTTGCAATGGCCAAGTCAATGAAGAGTAATTAAAACTATTAGATCCTTAAAGGTCACAGATCAAAGGATAACAATTTTTCGAGAGGCTATTCCCTCAGACTACAGTACCATACAATAGTAACTTGGGACTCTAGTTGGAGTTGCAGATTACAGTATCCATGCAACTGTACAGAATAAAACTAGTACTAGTACCGGTACTGTTCAGGATTAGTATTAATGGAATGACCAAGGTGACCGCTAGGAGACGACCTCATTGTTTTTCCGCTCGGAGTTGACCCACTCGAGCTTGAAGCGCTCCTGCACAGAAGATATGTAATTTGTGGCCTTCAGATCAACGCTCTCGTCGACAGGCATGCCAAACACCGTATCAAATTGGGCTAGCGAGTCTCGGCCCTTGTCAGGTACAATGACAGAAACCATCTGTGCCTTCGGCTGGGAAATCTTGTCCTGGTGGACCATAAAAGCCACCCTTGTCATGGCAGTTGACGGAGACGACTGGTTTGGTGTAACTTTACTGCTGTACTGCGCCGCAGAGGTTGGCATTTTGGCTGCCTTATAGAATGGCAGCCCCAGTTTCCCTTGATGAGGCCCCCGCACTTACGGCCCGACTCCATGCTGGTAAATAAAAATGCAGTTTAGGTCTTGATTGAAAGAGGGTGTGGATTTAGCTAGTGAGTACAAGATGTCGTTCCAGAGGTGGATATATATAGTAGATGCTTGGGCATACTTTTCTAATTATCGGCGGTTTCAGATAGACACCTGATAAATTCTGCAGGTTGCAGTTGTGGTCCCTGCACTATATCTCTTGAATCTGTGATCTTAAATCAAAGTTAACACGACTCTAATGATAGATTCCTTTAAACACTTTCTGGGATTATGCTTTTGAGATTCTTTAATGGCTAAATTAACAAGAGTCTAATGATTGATTCGGGGTCTTTAAACACTTTATGAGATTATGTTTTTGATATTTGCCAGTGCTACGACTCTTCCGATATGAATGAATTAGGGGAGTGAAATCAATCCTAGACCAAGGGAAGAAATTTCGCTTATAGCATAAGGTTGCAAGATATCTTTCTCGTGAACAGGTCGTGCTCTAGTTGTATACATGACAGCCTCTCAAAGCTGTCCTCAAGTTTGCTACTTTTCAGATGCACGAGAGCCACGCCTTGAGGACTAACGTTTTCCCTTTTCTGAGATTGATATTATTGCATGTTCTCGAAGTATCTGTGCACTACTTTCTAACATAGTGGATGCCAGACATGTTGTGGTCCACATACTGAGAGCGAGCAAGCAAGTGCTTTGATTAGACGAGACAAACCTAACTAGAACGATAAACTGTTTGTTTTCCTTCAGATTCGCAGACAGTTCAGCGTCAGGAATGAGAATCCCAGGAATTGATCATATTACCAGTCTGATAATTTCACAGAATAGTGACCAGAATAAGGAACATAAGACTCCCGGCATACCATTTCCCTACATCTATGATCGCGCTTCTCTAGCCAGTTTATGCCCCCAAAGCATATTCCTGTCACTCGAACCGATGCTTAGTCGAGCAGTGAAAACTCAAGATATCATCAGCTAATTATCAAGCAAGCTACGATATGCCCGGTGCCGTGTCCTGGGTTGGGATGCGAATGACGTCCTTGTCAAGTATCGGGGTCCTTCCACTTTCCTGCGAAAGCACAAGCTACGGTCGGTTAAGGATACTGTAGTGCAGTAGCCGATCCCTATCCAAAATGGCCTGTTTGCTTTACGCGGACACGCACTGGACAGCGGTAAGGCCGTCCACCGTTCCAGGACAAGATATATTCCTGAAACCCGCTCGATATGTCGCGGTCCGAACCGTTCAAGTGGGCGCAAAAGTGGAGGAAAAAGTGAGATGACCCAAATCTCACAAGGGATTCTCCTCAATGCAAATATCAGATCACAGCCTCTCTTTTTCCCTTTGGTTCTTTAGCACGGATCGTATCACCGATTGCTCTGGACAGTAAACTTATTGATTGAACAGTCTTATCCATCAAAACGTTCGTTTCACATTGAGATAAAATTGAGAATTGATTTTGTAGAATAAGATTGCCAATTGCCATTTGCCAGATGAGAATATTTTGGAGCCCTTTGATTCGCATGGCCACTTAACTTAAAGCAAAAGATCGGAAAAAAACAGTAATCGTACTTTGACTGGTACACGGCTGAATACCTTTAGTAAGGTATAAGGTATCATCTACTTTTCTTTTTTCTTTATTTGTATAAAGTTGAGAATATATTTGTGGTCCGAAAAGTGATATATCTTTTCCACCCGAACTACTAGGATTAGGATTCGGATTGGGATCAGTATGCCATGTTGGAATAAGGAAGAAAGTGGGTGGAAAACCGCATCTATGACAATGAATATAAATCGGCAAGAGATACTGTTTTTCCAATATCATTATTATATGTTGACGATCGGGTGACATCCATCGTCATTACAAAGAACAGCCCATTGTGGTTTGGATAAGGTGAAAGTGAAATGGATACGAGAACAACATGTGGATAAGGTCAAAGTGAATAGATTTGTACCATCATCTTATATTTTAGGCGATCGGAATGAATCAACTAATATATTCTTCTTTAAGATCGTCGATGGATATCTTTGAGCTCAATCCACTATATTAAGATATTGACAAAAAATTTAATATACGATATTCGTTGTTTTGTTATATAGTTTCATCTGACATAAAAAAGCTCTTTTTGGCCAAAAGTAGGGAAAAAAAAAGAAGAAGAGAGACAACGGTATAATAAGCAGGTCCTGCAAAGTCTATTGCATAGGAATTTCATATCGACCAATATGTTTCGATACGTATCGTAGATCAAGATCATTTGCCATTGTCATAGCGGCCTATTGTTTCTTTGCAAATTGGAGAACCATATTCGACCCGTGGCGGATAGATTTGATGGGGCTTTTCATGTGAACTCATTCTCATTGCGAAAGCCCGCAAAGTTAGACATTTAGCCCATTTGGGATCATACACAGTGAAATGGGCTTTAGACCCAAATAAGCCGAAATAGGTTCATTCTTACCGGGCCTCTCGTCCAACAATAGGATCGACCCGACCCGTCCAAAGCAATCGGTCAAAATAAGGCACAGTTGGTTGGCCAAGATTCTGACCAAAAAAAAAAAAAAAAAAATCTGGCTCAGATTGCTCCAAATGATTACTATTTTTTGAATCCTACTTGTTTCACAAAAAATAAATGATTTACAAAATATATATCTAAAAATAATTTTTTTTATAGTTTGAAATAATTGTCAATAATAATTTATGGTTAAATATTTCGTTCATTAATTTTTATGAGCAATACATATAATTATTTTTAGAAAAATATGTTTCAAATAATTCATTATTTGCAAGACAAAAACATTTTGAAGCTTTGTCTTTGAACAATCCCTCTTTTGTTAGTTAAGCGAACTATATCACTTTCCAAAAAAAAAAAAACAAAAACAAAAAAGTTGGCCCAGATTATTGCACGAAGCTCGGAAACATCGTGACATTTTCCTTCCTGTGCAATTCAGATCAATCCAAGATCCGACAAACCATACCTATGCCTTTCTTTTTGTTTGTTTGTCTGGATGTAATGATTTGTTGGTCACATAACGCATCCTCACACTTTATATCATCCATGCTCCAATTTCTTTTTCCCCAAATATATGATTAATGATCCGTCCTCGGACTGATAAAGTTACCAATTCCTTCTTCGGGGAAAAAAGCTCTTGCGAAGTCAAAACGTCATAGTTAACTTGTGGAAAATTAAATGCACTCAGAGAATGATGTGGACACTACAATAATTTGATTTGTTTTTACCACGATTATGTATGCCATCAAATGATTTTCACATTGCTATGTTTGCTGTTTTCTTGTGGACCCACCTTGCTCATTCGTGTTGCAAGCGAATTGCCTAGATTATAGCTTCATTTATCTGGCGAAAATGATTGATTTAGAAAATTATTTGTCTAAAAATAATTATCGGTATCATTTAAAATAATTAGTTAAGGAATGGTTTTATTATGGACAACGATTTTATATTTGAACATTTTCGTAAATGATGAAAACATTTTTCGTCTATTTATGTTTTGAAAAATAATTCTAAGAGTTCAAATCTAGTAGAGGAAATTATAAGAATATACATGATGATGCTACGATGACAATGATTGTGACCCAATAATTCGACGGATTGGAAACAATAAAAGGGAGAGAGAGAGAGAGAGAAGGAGAGACAGAGAGGGTGATTGGCACATTAGGTTGGCGAAATTAGATGCAGAGTTTACGACGGTAGGTGTAAGAGAAAGAAAACGAAAAGCTGCCCTTTCACCCACTTTTGATAAAAAGAGATTGATTGAACATGCAATTCTCTCTCTCTCTCTCTCTCTCTCTCTCTGAACTGCATACTTATCTTGACCTATATATGAAGCCAAGATCTCCCGACTCTCTACTATTCGATCGTTTCTCTCCCTCGCATTTGCTTCTCTCCATCTCAACCATCGTCTCGATCTTCCCCTCTTCATCTCTTGAGCTAGCTCATGTAGTCCGAAGATGGTGCATTGTTCTCTGACGGTTTGAACTTTCTTTTCAGGCGCGTCGATGAAGGTCTTGATGGAGTTACTCTCTATAGATTGATCTCGACATCTCCTCCTTTAGTGATTGGTATGTTGGCGCGGTTCAATCAAATCAAAAGCTCTCAACATTTTGGGTTGAGTCCTTTCGTTTGATTGAGCCGTGCCAATATGACGATCGATTTTTTTGCTAGATTGGAGCTCGATTCTTATTTACTTAATGCCAAATGATAGATCAAGGGAGGCAAGCAAGGACTGGTGCAACCACTACCCACAGGCACCAGCTGCTCGGGCTTAGTGATTTGCTTTTCATGTATAATTATCTATGGGATATCATATAAATGTCTAATGATTTGCCCTCCTCCTCGAATTAGGGTAATGTGGTTCTTCAATGCGATTGTACAGAGATGGTTGACTTAGTTTATAGAACTATATACTCGTCTAGCATATTTTAATCTATTATCACTTGCTCAGGGGAGGAGAGCAATATGTTGAGCGGATGAATAATATAAATTGGGAGATGCCGGTTCCTCATCGAAATTTTTTTGTCTAGCTTCCGAGAAGGCCTATGTGCATATAGAGGTGATCAAAGGATGGGCAGTCCGGTTGGTCCACCCAAGTCCGAGAGATAAATGGGCAAATTTGTGCAACATCCTCACGTGAGCAAGTCGAGCCAACTCATCTTTGATCTCACTTGGCCCAAAAATTGTTATATGAATTTTATGTGATGAATATCCTTAAGCAATGCATAAGGAATATGACACTAAGGCCTTGTTTAATAACTATTTTGTTTTTGGGAACAATTTCTACATATAATTTATTTTTTTTTATTTTGTTCCTTGGACAAGTTTCTGAACATTTGAAAGCATTTGACAACCGTCCAAAATTTATATTCCCGGTATAAAAATGTATTTGGTAAAATCTTAAATTCTTTTGTGATTTAAAATTTCTTTTAAATTTTAAATAATTTCATTTCATTTTCTTTTTAAAAAATTTCATTATATTTTTCTCTTTTTTTCTTTTTTTCCCCATTTTCTTCTTCTCCTTCTTCCTCTTTGGTTGGTCGCTAACTTGGCCGTTGGCAATGATTGGCTAAATAGGGGTCAACAACCTTATTAGAGTATCGCCAGCCCCCGGTGAGCTCGAGCTCGCTCAATCGCCGATGTGGCCAAGCTCACCCAACCATTGATGAGTCTCGACCTCTCTAGGGCATCGTGAGGTTGACAAGGCAAGGCTGACCTCATGATGGCCTAACGAGGTCGAGCCTCACCAGTGATTGGACGAGGCTTGGCCTCACCTTGGTTGGGTGAGGCTCACCTCGCCTTGTTGCCAATGAGGCTTGCCCTCACTAGGCCACCATGAGGGTGGTGTCGCCTAGCCTTAGCGAGGTTGACATGATGGTCAAGCCTCCCCCTTGCCCAGCCGCTAGGCATGCTCAACCTTGCCGAGGGCCAACGACACTTTGATGAAGTCATCGGCCCTCCTCTGGCTAGTCACCAATGACGACTAAGCCGACGACCGACCAAAGAGGAAGAAGGAGAAGAAAAAAGGAAAAAAGAAAACATACTTGATTTTGGAGTTATTTTCGAAATTAAAGAAGTAATTTTTTCTACTTTTTGATTATATTCTAAATCTATTCCCAAGAGCAAATTTGTTCTTGAAAACAAAAAAGTTATGAAACGGATTATTGTTCTTTTTTGGTTCAAGAGAACAAAAGAATAGAATTAAATATTATGTGACTAATATCACACGGGCCCTAATAGTATCTAAAGTTTGACCCAATATGCAATGTGGTTCCTAAACTTTATTCTGATATGCAATTTTATCCCTGAACTTTTAATTTATTCAATGATATCTTTGAAATTTTTGTACATGTTTAATATAGTCTCTACGTTATATGAAAATGTTCAATGTTGTTGTAGGAACTAGATTGAATATGTAGTAAAAGTTCAAGAACTGTATTGAACAAATTTAAAGTTTAAAGACAATATTGCACATTAGGTTAAATTTTATGGATCACATTAGATAAATTAAAAGTTTAACAACGACATGAAGCCGTTTGTTAAATTAGTAAACAAAAGTCAGTAAATGATTACAAAAGTTTTAAATTAAAATAACAATTACACGTTTGTAATCAATTCAAATGAGAATTGATAATTTAAAATTTGTTGGTAATTTAACATGAAAAAATTTATAATTTCGTATAAGTGTTGGTAAAATTAAGATATTGGTAAAACAATAAAAGTTAGTAACTAACAACTGTTAAAAAGCATGTAACTTCTTTTGCACTTATCATTATATTCCCGCGACAATCAATTTATGTACTTTTTTAGCGGCGGCAATTGGCGACCACAGGTAGGGGGTCATCTCAAAGGCTGCAGATTGGGGAAGTACTTCTTTTCTCTTATTCCCTAAACAACGAATTCATACAATTAGACTAATTGGATTTTTGTTTGTTTTCCTTCTCAAGTAAGCAAGGATTTTTTTTTTTTTTTTTGCCCATCGAGAATAAAATCAAGCACAAATTGATTAGATCTCAATCAAGAAAACCTTTTCACGCAACGTAAAATATATTAAAGAAAATATATTGCATATTAAGGTAGGTACTATATGCCGATTCACTAGATATATGCAAAAATAAAAATAAAAATGCATGCCAAGTTTAGAAAAACATGAAAGTAGTTTGAGACTTGGATCATTGGAGTACCAAAACTTGGCATGGAAAGACACTTAAATGCTAAAAAATTTAAAATGTACACTTAAGTACCAAAATCAAAGTAAAATGGATTAGTTAAGTGTTAATGGTAAAAAAATCCAGTCAAAATACTAATGTGACTAAATAAGCCGAAAATGACATTGTTTTGCATGCTAACATGATAGATAGGCAAAAAACGACGTCGTTTTGTCTCGATTTGAATTTTAATATAAATATTAATTTAATTAAATTAAAATAAATTATTTAATTATTTAAAAAGAAGAAGAAGAAGAAGTTGCAATTGTTGGGTGGAGGTTGTGCAAGCCCTCACCAAGATCTGGGGTAAGGCCCTCTCCCAAATCCGGTAAGGGTCGCCGGCCCTTGCTTGATTAGGCCAAGGGTTGTTGCCCATTAGAGTGTGCACCTAGTCAAGCCAAGGGTAGGTGACCCATGTTGGATCTAAGGGAGGGTTGCAACCCTCATCCCCAGATTTGGGTGAGGGCTTAAAGGCCTAGGCCACTAATTAGCTAGGGTTGTTGGCCCCTAACAAGGGTCCGACGACCTCGACTGACCCTACCCCACCGTTGCCGCCCCTTTCCACCAACAATGGCAAGGCTGTGGCAAGGGCTTACATAGCCCTCGCCCAACACCCGCAACTTCTTCTTCTTCCTTTTTTTTTTTTAATTAATAATTTTTGTTTTAAATTTAATTTAATTAATATTTATGTTAAAATTCAAATAAGAGGCAAAACAAATTAAACTAAATTCAAAACAAAAATTAAAAAAAGGAAGGCAAAACCGGAAGAGCTGTGCAAGCCCTTGCTATCACCTCCCCACTATCGCTAGAAAGGCTAGCGATGGTGGTGGTAAGGTCGGCCGAGATCGTCGGGCCCTAACCGGGGTTGGCAACCTTGGCCGACTGGTGGTGAGGGTCTCTAAGCATTTAACTAGATTTGAGGCAATAGTTACAACCCTCCCCCAAATCTAGCGAGGATTGCCGACGCTCGTCCAAATTTGGGCCTCGCGAGGGCCTCACCCCAGATCTACGCAAGGGCTTGCATGCGCTCATTGCCGATCGACTAGGGCTCGGCAATGCTGGTTGACCCTCCTCCCACTATTACTAGCCCTTCTAGGCGATGGTGAGAGCTTGCATAGCCCTTGCCGTTCTGCCATCCTCCTCCCTTTTTGTAAAAAAATATTTTAGTTTTAAATTTAATTTGATTAATATTTATATTAAAATCCAACTCTAGGCAAAATGACGTTGTTTTGAATCTTCTTTACTGACTCAACTCTCCAGCAAGCAGCATAGGCGAATTATATTAATAAGAAATTGTCATGTAGGATTTCTAGCAAGATTATCGGACTTGACACTTAAATTTCCCAATTTAAAAAAAAAATGGCACTAAGGTGTATCTTTCGTAACTTTTGACACTTAAATATTTCCTTATGCCAAGTTTTGACACTTGCGTTGTTCTTTTGCCAAACTAGTTTAGTGAAAGGGGATCAGACGAGTCAAGATCATGAGAAAAATCAGGATCCGAGTCGAGTTTGAGCGGCCTGACTTCTACACTTTCCTAACGCAATAGACAAGAAAATCACAAACCATGTCGTGGATTCCAGTCACTAGTCCAGTCAATCCCACAGGCAATCAGTCCAACCAACTAGCACAGTAAACAAACTCATTCTGCAAGCGCCAAGAAATTCGGGTAGATTGGAAGGTGTTTTGGCTTTGAAATTGCGTTTAAATGGTGAACGAGGAAACAACAAAAAGAGACACGTTGGCGTATGAGGGAGAAAGGATTAGGTTGCCCTGTAGATAATAACCCCCAACCTTCTCCCGAAATTCGATTGCTAATGGATTACTAAGTAGGGCGTTATGTCCCGTAAATAAAAGAGTCGTCCAATCAGTTTTTCACAGAAGTTAACCATATGACGACGCCAATGCGAATTGCACCTATGAAATAGGATCAAGCTGTTTCTTATCCACACCTTGGACATTGTCCCAAGAAATATGAACTTGATTAAGGACAATCTAAAGTGTCTTCAGTTAAGGATACCTTACAAAGCCAATTACAAGTCCATGGGAAAGGGAAGAATCGAACTTTTTCTTTTTTGAGCAATCTACCCTGTAAGTCACTTTTTATTGTATGTAGATAATTAGAAAAAAATCAGTATACAATGATAAGCAACAATGATATTGACAAATCTAGATCGATTAATGCAAACCCAACCCGTGTGTAAGAAATCCTATGGCCCATCTAACTGTTCATCGATTTCTCAAGACCCAACCCGTGTGTAAGCAACAATGATACTGGCAAATCCAGATCGATGATGACGACGACGACTACTTATGCAAGCTTCTCCTTACAATGTGCATGCAACAAAGACATGATGAGTTGGTTTAAGATTGAGCAGATTCTTGATCGAATCAAAAGGGAGGGTAGATCTGCATCCGAAGTCAAGATATGTTGTGAGTCCCTTTGTAGGTGGTCACCACCACACCCTCGTCTTTGGTTAGCCTTTGGACTTGCTTCTTCACGTTGCATCCCGAGTGCGTGCAGCAATATAGCTTCTGCAAAATTGAACGTATGTCAAACGCTTTGATATACTGGTGTTGTGTGGTATAGCAGAAATGTGTGTAATGTGTAGTTCTTTTAGCCCATTTGTTACATAAATATTGCTTGAATGTCAATGCAAGTGGAGATGTTTTTAGATCTTTTACATTCCATAAACAGGAAAGCAAATTATCATTGATGATCCAAATTTTAAAAGCAATTATTAAATTTAAAGTGTGGTTTAATATCTAATTATGCTAACACTTTCTTTCAGCTCTAATATCATATTTAATTGATTTTATAAATATTATGTAAGATTTTATAAGATCACTGCCAATTGTTCAAAAAACTTAACTTATCAGATAAATGCGTGTTCTAATATTTACCATAACCAATTGTTCTAAAAGTTTAAGCTTTTAGACAAAGAAGTGGTTTAATATTTAATTATTTTTACAATATTTTATTAGAAGTATTGTATTGACAATGACCGTTTTGTATAGAATGAATCAACTGATTAATGATTGCATGCTAGTACAATAAATTTGAATATACAGTAAAAACATTGAGGGACGATACAATGTGAACGCATTCTTAAAAGCGTTGTTCATAGCTTCAACTTTGGTTATTTAACTTGGTGGAAAGTCCATCCTTCGTTAATGATTACTACAAAATGTGCTTGGATTCTTTTGTAATGCCACAAGTAAATATTGATTCAATGAGCCTCAGAACATCATGGCTTGTTTATATGCAGTGTATGCCATATGTACCAGTTGGTCCAGTTGGTCCACCCAAGTCCGAGAGATAAGTGGGCAAACTTGCACAATGTCCTCACATGAGCAAGCCCAACCTGCCCATCTTTGATCCCACTCAACTCAAAAATTGTTATATAAATTTCATGTGATTAATAGGCTTGAGCGACGTATCAGGAAAATGACACAAATTGTCTATGAACTTTGATTCAATGTATAATGTGGTCCATGAACTTTTAATTTGTGGAATATAATCCATAAATTTTAGCCCAACATGTAATGACATCCATGAATATTTCATTTGTTTAGTGTGGTTCTTGAATTTTCGATACATATTCAATATAGTCCTTGAGTTATATGAAAATGTTAAATGTTGTCATTTCCATTAATTAAAGTTCATAGATAATATTAAACATTTTCATATAATTTAGGGACTAGATTAAATATGTAACAAAATTTCAAGGACGAGATTACACATTAAGATAAAATTTAAGGACTACACTAAACAAACTAAAAGTTCAAAGCCGACATTATACATTGAGTCAAAATTAATAATCATTTGTGTAATTATTCTTAATGCATGAGGTAACTAACAAATAAGTTGGTAAAGTAACAAATAAAAATAGGTAACTAATAGGAAAGTTCCTAAAGTTCAAAAAAAAAAAAAAAAAAAAAAAAACAAAACAAAACAAAGGAAGAAACGTTATTAACCAATTTAAATAAAAGTTGATAAATCAAAATTAGTAACCGAATGAGCTTATTAAGTCACACACACTTACACATATGTATAAGTTCATATAATTGTTAAAAAGTTCAAGCCGTTTTATGAGAAATATAAATAAAAGTTAGTAAATCGTTACAAAAATTTTAAATTAAAATAATAATAAAAAGTTTGTAGTCGATTCAGATGAAATTGATAATTGAAAATTAGTTGGTTACTTAATTTGAAAAGAAAAATTGATAATTTCACATAAGAGTTGGTAGAATTAAGATATTAATAAAACAATAAAAGTTAATAAATTTAATAAACAAATTGCTAAAAAGTATGTAACTTTATAAAATTATTGAGAATCATGTTAACTTAGGTCCCTGTTTGTTTAAAATTATTTATTTTGTTCCCTGGAACAAAAATTTATGTTCTTTTGTTCTTTTGTTCCCGTGGAAAACAAAAAATCTATTTTTTTTTGTTCCTAGGAACAGATTTGGAATAGAAACAAAAGTAGAAAAAGTTGTTTTTTGTTTCCGGAAACAATTCCAAGAAACAATTTTTCTATCTCCTCTTTTTTTCTTCTCTTTCTTTTCTTCTTCTTTCTTCTTCTTCTTCCTTTTGGCTGGTCGCCGACTTTGGTCATGGCCGGTGCCAATGATCAGCTAGACGAGAGTTGATGACCTCGTTGGAGAGTCGCCAACCCTCGGAGACCTGGGCGAGGCTCGTCAACTCGAGCCTCCGTGTGGCTAGGCGAGGCGGAGCTCGCCTAGCCACTGATGAGGCCATCCTGGTAGTGGCCAACCTCGCACCGCCTTGGCGGGGTCGAGCCTCATCGGTGGCCTCGGTGGCCAGGCAAGGCCACTGGTGAGGCTCGATCTTGCCTAGCCATTGGTGAGGCTCGATCTCGCCTAGATCTGGTGAGGCTCAGGCTCACCAGCCCTCGTGGTGGCCTAGCGAGGCTCCGGTGAGCTTGTCAGAGCTCACCCAGCCGGTCACTGGCTGCCATTGTGGCTAGCGACCGGCCACAAAGTGAAAAAGGAAAAAAAAAAAAAAAGAAAGAAAGAAAGAAGAAAAAAAAAAAAAAAAATATAATAAAAATATTGAAAAATAAAAGAAATAATGAAATTATACAAGTTTACCAAACACATTTTTATTTCTGGAATATAAATTTTTTGCAGCAACTAAGCACATTTTTATATTTAGAAATTGTTCCCGGGAATAGCAAAAAAAATATATTTCTATTCAAAAATTATTTTTCTATAACAAAAATGTTACCAAACGTACGTTTATAGGCTAAAAAGTATGAAACTTTATTTCTCTACTAAACGGCTTCTTTTAAACTTATCATTTCTTCCCAATGGCGGCGGCATTTAGCGATCACAGGTAAGGGGTCATCTCAAAGACTGCGGATTTGTGAAGTTTTTCTTTTCTCTTTTTCCCTAAATAAGGAATTCATACAACTAGACTAATCAGATTTTCGTTTGTTTTCTTTCTCAAGTAAGCAAGGATTTTTTTTGGCCTATCAAGAATGAAACCGAGTACAATTTAATCAGATCTCAATCAAGAAAACCTTTTCGGCGCAACTTTAGATATATATTGAAGAAAACATATCGTATATTAAGATAGATTCGAGACGCAGACGCACTATATTTATGCAAAAAATGCATGCCAAGTTCAGAAAAACATGAAATTAGTTTAGTTGAAAGGGGATTGGACAAGTCAAGATCACGAAAAAAAAATCGAGATCCGAGGCAAGTTCGAGCGGCTTGACTCCTACACTTTCCTAGCTCAATCGACAAGAAAATTACAAACCATTATGTGGATCTCAATAAATAATCCAGTCAATCCCGGGACAACCGGTCCAGCCAACTAGCACAGCGAACAAATTTATTCTGTAAGTGCAAAGAAATTCGGGTCGATTGGAAGGGGCTTTGTGACTTTGAGATTGGGTTTGAATGGTGAACGAGAAATCAACAAAAAGAGACATGTGGGCGTCTAAGGGAGAAAGGACTAGGCTGCTCTAGAGATATTAACCCAAACTTCTCCCAAAATTCAATTGCTAATCGATTACTAATTTGGGCATCATGTCCTGTAAATCAAAGAACCATCTGATCAGTTTGTCACGGAAGTTAATCATCTCACGACGCCAGTGCGGATTACACCTAATGAAATAGGATCAAGCTGTTTCATATCCATACCTTCAACCAAATGGACATTGTCCCAAGACATGTTAAAGATTTACCAAGTCAGTTACAAGCCCACGGGAAAGGGAACAATTGATTTTTTTTTTTTTTTTCAGCAATCTACCCCATAAATCACTTTTTATAATATATAATAAATCCGACCAAAAAAATAATATATAAATAATTATAAAAAAAACAGTTAACAACGATGAGCAACAATGATACTGACAAATCCATATAGATGAACCCAAACCCTGACACCTGTATAAGAAATCCTATGGGCCCCTCTAGTTGTCCATCGATCTCAAGACTCTATTTATTTTTGCATTCGATGGTGATGATGACCATGATGATGGTGATTTATGCAAGTTTTTTTTACAATGTGCTTGCAACTAAGACATGATGATTTGGTTTAAGATTGAGCAGATTCTAGGTCAAATCAAAAGGGAGGGTAGATCTGCATCTGACTCAAGATGTGTTCGAAGTTCTCAGTCGATTTTTGGATGGGATGGGTGTGAGTCCCTTCGTAGGTGGTCACCACCATGCCCTCGTCTTTGCTTAGCCTCTGGACTTGTTTCTTTACATTGCATCCCGGATGCGTGCAGCGATAGTAACTTCTGCAAAATCAAACGTATATCAAACGGTTGGATTTACTGGTGTTGTGTGGTATAGTGGAGATGTAGGTAATGTGTAGTCCTTTTAGCCCAATGTTACATAAATATATTTTTTGAGTATCAATGCATAGAAGAGGGATTTTATCCACGGGGAAGGGTTAGAATTATCTTTGGCATGGACAACGAGAGGATTTTTTACTAGAAGTATCGTACTGACAATGATCGTTGTGCATAGAATGATCAACCAAATAATGATTGCATGCTAGCACAATCAATATACAGTAAGAAATTGAGGGATGACGCAATGCGAACAGACTCCTAAACCTTTGTACATAACTTCGACTTTGGTCGTGTTACTTGAAGGAACGTCCATCATTCGTTAATGGTTACTGCCAATGTACTTAAATTTGTACAAGTAAACATTGATACAATCACCCTGAGAACATCATGGCTTGTTTATATGCAGTGCATGCGGTATGTAATAATTCGTGTAGTTATTGTATAACTTCGGCATTTGATAAACTTCCATATTGTTGTAAAAAGAAAAGCAAGGAGACCATGGAATCAATTCGCAAATGATCTCTCTCTTTCTCTTGTCTTTAAGGATAATTTTACTCGCTGATCATGCAACTACATGCATCTTCTTAATTACTGTAAATATCTTAAATATCTCCAACATATGCCTTTCGATAACCTTAGATATTCCCTCCATAGCCCTTTTCTTCCAACAGTAGGGAACAGAAATCATTTTAAATAAACGACATGTCGCATATGGTGATCCATTAAGAAGATCCGACAACGGACATCATAGAGGGTTGTCTGTTGAGGAATTTCTGATTACTACGCCACTTTGCATGCATTAATTTGTTTCACGTAACATTGGAAACCCTAGAAAAGCCAGATCTCGAAATTAGGGCTTGAGCTATTTTTTCTTCCTCTTTTTTTATTTTTATTTTTATTTTTAATTATCTTCCTTTTCTTCTTCATCTTTAAGCAATCGAAATAGTCCTGCTTCACTAATGTCTGAGGAAGTAATCAAAGTGAAGAGCTGCTCGATAAATTAGGAAGAAAGGAAAAGATAGATACTGGGAAAAAGAGATCTAAAGCATTTGTGACCTGGGCCGACTGTGTAAGCGTAGAAGAAAGAATGTGCACAGACCTGGGAAATCTGTTGTTCTTGACTGCTTTCTGTCCGTACTTCCTCCATCGATAACCATCGTCCAGTATGTCCACCTGACTCCGGGTCTGGAAAGCGATTCTCGGCCTTCGGACCTTCTTCTCCCCCTTCTTCTTCCCAATTTTCTCAGCACCCCCGGATACGGAGCTCCCGTGAGCAGCATCGTACTCGGCCTTTGGTCGCTGGGCGATCCCGTCTTCGGCGCCGCTCAATCCCAAGAACCCGTGGACCGACGAGCTCATCAGATCACTGCCGAAGCCGGCGCTGCTCTGGACACGAGAACCTCCGGCTTCGAACGCGAACGGGAAGGAGGTCAGCGGCGGCTGCGGCGGGGGCGGCCTGACGTCCGTCGAGCACGGGAACAACATCTGGTGTCTTTCCATGAGGTGCGAACAGTTGGTCGTATGAGGGGATGAAAGGAGAAATGGAGGAGAAGAATCTGGTCTTGAAATGCTTTTGACGTGTTGATATTAGAGGGAAAGGCGGCCGGGGAGCCCGAAAGAGAGCATGAAAAAGAGAGCCAAAAAGAAAATAATAATAAAGGAGCTAAGCAAGTCCTCTAGATTCTGTCTCTTCGACGGAAGGTGAGAGAAGGAGGAAGAAGTTTGAAACGTATATAACGATGCATAAAATGGTGGGTGGCAGAAGCGTATATGGCACGAGGATATTTTCAAGATTTGGAAAATTAGGGCTTTGGGAGCGGACGTGATGGGTGCATAGTGCACACAAACAAAACGGAGACGCGAGCTTGGAAAAATCGTGGCGGCTTTCATCATTAGGGGGACGAAAAGTTCTATGGCAGATCACAAATCTTTGTTTACTTGCGAGGGTTGGCCAAAGGGGAGGAAAAAAAGACGCTGCTGGCCTCCTAGCTCGCCTGTGATTGGCGGGTGACGCGCTCGAAAGATAGCGCTATCATCGCTCCGCGAAGAGGTATTTGAATTCAGGTGTGTCGTTCCAATCGAGAATCGGTCTGTAGACTATTCCCCCACCTGAATTCGATTGGATAGACGTCTTGACTACTCTCCACATAATTGAAAAAAAAATTAATCACACCAAAAACCCTAAATTAATATATTTGTGATAAATTTAATATAAATTAATATACTTGTGATAAGTTTACTCCAAGTTAATTTTTGTTAGATTTATCACGTCAAATTATTAAGTTAGATAACATATGACAGATTGATAAATATATCAGTTCGGGATTTTACCCTCTATTTGTAATATGTGCATTAGTTTGTGATTTTTAGTAGTAGTAATTCAATCTAATGGCAACCATTTCTATGGCGGATCACAAATCTTTGTTTACTTGCGAGGATTCGCTAGAGGGGAGGAAAAAAGACACTACTAGCGTCCAAGCTCGCCTGTGATTGGCGAGTGACGTGCCCGAAAGATAGCGTTATCATCGCTCGGCCACGAGGTATTTGAATTTGGGTGTGTTGTTCCAATCGAGAATCGGTCTATAGACTATTCCCCCACCCGAATTCGATTGGATAAAAGTCTTGACTACTCTCCACATAATTGAAAAAAAAAAAAAACTAATCACACGAAAAAACCCTAAATTAGTATATTTGTGATAAGTTTAATCTAAATTAATACACTTGTGATAAATTTACTCCAAGTTAATTTTTGTTAGATTTATCGCATCAAATTATTAAATTGGATGATACATGATAGTTGACAAGTATATCAATTCAGAATTTTACCCTATACTGGTTTGTGATTTTCGGTAGTGTTAATTCAATTTAATGAAAAAATAAATGAAAAATTTGTTACAAATGTTATCAATTTAGATTTTCATGATTAAAAATAAATATGGATGAATTTGTTATAAATATATTAATTGAGAGTTTTTGGTGATTAAAAGATTAGTTGAGAATAAATTTGTTAGATATATACTAATTTGGGATTTTATTGTGATATTAACCATTAAAAAAGAAAAAAAAGAAAAAAAAATAGCAACCTTTATACATTATCAAGCACCACGCGCCATCCGTCGACAATGTACTGATGTGAAACGCTTTCTCGTACACGTGGAAGCACAATGCGAGCCGTACTGCTAGAGATGTCGAGTCGAAGCTGGACTCGACTTTGCCGGTGCATGCATGTTCGGGAGACAGGAACGTGCCTATGAGCTTCCTCGGCCACCTTGGACCGCAATTTTCGTTCAACTCGTGAGTGCGTGATGGTGATGATGATGGAGGATAAAAGCAAGGTAAAAAGATCACTAGCTTTACTTACAACGTGAAACTAATGACGCTCGTGGTTCGTGTATCTGCCTCCAATTCATTCTGCTTTCCGTCTTTCTCTGTAGCGTCACTGCTACAACGTCAGCAAACAGGCGAATTATCTCTTTTTTCCAGGATGAGGATCGCCTCCTTCGTGTTTCTGCTCATGCCAAGACGAGTTTTAAGAAGATAGATGGCTCCCCTGTAAGCAGAAACATGCTTCTCTTTCTAGATAAGTCGAAGGGTGGGGGAAGAGACCAGCCACGCTACCCTACCCCTTCTAGGCATTACTTTTCTCATTCATGCTACAGTGTCATTCCATGAGTATATGTGCTCCTTGCTGCATCCTACCGACGTCTCAGAAATCAAGACTCAGAAATCAAGAAGTCTCTTGACACGAACCAACAAATACTATAGGCAGAATCTAGCTAGATATACGGCTATGATGTGACTCAAACTTTAGATCTCCTGAATTACACTATGACTCAATTACCACGTGTTAGTGTGCTCGGTGGTAATGGGCCACAAATAATCGTTCGATTACAAGCTTGACTTTTTTTTCTTTGGCTAAATAGTTGTAACCTAATTATCTCCTCATAAAATTGTTGATCATCCATCACTCTTCTATTGCGATATTGTTTTTGCATTGTATCGTCTATTGTTATAAACTCAATCGCTTCAAGTTAATAAGCACTCGACACCCTGATCATTATTCGACCATTCACCACCGTTGACACTGACAACCACCACCTCTGTTGCTAATTTGGCCACTATAATCTCCACGTGGCACGAAAGTAGATTATTTTATTGCATAATTTTCACTATACATATGTTAGGATCAAAATTTAACCAATTTGTTGACATGAATAGAACACCTAGCTAAAAGAGGATTGGTTATCCACACTAGATATTTGAGCCATTGTCGACGATTGTAAGAGTGGCCGAAATTAATATACATCAATAACCATAAATCAACTATTGTTATACCACGGCATATGATCAAAAATTGTCATAACATAACTAGTTAGCGATGACACTGATGAAAATGAATAATAAGTTGCCAATTGAAACACCGAATGAAGACGGGATGTTTGGGAGGTGCCAAGACACAGTTATAACATCCTGATTTGCAACCACTAATAGAAAGAGCAACAGATCCTGGAGAAGAAATAGAGCTAACCCAACAAGGTCAAAGGATCAAGGTGCAGTTTTGAAGGAGTAACCCCCGAAGGAAAAAAACACGGCATCATGAGAACATGGGATTGAGTGGAAACATGGCCAAAACTGGTTATATCATAGGCACTATAAATACCAAAGCTCAACTATGGGAAAGTCCCCCGTGCACAAACAAACAACATATTATATTTTAAATCTTGCACTGTAGTTATGGTTTTTAGATTTGTGTGGTCAATTAAATTCCAATGTGTTTCTTAATTATAGTTTCTAGATTCTCATCTTCATTAAATTTTGGCTTTACATCTTTACATTTTCAGGCTTTATCATTGATTAAATTTTGGCATAACTTGTGTACATTCGGTTCCGTTTGAAGTGATTATGTTCTTAGGCTTTGTCATTGCTTAAACTTTGGCACAATTTGTGTATGTTTAGATCCATTTGAATTGAAATTATGAATTCCCTTGTCTATCTATGATATTTCCTATCCGAAATCACCAAAGAACCTGTCTTCTCTAATAAAAATCAAATAACGACTTTCAGTAAGAGCTATTTTGTCACGGAGTCAAATTCTGAGAAAATGGAGTTCACACGATGTTTATCATGCCTATTAATCACACGAGAACCGAATTTCGGCTTCTTGATTACCTGCATATCCTTTGCATTGCTCTCAAACTCAAATCTATCGCACGCTTCATGAATCGCAGTCCAAGGAATTGATTAAGAAGGAGATGAATGTGCAATTAGAACACAAGGCAACTCAAGTTTTATGAGTATACAATTAAATTGAATAGTCAAGGGAAAATTTGTCTAAAAAATCCTAAATCATTATAATTTTGCTAATTTAGTCATAAACCTTTCAATTTTGCTACTTAAGTCCTAAATCTTTTCACATTTTGCCAATTAAGTCAATCTAATCAATTTTAGCTGAAATTCACTGACATTGACAATTTTTAATAATATTTTAATATTTTTTCCTCTTTTTTTTTTTCAAGTGTGACTGGTGAAGGTCGCTGAATCCTCACCTAATGAGGGCAAAGGCGGCCTTGCCGACAATCACAATGGCCTTGCCCAAAGTTCATTAAGCCAAAAAAAAAAAAAAAAAGAAGAGAGATGGAAAAGAGCAAAATAAAGGAAAAATACAAATTAAAAAAAGAAAAATATAATTAAGAATTATTCACATTAGCATCAATCTTGCCACATAGGATGATCATTGTTTATGTTAGCAAATTTTGGTCAAAATTGGTTAGATAAATTTAATTGATAAAATGTGAAAAGATTTAGGACTTGATTGGCGAAAACTAAAAATTTAGTATTAAATCAATAAAAAAATTTAATGAATTTAAAATTTTTTGGATAATTTTCCCAAGATCAAAAGAGTCAACCACGTGGGTTTGAACTTAGAACTTGAAAAGCAAGGCTGCCGCTTTTTTTTTTTAGTTTTTTCCTTCTTGGTCTCCGATTAGGTGAACCGCATGCAGCAGCCGATATTCTTTTCGAATCAACGAGTTCAAAACCTCTTTCGATTCAGCGAATCCTCAATTTCGAAAACTCGATTTTCGGTGGCGGAAATGTCGTTGATACCGCTTCTTCCCGTTGCAGGGATACGCAACTTCGACAGCTAATATCAGACGATAGAGTTGCGTCCCCCTCAGGTAGAGTCGTGAAAACGAGGCACGAAAGGGAGGGCTTTGTAAAAAAGCTCATCAGCATCGACGATCCCCGCTTCCGTCCGATCATGCACTCTTTCAATGCCATCCATTCAGTCGCGCATTGACAATTTCTTGAATATCGGCACAAACTGAGCTCACTTCAGCCAGTGGATGAGATGTTTTATTTAGGAAAATTGTGCAAGAAGTCCTAAATCTATTTTACTTTGGCCAATTCAATTCTAAACATTTCAATTTTACCAATTAAATCCTTAGCATTTTGGCAATTTACCAATTGAGTCCATTTGGCTGCAAATCGTTGATGCGGATGCCAGTTGTCTAACTTGACATCATTAACACTGATATGGATCATTTTTGTAATTTTTCGAATTTTTCAATTTCTTATTTTTCTTTTCCTTTTTTCTTTGGTTAGTTTCGGCGAGGGTCACAAACGGTTCTCATCGGCCACAAAGGCTTGGGGGAGGACCGCCTCAACCATTGTCAATAGCACCACAAAGGCCATGGGTGAGCCATCGCAACCTCGCTAGCTGCAAGCGAGGCCTTTGTAGCTCCATTGGCCATAGGCACGAGCGAAAAGGCCCTCACCATATCTGAGTAAGGTCCTTTGCGGCCTCGACAGCCATGGGAGATGCCTCTAGTATTGATGAGGGTCAGTGACACAGAAAAAGAAAAAAGCAAATAAAAACGAAAATAAAATTAATAAATAAGAACAAGAAATTAAAAAAAAATTACAAAATGATCCACATCAGCATCAACGGTGTCACGTAAGATAACTAACATCTAAATTAACAATTTATGGCCAAAATTAGCCAAATTAACTTAATTGAGAAAATTGCCAAAATGTATATCACTCAATTGATAAAATTAAAAAGGTTGGCCAAAGTGTAATAGATTTAGAACAATTTGAACAATTTTTCTTATTTATCCCTCATTGTTAACATCCAAAAACGACCAAATCCTTTTAATAGATGTGATGCTGATATGGAGCTTGGTGTTAGTCAGTTTAAATATTAATAAGAGGTTGTGGGAAGAAAGTTTGCGGACAAACACAAGTATTAACGATTGAGATGACGTCGTTATTCAGCTAGGTGTCAAGCGATTGGACTATCAATAAGATTTCATGGGTCAAAGAGCTTGTTGGCAATTTTGAATACTGATGACCAAATGTCGTTATCGATATATGATGACAATTGGCAATTGATTA
Source organism: Eucalyptus victrix (assembly GCA_016097545.1). Lineage (NCBI taxonomy): Eukaryota > Viridiplantae > Streptophyta > Magnoliopsida > Myrtales > Myrtaceae > Eucalyptus > Eucalyptus victrix. The sequence continues at coordinate 16,764,723 of CM027843.1, read as the reverse complement.
ACACTTGGTGAATTTAGCCGACTACTAGAGGTAGAAGACTGAGAGCGATGAGGATGCCGATTGAAGAGTTATCAACAATTTGTAGAGAAGATTGATGTGTAATCACAGAGAGTATTCTTAGAGCCTAAAGCTGAACCCGATGACAATTTGTAGGGGATTTTATTGTCCTTCTGATTTGTAGAGGATTCTATTTTCCCAATTTGTAAAGGCTTAACTTGTAGAAGAAGTCCGTCTGATTGTATATATATGGGTCCGTACATACTTGATGATTAAGGAGAAAAAGAAAAATAAAAAGAGGGTCAAGGAGGCTTACCCGAGGATATAGGCACATTGCCAAACCTCACTAATTATTGTGTTTTTCTTCTCTTCTTCTCCTTGATCTACGTTTAGATTGTTAACATGCGGTTGTAACTTTCTATTTCAAAATTAACCATTTGGGAGCAGTTACAATTTGTAAGACACCATATAACCCGTGTTGAATTATTGTGAGACAGATCTCATAGCCATGAGACAACTTTGAACTTCTCAATCTATCACTTTATTAGTTTTTAGTACTCGCACTTAACTTTTTCGTATTCCTATCCAAATTGTCATTGAATTTTTTTTTTTTTTTTTTTTTGGTAAAGATAAGATATATATTGACTTTTAACTAAGAAAGCTATACAAACAAGTCAAAACAAGTGGAAGGGTGCTAGCACAAAGGAAAGAGAGGGGAAGGCCAAACAGTGGCAGCCCTCCAAACGAGAACAACAGGAAAGATCTGACACCACTAAGGCTGCATGTCTTCCTCTAGAAAACAGAAACAAACGGGGCAGCCAGCGACGGCAACCTCAACCAAAAGAAAGGCAAAACCAGGCCAAGCCAAAGCTCAAGGTGAAAAACTGTCATTGAATTCAAGTGAGACAGGCGAAACACTCGCAGAATAATAATGGGATATAATACCTCCAATTTCTTTTGCAAACTTTGGCAATTTAATAAGAGTATAAAGTGATGCCCCGCAAATCTAGAGGCTGCTAAGAAAAGAGACTTGAGAAGCTTTGCTATGGGGAAAAGTCATTTTCGGCCCCTACACGATTTCAACGACGACTGCGCACGAAACCTCTAGGAATCCTCGGGCAATCGAAGTCCGATGTTAAATTCAACTGCACGTGAGCCAACGGAGACCACAAATTTCCACGTGGTCCCGATGGTGGTCGCTTTCCTTTCTAAGGGATATTACTTATGTAGCGGTTGTCTGAACAGGTGACGACGGATGAGTGGCCGTCATGCCTTTCTTAGGTATTGAATTTAAGAATGATTACGTAATTATTAGAAAAATAAGAAAAATCAGGAGATATCTAAATCTTTCTTTCTACGCATGTTCAACCGCTACGTTGTGAATTTGGTCGCCAGCGAAACCTTCTTTGACATAAAAAAAAAAAAAAATTGAGAATGAAACCGATGAAGCATTGTTTTTCATTGAGATGTTGTACAATATATATATATAGAGAGAGAGAGATATTGCCATCTATAACTATAATGAAAATTAAAAAAAAAAAAAAAAGACAATAACTTTATCTCCACGGAAATTGAATAAAAGACCAATCAGAAAAAATCTCCAAATGATTAACATGTTGATGCTTTGCTTGATGTGTTATCGTCATGGTGATTTATGGAAGATTCTGCACTATAATTATTCTCCCTTTTGATTTGTTACTTCTAACATGAATGAGAAAATCCTACAATGAGTGACGTGCTTGGCTCGTGAATCAAATTCAAAGATTTCTAATTTCATTTCCATTTAAATTATTCTAAAAGTTCATTGAATAACGCTTTGAAACAGTTTTATAACCTAAAAAAAAAAACCATGGAATTATAGTTTCTATCGAAAAAAAATGCCATGTTATGTTTTCAGTATTCTCGTTCCAACAAAATGAAAAGGAGCATAAAAACAATGGAATTAAAGTTATAATCTTGTGTTTGATGCAATCAGATTAATTACTTTGGTTTGGTTTCAAAGTGTTACCACAAAGCTGATTTACAAGTAAGAAGTTTGATAAATATCTAGATTATCTCAACTCAGCGTGCAATAGATGAAAATTAACAACAACAACAACAACAACAACAAAAAAGCACTGATTCCTATGCACTTACTGGAGAGAGAGAGAGGGGGGGCTATAATCACATCGAAACATCACATTATGTGATTTTTGGTCGGTCCAACTATATTATATTATATTATATTATTTATAATTATTTTATATATTAAACTTAAAATTCTCCTGTATTATATTATATTGAAATCATCAATAACATTAATAATTTCAATTTAAAACTTTTGTTGAAATTAATTATGTGTCACTTATTTTGTTTTCGGAATTTAGAAGTTCAAGTGAATTAATAAGATGTGAAGTTATATATTCATGGTTTATATTAAGTATTTTGAATTTTTTATGGTTTAATTGTATTTAAAATTACAAATCAAAACTAGACCAACAAACCAATTTGTGTTAAATGGTAAAGTTTTAATAAAAAGATCAAAACCTAAACCAAATTATACCAATAAATCAATAAAACATAATTTTTTTTTAATTTGGTTCGATTAGGTTCGGCTCAATCAAACCATTTTCGGCTTCTCATGGACGCTCCTGCCCCTTGGGGACCAAACGGGTCACTACAAATGAAGGTAGTGGGCTCATGAGGTCTTACACGTGTTCATTGCCGGGAGGTGGTATGGCCTTGCCTTTTTTATAGGTAGGCACGGGCCGCACATGCACAGTAGAAGAGGCCCTTAAGTCTTTAATCAGTAATTTCAGTCGGGCTATTGCGGATAGCCGAATCTAAAGTTTCAAATGGGGACTAACACGAAAGTCAGCAGCTCCCGTGCCCTGTCTGCCTTGACACTTCCAACAAATTTCGATTATCGATGCACATGGTCCCGAATTTGACAACTGCCCTTGCTCAAAGTGATGTAGACAGACAAGTAGGACATCGACTGGAGATAGAAATCGAGATCAAAATGCAAAGAATTAACGGTTACGCAACTTAAATATGCCGATCTAATATGATTTTTCAAGACGCTAACTTTATCTTGTCTCTATTCACACAAATAAGAAGGACCGTGTGTCGGTCTCATCTACAGCTTGATTCCTTTTATACTTTTATTTGCTCGCCTGGCGAGGCAATCAGGGTTCTTGAGGCGAGAGATTACTCGTCCGGATCCAAGTCAATGTGGACTAGGAACCATCACGATTGTTGGCCAAGTGTAACAATTGATTGATTTTGTCACATGGGTCCAAATTTCCATAAGAACTTTTAATTGATGTCACCTCGGATCCAATTCTATCGACCAAGTAAGGCCATGCTCGTTCCTAAATATATATAGAAAAGAAAAAAAAAAAAAAAAAGGGACTTTTGCCGTCACATGGAAAGCCACCGAAAACTCCTGAGCCCGAGGGCCCCCTCCCTGAACCGCGACGTGAACCTGATCGATCACCTGATCGATCACCAGATCCGATGCTCGGGTCCAGGGACGACGTACGGAGGCTGGGGCTACAAACCGTCGCGCATTCGTCATTCACGGCGAGAAAATGACTGGCGAAAATGACCATTTTGTCGCCCCCCAGAAATTTTCCAACCGGCAGGCCCTCGGCTATTGAAACCATCTCAGCAACCTCTCTCCATCTCTCTCCCCGTTTCTCTGTTCTTTTCTTTACCTTTCGTTTTCCTCAACTTGATCGCGTGAAGTCCGTCTCCTTATAAAATAAGTTCCGATTGACTTCTCAAATTGTTGCATTCAACCACACATTATATAATTATTTTCAGGCAAATCTATAGTATTATGCCGAGACTTTCCTCTCTTCTCATTTGTTGGAAGATATGCCTGAGAATTCGGAAAATATGTTGAAGATCCGATTTGATTATAATCGTGCACTAAATCAATTAGGGATTGAATTGAGATTAATATTTATTTATAGAATATTTCTTTGCCATTTTATTATTTACATCTTGTATTATAATTACAAAGATCTGTACAATGAATAGAATTGAAGAAATGCAAAAAATTTCTCCCTAAACTTCTACGTTCCTTGCTTCTTTTCACTTTCTTTCATGGTATGAGAGCCACCAGGCTCTTGATTTAGCTTCCGCACCGATTGCCTCCCAAGAAACTCTAATTTGCAAAATATAGTAATTTTTTGGCATAGGAATCAAATTCTTTAAACGAAGAAGAAGCAAACGAAAACCTTTACCATGACTCACTCATAGAAGTTGCCTTCCATCACTGATGGCCAAACCACAGGAGACGTCACACCATAGTCTTTAGAAAATCAAGGCCATTTTGGGACAATTCCCATGACCCAACACCAACAAGTTCAGGCCCAAGGCGTGTAGTGGTAGCTCTTCACGGCTCAACCAAATCTGGGGCAGCCCATTCCGAGCCATCCTTACCAATGGGTAACCTATCCATGGTACCTTAGGCCAAGCTCAAATCCATCATTGCTAGGGATTCCGGGCCACCAGAGCAACGCTCAGCCTAATGGGAGCCCACCAGCCACAAGTGGGGCAAGCCCAACCATCGAATCGAAGCAAATTAGCGGGTCGGGCAAATCGGATTTGGAAGCAAATCTCTACCTAGGAATTTTTAATGCGGGTCATGGTACGGGTCTAGCGGTTCGGGTATAGGAACAAATCCCTACCCAAATCTCTCACCCGGTTTTCTGCCTTTTCTAGTCATGGCTGTCATTAATCGACCAAAGCTCGGCGATCCTCTGTACGTGTCAACTGCCGACGACCTAGAATTGCGACTAATCAGTCTGCAATTGACCGGGCCAAAAAACTACTCCAGATAGTTGCAAGATTTTCGACAAGCCCTCATGACGAAGGATAAAGATGGTTTCCTCGATGGGACCATTCCCATCCTTTTGGATGAGTGACTAGCTCGACATTGGAGAAAATGCAATGACCTCATCCAAACATGGGTTGGTTACTGCATTTCTCCAGAGGTTGTAGTCGGTCTCCCACGACGGAGGACTTGAAGAGGATGTGGGACAACATCAAAGAAATGTACAGGAAATTAGATCGAGCCATAATATTTTCCCTCATGCAGGAACTCAGTGAACTCAAGCAAGGAAATATGACGTCACGGCTTGTTACAATAAGCTATCATCACTTTGGAACGAGTTTGAAGCCGCGGAATAAAAACTCAGGGGACTAGTAGAAACCCTCGAATAATATAGATCTATAAAGAAAAGGGAAAAAGCCACTCATTTTTTTTTTATTTTGAACGAGACATACCTAACCCTTCATTAACAGATTCTGGCGATGGATTTGGTGCCTCTCGGATGGATTTTTCCAGTTAGTTGTTCAAGAAGAGAGCCAGCGGCTTGCGTCCCCAGAGCATGCGAGAGGAGGCGAGAGCATCTTGTGGTGAGCGAGCGAGATTCGAGAATCAAAACTCTAGCCTGAGAGAGAGAGAGAGAGAGAGAGAGAGAGAGAGAGAGAGAGAGAGAGAGAGAGAGAGAGAGAGAGAGAGAGAGAGAGAGAGAGAGAGAGCATCAAGAAGGGCTAGGGTTCCATGGAGGCGGCGAATGATCCCTTAAAAGGGATGGGTTCAACAGCTCAAATCACCCGCACTGATCCAACGATCTGCAGGGGTCTAATTTATCAGTTGAATCGGATGGTGGATATGATTCCATGACCAAGGCATCCAATAGTCATGCATTTTTCTGCATCCTCAAAAAATTTTGGCCAAAATTCAAAAGGAAAAGGTAAATTATATTGTGAATATTGCAAATGCATGCATCATACAATCGATAATTGTCGGAAATTACATGGCAAGCCAAGAGAAAAGGGAAAAATGAAAAAAAATTCTGTAGCTTACCAAGTCATTGGACCTACCGGTCTAAGTACTGACCGACCCATTACATATGGGCAATATCAACAATTGATGCAGACATAACAAAAGATTGACACACTCAAACAAAGGAGGAAGCTTTTCAAGTATATCTCATTGCCTGATAAATTTTATTTCGAGGAAGGCTTGGATAATTGACTCAAGAGAAAGTGATCATATTATTTGTGATAAGGGATTTTTTCCCACTATGCATAAGAACTTGGATCTCCCTATTTCTGTGCAACTACCAAATGAGAATATTACCCATGTCACCTTGACAAGCACAATTAAACCGAGTCCTCAGATTACCCTTCAAAATGTCCTTTACGTCCCACAATTTCAATTCAATCTTATATATGTGTCCAAAGTCTGCAAAGAAGATTCCTGTTGAGTATTCTTCAATTCCGATACTTATTTTTTTCAAGTCATTTCGACTGGCAAACTAATGAGCTTGGGTAGTCTTTCCGAAGGATTATTTTTTTGGACTTGTTTCCCAACTGATTTTGATTTATCTTCAATTCACTTGAATAAAATATCATTGTGTAATATGATTGCCACCGATAAAAAATTTCTTATACATTCGAGAATGGGTCATAGTGTTTTTTTTTTTTCCTTATTCTAAATGTCATATATACCCTCTCACAAAACAGTCACAAAATCCCTTTCCTTCCGGTAAAACTCATGCAAGTCATGCCTTTTCATTAATTCATGTAGACGTTTTGGGACCTTATCACACGTCACACCATGATGGATCGTGTTATTTTCTCACAATTGTGGATGATTACTCCCGTGCAACATGGGTATTTCTGATGCAGTCAAAAGCTCAAGTTCCCTCTCATTTAAAAATGTTTATTATTTTGTCGAAAAATAAGTTTGGGAAGTCAATTAAGTGAATCTGCACTAATAATGGGAAACGGTTTTTCAACCATGACTGCACTTCCCTCTTCTTGTCCCACGTGGACTAAAGTATGTCATCTATTTACTTAATGATATATGTTGACGACATTCTCATAATGGGAAATGATAAAACTGTCATAGAGAGCCTTAAGAAATATTTGCATACCACCTTTCATATAAAAGACCTGGGAGCACCAAAATACTTTCTTGGAATTGAGATTGCTCGATTGGACCAAGGAATTTCCCTCAGTCAACAGAAATTTGTACTGGATATTATATTAGAAGCCAGTTTATCAGGATGCAAGCCAACGATTATTTCAACTAAGCAAAACACCAAACTAATTGTAGCATATCATGTTGCAAGAATATCTCAGGATAATGATCCTGTACTCAAAGATCCGAGTTATCAGAATCTCATTGGAAAACTCATATATTTGACTATGACCAAGCCTGATATATCATATGCGGTACAAACACTCAGTCAATTTATGCATAGTCCCAAGCAATTTCACATGAGTGCTGCCTTAGAGGTCTTGAAATACTTGAAGAAGTGCCCAGGACTTAGAATACTATTGTCTAGAAGATGCAACAGGGAAATGACGACATATTGTGATACGCAGACTATGCAACTTGTCCCATGAGTCGAAGATCCAAAAAGCAAACAACGATTTCATTGTCTTCAGCCGAAACAGAATATCGAGCCATGGCGAAAACAACATGTGAGATTGTATGAATACAAGGTTTGCTTGGGGACCTCGGAATACAACTAGAAGGCCCAACAAAGTTATTTTGTGACAATGATGTAGCCCTCAAGCTTGCAACAATTCCCATAGTGCACAAAAAACTAAGCATATAGAAGTAGATTGTCACTTTACTTAAGAAAAAATTCAAGAAGGGATAATTGAGACATGAGGAATTGAAACCACAGAACAACCTATAGATATCTTCACCAAACCTCTATGTCAAAGACAACACGTGTTAAGCAAATTAGACGTCTTGGATATCTACAAGTAGGGGTGGCAAAAATGGGTCATTGACCCATTTTGCACCCATATTTTTCACAAATGGGTCGAATGTGGGTTATGAAGTCGTGATGGACCATAACCCACATTCAACCCATTTTAAGTTCTGTTTTATATGGGTCGAAAATGGGTCACACATTTTGACCCATTTTCGACCCTTTTTTAAAACCTAAAAAACATGAACTTCACCTTCGTCAGCCCTTTGACAGCCCTCCGCCACTTGCCTCCGAGCCACCTTCGCCACTCGCCACCGCGACTCGCCTTCGAGTTGCCTTCGCCTCCCACCTCTGAGGCTCACCTTCGCCACTCCCTTGAAGGTTGCCGACGACTGAGCCTTGCTAACGACTAGCGAGGCTCGAGCTCGTCGGCGTCAGGCGAGGCCTTGGCCTCATCAGATTGGCGAGATTGAGCCTCGCCCAACGCCAGCGAGCTCGAGTCTCGCCAGATCCGGCAAGGCTCAAGACTCACCAGTGTCGGGCGGGACCTCGGCCTCGCCAGATCAGCGAGATCGAGCTCGGATCAAGCCTCGCCCGATGTTGGCAAGCTCGAGTCTCGCCAGATCTGGCAAGGCTCGACCTCGCCGACGATTGGCTAGACTCAAGCTCGCTGGCGTCGGGCGGGGCCTTGGCCTCTTTGGATCGACGAGATCGAGCCCCACCCTACGCTGGCGAGCTTGACCTCACCTGTGGCCGATTGCCGGCCATCATCGTGGTTGTAAATAGACCAAAGAAGAAAAAAAAAAAAAGATAATATAATTATTAAAATTAAAAATGATATTTTAAAAAATAAAAATAATTAAAAATTATATTTTAAAAATAAAAATATTTAAATATATATTAAAAATTAAACATTCGATTTTTTTTAAATATTTCAAAAAGAATTATAAAAATTTTCCATTAAATTTGTATTGCATAAAAATTGTTAAAAATTTTGTATTGCATAAAAATATTTTAATAATAAGTAAGTTTTAGCAATATGGATTGGGTTGAGTATGGGTCACTAGATTTACACTATAAAAATATGGGTCAAAACATGTTAAATTGGTCAAATATGGGTCAATCCATTTTCGACCCGACCCACCCATTTGCCACCCCTATTTACAAGCCACCGGATTGATGGGAAGTGTTAGAAGATATGCTCAAGAATCCGGAAGATATGCTGAGGATTCAATTTGATTATAATCATGCATTAGATCAATTAGGGATTAGATTGAGATTAAGATTGATTTGTGGAATATTATTACAGAGATCTGTACATTGAATAGAATTGAAGAAATACAAAAAATTTCTCCCTAAACTTCTACGCTCCTTGCTTCTTTTCACTTTCTTTCAACATTTTATATCCTCTTAATACATTCATCAGCATGCTTTTCACGTGGAGATAATGAACGCATTTTTTTTTTAATGTATATATTTTTATGTTTTCGCTACTTGCAAATTTTTTGTTTCCAATTTCATCGTCCTTTCATATTGTGCACGCGTCCGATTAAAGTTAAGCCAAATCTAATCAGTAAAGCTCGATCTCAAAAGTTGAATTTGACTAAACTGAAACATTACCCTTTCGTGGAAGCTCACCATTCCTGTCCTCGTTGCCAATGCAGAAAACCAAAAGAGGTGGTGTTCTAAGTTGCAGGGAACTGTTCCCAGACAAAAAGAAAGTTCCCAGAAAAATGTACAGAAGAATCTTTATTTGTAGTGTTTCTGTGATTCGACTCTTGGAACTTAGCCCAAGGAACAAAGAACACAATTACCACACCGCGGCTTATTAAACATGTCACGTTCCCTTCATTGTCGAAACCTTTAGTGAGCGTACAAGGGGGCATGTGCGAATGTCCACCTCCCGCATCATTTCGCAATGCGGCAACGTACAAGGAAAGCCATATTGAATCTTGAATATCTCGAGAAAAACGAATTGGCGGGCCTAATCTGTACTAAACTCGACAAAAGGGACAGCATCAAAATAACATAAGAATGGGCTAGCGACCCTCTCTCCCTGCTGGAAACGCTGTCTGAGCGTACGCTGCTGTACAGATTGCACTGTTTGCTCCTAGCAGAAGGAGGAGGAGGAGGAGGAGGTCAGTGAACTACATGTAGGATCGCATGCGAGGCCTCACCAGAGATTGGCCTCCATCAGCAAAGATAGTCGTCCCCGTCATGTAACATGAGCCATCGCTGATCAAATAGATGATGGTTGAAGCCAGATCGTTTTTGGCATCGAGCCATCTGTGAAGCGGTGCCGCATCCTTGACCAGGGCCTTTGCCATATCCATGCCTACGGATTTTGGATACTCATCCTCTATGTGCAAGCCACGGGCGACGGCATTAACTCTAATCTTATGCTTTCCCATGTCCAATGCCGAGGTCTGCGTAACAACCACAAGGCCAAATAGGTTAGATAAGAGATTGGCCACAAAGAAAGTTAAGTAAGAAATACACAAGATTATGATAACATGATGCCTCACTTACTCTGACTAACTGCTGCACTCCAGCCGAACATGATCCGTATGCAGCAGCTCCTTGATAAAGCCCTCTTTCTGAGCCGATTATTGACGTCAAGAATACGATGGAACCTCCTCTACGGCCGTCACGCATTTTTACACCGACGGTCTTCAGCAAAAACCACGCGGACAGGAAGTTTATACGTAATATCTTTTTAAACTCTTCTTCTGGCAACTGTAGAGGGTCCTGCATCTTTCCTGTTCAAGAAAAGTCAGTCGTAAGCTAAGCTGGCTTGCTTCTGTTCCCACTAGACAAGCGCCAGAAACCGACAGCCATTAACAGTTGAATTGATTTATCATTAATCCAAACATGGCCACGCGAAGAGCGCACTTCAAGATACGGGAGCGAAAGAACTTTCAGAGTTCTCAAACTTCAGTCCTGATGTATCTACAAATTAAGACAACCCTCCAATGGACAATCTAGAAAGATTCAAAAAGGATGCCTTGGCAACTAGACAGAGTTCCATATTTCTTTTGGACAATTGACGAGTCCCTTGTCAATTCTGTTGGCACCATCTGTCTCTTTTTTCTTTTTCCTGTTGATTACCCTGATGGATATGGCATGAGTCAGCTTGACTAGATTCACCCCCCAATTTCCCAGAACTTCACTATTGAGTTCCTCGTCCTAGCATGGAAATTTCACACCCCTTTACTTTTCCACGGAACCATGACAAGTCCCAAGCATTCCCGTCTAGTTAAGCTGTTGACAAAACAAAGAGGGCATCTACTAGAGGGGGGGCCTGAGATGCAACCAAGTCACCTCGACCTACTGTTGATTTAGACGACACATTCACCAAACATCGACTCTGTCTCCTCACATCAGGGGAATTAGATTAATCTTATCGAACAGAGCATATCTGGGCAAACTCTTATCATTTGTCCCTGGATTGGATATTAGAAGATTTAAAGTTCAGGAACTGTAATATATCCGAACCAATTGCAGGTAAAGCCATCTAACGTCGAAAGCAACACGATTGAACCCAAGAAGCAATATCCCCGATAAGAATGTCACTTCTGATTTTGAATGCATTATAATTATCTCCGCACGCTATACCGAGTACTATCTCATGGTTCAACACAAGATGCTACAGTCATGATTTCCAAATCGTACGCATGGCATAGAGCAACGTACCTTCGTAATTGTAACAATGCACGAAAGCATCCAAACCCCCCAGAACGTTGCACGCTTTGTCCACGGCCTCCTCGAAAGCTCCCTCCCTCTCTTCCTCAATGTCCAATCCGACAACCTCGACCGACGCCGCACCCTTCAAAGAACCTGCAATTCTCTCGCGGACGCTCCTCAGACCCTTTTCGTCTCCCATCAAGACCAACCTGTTCAATACACAAGCACACGATTAAGCACCAACTTCAGGGCCAATTTGTAAGCCCTACGTCAGTTAGCTAATCGATAATCTCTATCATCTTCAATCGACACGACGACTACACGCGCCCTCTGCATTCTTCATGCAGCAGAACCGACCCAACAATTTGATCCAAAATCGTTCCAGGCTCCCCCAGGCAAACATTAATAAGTTTGGCGAGCGATTTAGGGACGAACATAACCTGCAGCCACGCTTGGCCAAATGCAGAGCGACGTTCACCGATACGTCGTCGCCACCGGAGGTGAGCAAAACTCTCTTCGCAGCATTCGCCATGGAACCCCCTGTATTCCGATCGCGACGCGAGAAAAGATCAGAACTGATCCCCAAAGGCAATGCCAGAAGACGGCGACGGCGACGGCGACGGAGAAGGAAGCGATGAATACGGAATAGAAGGTGGTACGGATAAACACAGGCCGATCGAGTGACTGGACAGAGGCGCTTCGTGGACTTATTTATACGCAAAGCATTTGCGCAGGTTGCTGAAAAGGAATTATTGGGAAATAGCGGGGCGACTAAGGAAATAATTAATTTCCGAGCGGGGCCCGACTGGCGAGGGCAGTTAAACGCGAAAAAATCCCGGAACGAGAAGAGAACGAGTGAAGGGGTGCGAAATTGAGTGCGAACGAGCGGTGAGGTTTCTGAGATGGCGTCCACGTAATTGCGTTAGAGCTCGAGCGAGATGAGTGGAGGGGGGACGATCCACTACGGTGGGGAAACTCTCGGAAGCGACGCAGCTGGCGGAGAAAGGTCTCAGCACCGTGACGTGGCGCGATCTTACTGGCGAACGAGTGGGATCGGGGATGGTGGCCGTTTGACCCTCCCCCCCCCCCCCCCGGGCGTTCGGACGTCGCACGGGTCCACTCGATGGAAGAAGCCTTCACAGCCATCACTTTTTCTTTTTAGTTAGTACCACCAAAAAATCATCTCAATCAATTTTTTCAGTATAAAAAATTCAAAATTGGTGCACATATAATAAATTTACTCCGAATTAATTTTTTAATCATAAAAAAATCCTAAACTGACAAATTAATAATAAATTTATTCTTTGTTATTTTTCAATAAATTTAATTAATATTACAAAAATAAAAAGTTGGCACATTTGTAACAAATAGAAGATGAAATCCTATATTACCATATGTCATCTAATTTGATAATTTAACAGAAAATTAATAGAGATAAAATCGATTACATGTGTATCGATTTAAAATTTTTCATAATATATATATTTTTAAATACACACAAAAATGTATGGTTCTAATTAACTTGATCCGCTGAACCAGAAATCGTAAAAAGAAATTTCCTCTTTATTGGAGCATTTGGAGTGTCAAATCTTGTGTAATGCCAACGTTGCAAGTACTAAAGACCACATCGCGACACGTAGTACCTTCATCCAGTGCCTTAATTGCGACGTCTATCATTGCACGTGAAAGATGTAAGGCGGTCTTTGCAGGTACAGTATGATTAGACGGGTTTTGTTTCCCCTCCCATGACATGCATCACCATCGTTTTTTTTTTTGCATCTGACTCCAAAACTCGAATTCACATCAACACGGCTTCTTGGAGAGAAATGGTACAACGAACCCAATATATATTAAAATAAACCTGCCGCGCCCATTGATTAGTCCCACACGTGAATGTTCTTTTACAACCGTCCGAAAGTATTTTAGTAAATTGCTTCGTTTAGGACAAGTTAGTTGATTACGGTAGGTTGAAGTCAGTGTGGCATTGAAGAATGGCAGGGGCCTCGAGGAAAGTACCAAGAACCATTTTGTATTAGCGTGGAGACTGAGTCTCGTGGTCCTCCCCAGTTCTTGTCCAGTTGATTCATGGGAGAGGCTTAGGTCTTATTTTATGCGTTGACCTCTTTACTGTTTTGGATGTAGCACCGAAGACGATGCATTTGCCTTCTTCCCTAGTGCAAAAATTACTAAAAAAATTAAATTATGTACCCTAAAGTTTTTTCAGTAATACTGCAAAGCCCAAACTTGTATTAATTTGCTTGCACGAACGCTCGAAATCAAACAGTATTGACAAGATGCCAAGGGACTTAAGTAAAATAAAATGACATTGATTTAGTTGAAAATATTATTTAATAAAAACTTAACGAAAGGTGGATATGTCATATAAATATAAAATTTAGATTTTTCTTCTTATAAAAGGAAGTTCAGACGATTCTCTGCGATGGGTGGTCAATTGTCGCCAATCAATAGCCTAGGTGGTCGGCGAAATCGATAGTTTGGCGTGCCAAGATGGTTGGCGCTATGGATAGCTTGGGTATCCAAAAAAAAAAAAGTTCGTGATTATAATTTAAATTTGTTTTTTCGTGACTTTTGGCCTTTTGCCTATTTTGGGAGTCTTTCTTCTTGTTTTGAATTTGCTGAGGGGACACAAAACTCTATTTGGACCGGCACGCTTGCGTGCACGCACCTATGACACGTCAGCGCAAAAGTAGAGGGAGAAAGATTAAGATGAATGCGGGGATAAGAGTGCTGAGAGAGAGAGAGAGAGAGAGGGGTTTTTTTTTTTTTTTTGCTAAAAAGAGGGAGAGAGAGAGAGAGAGAGAGAGAGAGGTTGCAGCGGAAGCAAAGTGATCCCCTGACCCCACCGAAAATTCACAATGATCTGCGACCGCAGTGATAGGAGAGACTAGGCGGAAGACAATGATTGATTGCAGTCGGCAACCGATGAAATCACAGGGCCGTAATTGAAGTTGGTCGAACATCGTTTCCAGCTTTTTTCGATCAATGAAGAGAACAAGGGAACCATCGTGGGCCCAATAATAAAGGAATATCTCATTTTTCACGAGATCATAATTCAGATAGTATTGTCAACCAATTTGAAAACAATCAGCATTATGCTTTATGATTGTGATATATTTCGTTTGGAGAGATTTTCCGGCTATTGACGTCTCTCGACATGTTGTACAGATAAATTTGCTAAGCTTGACGACTGTGAATAGTATCGAATTTTGTGATAAGTACCAAATGAGGTCACCCGCGTTGATCACTCTTCATTGGCTTCGTTGCTTATGAAATAATGAAGTATTGAGGGTGGAGAATGATAACGGTGGCAAGAGGGCCTACATAATTTTCGGCTTCTGATAGGCTCTAACATAGAGAAGGGGAGAAAAGAGAGTGGCCCACACATCAATGAAAGGGAGGGCGATACTAAGTCGACACGATGAGGACGTCAATTTGTCGACCAGAATGATCTACAGCATCCCAAAATCTTGCTTTAACTGGAAATCATATTGAATGATTTATAAAGTAAAGACCCATCGTGAAATGATCACCAACTTGTATAATTATTCAGACGATGTCTTACGGGTACAAAACGAATCGAATTAGTACACTGACGAGATGGAAAACCGATTAAAATAAAATATGAAAACAAAACACGACAACCTAAAATCCATGTCGCATCCTCCTCATGCGCAAAGTCCAACTGGGGAGAATGTGTATCTCGACTAATCACAGTACCACGTGAAAGGGAAGTAAGTTTTCGTTTGATGAAACGTGACTGTCAACGTGCATTACGTGAGGCGAGCCACTCCTAATGTATAAAGGTGACTTGATCATAACTAAAGTCGTAAAAGGTTGACTTACTATAATATGGGCCGACACTCGCAGCGATTGATTCACCGAATCTGGCCATGCAGTTCTTTGATACTCGTATTTTGACAATTAAAGAACCGGCACGTACTTCTCTCGAAGCGCGGGCGCATGCGCACGTAACAGCGATGTTCTCAAAGCTTATGGACGAGGAATCATGAATTTCAGCCGGTCAGAACTCTGGCTAAAGATTCCCTCTCCTTCCCTTCCCCATCGCTAGGAAAATAGCTCGTTTCGTTCTGGTAGTTGAGAAGCTGTTCGTGTGAACGAATATCCGAGCCGCGTAATCCACGTTCCTCACGGGTCAATGAAGCGTGGAGCGTTCACTGCACGACTCACGAACTGAACTCAACTACCGTCCTCGGATGGTGATCAATTTGGTCGCGTCAGGACCAAGGCATCTCCACTCGCTGGGCTTGTTTGACCCTGTAACGAAGTCTCTGCAGTTCGTGGCGGACTGTTTTTCTTCGTCTTTTCTTATGGTCGTTCCACCCGCTTTTCACATCAACCGACCGACGACCATCCTCGTCTTTCAAAGCCAACCTGGTAGTTTCGCGAATCCTTACGGGCAAAGAGGAGGAAGATGCACTGGCGAAGCTTGGAGTTGGGCCGTGTTGACGGTGGCTTGACGGCCCAAGTCGTTGGGCTGCCCGAATTTCAGGCCCGGATTTGATATTGCCGGCAAATGCCTAGAGTGCTGATCCAAATGGGTCGGGTTTGTCTCGGATTCCTGAAACGACGCCTTGGGCTGATGTCACGGTACCGTTTGGTTTGCTGGACTCGATCAAGCCAACATTTTTTTTTTTTTGGTTGGAAAAAAGCGTTCCTTCATTCATTCATTTATAAAACAAGCTCTACTAGAGCTAGGCAAGTAAATTTCTGAACACAAAATATTCCTCAGAGGTTGAGGGGGCAAAGACAATGAATTAATACGGAAGTTTTCTTTCAATGGGCCTTAACAATTCAATCGGGGGCTTGATTTGCCTCTCAGGGATTATAAACGATCTTCACCTTATCAACTTGGGTTAACAAGGCTCGGCTCTCTTCAATGATGTCCCTAATAGCCCAAGGGCTTGCTTCTCGGCCCAACAAGCAATCCATAACAGAGGTACAGTTGCTAGACATTATGAAGGGCAAATCTCTTCAGATTCTTTTAGCAAGTATTCCTCAGTTTGATGAAACCATGCAAATTTTTCAACTCCATAAAGAATGGAGATTTGGAGAGATACCGAGACCGTATCAAGTCTAGCTACCCACTATTTACTAGGAACTCATTAAATTGTTTAGAAAGAGCATCGGTTTCATCGAGAAAATCAAAGTCTATCTTTGTAATATGTTGACCTCAAAATAAGTTGAGATCAAATGGAACTATCAAAGATCAAAATAGTCTTCTTTGACTCCTTTTTTCCCTCGTACCACTAAATTAAAAAGGCACGTCATGATTTGCTAGAATCGAGTTGCCATAACCTTGTGAAATATATATATAGGCACTTTGTCAAAAAATTATGTAATTATTTGCTTGAGCTTTAGTCTATTCCATAATAATTTGACATTAATAACAATACGAAAGTATCATACTAAATTAATACATATGCTAGTTCCAATTATGAGGCATTTGATTTCACTAACATTAGATAAAACGTCGAGTGTAAATATATTTTACCTTTTATATAAATATATTTTACTTTTTATATATTACTTAATTTAAATTTTCGGACTTTCTCATTTTGACTTTTATTAAATTTAAAATTCTCGAAACCTCTCACAACTCTAGGATATCAGACACATAAAATTCATGTAGCTTTTCTTATAATTTTCTGAAGTCAATGCCGTAATCTGCAAAGGGGGCACCTTTTTCTTATCCCTAAACATAAATAAACAGGCCGGCATTTTGTCTAAGTGGCTTTTATCCTTAAAAACGAAAACGTAGAGCGAACCATTTTCTCTAATGCCTTAGCCTTTTCGACCGGGTTTATCAAAAAGCGAAAAATCAAAACCGTTGGCATTCGGGATCTGTTGAACGGCTGAGATGTATTTCCAAGGATGAAGTTTTCATCAAGGCATTGGCGTCGAACAATCACCCCCCGAAAATTACACTGCCTTCTTCCGGTAAAGTTCACTTCGACGGGAAATTCTCTCAAGTGCGAGAAGGAGAGAGAGAGCTTGGCCATGGCGAGCTCCGCGTTCGCGTCTCCCTGGTCGCTTCGGTCGCCGAATCTCCAAGGCCGGGCGTCGCCGACGGCAGCGAAGTCAAGCACCAGGCATGGCACTTCTCCGTTCATTTCTCCGTGAACCAACACTTGTCCCCCTATTTGCTTAGCGGCGGAGCTCTCAATCGCTCACGTCAATGGCCGGAGCTCGTAAATTTCTGACGGAATTTTCCTTGCGTCGATGTCTTTGAGCAGATTACGATTCCGCGGCGGTGGATTACGCAGAATTCGCTGCGATCATTCATGCTTCGAAGTAAGCATTTGTTCGTCAATCAGCTTTGGTTTCGGTGTATGCTCTGCGTTGTGAACTGTCCTTATGTACTGTACCTTCAATGCGATCGTTTCTTCGCTGAAGTATTGTCGTACAACTCTTTTAGTCCGCTTCCATTTGGTCGCGCTTTTATTGTATTCCGTGAGTTTCGGTATTGCGGAACCACTCAGGGTTGTAGCATTTGAATGTTTGGTCGCTCTCGTCGGATTCATTCGGCCTCTGTTAAAATCAAAGTTCAGTGGTACTGACATATTCGCAGATGAACTAACGAGCATTCTATTAGACAATGGCGAAGTGTCGAAGGAGGAAAAGATGTAATCGGTGATTGAAATGATCGTACTTGCCGAATGATAAACTCCAAAATTGAACGATTCTTAATGTTTTGGAAGGCTAAGGGCTAGCCATGCTTTCCAGATTCCTGCTCACGTTGCCATGTCCATTTGAAATGGAGGGGGTCTGTTGAAACCTACAAGATTGTCTACGATTATCGTTCCCCATCGTGAAGGGCTTTGTGCTTCTCCTGATTGGCCTGTTTGATTGATTTGAAAAAGGGAGAGAACAAGAGTTTTCTTTAACCTTAATGAATGGCAAAGGGATAAACAATAAGTTGACTTACAAATCACTTAGAGGAATGTATGCTTAGGTATTGACCATATCTCACAAAGAATTTCTTCAAGTAGATCCAAGAGTACAATTTGACGCCTTTTGATGCTGTTCTAGGTGCTATTGATGCCTTGACATGCCTGGATTCTAACCTAAGTGTTCCTAGACCTCATTGGGCGTGGACTTATCATCGATTGTAGTTGCTTACTATGTTCCAGGAAAGTTTCACAATAGTTGCTTTATTTTCTCAAGAATTTAGGAAGGTTTTAGAAACACTTTGTAATATTTTCACCATTAAGAGGATTCCTAGCTGAATAAGGTTTGCCATCCATGCCAAGTGTCCATACACATCATTCTTAGATTCCTTCATCGATTTTTCATTAAAACAAAGAAAAGGGGAAAGTGAAAGATTCTTCTTTACAATGTGGTGCTATGATTTACTAATTCACATCTAGCATGAGAGTTTTTGTCTGTAATGCATCCATTTTTAGCTTTCATTTATCCAAAAGACGTCGCAAATAGACTTCGTTTAATCTACATTTTTCAACTGTTGTTTCATATGGTGTGGTATTTTTTTTTTTCTGGAATTGATCGAATTAGTAGTATCTATGCGTTTCTAGAATTAAACAATTAGAACTGTAGAGGAATGAAAATCTAAAGCTTTTTATTTTTTGTATTTGAAGGTTAAAAGTGTTGGCTATCGTCCTCCGGGGACCCAGTTCAACCTTCTCAAAGACGTTAGTTTTTCCCTCCCTGAGAAAAGGTGTGTCTGCTCTCATTTTCAGGTTTACTCAAAGCATCTCAAACTTTCTGAGCATATTTGTAGTACTTTGAACCATCTAGGCTTTAATTCATGGTACGACTTAATTTGTTTCATGCAGTTTTGGCTTGATTTTTGGTCAGAGTGGAAGTGGAAAAACTACTCTATTGCAGGTCAGCAACATCAGTTAGGAAGCTTACTGGAGTGTTGTCAATCATCAAATATGTCAATTTCCTTGTGGCTCTTTCTCAGCTTCTTGCAGGACTCAACAAACCAACTTCCGGTTCTATCTGCATTCAAAGATACGGCGACAGTGGTGAACATAAAGGACCTCCTGAACATTTGTCTCCAGAGAAAGTTGGCATTGTCTTTCAATTTCCTGAGAGGTACCAAGCATCACTTGATATAACCGAAAGAAAAGTTGATTTCTGAGATGACTGTGCTATGATTACCGAAGCCAGATTTTTTGGCCCATGGAATGCTACAAGATATAAAATTCTGGCTTGGCCATTTTTCTTCCTTTCCATTTTGTAATCATGCTAGTCAAATTCAGTAAGAATGTATTGGAAAATTGTGATTTATGCATTTAGATAACTTTCCGCTTACTTTGTCATGACCAATGATATTCTCCATCCTTTCGTTTTTCCATTTCTCTCAGCTATTTGTCTCATTCCGTATCAAAAGATTTGCTAAATTCCCCATCTTTCGGAAAGATTATAAATTACAGTAACCGCAAGTTTGATTTGTTGCGCGTTAGTAATATGCATAATCAACTTCTGGGTGCATGACCTACCAGATCAAGTTCTTGCTGACTGAGCAATTTGAGTTGTCATTACCGCAATTTGCCTTTTGGATTTGTCAATTTGTTAATCTGTGATATAGGTACTTCATTGCCGACAATGTACTAGATGAAATTACATTTGGATGGCCAAGGCAAAAAGTTAGCACCCAGTCGAAGAAGCAACTTGCTTTCAAACTTCAAAGAGCTTTCAATTGGGTATTTCTTCTTTGACATGTAATAGAATCTTCTTTTGCTATCACCGGTTTCTTGGTACCTATTGCTTTTTGCAATATCTTTTTACATTAGTTAATCTTGCTCTTGAAGATGGAACTTAGTCTCTACTATGGTCATAAAATCTAGGTTGGATTGGACAGAATTTCCTTAGACAAGGATCCTCACTCGCTGAGTGGTGGCTACAAACGCCGACTTGCTTTGGCAATCCAATTGGTAACTACATTTATGATTACACTTTAGAAATCAGGATGCTACCAGTGCAGCAATTCACACTAATGCTCTAAAATTAAGAAATTTGTTCTTATGTTTCATGGACTAACGTACGCCCATGTCTTTCCATTTACTGAGAGCGCCCATTGGCTTCTATTTACAGGTTGAAGTTCCAGATTTGTTGATATTGGATGAACCTCTGGCTGGTCTTGGTATGAAGATCTTTTTGCCATGTTATTTTTATATGATTAGTAGCCTCACACTTGGAGGTCTATGGTTCACAATGATAAGATCACTTTGGCCATTGACCAGCATATATTAAATTGATTCACCCATTCTTAATAATTTCTGATGTTTTCGCTCCTATTTGGCTTGGGATGCCTATTATGCTTCTTTGTGAATCAAGCCCCGAGACTCAAGAAAACTGCTAATCTACTTTGCATTAACTTCATCAATGCTCTACATAGAGGAATATGAGATTGTAGTCTCAGTCTGTGGCTTTGAAGAAGTATTTCGATAGTCTATTTTTAAAGCAGATAGATCTATTATTTGTTATAGTAAGTTTTTTGTTTAGGTCTGACCTCTGAATTCAAGACCTCTTGTCAACCCATATCCCACCCTGACATTGGGCCTCCTGTCAAATGGCAATAGACTGGAATTAGGGCATCCTTCTAAGAAAAAGCAAAGAAAAGGATAAACCTAGGAAAGTAGAGTCTCCACACACGTTGGCTGTCTTTTTTCATCCAAAGAAGTCGCCTTTTATGCCCTATAAGGTGTGTACTGTATATGTGCTAGAGAAACTATCTAATGCACAACAAGTTATATTGGTGCTAGAATTTATTGGTCATCTTTCTTTAACTACCAATTCCTTGGAATTTTTGTTCATCTATAATGGTTCCTAATTATGCTAAGGTTGTTCCTATTTTGCTGCATCAAATAGATTTAGATTCTTACTTGGGGCAATTGTGTTAATTCTCCTGTTGGTTCTTTCCTTCATTTCTTCCCTTCTCTCCTTTCCACAGGAAAATGTAACTGAATATCATTTCAAGTCACTTTGATCTGATTTCCTATTCCCTATATGACTTACTGATACTATCTTGACAATTAGATTGGAAAGCACGAACAGATGTCGTGAAGCTTTTAAAGCATCTGAAAAGAGAAGTAACAATACTCGTTGTCAGCCATGACTTGAGGTGAGTAATCCTTTTAGATCCATCATATGAGTAGAGTCATTGTTGTTCAATATGCTTTTCTGGTCAATGGTTAAAAGTTTTAGTGAGAAACTCTGAAAGACATTTTTGCTATTGCATTATGGCTGAAAAATTCATGGGATTTCTTGCGAGTATTAGGTTTTATGGACGAGGGAGTCTTCTTATCTTGTGACGTTGAATAATCTTTTGTCTCCCAACGTTTTTGTTAGGCGATTGTTTGGAGGAAGAGGAATGTGCCGTCTTGTAATTGATTTACTCATTCTAGACACATCAGCCACCTATTTCAATTAATGTTATTCAGATATAAATGCCATAACCGTTGCTTCTCTTGCTTGTCTGTGGATAACATGGATTGTGCTATATTCATGAATTCTCCTGGTGTGATTTCAGGGAATTAGCTTCTTTGGTGGATCGATCTTGGAGAATGGAAATGGGAGGAACTTTGAGGGAAGATTTGCTGCCTTTTTAGAGACGCGATAAATTGTCATCTAAGTCACCAGCATTATTTCTATCATGTAAGTTTCAGCAATTGGTTCTCTCTTTACTTTTGTTTGATTACAACCTTTACTATGTTATATTTAATGCCAATAAAGGCATTTTTATTAATTTACATCTGGAGCAAGCTAATACATGTGAAGGGGATACTGAAGGAAGAGCAATTATTGTTAGAGGACCTATGAATTTGCCACCAAACTCACTAGCAGTTGGTATAAATTGGAAACTGCATGCTCAAGATTTTTTGGCCCCGGTGATTGGAGTTTAGGACAAGTTTGATTGTACTCGCTTGTTTAGTTGCATACATTTCATTTGTCAAATGAGATTCTGATTTTCTTGCTCTTGTTTAGCAACAAAAGCTAACCTTCTTGGACTTTGACTTACCTTTAAAAAATGCAACACATTTAAGTGGATGTCTAGGTTGTGGGAAAAGGAATAATTGAGTTCCAAGCATCCATGCTGCAACATAAGAGAAGGCACTGGCTGCAGGATCCACCTTGATGACTTTCAAACATGAACTATGATATATAATCCAATAGTAGAAGACCTGTATGATGCATGGGTTCTTATGTTTTTGAACTTATTTGAAGGTATTTGTAAAATATATATGATATCCAGTGTTGTTTCTAAGAATCCTCTTAAAACGAACTGTTCTTATAAATATTATTTTAGCATACTTTTTGAGCTTTGATTGCGCTTGTGATTGATTTGATAACTACCAGTTTTTGTTTGGTGATTGTTTGGGAGGAAAAGGAAAGTGCCGTCTTGAAATATACACATATATAATTCTTTGTACACATTTATTTTATTTGTGTAATACTTGAAAGAATATATAATTTGCATAATTGAAAGTGCAATTAAGCGTCATTATAAGGGTAGTGGAATAATCTAGAGTTACTGTTTAACTGAGTTAAAGGTATAAGTTGAAGAATATGGACTCTTGTAGTCACATCGTGCACCTGGCAACCTTATGAGAACAATATGCAACTGAATATTGCTTGTTATGAAAATAACGTACATACACCTAGATGTTTCGCAACTTTAGTCGCATTATATTATCTATACCTACAACTCTATAAATAATTTATTTCGTTATTTTCATGGTAAAGGTTATGAGGAATGAATCAAAATTCTTTTTATTTCAAGTAATGTGATTTAGGCTTTAATTTGTGAGAATAGCAGAGCCAGCAGAGCTGACTCTTGTGGCTGTGCAACACATGGCTCAACATGGACAATTAGTTCTACCCATTTTTCTATTTTCCTACTGGATATGTTAGTGAACCAAGGATTCTTTGGAAGATGGAACTTGCTGAATTCAGGCATATACTCTCTACCCCTTCTTACCCTGAAAAAGCAGATAACTATATTTCGGCTAACCTAGCCTCCTCCGTAGAAAGTTGAGCACTCCATGTTTTAGACTTAACTATACAGCTTATAGGTCCAGTGGAGGGTATTATATGTTTTGTATCTTTCTTCTGGATTTATTGGACTTATTTGGGAATTGGAGCATACAGATTCCAGCTTATGTGACTACTTGAGAAAGTTCAAGCGCTACTCGTTACAGATAATTTCTTACATTCAGAGATGATGGATAAGTCCCTTACACTTTATTTAAGATCAGTCTCACTCATAAGCATGTAAGACAAAAACCACAATCACATAAACTAACAGCATTACCACAAATATCCAGTAATATTCTCTTAGCTAGAGCTCCAACACCAGATCTGCAGCAGGAAAGTTACATAACAGTGAGATAAATGTTAGCAGACTAGATCACCCTACAGCCTGCCATTAAGTCAAATAAATGAGTCAAATTGCTTCTTAGGGCATGCCTTGTTCGTGTGTATAAACTTGCATATGTACTTGCTTGTTTGCATAGGTGTGATCAAGCATGTTTCATCATCCTACAACCCCCCAGTGACTTGCAGTTTTCTGGTACTTATTTGTTATTAATAAGTACTTTCTATCATGATCAGCGACCCTATTTCTTTGGTCTCAGTTTCGTTGGGAATACTTTTCATAATATAGCACCAATAGGAAAATAGCTTGACAGCTAGCACATTTAGTGAATGTAACTTTCCAAGTGTGGCATATTTCACATTGGAATTGTTAGAATGGTTACCTATCGAGTCTCGATCAGATTTATGGTGATGAAGTAGTTTGATTAGTGTTTGCAAGTTGAATATTGCTTGAATTTCAGAATGAATGCAGCTTCATCAAGTTAGTCAGTGAAGTGGCACATATATGCAAACTTACAGTCTGCATCTGTTTTGATCCAGTGCTCCCTGCAGTCATCTGAGGTGGCCCTAGCAATCTCAGGAGGTCGGAGTTTTAAGCTGGCCTTCTCTCCTTCCGTTGACATTAAGCCCTGAGCAGAACTTATGTTGGCTTTGTCCTGGTCTATCAAATCCTTGTGGCTGCAGCTATTATCATTAAAGGCTTTCTTGCTTTTGTATGCCTTACACTTGTTCATTTCTGCTGTATCCGTAGCATTCTCTGGATGGATCTTTCTACGGAACATTTGAAGGACCTGCATGGAACAAAGGCAAAGTTCCTGTAAGTACCGTCTGCCTCTTCTTCATTTACATGCAAACGGCAAACATGAAGATGGTGATGGTGTCTAGCATCTACACTGTCTATGCTCCATGAGCATTCCTCAACAATTAAGTACTATTGAAAGAGAAAGTATTGCTCATGTTACTTATCACTCCCTGGTAATTAGAGTTTGTGATTTTGTCACTCCTGAACTTCAATCATATAAAAGCTGGATGCTGCCATTTGCATGGCATAAGACACTTAGATTGCTCTGTTCTTGTTATTGTGGACTTTGATATGACTAACCTCAGAGCTTCGCCAGAATCAACACATCTGGCGCTCTTTGTCAAGATATATTTGATCAAGAGACTGAAAAAAGTTGGCTGACACCTCTGACTGTCAAAGTAAAATTTTGGATGAAAGTTCCTGAATACTTATATGTGGATATGCTATTTTGAGTGTCCAATATGAATGCACTGACCTTATGGAATTTTTTCTTGAGCAAAGATGATTCAGTGGCATCTCCTTTAGTGGAATGACTTGGGGGTCTTGAAGAAGCACACAGCTTTTTGAGAAACTTCTTCATAATATGTTTGGAAGATTTATGTATTGGCTCGACTGGTTTAGCTCCCATCTCAGATTTCTTTGAACAATCTCCACCTGTTTTCCTTGTTTCTTGAAACAGCTGCAAAAGGGATGCCTTTTGTTTCTTCATCTCTATCTTTGTTTCTGGCAATTCGACTGAAGAGCCGAACAGATATCCCTGTAGTGGAAAAACCACTGTATCTGCAGGTCCTTCATCTTCAACTGCCTCCATTTGCGGGCTGTCAAGTGTTATGGTGCTGGCATAACTATTCCTTGATGATCCCTTGTGCCCTTCCTCTTGAGATTCAGCCTCAAGAAACTTCTCTAGTTCATTATTTATAACCTTCAAATCATCCTCTGTTACTTCTACTGCTTCTTTGGTCATGTTGTCCAAAGTCACAGCAAATGTTGGCGTGGCAGGCTCACTGGGAGCTGCTTCTGAACCCAGAAATCCTATGGCAAGAAAGCCATGGAAAAGTTCAGTGGAAGTTTCTGGTTCAAGAGAGATGGAATTTCCATATTCCTCTGCTGGGCTCTCTGATGATTTGGGAGCATATCTGGGGCTGAAGTTTGGCATTGTGAATAAGTCTTTCTCATCGTGTGGTTGTTGTGCAGAAAGACAGGTGCAGTAGTTCCCTGAATAATAAGTTCAATGAGAAACATATACTCTAGCTGCAGCGGAGGCAAAAGATAAGGAAGAAAGGGAGATGCTTTAAGACTGATTTCCCTATTAACAACTAATGTTTCAGTCTTGGTAGTTGTAGTTGAGAGGGCATCTCGTTACAGCATTGACATGGTCATGCTCTGCATATAATCTAATTTAAGTATCTATTGCAGTAGTGTGGGCAACTTATAGAAGCTGCTCATATAAGCTTTGTGATGTGAAAGTTGGCCTGGCCAGTTTTGGCGTCTGGCTTTGGAGATGTTGAGTGTAAGAAACAATTGGGACCTTTTCTCTGTGTATGTGAGAGTGAGAGTGAGTGAGAGAGAGAGAGAGAGAGAGAGAGAGAGAGCAGAGAGAGAGAGAGACTTAGGCCATTCAGTTATCCTATATTTGCTTGCATTAGGCTGTCCATTGAAGGAAACGTTGAGTTGGTCGAGCCGACAGCATTCGTATCATGGTTATTGTTGTTCTGACATATATATTTCAAGTAAAACAAAAATCAGGAACCGAGAATACCGATGGCGAAATCTCTGAATGTCTCGATGCTATTTTGCCGTAACTTTTGGTGCATCCAACCTAGTAACTGCCGCAATGACAATGAAAACAAGACTTTAGCATAGCTGGCACTGAAATATTAGAACTCAGTAGAGTGTGGACGTACCTTCATTATTGTCTCTTGGGAGAACCTGCTATCAGATATTTTTGGTTGTCTGCATTGACATGAATGAAGATGAACTTTGATCTTTGAAAGGGATCGAGAGCCTATAAAGGAAAGGTCAGGAAGGGGGAGTTTCTTAAGCTGACAGGTGTAGAGTTGAAGTAGTTGCTTGGAAGGTGTGATACATGCACGAAGAAGAGAGAAGCATATACTAGAGTACAAAATTGCGGTTGGCTTTTCTTTGTCTAGATCAAATCAACAGGACAAGTTGGTGAGCATATTGAAGAACAGTGAAGTATTCAAGTTGTGCAGACACAGATGCTTGTACTGGGTTATTCAGATACATGAACATGCAAGAATTTACTTTGATTACCTTTATATTAACTTGTATAAAAGCCAATGCAATTTGCTTGATGAGGTTGCACAGCCATATGATAGAAAATAAATGTGTCAGCAGACGGACACATGATGAGCTGGATGGATATATGTACAGACCGGTGCTGTCATTCTCATCTCTAAATTCTATACATATACAACCCTGCATGCAACACAGTTGTCCTTCAAGGTTTAGTCTGTTAATTATAGTGAGGGATATATTTGTTGAACATGTCACTTTCCAAGATTTTGAATAAGAGGAAATATTTGTTATTACATACGTTAAAGCAAAGGATGGATTTTCTTTTGTATTTCCTGCTATTAAAAAAAATATATTTCTTCCCGCATCCTTGTCAACCAGTTCCATTGTGACTGCCCCCTGCTAATATATGACAATGTAGACTCAGTTTTGCTGCTTCGAGAAAAAGCTCTGTTTTTTTCTTCCTTGGTTTTTTGTGGTACTCTTGTCCACATGGCATCCTTCTGAAATTTTTTGTTTGGTGAAGGCATCCTTCTAATTGCTTCAGTTGTTGGATAAGTTTATGAATCCTGTGCAAATTTTAAGAGTCTCTACTATAAGAACTACATAGAGCTACATGGAATCTGATCCAGAGACAGATTTATTTAGCTATAGTTTATTTCATGTCAATCTGATTGCTAATGTTTTTAATTTCATCTCCAATAAATCATGTTTTGAAGTGACAATTGGTCCTGTAAAGAACCATAGATCTTTTCTGTTTTCGTTGTGATTTATTTGCATTTTTGTGACAGAGTGGTTCCTGCAGACTTTGAAGTGGAATCCTAGCTTCTGCGTTGATATACTTTCTACAGTATGCAGCCGTTATTCTTCAATGCATTTTCCTTCTACTGAGTTGCTATCCTTCATTGCATGTGTCCCACTGTTTCTAAGTCTTGGTCCATATCTTTACATCAGAAATCCTCGTGACAAATTTTAGTTGACTGTCTTTTGTATTTTGATGCAAGTCGAACACTTTCGGACAGGCTTCATTATTCATCCCTTCAATTGAAATTCTGAAGTTCTACTTTGCTTAATGATAGTGCTGCAATAATTACTTTGGCTGTAACGTCTGACACTTCTAGGGAATTGTATGTCTATTGGAGGATTGATGTTGACACTACTACATACTCTGTACGCATTATGAACAGCAACTTCGATTGAGTGGCCCTAAGGGTCTCTGGCTTCATTCCCTGGAAGCATCTGTGGAGTAGGGATCCGAAGAGGTAGCTGTTGCGAACCTGGGGACAAAAGCCACGTTAGAAGCTCTCAAGTAGCCTTATCAAAAGTAGGATTATTTCGGAGGCAACCGAGGCATCAGGAAGAAGGTGGAAAGTGTCCGACAGAAACTACTGCTCTTAGTTCTATTTCATATCACCAGTTCCATTATAATGGTCTAATCGACACAACCTAATCACGGAAAGTGAGGCATGTCACGGAATATCTTTGCCTTAACCGATCAACATGCTAATGACCGGATTTTGTATTGACTGATTTGATTCACGTAGATTCATTCTTCATGATAGATTAATATATTTTGTGAAGAATGACAAGCATGATGCGTGCTAAAGCCGTCAGACTTACAATTTTTTGTGGTAATTGCTTATGCATTGCTAGTCTCTTCATTTTGCAAAGTCTCTGGGGGCTAAAACTGTTCTTAAGTTTACTAGATGAAGAACAGGAGTTGGTTAAGTCGAGCAGAGACCGAGCCTTTTTTTTTTTTTTTAATGTTTATTTAACCGTCAGTCGAGCTTGAAGAGAATTTCCAGCTAACTTTTATGTTGCTCCGAGGTTAAATACCAAGCGAATCCTCAGATTTGCCGCTTCACGCTTGCTGTTTGGCCAAGGCCACATGCTCGAAATATCTCCAATGTTTCAACGATAGAAAAACATTACCTTGCCGGTAATATAGATTATTAAGACCACCGTTATTAAGTACCATGTCCGATTCGAGACATGATCGGCCAAATTGCATCAGCACGAGGCTTAGCTGTTCTCGGTTTAGTAGTGGTCGTCGAGGGATCTTGATTTGAGGCTAGCCAACAAGCCGCTTCGGTACGCAATCAGTGTCCACTTTTAGATGAGAAAGCCCACCCACTCTCGCTCGCTCGCTCAAACAGTCAACACATCCAAATCGAAGCGTGCAAAAGCGCGCGTCAATCCCGCGTGATCATGTCGGGCCCGACCTTTTTTCCATTTGGCATTTTGGACAGCGACCCATGTGAGAATCCACGTGCATATTTCCAAAAATAGGGCGATCCGATGGAAGCTCATTGGCACGACGGTCAGGATCTCGTGTCAAATTGGGAACACGTCCTTGGGTTGCGGATCTCATCGATTGCTTTGGTCTCGCGTTACATTTCTCAATCACGTTCCATCAATACATGCCGGTCATGTGCAGGTCGACATGGGTTCGAGGTTTCTAGCGTCACTAGAGAAAAGCAGTCGCAATCATTGTACCTACGAGAGAAGAAAGTGAAAAAGGAAGAGCGAAGGGTCTTGACGAGGGGGTCTTATCGCATGCATAGCAATGTATAGTGAGAGAAACGCCGTTGGTTTTCGATGAATGAACTACAAAAATCTTCCTCTCAGATTGCGTTGTGATTCTGAAGAGTACAATCAAGAGTTTCTCCAATTCTCTTGAAATATCAAAGAATGCGATAAGAATGCCCGAGATTTGTAGTTTACCTAATGGAAAAAAGTTCATAAAGCTGAAATCCAAATGAAATCCACCTATGTTCCCAAGGCAAAGCTAACTTTACAACTAACCCTAGAAGTGCGCGGATGGGCCGCTACTGTAGCTAGTCCCATCAAAGGTGGTTATAAGAGGAAATGACACAACCAATTGTTTCTCAATTAAGTAACCTTACTATTTTTTGTGTTCAATCAAGTACTGAACTTTTCAAAATCAACTCAATGTCGTGTTCTCATCAAAAAAATTTGTCACGTTGTGTCATGGATTTTTCGCCGACATGACCTGCTTACTCTATAAATATATGCACAACGAGTGATATGGCTTGTTTATTTAACGAAAATATATCAAATGAATAATTCCTCTCATTTTATGTTTTTTCTTTTCTCTTATTCTTTTTCACTTTTTTATTTTATCTTCCTCTTTAGACTTCTTCCTTGGTTTGCACCAGGCTGGCGGGTCCTTTGCTGCCATCACCAATGTCAATTTCTCTTCGACCATGCTCGACTACATTTGTGATGGAGTCCCGTCGCCAAAGGCCCTACTCGACTCCATCTCACTCCGTCTATTTCTCTCTCGCTCTTGGATCAACCTCCATTTGAAGTCACAGCCGGCCTCTGCGTGACCTCAAACCTAGCATGGTGGTGCCGGTTTTGTGCTGTTCTTGGTGATGATGGTGGTGGTGGTTAGTTTGTCATTTGTGGTGACAGCTATGGCAACTCTATCTGTAGTGGAGGGCAGCGGCATCGCTCAATCTATGGTGGTGAATTAAATTGGCAATAATTGAAAGATTTATAATCAAATTAACAAGTTATCAAAAGATTAAATTAACAAAATCCAAAGGTTTGGAGCTGTATTTACAGTCATTGAATATGTTTAGAATTTTTTGAATAATTTTCGTTGTATAATTAATGGCCACCTAATGGCAAAGTCGTCCATGCTGGTTAATGCCATCAATTTTTTTTTTTTTAAATGGAAATACCAAATTGAGCCAATTTTGAAGAGTTCACTTATTTAATAAAAACCAAAAGATAACTCAAGTACTTATGATGTGGTTACTCTTTACTACAAAGACCTTGCACATGTCACAAAGTATTCATAGAGTTACTAAAAGAAAGTCATTTGGTTTGACCAAAAAGAGAGTCATTCACTGCAAATTAGGGGTAAGTAACATGGACCAATTGAATTAGGAACCGTCCGGACCAGATCGAACTGGCTGATGGGTTTGCTTCTCGAGAGAGCTAGTACGATTCCTGGTTCCATAAAATAGAAACTAATGAATTTCGGTCCGGTTTCCAATTCCAAGGGAGAACCAGGTTGGATCAGATATTTATATAGATGTTTTTAATTTATTACATGTGAGCTGATATTTTTAGATGTAAGCTGACATTTCCTCCAGGTTCCGACGACATCATTAAAAATGACCCATAGAACAAGCACCCTTCCATCTCATGCTCTTTCCCAAGTATATTAGATTCCTCTGGCCAGCAATAGACTAGCCCATACGGTAGGATCATTATGAGCAGAGAGCTCATGTTCTTCATGGCCTACAGAGCTCCCCTGAAGCCGTTGAACCCATGGAGCTTCGACTCGAAACCGCCGCCTATCTCCTCGAATCTCAGTGGGAGTGGCCTGAACTTCATCCCCATGAGTGCCCTGTTCTACTTCTCCAGCCCCGCGGCTTCTCTCCTGCATCCATTCATCGTCCTAATAACCTGTTTCAAATCAGAACCACGGTGTGCGTTCCACTGGTTTCATTGGACCGTCCAGGAGCCAGATTGGACTGGTCTAGGACCAGGCGGTTTGGTTCCAATCCTAGAAAGTAGAAGCCAATCCGTCTGATCTGATTCCCGGTTCCCTAGTGGGAATCGATCACCTAAGCCGAATCAGATTGGTCCAGGACCAGGCCGTTCAGTTCCCAATCCTCGAAACTAGAAACCAATCCGTCTGATCTGATTCTCGGTTTCCTAGTGGGAATCGATCACCTGTAGCGCAAGTAGCAACTCGTTGGTTTGAGGTAGGCAGGCCCTGTGATCGTAACCCATCAAGATGTCAAAGGCTTCAAGCTATTTCGTAAAAGCGAAATACGTGCATTTGTCATTGCGAACGGATGTGAATTCATGAGCCATTATCAACGGACAGCCACCACCGACGGTGGCCATTGCTAGCTCCAGCTCTTGCAAGCAAGCCCATGTGAAATGTAACTCGGCTCGGGTCGAGAGACAGTCCATGATAGTTGGATTTGGGCCAGGGAGCTGACCCCGATAAGCTTTTTCCAAAGGACCATTTTGTTCTCTCTCTCTCTCTCTCTCTCTCTCTCTCTCTCTCTCTCTCTCTCTCTCTCTATCTATCTATCTATCTATCTATCTCTCTCACCCTCCTTTCTGGGCAACAGAATATTGCCCAAGCCCACTGAAACGATGGGCTCGCTCGGCTATTGGCAAACATATCAACCCCTCAAAGCCATAACACAGTTTGAGAAATACTAAAGAATCTCCGGCTACATTTATTCCGTAGAAAATAAATAATTAGAAAAATATATTTTCTAAAACAATTACTTATATTGCTTGAAATAAATAGTTGAAGAAAAAATATTTTTATTATTCATGACAATTTATATCTAAACATCTTGTTGCACGACAAAAATTATTTTTTCATCCATTTAATTTTGTAAGTAAAATAAGAACTTGTTTGGTTACGTGCTAGATAGTACATATTTCTAATAAAAAAACATAAATCTATTTGATAACGCTTTTACTTTCAAAGAATAGATTTGGAATAGAAATTAAGAACTAAAAAAAAAAAAAAAAAAAGCTGTTTCCTTATTTCTACGAACAATTATAGAATCAAGTATTTTCTTTTTTTTTTCTCTTATCTTCTTTTCCTTTTTTTCTTCTTCTTCTTCTTCCTCTACCCAATCGCTTGCCTTGGCAATGGCCAACGATCAGCAAATAGAGGGCGAATGACCTCATCATGGCTAGGTGAGCTCAACCACCTTAATTGGGTGAGGTGAGCGAGGCCAAATTTGCCCAACCGCTGATAAGGCTCAACCTCCCTCGGCCATTATGAGGCTTGAGTCGATAAGGCCAGCAAGGTCGTTGGCGATTGACTAAAGGAAGAATAAAAAAATGAAAAAAGAAAAAAAAAAGGGAAAAGCGTGATAAATTTATTTAAAAAATTAAAAGAAATTCCAAATCACAAATAAATTTGAGAGTCGTAAATCAAACGTATTTCTAACTCGAAAATAGGATTTTTATGCAGTTGACAAATACTTTTTGAATGCTTAAAAACTCGATAGGTTAATAGAATAAGAAAAAAATTCTGGAAAAGAATAGAATAATTACTAAATGCATCTTAAATGATGCATTCTCCACAAAGCAAATGAAGCCGTGATGCCCGATCCCTTTCCCATCCCAGGGAACGAAGCCATCAGCATCGACACCAGATTTCATCCCACGCTCGAGATTCCATCCATGCGCCTCTAGACAATTATAGTTACTTCCTCCCATTCTACCTCGATTCCCAAGTCCCGATCCGTCAGCATCAAACGCCGGCCAAGAAAAAGATAAAGCCTCCCCCACTCCCTCTCGGGTCCCCAAAAAAAACATTGAATGCGAGAGGCGCTGGAGCTGCCCCATCCAAATCCCACCGCCAATCCGAAAGTCAGCCCCCCAATGCAATGGACTCCTCGTTGTCCCAAAATATTCGGCTTCCCGACGCTCACAATTACCAGCCAAAAAACGGGGGCACGCTCCGGGAGAAGAGAAGAGACCTAGTTTAACACGCGAGCAGTGTCGCCGGGACACGCGGCGCCTCCTCATTGGCCCCCTCGAGCCGCAACCCCGTCTTCCTCGCGGCCCTCATCTCCGGAAGATTCTCCACCAGCTCTTCAAACCTTCCTCCCTCCCCATCGACCCTTCTCTCCCTCTCTCCATCATTATCGTCGTCGTCAACGTCATCGGATCAGTCAATTTACCCCCTCTTTCTCTCGCGCTCGATTCCATCCCGCACGTCGCCGTCGATGGGTACCGAGATATCGGAGCCGCTGCTGCTGCCCGATCCGCGCAAGGGCGGCGGCGATGGCGGCGTGGAGGGGGACGGGGAGGAGAGGATCCCGGATTGGAAGGACCAGATCACGGTCCGGGGGCTCGCCGTCAGCGTCGTCCTGGGGAGCCTGTTCTGCATCATCACCCACAAGCTCAACCTCACCGTCGGCATCATCCCGTCCCTCAACGTCGCGGCGGGGCTGCTGGGGTTCTTCTTCGTCAAGTCGTGGACGGGGTTCCTGTCGCGGCTGGGCTTCTCCGTCACGCCCTTCACTCGCCAGGAAAACACCGTGATCCAGACCTGCGTGGTGGCCTGCTATGGGCTGGCCTTCAGCGGTCAGTTCTTTTTTTTTTTTTTTTTAAATTTTGAGCTCTGTTGTTGCTGTTAGCTGAGCTGCATTGAGCAATCAAATGGGTGCTAAAAAGCTTAAATTTACTGTTGTAGTGGAATTGCCATGCGCTTTCTGTCCATTCAGTGGCGGTTGCTATCATCGTTCGCAATATCTTTTAGAGTGCTAATGGAATTGAAGTTCTGTCGTGCGATTTCGTTTATCGAGTTTATACGAACGTGGTGATTTCTGGTGGGGTGTCTATTTGGAAGAATTTTCCATCTAACCAAAAGGAAAATTAGTTTCCTGTATAGAATAGTAAAAAAGAGGCACTATCATCTGCTGATGGATGGCATCGGCTTTACATCGTTGATTGTTGTTATGATTCTGATGTATGGTTAGGTCATCGAGGAGATACGGATGCATAAGTTGTCCGATCACTTTCCATTTGAACGTCTTCTCAGCAGCACTCCTTCCCACATAAATCTTGATGATCACTTCATAATTTTTATGGGCTTAACTTCTGGTGACAGGTGGATTTGGTTCGTACCTGATTGCAATGGATGAAAAGACATATCAGCTCATCGGTGCTGATTATCCCGGTAATCGGGCAGAAGATGTTAAAAACCCAGGCTTGGGATGGATGATTGGATTCTTGTTTGTTGTCAGCTTTCTGGGACTTTTTAGCCTTGTTCCTCTTCGAAAGGTTGGTGACGGTGGATACAACTTATCCATATTATAAGTGGAACAGTTTATCAAAGTGCATACTTGATTTGTAGGTTTACAACCCTATAATCTGAATTATTATGCTGTAAATATATATTTGCGAATATCACGAGCAGTACTGCTTGTCATCCTGTCCTAATCTTCTCTTTTTCTCGGTTCGATTATCGCAGGTTATGGTCATGGATTATAAGCTTACTTATCCAAGCGGTACTGCAACCGCTATGCTAATAAACAGCTTCCACACAAACAGTGGAGCTGAACTTGCTGGGTAAGGAAGGGTGAAGGAAACCATTTGCTTTATACTGCTCTACTTTCTGCTTGCAAGGAGTTTCAAGTTTGTAGCTATGAATTTTAGATGATTGGGATTCCATTGAAATGATGGAACTGGAAAATATTTCCCATCTGTAGTCTACATTTGCTAGATTTAGTCTTAAAGTGTTAAAAGATTCCTTAAACAAACTGCTAAAAAATTCCTAATCAGGAAAACAGTGTAAGCTGCTAACATAGCTTTAATCTGTAGACTCTTTACAATCTTTCTTTACTCGGGATATCTCTCTTAATTAGTTGTGCGTTTTATGATTTTCTGCTGTGTTGATTTCCCAGCAAGCAAGTTAGTTGCCTTGGAAAATACTTGAGCATAAGTCTATCATGGAGCTGCTTCAAGTGGTTCTTCAGTGGTATTGGCGATTCATGTGGATTTGATAACTTCCCCAGCCTTGGCTTGACTCTGTTTAAGAACACGTAACTCTCTCTCTCTCTCTCTCTCTCTCTCTCTCACATACACGCATGCTTGCGTCGCTAAGCGTTGACTTTGCATGTTTGACTTCCAGCACTTGCTAAACTGCGTGAGGAGTTTGTGCTGATCATGCATCACGCTCTTCATGCAGGTTCTATTTTGACTTTAGCCCAACTTATGTTGGATGCGGACTAAT
This sequence comes from Eucalyptus victrix, assembly GCA_016097545.1. Taxonomy (NCBI): domain Eukaryota; kingdom Viridiplantae; phylum Streptophyta; class Magnoliopsida; order Myrtales; family Myrtaceae; genus Eucalyptus; species Eucalyptus victrix. The sequence continues at coordinate 16,729,109 of CM027843.1, read as the reverse complement.
CTGTCCCCACATAGTCAACTGCTCTGTTCTACTTGGGGCAATTATATCATGGGGTTTCCTCTGGCCTTTCATTTCACAACACGCTGGGGATTGGTATCCGGCTGATCTTGGCAGCAATGACTTCAAAGGTCTCTATGGATATAAGGTACTTCACGAGAACATTTATGTTAATTACTAGCTTGGATCCATATCTACTATTAGATAAGCACTGAGCACAAGTTTGTTGTAAATGTGCTTGGTTGCAAAATTTTGTCTTGGCTGATGACAATGAGTAGGAGATGGCACCTTTTTTTGTGAAATTTTCTCGTTGCTTACTCACTTTGGAGCAACTTTTCCCTCTCTTTCCTCTCTGTTTCAGGTTTTCATTGCTATTTCACTCATTCTCGGGGATGGTCTCTACAATTTGATCAAGATAATAGGAATAACTGTTAAAGAGATGTTCAACAAAGGCAGCCAGACTAGCAACCTGCCAATCATCATGGAGTCTCTTGGTAAGGACATCAATTTTGTTGCTTTTCTATAATTGAAGCTAGTGGATGAGAACTTGGCCTACTTTTTGTCATTTCATGATGGAAAGGCTTTCTTATATTACGATGACTGCGTATATAATGAATTCTTAAAATAAAATGAGTTTGAGACCTATTTGTGAGCCAAAAAATTTTATTAGAGCAGTAAAAGATGCTAAGAAATTCTTTCTATAACCAGTGTGGCCAATCTGTTGCATATTCTAGCAAGCACCCTGTATCAGACTTACGCCTTCTTTGAGTCGCTGTTGATGTTTCATCTGATTGCTTGATGTTTCATCTGATTGCTGAATTATCTTTAGATTAGGTTATCTAATCAGAACACATATTTTGAGCTTCAATTATTGACTCTGGGTACCTGCTCAGGACAGTAGTATACTCTGAATGTTTACGTTATCTTCTGGTTTTTTCAAACATCTTTGGTTCCATTTTCATGAAATGGGCATTCACTTTTTAGTTGTAATGTAAAATAAACGCATCTGCTCTACTAGTGCGAGTCATTTCATTTCACTTTTATTAAGTGCCTGCGGAAGAACATTGTCCTTGAACATCTATCCATTGGCTCACCTTTTTCCCCTTAGATAGCCCTTCTCTAGTGTTTGATTATTGTGAATTATGCAGACGGTGAGAGTTCCAAGATAGTGATGGAGCAAAGGAAAAGAGATCAGGTATTTTTGAAAGACCGAATACCCTGCTGGTTTGCAGCATCCGGCTATGTGGGCCTTGCTGCAATATCCACCGTGACAATTCCAATGATTTTTCCACCTCTTCGGTGGTATCTGGTTTTAAGTTCATACATTATTGCTCCTGCACTTGCTTTCTGCAATTCTTATGGTACTGGCTTAACGGATTGGAGTTTGGCCTCAACTTATGGGAAGATTGGACTCTTCATGATTGCATCTTTGGTTGGGTCTAATGGGGGTGTGGTAGCTGGTTTAGCAGCATGTGGGGTTATGATGGCCATTGTCTCAACAGCCGCTGATCTTATGCAAGATTTCAAGACAGGTTACCTAACTTTATCATCTGCAAAATCCATGTTTGTGAGTCAACTGGTAGGAACAGCCATGGGTTGCATCATTGCCCCACTCACATTTTGGTTGTTTTGGACTGCTTTTGATATTGGGGCACCTGATGGACCATACAAGGCACCATATGCTGTAATATTCAGGGAAATGGCAATCTTGGGCATCCAGGGTTTCTCTGAGCTTCCCAAGAACTGTCTCGCCATGTGTCTAGGGTTCTTTGTGGCGGCTCTGGTTATAAACCTGCTGAGGGACATGACTCCCAAGAAGGTCTCACAGTTCATCCCCATTCCAATGGCTATGGCTGTTCCATTCTACATTGGAGCCTACTTTGCAATCGACATGTTTGTGGGGACCGTAATATTGTTCATCTGGGAGAGAATCAATAGGAAGGATGCAGAGGATTATGCAGGAGCTGTTGCTTCAGGTCTAATATGTGGTGATGGGATATGGATTATCCCTTCAGCAATACTTTCTATCTTTAGGATCAACCCACCTATTTGCATGTACTTTGGGCCTTCCGCAGGTACCTGAGCCTCGAATCCCACATACGTTCATTGTAATTATACTCTCTGCGGACTTGCGAGTCTGTTGGAATATGTACAGAGGATGCCCGTCACATGATTGGATTGTTCTTTTCTTTATCTAGAAAGCGTGGAAATAAAAATCTGTAGTTTGTTTTTCCAGTAGGATGGATTGGTGTCCGTGTGCACATGCAGGCCCCTGCGTTGGTGGTCGCACTTGGGTCACTATGATGAGCAGATGTCACAGCAGAGTACTTTCTGTGTTTTCCCCTTCTAATTGTTCAGCCTTGCTTGATTTGCATCTTACCAAAACCCCATCCATTCACCCCTAGGATGACCGGCTGTCTTACTCTGCAACGTAACTCTTTTAGCCGGAAAAGCTATGTAGACAAACTTTCTTTGCATGGCAGGTTTTCCTCAATTAGAATGAATGTGTTGGTTTGGTTGGTGGGCAGGAAGATTGGACCCAAGATGGCTTTGAGCTTTATAGGTGAAACGCAGGTCGAGCTTCTAGAAATGAACCACTTTTTCTAAAATGGGGGCGACATATCTTCTCGTTAGCATGTAGGCGTTTTTCTCAATTTCTGGTTAGGTCTACTTTTTCTCGCCAACGCAATGTCAGTAGTCTCAACTAACTGGAAGCAGGGGACCTTCTCAAATGCGCAAACGTCCAGCGGCTGAGCTAGATCTTGCCATCCAAGCCTCAATCCACAAAATAGAGAGAATTGCGTATTGCTTTTTGGCCCGGCCAGGTTCGACCTTGATCAACTTCGATCAGGTCGGGCTTTTTATACCTAGAAGGGGAAGAACAGACAACCATCCGGAACCCACTGTCTCGCGCTTCGGATCTTGGTGGAGCCTGCGCGGGCTGCCGAGTCCTCAGATCAAGTACACTAGCTGCTGCACCAGATGAAAACAGTTTAAACGCCAAACAAGCGAGATCTCTAACCTTACTGGCTGGGGAAAAGCTTCGACCTATGTCACCAGCATCAGCTGGTTTTCTGCTTTCTAAAGCAAAGGAGATGGCTTTTTCCGGCTACTTTCAAATCATGTCCTCTTAATTTATGTGCTTTAATGATACCGCTCAATTAACTAAGCAGTTGGGCTTCCTGATTTACATATCTTTCCCGGCAAGTGTCCGTGATGGGATTGGTCCCACTTGCTAGACCATCAATTTGCTGCTGCCTATATGAAGACTTTAGTGGAGATAAAGGAACCGTCACGAGCCTGATCTTACCATGTCCTCGCGATGATAGGATAGAATCGACGAATCAAAGGAAACACAATTACATAGTTCTTTTATAGGAAAAGAAGAGGAATGCGGATATTGTTATGAATTTGAAATCGAAGCTTATCGGTCATACCAACAAATGCTTCTACAGCAAATGGAATTTCCGGATTCAATAAGCAATCTAAGAAAAGCATTTGATTACTATACTTGGCTAGATCGAAGATAGATTAGCCGTGAGTGGATTATATGTTTCATGCGGGACTCCATTCTCTCTTCCCTAGGTAGAAAGATGTGAACTTCATGGGCCATAGAAGTTGGCAATCATTGTTCCAGTTTTTTTTTTAAAGGATTCACGCTTTCAACCTACCATAGAAATTCGATTCTGTTGATGAAAGAGAAATCTCCTTTTTTTCCCTCAACTTTCAAGCTGATTCCACTACAAACCCCACAAAATTCTTGCAGATGAGGCAGATGGCAGAGGTTTTGTGCCCTCACACTAGATATGTTTTGGGACCACTTTGTACCCAATTGGAATCTATGCTTTGCCAGAACTGTCAAAGCGCTCTTGAATCTCAAAACTCCCACCTCAGAAGGGCCTGTCCATCACCAGCAGTTGATGCGCTGCAGTATTAGTTAAAAGTGAATACTTAATTAATCCAAACCCATCGAATTTATGCATTATTTACTTAAAATTGCGAAGAAAGTGATTTTTGGTGCTAAGTTGATTGGGATTTCGATATGCGTTGCGTCATTTTCAATGACATAATAAAGATAAAATATCATTGACCAAACCAAAACTCTTCAAGTGGAAAGGGGAGAGAAAGGGATAGGCCTTGTTTGGATGGTGACATGAGAGGAGAACGGGTGAGGTCCATTCTTCCCTATCAAGGAGAAACAAAGAGGGGCCATTCAGTTAGAGATTCCTTCTCTTGTGGCTTCTTTTATGGCAGCTCAGCAATTTTGATGAGGTTGTGGTTGGCTTCCCCTATTTAATGTGGTGCAACTACTTCCTCCTTTTTCCAATCTCACTCATATTCTCCACATCCCTTTCCTTCATGAAAAAAGAAAATCATCCCGTTGATGCATTTGGAAACCACGTTCAATTGCCATGATAGTCAAGGAGTCGGTCGAATTGACAAAACGATCAGGATTTCACTTCTTTTTTTTTCAAAGAAACATCAGATTTCAAGCACGGTTCCTGCTATGCACAATGTCGATCTAACTAGCCATCGGGACAAGATTAAAAGCCCCTCTCATGTAGCATGTGGAATTTGATTAACCGAGGTGAACACGTGCACCTAGGAAGTCCAATCCAAAAGCTTCAGCTAATAGGTAGAGGGAAACCACACGTATATAAAAAGCGGATAAGACTCTCTGTCAAACAATGTGGGATACTTCAACCCAAAAAAAAAAAAAGAAATCCTCCACGAACCTTCCGATTCCAACGTGAGTGGCCCGCTATTGACTGTTATCTTAGAATCGTTACCAGAAGACGAAAGCGAAGTTTTTCTTCGTTTCCGCCAGAATAGAAACGTCGATTTTCCTGTTGGAGAACACGCAATTTGGATGGCATGGCATGCTTCGGGACATGGCTTTCGGTGGTATTTCCACATATGGGATATCAAGCCAACTGAAACTGCGGCGAGATTAGTGAGAACCCCCCCGTAAAGAGAAACTGAAAATGGTCATCATCGGATGCGAAAAGGCAAACCGAAAGGGGCTCCGGTCGTCTGCTGCGATCTGCCTCGCGATTGAGCTTTGGCTGCGTTAGGCTGATTGAAGGAGCAATTGTCAATGCCGTGATCTCTTTTCCATTACCAGAAAGACTAAGCGAACTTTTGTTTTTTACTCAAAAGAGAGAGAGAGAGAATAAAGAAGATGTGGGGCGATGGTTTTCCTGCGAGGACGCGCGTCGGACAACGTCGTACACGGGTTCAATAGGAAGAGTCGTGAGCAAACTTGACCTCTAGATGAAGCTGTTCATGATGTGTGTTTTAGATTTTGACCTGGCCCATTGGATTTGGGTTGGAGATGTGCTAAGGGGATCCCTAATGCATGATACCGTCCGCCTTCTCTTTTTCGCCAAAAAAATACTCCATCGACAACGAAGATAATAAAGTAACCATACAAATACGCTGAAAAATTACCTAATTAGTCCTGAATCTATTATATGAATGTCAATTTATTTCTAATTTTTTTTCAATTTTGCCTATTAAGTCTGAGACATTTGTATGAAATTTCAATGCACTCATTCCAGGTCTATTTTCACTAGAGATTGCTAACATGATAGTCTAGTCATTGCCAGCCATCCATATTAGTGATTGCATTAAAGTTTCATGCTAAGAATTTAAACTAAATTGACATCTATATAATAGGTTTAATTTAAGACTAATTTGACAATTGGTGGAAAAATATTGGGTAGATTTTATTTATGACTAATGTAGTGTATAGAGCCAATCACAATTTAGAAATTATTTAAAGATATGTGCTTTTTAATGTGAATGACTTGATCTATTAGACCAAATCTAATTAATACATGGGATAGTATTGGTTGGGCTAGTTCTTATTGAAGGCCAGAATCTAAAGTTTACTTTGTATACCTATTCCATCAAAAAGAATTCACATTCAATCGAGCAATCTAATCTATCAAATATTTCCTACCTAGAAGTAAAGATATAATCAAGTCAAGTGGAACTAATACTAGAGATGAGCATGGATACGGGGTGAAATTTAGAAGTAGACTAAACTAACCATAGGAATCAGTCCGGTTCCAAATTCATGTGATTCTTGGCTCCATAAAAAGTGGAACCAATTTTATGTGATTCAATTCCTGGTTCCTGGGTAAATCAAACTAGAAATCAAAAAACTAGATGAGGATTCAATGGACTATGGCTATGTATTTTTAAATTTATATTGTTTATTTTATTTTACATGTTCATGTTTATGGATTGTTGCTATTAACAAATGGTGATTTTTGTTATTGTGTTGAATTCCATTTTACTTAATTAAGAAATAAATAAATAAATAATAAATGAAAAAAAGAGAATAAATTGGGTGGTTCTCAATTAGACCTTAGAATCGATTGACAAAACAAATTTTAGCTTCAAAAGTACATGGGTAAGTTCTAGAATCTAAAAACTACTTAACCAATTTCGATAAGATAAGTTTCAAGCTAAATCTAAACCAACCCCGAAACTGATCACCCTTAGCCAATACACTACTAAGCTCAAGCACTAGACTTGACTTGAATCACGCACTCAGCACTATAAGCCCAGCACAAGCTTGATCGAGTATGACATGCTCTACTCAAGCTTGGCTTGAAAAGCAATCAAGAAATTGGAGCTCAACTCAACTAGGCCCTATATTTGTGCCGGAGGACAATATATAAAATGTTTAGATATTTTGCGTATAATGTAATGAGTAATTTAATGAGTGTGCAACCTCTAAAATAATTCAGATACTCTAGAAAGCTCGTAAGCTTATTTATATAAGTATTAGCCATCTCGAACTCAGCTTGAGAAGGTACTCGCGTAGCTCAGGCTAAAAAGCTTTCATTATTCTTTTATCTTTACCTCCATAAGGTCCAAAAAGTTAATATGAATGGTACATTAGTTCTTGGAGTTTGTTGGTTGATAGTGAAATCTTTGAAATTAAGCCACGTCTCGCGGCACTGATGAGAAGTAACTAAAACCGATGCTGCCTTGATTGAAGCTCTCCATTCCAAGGTGCTCCCTCCATTCCCCCATTATCTCACCAAAGCCTTATCACCACTCACACCTTTTTTTTGAGAAAAAAGAAAAAGAAAAAGAGGAGGGAGGCGTAGAGAGAGGCTTATGATCATGACCAAACATGCATGCAAATATTCAATCTTATCTCTCTCTCTCTAGAAAATAATGATTGAGCCTCAAGAGGGAAAACCCTAATATGAAAGCGATGATCTTTTCTCCATTCCCATCTTTGAAAAAACACAGAGGGCGTTTGTGTGCATTGATGTATATTTCAACAGCTAGCTTTCAAGAAAGAGGAAGAGGGAAGGGGGGGGCCTCCTTTTGTCCCCACGATGGGAAGCACCTGTGACCCCCAATTCAATCGCGTACGTACACATACTCCCCATCCCCATCCCCATCCCCCATCGCCATCATCATCCCCATCATCATCGTCATCACCGTCATCCATATCATCATCATCGATGGCAACCCCTCCCATCGAATTGGTCTTCTCAACATCAAAGCTAAAGCTAAGGAAGAAGATAAAAAGAAAGGGGAAAAGAGCCAATCATTCCGTCCCTTGTGTGATTCATCCACAATTCCTAAAGTCATTTGCTTCTCGCTCAAGTTGAGAGACTAATGATGAAAGATAAAAGCAGATAAATTTAATAATTCCGAGGGAGATAGTGGAATGGGGTCTGCATTATGGTGACAGAACAATTCATGCAAGTTTTTTTTTTTGTGATTTTTTTTTGGTTGAATCTTCTACGAAACGCAAGCCCGCCATTTGCATCTCTCACACTTATGGATTGTTCGTTTGTACCCATAATTAGTTTTTTCGAGAGCTAGCAATAGCATGTATAAATAGTTAGCGAGATAATTCTAAGTAAAATTTAAAATATTGACTCGGTCTAAAAAAACCGAAATTTTCACGCTCCCTCTATAAGAACACAAGTTTTCACGAGGAGACTTTAACATGATCCGTTTCCTGTTCCTTTACATTGAAATCGTAGCGCCTATGATAGGGAAGAAAAGAGGCCCCTCACAAGTCATTCAAACATGTCATCCTTCGCGATTTTGAATTCCGAAGTGACTTTAGGCTAATTATACCAAACCGGTCATGCCTCATCATCATTTGACTTGATATTTGAATTCTTTATCTTTCGGACCAAAAATACGAGTCCGCGGCCTCAAGGGTTCATCCGCAGTACGCCACTAGAAGTGAGGAGTACGTGCAAATAGTGTATCAATACGTGTCAATACACCACCAGCTCGATTTCCTTTTCTCTTTTTTTTTTTCTCTCTTTTATTTTTTCCTGTGGGAAAGCTCGTGTGAGTCATCAAAGGAACGGGACAAAAAAAAGAAAAAAAAAAAAAACGAAATTCCTTGGCCGAAAGCGACGGCTCCTGGAGATATACATGGAGAGGCTCCTCAAGTCAAAAGAAATTGGAAAAAAGAAGAAATTTATGTGCGTGTGTATATATATAACGATTAATCATCCTCCAACCCCATTGATTAACACAGCGATTGTTAAATTAATGAAAAATTATGAAGCCAAGGGTACCGAAAGAAGATACAAAAGACGGTTTTTCCATACGAGACATTAAAGAAAGCCGCGGGGAGTTATCGCCTTGCCTTAATGAAATGGTGGCACCTTTGTCCACTGGAGTAAATTCGAAGAGGAGGAGCTTCCCGTCCTTTTCTCCAGCTGTTCCTCTGCTTCCGACCTTAAAAAAATAAATGTAAAAAATAAATAAAAATACGCCTGAGAATCTCTCTGTCTGTCTGAGATATTCAGCTGCTCGCAGCTTACGCGAGCGCTCGAGGTCACATTAGATCCCCCACACACAGAACCCCACGGAGATCTTGGAGATGGAACTTCCAGGGCCGGGCCCATGGAACTTCTCTGTGGGGCCCAATGGGGCCCACCCGCCCCGACCGGGATGAACAAAAGTGAAACGAGTTAAAAGCTGCCCTTTTTAATGCTCCGGAAAAACCAACCCAAAAATGGAAAAATAAATAAATAAATAAATATATCAGAGCGGAGCGAGCAGCAACCGACGCACTCCCCCTGTCTGGTCCGGTCTGGTCCGTTACCTGCGGCGTTTTCATCTCATTCTGGTCCGATCCCATGCATTAATTATCATCACGAGCATAGCATCATCTCTCTCTATCTGTGAGATTTTTGATGGGCCTGGAGTGGGTTAAAAGCAACCCCCACCACCAACCCGACACGTGTCGCGGCGGCGGCCCTCCACCTCGGAAGTCGACTCGTGCTCTTTTTTCCCCTCCCCTTCAGGACATGGTCATTGCAATAATCGGATTTGGTCGGGAATGTGGGAATGAGGGTAGCTCGTACTGCGGTGTCCCCGCGAGGAAAATCGCGCTTCCAATTTCTGGTTTTCGGGGGGCCTTGCAGAGTCTGGCGGTTGAAGTGGGCCGGGGCGACCCGCTTTCGGACCGGTCAAGAACCCGAGATACGCTCTTGTCTTAACAGGGTAGAAATATATGACCCCAAAAAAAAAAAAAAAAAAAAAAAACAGAGTAGAGACGAAAAATAACGCCAGCCTCGACGAAGACCCTGAAGTAAAAAGCTTTAAAGAAAAGTACGCGTCTTTTCTTTTTTTTTTTTTTTCTTTTTACCCGACTTCATTTTTAAATTTCTCTCGGTGTCTGTCTGTCCGTCTGTCTGTCATGAAGACATTGCCAAAAACAGTGAAAGCTCATCAAAGTCTTAAAAAAAAAAAGGAGTTTTTTTTTTGGTCCTTGCCTCTGTCGTTTCTCTTTCCTTCTTTTTTTCCCCTTCAATCGGAACGACGGAGAAACGCGCACCCTCTCCTCTTTTGGCCCTGTTCATGGATCCCAAGGGCTCCAAGCAGCAGCAGCATCAGCAGCATCATCATCATCATCAACATCAGCAGCAGCAGCAACAGCTGGAACATCAGGAGCAGCAGGTGCCCAGTTTCTTGAGCCTACCACCTCAGTCCCACCACCACCACCACCACCATCACCATCAGCAGCAGCAGCAGCAGCAGCAGCAGAGGACGGCGGCTCAGAACATGGGGGAGAACAAACCGGCGGAAATCAAAGACTTCCAGATTGTGATTGCGGAAAAGGACAGCGAGCAGAAGAAGCAATTGGCCCCCAAGCGGAGCTCCAACAAGGACCGCCACACCAAGGTCGAGGGCCGGGGCCGGAGAATCCGAATGCCCGCCTTATGCGCCGCCCGGATTTTCCAATTGACCCGCGAGCTCGGCCACAAGTCCGACGGCGAGACCATCCAGTGGCTCCTCCAGCAGGCCGAGCCCTCCATCATCGCCGCCACGGGGACCGGCACCATCCCGGCCTCCGCCCTCTCCGGCGCCGCCGGGTCCGTCTCCCAGCAGGGCGCCTCCATATCGGCTGGCCTGCAGCAGAAGCTGGACGACCTGGGCGGGCCGAGCGTCGGGCCCGGCGGCCGGCACCCCTGGGCAATGGCCGGCGGTGGCGGGAATTTGGGAAGGCCCCATCACGTCGCCGCGGGTATGTGGCCCGGGGTCGGCGGGTTTGGGTTCGGATCGGCATCGACATCTGCGGCTGCCGCCCCGGCGAATTTGGGGGGCGAGGGGCCCAATTACTTGCAGAAGATCGGGTTCCCGGGGTTCGACATGGCGGGTGCTAACATGGGTCACATGAGTTTCAGCTCAATTTTGAGTGGGAGCATGAGTAATCAGCAGTTGCCTGGATTGGAGCTCGGGTTGTCAGCTCAAGAGGGTCATATTGGGGTGTTGAACCCACAGACCCTGAATCAGATTTATCAACAGATGGGTCAGCAAGCGAGGTCGCAACAGCAGCATCAGCATCAAGAACATCAACACCAGCAGCAGCAATCAGCAGCCAAGGATGATTCTCAAGAGTCAGGAGGACAGTAGTGGAATTTTTTTCTCTCTTGAAAATGATTATCGAAATTCGAGATGAGAGGAGGAATTTAGGGGAGTTTTTTTTGGGGAAGATGCGTGTTTTTCTGGGTCGTAATGCCGTTTCTTCTATATTGTACCTAGTGAGTTCATATTTTTGGAGATGGAACATATTTTTCTTTCCCGAGGGAACTGGATTTGGTCTGCTTCCTCCAAAAATTTCTTCCAATTTCATGGCCTTGAGTCTCCATATACAGGTAAATGGAAGAATTTTTGGAATTTGATCCTTTTTGCATTGATTGGAGAAGCATTTCTTATTGATCATTCATGTGGTTTTTGGTTTTGTGTTGTCCTTTTTGCAGATGAGAGGTTACACAAGCAAATAGCTTGGGTTTGAGCTTTGAGGTTTTCTTCTTACTTATTTCAGAGGTGTGTTGATAGTGTAGAGATCCATCTTTAGTCATTGATTCTGTCTAGGCCCCAGTGGAGTGGCGATCTGCTCGTTTGTGAAATCAGAGTGATTCATAATCATATATGCCAAATTTCTTTCATAACTCTGCTAATCATGGGCTTCACTTGCACGTCGAATGATCACTTCAATAGTTGTTATCATCTGGCTTTCCAATGCGTATCACCCTTCACTCGTAACTGGTAACTGTTTTTGCTTGCTATGTCATATCTCTACCTCAAAATTTGGCATCCTTTTTCTTGTCGTCAAAGTGGCGATATTAAAAATATTACTCTGGTGGCTTTTGGGCACCCGGATCATGGTTTTTATCTACTTTCCAAGAAAACCTGTGCATCAATCAAATATGTTTTTGGTGAATTATGTTTTCTTGAGCCCTGAAGACTGAAGAGTAGTAAGAATTTGTGTAGTTGCAATGTTCTTTCATGTCAGCAGTTTGTTTGTAATCTAGCTGTAAGGTATGAAAATGCTTGAAGCAAATATTTTCATGGCAGTCTCATGTAGGGAATCGTTTTTGTTGAAATATGCTGCAAGAAACCTAAGGTTGGCAATTCCTAATCTTTGGCCTTTATCCTTCTACTATAAATTTCTAAGGAATAGATTAAGCTTAATGACATAGTGGTATATTTTTCCTCTGTGCTGGGTCCTAATTTCCCAAGGTTCCAAGTTCTACCTCAGTGGTCTCTTGAAGTTCAACTCAATAGCAAATTAGTACTTCATATTGGAGATTAAGCCTGAGCCTAGAGGACTTAGATGCAAATATACACTCAAACCATGATCTCATCTGTTCTTATTTGGACCTTCCTTTGTCTTTGCTTCTTTCTTTTAAGCACAACATAAGCAGCAATTCAGTATCAATCTTAGCTAAAGCAACTATTGTATGTTTAGATCAAAATGCTCCTCTAACCATATAATTGGTCTATTGGTGCCTTTATTTGTGCATTAAGCAATTGTTTTTCATAGATTGTCCCTCATGTCGAGTTTTGGGCCCTGATGCATGCTTTTGCCTTGAATTGCATGAAGACCTGGATGTCGAATAATATAAATCATCAAGTCATGTTACGTGATCAATATCATCCTTGAATGTTGGCTGACGTTGGAAAAGCATATCTACTGGACAGAGAAGCTGTAGTGGTCTCATGTACATGGACATTAAGAATATAATCACTGAAAGGGACCTTGATGGCACAGGACATTGATCTCAGATTCTTGCATTGTTGTTGATGAATTTGTTGTGAACTTTCTGATGCATTGTCTCTGTTCACTATCTTGCTGCTGTAGAAGTTCTTTCTTTGGGTCCTCCCTCTTTGTGAAGTCAAAAATGATCACCCATCAAGTGTCATTCGTTGATCAGTGTCTGAATGGCACGGTAAGAACCCAAATTTTTGGCATCTCTAAGAATTTATCGAATTTGCATTCAATGGGGGATTTTGCTTTGGCATGTCTGATTTGTGATATTTCCCTTTCCATGTGCTAGCAACTGAGCACAATCCTCTTTAAGCTCGAAACAAGCAGTAGTCACTGTATCAGCCTCCAAGACATCCAAACTTCTTTGTTCATGAATTTTAGCTGAGTTTCCATGTTCGAGTCACACATATTTGCAACTTCTGAGGTTTACTGCTCTGATCAAATTAATGAATCTGGGCGTGCCATTGACTACATGGTCATGGATTCTCTGTTTCGCTTTTGTGCAATCTTCTTCCTCGTTGGTATGTACTAACTACTATGCAGACTAATAGAAATGCTACATGTACTAAATCTTTGGACTAGGTTTGTTCATGTATAAATAAGACTTGGTGCACTAAAATGATGTGGGAATGCTTGTGACATTGTTATGCATGGCATATGCAGATACGGTAGATTTGAGATATTTTATCATCCAATGAATTGGAAACATGTTGACTGTTGTTTAATTCAAGCTCACTTTGTACTGAGCTCACCGTGATTTTAGCTAAATCAGCGGACCAAGATCTCCTGTCTCGTACAGACAATCTCGGCTCGTGGGTCGGTGTTTGCTTCCATTTCAAGATGGTGTCAAGGACGCGGTTGAATATGGACACTAGTCTTTGACTTATTCTCTCTCTCTCTCTCTCTCTTTCTCTGTGGAGACGAGCACGTCCAGGACGATCTGCACTGAAACTGCTACTGTGTTCACATCAGCGTCTGCAGTTACAGCAATCAATGAGCAGGGGAAAAAAATTATCACTGAAATATCCGTTATGATCCATTTTTATATTTTTCATCGTCCTTGCTTATCCTATCTTCATTTTAGTTCGGAAATATTGCTTATCCTATCTTCATTTTAGCTAAAAATGGCTCATCAATTGGTCGAACTTCGGAACGATTTTGAAGTGGTTCTCTTGATACGTATCGAGGAGATGCAATATTTGAAGTTATGTTTGAAGAGCTACAGACCAAAATAAGGTTGAAAGAGTAATGACAAATCCATATTCAACTTTAATCTCTTTTTCTCTGTAACCCTTTATTTCTCTCGAATCTGTAGCCTTTATTCCACGACACCCCTTGCGTTCATAGAAATAGAGAAAATTGCAAGTTTAATCCGTCCCGAGGCGACTAACTTGGCAAGTAATAGAACCCAAGAACTTCTTATAAGCTTTTCAACGTGTATTGAACGTAGATCCGATTTTTCTTAGGTTATGATGATCTTGATCTATCGGTACAACCACAAACCCTAATTCCCTGTAAAAGACAACACCTTGACGTTTTATCGAGTTCAATTAGTCAAAGCTCGATGTAAATTATGAGTTTGATGCATCAAAGTTCCTTTCCGGGTGAGTGATGCATCTCCTGCATCATAGGAGTGAGGCTCGTGTTCACGCTCCACATCTCGCAAGCGTGAAATCCTCCATCCTCGCGCTCGAAGCAGTCAAGTAGGAGCCACATTCGCACAAGCTGACCTCACGTGAGCCTAGCAATACGCTTCTCCCCATTTCAGTTGTATCGAGCATGGTCGCAATTTTAAAGAATGTCGACCTTTTCAGATCAAGTGAGCCTCACATGAGGGTTTCGTTAGGTTCAAGTTCATCGATTCCTTTCGCCCCGTGATTCCTTTTGCTGAAGAAGAGCTCAAGGCTCGATGGATTTAGGAATGGAGAGGAGCGAGTGCAGAATCTACGAGGCCCAGTAAGGAAAACAAAAGACCCATCTTTCCTCGGTCCAGGCATGCGGACTAATCAAAGCGACTAATCAAAGGTAGGCTTGACAAAGGAATCTACTCAATAATTAGTCAGCCTTAGTACAAATGACGGTCGCTTTTCTACTCCTTATCACCCCCCGCCGCCCAAGGAATCTAGCCCCGCCTTTGTTCTATCCGGAACAAGTCAGCGCATCGCCACGGAACCACCACCACCATCCCCTGTGCACGCCTCGATAGTAAACGGCTGCGCTCGCAAATTTGACTCGTTCCAAGCCCGCGATGAGTAAAGGAGACAAGCGTGCGCGATCGGGGGAACTCGAGCATGATGAGTAAATGCGAGCGCGAAATGTCTCCGGAAAGACAGTGCGACGTCCACTTGACGTGGACATGTTGCGGCGTTTTTATCTTCGTAGACCTTTGTAAATTGCACCACGATGGCATTTTGTTCGGCCCGTCGTTTGCGCTTTGTAAAGTTATCCTCGTCTACTTTTGAGGAATTTTTCGTATGTAGTTAAAAAGTCTCACTAAAACTCTTTTGTCGGATAGGATCTTATCCGAATCCGATTCTATAGATCCGAATAAATCTTTACTCATTAATCATGTGAGACTCGTGTAAGATTCGCAACGGTCACGCGTGTAAGAATCCAATTTACGTGGACCGAGTTCAAGTAATTTTTTGCTCTTTTGTTTAAGTGAAGTGACGTTTTTTTTAATTAATTGATTATAATCAATACGTGGGCCCTACACATTTTAATATTTGATCACAAACCGTCTCATGGTTTTGGAGAAGTTTTATTAAAGTTTCTTAACAGTAAAAAAAAAAACTGTCACATCATTGCTCCTTACTTTTAGCCAACCAAAAATAAGTGATGCTCATTTACTGATCTCTAATGTCTTTAAAACGTATCATGGATGCATTTAATTTTAATGATGAAAGAAGTCACATAAGCAACTGCCGCCCTAAATGGATATAATCCGAGTTGAAATTGAATTTGGTGGGTCCCCCACAGCCCATGGAATCACATCTCGAGCTAGGGCTCGTTTGAAATCGAGGGACTCATCAGGAATTAACTTATATCGCTATGCTAATCTGTTCAGCAATCAACCCTAACATGGACCGTTCTACTTTGACAGTGTTTAAACTTCCAACGCCAAAAACCCGTAACTGTCTCCACAGTCCTCTTCCGCACATCCCATTTCTCCTGCGGTTTCCCATCACCGGTCGAATCGAACATTGAATCCCACAAACGACAACTGGGAAAGACACGAGAAAGCCACGAATCCACGAGTCAGTAGAGCAAAGCTGCTGGCGCAAACGGACAATTCAAAGTACACGACCTAAAATCCTATTCTACTGCAAAACCTAATCATAGCATTAGGATGGTTTGCCCGAGGAGCTCCACGTTCACGGATTCTCTGTCACTCCCATAATTTTAATAAGCCAGAACGCCAAAAGATCACCAAAAATCAATTACTTCGATCTTGACCTTCCATTGAATCGAGTGCTGTGCTTCTCTTTCGGCGAGTCTACCGAAGGGAGATCAAAGCCAAACCACTTGGCCCTTAAAAAGCAAGGATAATTAATTGGAGAGAGAATGAAGTTGATTGGTTTTATATGTGGCTAGGCTAGCCTGGCTGGTGGCTAGCAAAGCAAGAAAGAAGAGTTCAATTTGTGCAAGGCATGGTGATGTGTCCACGCCCCCACTAGGCAAGATTTGTTTTAAGTGGAAAGAAAAGTATCCCAATCGAACTTTACAAAATCTTTTCATTTCTTCTTTTTGCTATATTTTCCTGTTTCAATTGATTGGACCCGGTTATTACTTACGTTGACAGCTAACCACCAAATTGAATCTATCTCGTGATATGATCAAAAGCAATTCATCGATCCAAATGGCATAGGATTAGTGAAAGATTATTTCATCACGGCTTATTCTTGAGCTTATACTTTCATAAGTTTAAGGATTAATAACACAAAAAAAAAATCCTAAATTTGTACAATTATATTAATTTACCTAAAATTATTTTTTTTACAACCACAAATTCTAAATTAATATAATTCTGATAAATTTACCTTATATTAATTTTTATTAAATTAAATTAATATCATAGAAAATCATAAAGTAATATATCTATAATAAATGAAGGATAAAACTTCAAGTCGATACATCTATCAACTATCATATGTTATTCAACCGAGCAATTTAATAGTAAAATTGAAGGGAAACTAACAAAAGATAAATACATCAAGAGGGTAGTAGTTTTAGATTTGACGTGAATGATCTTGAGTGTATAAATTTAAAACTTTTCATGATGTTAACCTTAGATTTAAAAGTGTTGGACCAAACTCTGACCACGCTTTAGGGTCTTTTCGCCAACATCTCAACAGTAGGGTTAGGAAAGATTAGGTGATGATGCTGCCAATTATCTCCAGCCAAGAAGATGGCTTGCTCTCCGAAAAGCAAATTAAAAAATTGGGGATGAGATCATCAAGCCGAAAAGGACGTGATGTTAAACAATTCGGAGTTCCCGATTGATGGCTGCTCGCGCGGGACTTGCTCCAATAGCGACAGGGAAACAACTGTTAGGGAGGGAGCGAGATGGATGGGCCTCGTTACATCAGTCAAAAAGAGCATCAAGATTATAAGCAAACCCCTGCCGTCACCCAAAACATCAACGAGGATGATGTCCCAACAGAGGAGCGGCCTCCTTCGTACTTAGAGAGAGAGAGAGAGAGAGTTCGCATGGGACAGAGCACTAACGATGAAAATCCCAGAAAGCTAAAACAAAAGTATCGATCCAAAGGCACTAAAAGAGGGTCAGTGGATAGATGGGTTGGACGGAGGGAGAGAGTTTTTATCCATTACATTTAAAGTGGGATCGAGCCAATAGCAGCTACTTGATGACAACTTTCGGAGCGCGGTTGGACAAAAAGCAGAGCGAGTTGGAAATAAGAAAACGTGGGTAGGAGACACAACAGCGACCGAAATGACAAAAGTCACGTGTCGATGCCATAGTGATTCTCCCACCATCGCCAATCCTTGTAAAGAGACCTTGTACAATTGACCTGATCGATGATCGTGACCGACCGAGTTTTGGGATCCGGCTTAGGCCCTGTTCCTAACCAACTCTTGTCAAATTTTAGCAAAGAAATGGTGGATTTTTGATATGGAGTTGGATTGAGGTAGACTTAAATCTAACTGAGGCCGACGGTCTCCATGGATTGTCTGATCCGTTATTAATCATGTCGAGTGTGATCGTGCTATTTCAATAAATTCTAAAGTACGTGAAGTTCTTTCTTTAATAGCTTTTGCTTGATTGCTTCTCATGATATGTTCAATTTTTTCTCATTTGTGTTATGTAAAACTCCATCCATAGGATGACAAGTGTTGCCTTCAAGATTAATCTGAATTTGAGATGTTATTCAAACATGAGCCAAGATCAGGCGCATCTAGAATTATGCATGTGATTTGTAATAAGTAAATGCAATTGTGATTAACAAATTGTGAAGACATGTATTTAGTTTCTTTTATTGAGAAAAGTATTTGAGTTATCTTTCTTCAAAAAAGATTCTGTTATTATAAAAAAAAGCAATTATTTATCATTATGATCTTTAAAAATAGTGAAATGAACTTATAAGAAATTTTGTTGAAGTAATGAAATGATCAAGTTATTGTCCCTAAAAAAAAGGAAAATGAGACTACAGGTTTTTTTCTCACTTGCCATAATTATTCAGGATTATATCACAAGAAAGTAATTTTTTAGAAATCTTTCACTATCAATATAGACGGCATGCCTTTAATCGGAGTAGAGAGATGAATATAAATAATATGTAACGTTTGAAAAATCACTCATAAAATTTTTTGAATGGTCGACAAGAAAAGAAAATTTTGAGGACCTACAAGATCCTCATCTTGATTCTCATCTTGATTCTAAGCACTCTTAACTTTGACCCTAATGGAAGCTAGGCCAGAATTCCCTTTGCAATCCACACGAGAAATCACAACTTTTGAGAATCAAGACGAAAAAAGGGAAATTTTCTTTGTAGTCCTGTCCTACTAGGCAGCTTCCTAGCTTTTTATAGTGCTCCTCTCTCTCTCTCTCTCTCTCCCTCTCTTCCTGGATAAATTATTCCCCGGATGTTGGAGGAGCCATAATTGCCCACGTCACAACAGGATCGTATTGGATCATCTCAGAACCCACTTTTGGTCTTCTCTGCAAAAAGGGTCCTCCTTTCCTCGGTAATCTTGAAGGTCTTGGGGGTGTTCTTGGAAGCGGAAGGAAGAGAGAGAGAGAGAGAAGTTGCTGAGAGATGGACGACGAGTACGCGAAGCTCATCAGGAGGATGAACCCGCCAAGGTATGCTTCCCCCATTCCTCATCTTCAGCTCAGATTCACGGGTCTTGGCTTTCCTGTTGATTTTCTTGGTGTTCTTTTCCTGTTCTTTGCTATCTGGTGATTGAGGTGTGCACCTTCTGGTTAGCCCTTTAAGGATTTGTGGCTAATCTCGATGTCATCAAGTCATTTGCGGTAATTTCTTGTAAAGATCCTAATTTGATAACCATCTTGATGCAAGAGAGGACTTTTAGCTTTGTGTATCATCTGATCATTTACCTCAGTACTTACCCAAACGCTGATATCTTGGGCTGCTTGTTGGCAAGGAAGTGTTTTTCTTCCATGGTTTCATAGCTTTTCAACCGAAACAGAGCGATTCGTCGGTTGGTGCTCCGTTTTAAGTGAAATTTGGACGGAGATGAAGTTGATCAGAGGGTCGGAGCGGTCGTTGATTGTGATAATGCTTTTCCTTGTGCAATTTCATGATATTCTGGTGATTAGCTCTCAAATTCGTGTCGTGTACTTCTTTTTCAGAAATTCAGCTTGATAGAGTTGGGCTCTCCCTATGTGCTTTCTTCTAAAATGCCAAAGCGAATCCCATTGAACTTACTCGATGAGCGCCTCGAAAGTCATATCTGCTCATCTACAATCTTTTCGGCTGAGAATTATTAGGCCCATCGCCTCATACAACATGTTTTACCGACTCCATCAGCTTCGAAACCTCATTCAACTCAGTTATTGTGATTGGGGGGGTGCTGTTATTACTGCTATGACGATTTGTACCTGTCATCTCCCATGTAAATGTTCTCTATGGACGATTTTTAAGTCTTGCTGTGCGTCACTGTGGTAATTGCAGGGTCGTCGTTGACCACAATGCCTCTGGAGATGCTACGGTTATCCAGGTGAACCTCTCGCTTTCTGTCTGTTTTTGTGCTTCGTAAGCGAGCTTGATCGGGTTCTTGACTTGCCCTATGGAATCATGGTCGGTTTTAATTGGTTCCCTTTGCCTCCTTGTCACTAAGAATCATTATAATTGAACGTCTGCTGTTTTTCAGGTTGATAGTGTTAACAAACATGGGATTCTCCTAGAAGTTGTCCAAGTGCTCACTGATTTGAATCTTGTCATAACCAAAGCGTACATATCATCTGATGGTGGATGGTTCATGGATGGTGAGATTGGACTCTCTCTCTCTCTCTCTCTAAGTCGTTGAATGTCAAGGGAGAATTTAAAGCTCTCAATCTTCTCTCTTAATTGTCTTTTTCTGCTGTCCGAAATTTCAGTTTTTCATGTCGTGGACCGTGATGGTAAGAAAATCAGAGACACGGAAGTCACCGAAAATATTAAGAGGGTAAGTCAGATCACTACTCCTATCTGTTATGTGACATCCTATATCTTTTTCACGAGACTTGTCTGGATCACTAAAACAGCACCGAGCGTGTTGTGGATGGTCTTCACAGCACACATCCATGGAGAGATGGTTCTTTACCTCATTTGAACTCTTCATTTTGCAGAGAATTGAGAAAAGTGCCAGCTTCGCTCCCTCACTGAGAGGGTCTGTGGGCGTGATGCCCTCTGAAGAACACACCTCCATTGAACTCACTGGAACTGATCGGCCAGGTCTACTTTCCGAGGTTTGTGCAGTTCTCACAAACCTCCACTGCAATATAGTAAATGGTGAGATATGGACTCACAATGCCCGGGCAGCAGCAGTTCTTCACGTCACAGATGATTCCACTGGCTCTGCGATCAAAGATCCCGAGCGCCTCGCAAAATCAAGGAAATGCTCTTCAATATCCTTAAAGGAGATGATGACATGAAGACTGCCAAGACAACTCTTTCGCCTCCTGGGGTCACCAGTAGGGAGAGAAGGTTACATCAGATTATGTTTGCTGATAGGGACTACCAGAGGTTTGAAAACAGTAGCATCGGACAGGCTGATGATCAGAGCCTGAGACCCCATGTGACTATTATGGACTGTGATGAGAAAGATTACACCATCGTCACTATGAGGTCAAAAGATCGACCAAAGTTATTGTTCGACATTGTCTGCACGCTGACGGATATGCAGTATGTGGTCTTCCATGGCATGGTGAAAACTGGGAGAAAGGAAGCTTACCAGGTGACATGGAGGACCTTGCCCTTTTTTATTTAGCTAGGATAGTAGGGAAATAAGTAATCACATCAATTGATCTGTATTGACATTGTTGTTCACACCTTTCTCTGGATCATCCATCATATCCTCAGATTAGACTTTTTCAGCACAATTTCTTTTGTTAGACTTGCATGTTCATTACTCATTGAATTTCAGCTTAACCCTTTCCATATGGTCATAATTCAAGGAATTCTATATTCGGCATGTCGATGGGCTCCCTATTGGCTCGGAAGCTGAAAGAGAGCGCATTATACAGTGTCTCGAAGCGGCAATTCAAAGGCGGGCATCAGAGGTATTCTTGACCTTCATTGGATGAAATTCCTATCGTGTCAAACATACCTACAATGATGTCCTTATAAATTCCTCTTTACCTTCCATGCAGGGTTTAGAGTTGGAATTGTCCATAGTTGACCGGGTTGGGCTGCTGTCGGATGTCACCCGGATATTTCGCGAGAACAGCTTGTGCATAAAAAGAGCAGAATTAACTACAAGAGGTGGGAAAGCCAAAGACACGTTTTATGTGACCGATGTGACTGGTGACCCTGTTGATTCGAAGATGATCGATTCGATTTGCAAGCAGATTGGACAACCTGCGTTGCGGGTGAAACAAAACTGGAACTTTTCACCAAACCACCGGAGAAGACGAAGGCGGGATTCCTTTTTGGCTACTTCTTTAGTTCTCGGACTTTGCAAAGCTTCAAATTGATCAGATCCTACTCATAGTGGCTCTGTCTACATTTGTACTCTAGATTCCACTGAAGCATCATCAAGTGTAAAAGATGTACATAGAGATTACGATGTTTGTAAAAATATATGTACCCTGGCTCTTTGTTTCTAGGACAAAATAACAGTCAGTCGCAATGTATATGAGAGAGAGAGAGAGAGAGAGAGAGAGACCGCCTTGTAGTCATCAATTACTAAAGGCGATTTGTTGTACAGTGTGAGTAGTAATGTACAGTTTGGCATCCATGCAAAACTTGAAACAGATCTTGTGAAAGTCGGGGGTTAAGGAAAGAAATTGTGCTCCTGATGGGTAATCATTTTCTTTAGATCCGGATCTGTTCACGGTCTATCGGATGATCAAGCCTGTGTAATCCTCACGTCTTGAGTCGTTGGGTATTCCTTGGGCGATACAGCCTCCGTGGACTTCTAAATCAAGTAAAATAGAGATAGAGGTGGAACGGGTGCCCTGCGAAGTATTCGGTATAATATTCACTTGAAAGAAGAGTCTGTGTGGATATCCATGAAGCTGCGGATGCATGTTTTAGGATGATTTGTTTTTATGGAAAATCAATAACTTGAAAAATATTTTTTTTAAAGTAATCATTTGTTTCGCTATTAAAATAAATAAACAAAGAATATATTCATCACCAAACGAAAATTCAAGATATAGATTGTTGGTGATGGTGAAAACAGTCTTCCTCAACCAAATTTTCGACTTAAAGGTATGTAATCCTTCCTGGTAAACAAAATGATAACGCTAGCTGGGTACCTCAGCAAATAAGCACTTGGAGCTTGACATTAGCTATCGGGGACTCCCAATACATCAAAGCCATCTTAGAGCCACTAAATTAGTTTATTTCCTACCCCAAGTCTTGCGATTAGAGATTGTGGTTTGTCCTCAATATCCGCAGTTCCATTGCATTACTAAAAAGAACTTGGTCTAGAATTGTAGCTCATTCGCCCGTAATCCTCGCATTGTCGTTTCTCATGGCTTGCTAATCCAGTCACCAACAAACAGTTCGTGTGCTCCGCCCAGCGAACTGGAGTTGTTCAGACATGCCTGTTTCATCTCAATCTCCATCAACTGCTATTGTCTTACTTGTTGCCATTGCAGAATAGTCGGACTCCCGAAGGTGATGAGCAGGTAAAATAGCTTTAGCCATAGCAATAACGAGCCAATGAAATATGATGACATCATGCATCAGCTCCAACCTCAAAAGAAAAGCATGTTCAACAGCAGTTGCATAAATTTCAAAATTGTGGTCTCACTTTGGGAAAGGAAAAATTTGGTGCAAAGTGCCAGAAAGAACAAAAACAAAAATGAACATAAACATTGGCCTCAAATGACAATACTAAGTAAAAAGAAACACATTTTGTATCACCCCTAGGTCATTCTCTGAGCAACTTCCTTGGCAATAACCCTCTCTTTAGCCTTGGTTTTGGCCTGTGATTTAGATCCCATGATCCCGCCACCCCACTTCTTCCTATATTCATCATACTTGTCGTTGAAGTTTGCCTGGAAGAAAAGACATACAAGTTTTAGATGACATCCAAGCACAGAACAATTTCCTTCTCCTTGGCCAAAAAGATGAAACAATCAGAAGATCTACAGAGACAATATATCAAAACTGCATACTACCTTGATGGCCTCTAAGATTTTGCTGAACTCCAATTTGTCTTCATTCTTGACGGTGGTCAAGCACAAGACAGACGCAGTTTTCTTATGGACAATCTGCCAGAAAGAATAGGAATATGAGTGCTTCTCAACCACACTTCATTGACAGAAATTCAATGAAGGAAATGCCGGCATCATTACCGTTCCCAAGCGTGCCTTTCCCTTCACAATGCAATATGGAATTTCCATCTTCCTACATAATGCTGGAAGCCAGACAACCAACTCGATTGGGTCAACGTCATGTGCAATGACTACCAACTGTGCCTTGTTCTGCCAAATGCAAGTTTTAATTGTGTGTTAATTACAATTGGACCCGCAAAGCATGGGAGAGTGAGGAAATGAATGAGAGAAATAAGGAGAGAAAATAAGAGGTCAGTGCCTAGCAAAGTAAATGGGAACCTGCTCAATAAGGTAAGTAACATGGTTAAGACCATATTTCACAACAATAGGCTTCTTAGCCTCAACTGACTTCCCTTCTGCTTCAACTTGGGCCTTCTTCAAGAGCCGCTCCTTTTTTGCTGCTTTGTCCTCAGGCCTGTACTTGAGAAGCATTTTGAACAGGCTCGTGGCTGCATGCATTTTCCAATGAGTAGGGGAATCAAATTCTATTGTTTTAAGCTCATCATAGATGCAACTAAACAAAATAAAATGAAACAAAACAATAAATTAAAATCCGAAAGCAACACAAAATACAACTAGGTACATAACTACCCCAACTCAGTCTTTAGCTCAAGTATAGGGTGAAACTTGAGCCCAGAAGCTTCAACTATTCCTTATAGTCTAGAAAGAAAAGTTCTTGCCTAGCCCAACTATCCAGCACTAATCAACCAGAAATTACTAGAAACTTCCAAACTAATTTGTCAAGACCAGCATGGCATGTCAACCAAGTGTAACAATCACACAAGCGCCATGAGGTCCATCAATATAACATGCAACCAATAGCATCCCAGATTTATTTAGATTCAGCCATTGATGACCTTCCCAAGCACAGATTCACCAGAGTTCCTCCCAGTATCATGAAAAAAAAAGAAACATATTTTCCCATTGGGTTGCACGCGCAAATAAAATAAAAAAATCAATCCAATCTGAACTGATAAATCTAGTGTACCTCAATGCACCCAACAGAAACGAATAAGGTATGCAAAATAAAGCACCAAAAAAATACACATTTTAGTCCCAGAAATCAAATCAATGAACTGCCTTGGCTACACAGCCAGATTCAATAAGCAGCTATTACTCGTAATTACATCTCACATATATTATTTGGCAAGAGAGCAAAGCAAGAAGAACCAGTTACTGCAAAATACAAGTGCATCTTAAGGTTCTAAACCAACCACAAACTCAGATGCAGACAACCAAAACAACTTTTTGTCACTGCATACCCAAGTTCTTGTCGAGGGTCTTGGTGAACTGGTTCAAAGCTGGTGGAACCTTCAACCTCTGTCTCAGAATTCTCCTCTTTCTCTGAATTTGAACAGTCTTAGGGAACTTAACGAACCGTGTCAAGTCCCTCTTCGGAGGCAGAGCACCTCCAATTCCAAACTGCTTCTGCCGCTTCTCGAACAAAGGGTTCGTCACCTTCTCCTGGTAACACATCAACGACCAACCAAATTCAGCAAAACAGCCGCATCCCCTCCAAAGATAACCGAGACTAATCGCGAAGTAACAAAACTAACCTGCTTCTTTTTGGCCGCAACAGAAGCTTTTCCACCTTTCTTGGGACCCTTCGATTCGCAAAACACAAAAAGTTACCGACTTAGATTCATCACAACAGACGTACCCCAGATAGACACAGAAGTAGCGCATCTACTCATATCTAAACTCGGGAAAAAAGCAAAAAGCTCGACCAACTAGTACGAGATGCGACATCATTATCGTACCACCGCTGAAGTTTACTCATTACGCTATAGATCATCTCGCTAGAATCAGCGAAGACTCTGGAGATCGCCATTTCCAGCAAATGGCACGAAATCACGACACGAAAACATTCGAACGACCACCACCACTCTTAGTTCCGCCACGATGCCTCGCCGTTGCCAGCTTAGCAACTTGCCAATTCGTAAGCGAGAAGGAGAGAAATAAAGAGAGAGGATCGGACGACTCACCATTGTCGGCGAAGCTTTGGCGCCGGCTCCTCTGGTTCCGAACTTGCAAAACTGGAACTTGAAGACGAGAAACCCTAGTTCAGTGGAAGTTATAGGTCCGAGGAATAAGGCGCTCAAAAACGACGCCGTGTTGCGTAAAGCAAGCTGATGGGCTGGGTTGGGCTGGGCCTTTTGATTTGGGCGTTGTTTCCCACTCATTTATGTCCAATTTACTGAGACCCTTCACCCATAATCTCCTATTATTATCCAGTAAATCAAGTTTGGCGTCACCAATAAAAGAATTTTAAAAAGAAGAATGATTATTCGTAACACAATGCTTTCTCATGTATTCGCATTACTTGACTAATATTAAAAAATTATATCAATAAAAAGGTTCATATAAACTAAGGATTAGATTATCTAACAAAATAATAATTCAACTAGGATTTTAGTAATTCATTTAGAGTGCTTTTTTTTGGCATCGTTTAATCATAAGTATCTACAAATTTCTAGTTGATTAAAGAAATACATATATATGATTTTTCTCTTTTAATTACCATAGTCTAATCTCACTTTGCCCGTAGTACGTTTCTAACAAAATAGATGTTAAACTTTAAACTTTACAAGTGATTTTGATGAAGAATAAGAATATCGCCGGTTAGCCCTTCTAAAGTGGTATTTTCCTATAGTTTTATCAGTCTAAGTTCCATGAATATCAATCAGTTGTTCCAAATAAATCAAATTGCAATCATCTTGTAATATCTAGCTGGTGGGGTGGGCCCAAAAAGAAGAAAAAAGAGAGTGCTGAAAAGTCCAAAAAAAAAAGGGATTTTAAGGGGCCTTTAGCTTATGAGAGAGAGATGCTCCAGGAGAAACAGAAAGGGATAGGAGGAAGAAAAGAAAGGAGAAAAAAAGGAGAGAAAGAAGAAAGAAGAAAAAAGGAAATATTTTGCGGTGCTCGTGATCTAGACGCTTCACTAAGCCGACTAAATTCTATTTTGCAATGTCGGTAAGTGATTGAAGTCTTTAATCGTCTATTTAAACAAATCATCACAATTAGGATTTGAAATTTGGAATTATAGGAGTTTTGTTGTAGAGTTGTCGGATTTTACGAATCTTGATTTGAGTGGAATTTTCACGTTTGGCATGTGTTCTGGACAAAGTTCCAAACAGTAACTTTGGATTAAAATTCAGCCGTTTTTGGTGAGATCTTGGGGTGGCTAAGTTGAGGCTATTGTAGTATATTAAGAGAGCTTTCTAAGAACTATAAGTTGGCTTGAAACGGAATTTTGTTAATGAAATTTAGCACGGGCCGTGCCTAATAGACAACAATAGGTTGCCGCTAGAGGTGAGCTTTATGTTAGAATGTATGTGTTGTTTTATCAACAAATAGGTGTAGTATAGTCGAGTCATTCATTAGAATATCATTTTACTTGATCTTTTGATATTATTTTTTGGTTAATTGTTAGGAATTCGAGTGCGTTGACTTGAGTAAGCACCGTAGTTGGTTTTTGGTTTTTCCCAAGCGAGTGACATTATTTTTTCTTTGTATTTTAAACTCATGTTTTAAAAAGCATTATGGATTGCATATGTTACGAGTTGATAAATAGCATCTTTTGTTATATGAAATAGGATCGAGCTTTTGTTGTCATTTTGTTGTTTGAAAGAGAAAGTTATCCTTTGTTTTCAGTTTGAATGATTGCTTTGAAATAGTTTGTGAAATCCTTTATGAAAGAATCTTGAAAAGTTGGTAGTTCTTAAAGAAAGCTTTGATATTTATACATCAAATGCCTGAATTGTGAGATGACTCTCATTCTGATGGTGAATTACTGGATATTTGTGATTGATAGCTGATTCTTAGCTTTTCTATGAACCTTGAGAGGTGTGTGAGTATGTGCATATTAATTCAGAATATCCTTGTGGGTTGAGTGCATATTAATTCAGAATATCCTTGTGGGTTGAGCCACCGGCTAATAATTGATAAAGACCTAACTAATGGGGGAATTTTGATCGTCTTATTACGGGCGTGACAGACATTTGAGCATGAGTTGGTCAAGGGAGTGCACTATTAACATGTGATTTGAGTTTAGTCGATACAATTGATCATCAACGTGTGGTTTGATGAGATTAATTAATGCAATAGATTATTTATGCATAACTTTATGAATATGTTATGTTAAAGTGAGTTATGGTTGTTTTTTAAATGTGCATAATGATTTCTCGATTTATTTAGAAGAAATGTGTTATTCATTGAGTCGTGGTAGCTTATTCCTCTCATCTATTTGTTTTTTAGGTTTTCAGTGAGTCGCAAGTAGGCGTGAGTGTTCATTATCAAAGATAATTTTTTGTAGTAGGGACTTTTTAGTATAATTTATACATAATTGATAAGTTTGTAAAGTAGTTTTTTGTGAAGGTGTAATATTAATTTGATAATTTATAGAAAACTCCGATATTGTAATCAAATACCTTCTTTGTTTTGTGTGTGTAGATGTATATATGTTGATATCAGGATGAATTTTGGTTATGTTGAGGCCGTGTCACTTGGATGGCCATGTCATATCCTTATTCTTGTAAATCGAGGTGTGACACATCTAATTGAAATTGATAACCCATTTTTGCAGGCTTTTAAAGGCTCTCAACCAACCTCACACGTATCGGCCTCGAAAAATATTACACAACACAATTAACGCGATGCAGTTATGTTTCCTTCTCTAAAATATTGGGAATGGCCCTTCTTTCTAAAATGGCAATCAAAATGAATGATCGAAATTCCATTATATCCTCATAATATCTCAATTTTTTTTTGGAAAGTAATTAATTTAATTATAAGAACGGCACCTTCAAGGGTGCATTTGGTTTAGTTTGCCGACCTCGAAAGCCCCTTGGGAATTGTTAGGGTATTTGGCAAGTTATTACAAGGGCTTTTGGCCAAATGCTGGTCTTGAGATAGCTGAAAGCGCAATGCTGGTAAGAACTAGCATTAGGCTTTTAGCATTTAGTCAAATGCTAAAACTAGTTTTCTTCTTTCAAACTATCCTTACTAATTTTTTAATTTTCCAATTTGCCCCCAGGTGTTACTGTTCATCTTCTTTACTTGAAGACAGCTAGTGAAGGCTGACGAGGCTAGATTGGATTAGCAAAGGGCCAACAAGAGATTGGCAAGGTAATAATATGGCCCAACAAGCCAAGCCTAAGCTCAACTCTCTTTCTCTCTTCTTATTTGAGCTCGTGCAATGAAGCATAAGAGGAGAAGAAGAATTCGAAATAGAATAAGAAGAAAGGAGGAAAGGTAAAATTTGCGTGCATTCATGATCTATATGACTCACCAAGTCAAATCAACTCAACTCCATTTTGCAATGGCAATATGTGATCGAAGCCCCTAATTGTCTACTCAAAGGAATTGTCAAAATTAGGACTAGAAATTCAGTTTTAGGTAAATTATGATTTGCTGTGGTTGATTGGGGCGTTTAGGAATGGTGTATTTTTATACAAATGATAGTTTGGGATGTTATGAAGTTATAGTATCTTACGGATCTTAATTTGAAATTACGGTTTGCCTAGAACGGAATTTTTAAGTTCGGCATGCGTTTTGGATAGAGTTCCGAATAGTAAATTTTAAGTCAAATTTCAATCGTTTTCGACAAGGTCCTAGGGTGGCTGAGTTAGGGTTCTTATAATATGTCAAAATGGCTTTCTAAAGACTTTAAGTTGACTTGAAACAGAATTCTGCGGAGGAAGTTATGACATGACGAAATTTAACGCGCAAGTGGTGCCTAGCGGACAACGATACTTTTCTGCTAGAGGTATAGTATAGCCTAGTAGAATATTGTTTTACTTGGTCTTTTGATACTGTTTTTGGGTTATTTTTTAGGAATTCGAGTGCATCGACTTGAGTAATCGTCGTAGTTGATTTTCGACTTTTCCCAAGTGAGTGGATACTATTTCTTCTATGAGTTTGTAAATTCACATCTTGAAAGTTATGGAAATTTGATATATCGGAAGTTATTGAGAGCATGTTTTGTTGCAGAAAATTTAGATCGAGCATATATTACGATTTGGTATTTGTAAATGATTTGTCAAATGTTTTTGAAAAATTGTTGCGAAAGGTTATAGGTATAAATATATATGTTGATTTATGAACTTGGTTTATGAAATGTGTTGTGAAATGGATGTGAAATTTATTATAGTTTAAGAAACGATTTCTGAAATGATTTGAAAAATGCTTTATGAAAAGTATTTCTAATGAATAAGCCAGGTTGCAAAAAGATTATATGTTTTGATTTGTGAAACTTACATTTTGGTTTGGCTTTGTGAATTGTGGAGGTTATTGTGAATTAGTATGATGCTCGTGTCGCCGTGAACCCAATGAGGGGCTTGTCGGTATGCTCATCTTTATAGGCCGAGCCATCGGCTCAAAATAAGTGGAGACTTAACGAAAGGGGAATATTGGTCACCTTATCACAGGCATTATGCATGACCGTGTTTTGATACTTGAGTAAAAGATTGATCAATGGATGGACCATCGACGTGTGATTTCATATGAGATGGACTAATGAGATAGACCATTGATGTGTAGCATGAGATTAATGAATGGAATTGACCACTAACATGTGTTTTATTAGATTGGTCAATGAAAAGGACCATTGATGTTTATTTTTATAAGATCGGCTATTGGGTTAGACCATTGATGTTTGCTTGTTATTATCTTGAATATTTCTATTTTGAACATTATTTTTATCCTTTGGGATGAGGACCTTGAGCCTTTAGCACTCTCACCTTAGGCGTCAAAACCTCACAGTTTCATGCGACATGTGATTTGTGCTTATCATATGTTTGGTGGGTAAGATATAAATCAAGGCTACACAGGTCTTTTCCACCTTAAGATATTGAATCTCGGAAGTAGTAAACTTTTTATTGAGGTAATATATGGCACGTTCTATTCCATCCCTTGGTCCCTTTTGTGCTAACATGACTCCTAAAGACTCCTCATGAATGGTGAGATACAAGATCAGAGGCACGCCTTGGATAGGTGGTACAAGTACAGGAGATTGCGAAAGATATCGCTTTAGTTCTTCAAATGATTTTTGACATTCTGCATCCCAGTTGACCTTAGCGTTTTTCTTTAATAACTTGAAGAATGGCTTAGCAGTTTCTGACAACTGAGAGATAAATCTTGCAACATAATTCAATCTTCCCAATAAGCTTCGGACTTCTTTAACAGTAGAAGGAGGTTTCAAATCGCATATGGCCTTCACCTTAGAGGGATCTATCTCGATACCTTTGTTACTAACCATAAATCCAAGAAGCTTCCCAAACTTTGCCCCAAATATGCATTTTGTGGGGTTAAGCCTCAGCTTGAATTTCCTCAATCGATCAAATAATCTTCTTAAGATTTCAACATGATCCTCACCTTGTCTTGACTTTGCAATCATGTCATCAACATAAACTTCAATCTTCTTATGCATCATGTCATGGAATAGTATCACCATGGCTCTTTGATATGTTGCCCCTGCATTCTTTAAGCCAAAGGGCATAACTTTGTAGCAAAATGTTCCCCACGGGGTGATGAATAAGGTTTTAGTCTTATCATCCTCTTTTAGTCGAATTTGGTTATAACCAGAAAATCCATCCATGAAGGAGAACAATTCAAATCCAGCAAGATCTTGTCAACTAAAACATCAATGTGCGGCGAGAAAATCATCCTTAGGGCTTGCCTTATTCAGATCACGGTAATCAACACATACTCGGACTCGTCAATCCTTCTTCATAACCGAGACTATATTAGCAATCCAATCCGCATATTGGGTGACTTCAATAAAACCAATATTTAAGAGCTTCATGACTTCTTCTTCAATCTTCTTCGACAATTCAGGTTTTGTCCTTCTGAGCTTTTGCTTCTTCAGCAGAATATTAAGATCAAGTGGTAATGCATGTTCCACGATCTTAGGATCTAAACCCGACATATCAGCATACGACCAAGCAAAAATATCTCGATATTCTTTCAAAAGCCCAATTAGTCTATTGGCATCTGCTCGAGAGAGACCTGCCCCAATCTTGGTTTCTTTAGGGTTATCTGAATCTCCCAAATTTACAGTGATCGGTTCTTCGGTGGTAAGAGGTTTGGACTCTTCATGTCTGAGCCATTCTTTTCGATACTTCGAGGATCATCTTCATTCTCTGAGTCGGAATAATCGGGTTCGTCAAAATCTTTTGAATGCGAATCCGAGCCATGTAAATGACTATCGTGATGTGAAATGTCATGCCTAAGATGTGATTGAAAAATGGTTAGTATATATACATATAAACGAATGCAATGAATGTAAATGTCATGAAAAATTTGTTTTCAAACTTAAATTGTTTTTGAAAAATTTATTGGGAACTAGCCCTCATGTCATTGGATGTCTTCGTTCCACAAAAACATTTTGAAACTATAGATCGTGTGGAGGCTCAGGCCTTAAAGCATCATCGTAGGACTGATTTAGGCCTCACATATCTATTAACAAAACATGAATTTTATTGATATGTGAAAATTGCATTACAACGTATATCATCTTGGATCTAGAAAGTTTATGATCCAGATCATTACAAACATAGACGAATGAAATGAATGAAATTCCCTTGTAGGGGAGAAATGAATGAAATTCCCTCGCAGGGGAGAAATGAATAGAATTCCCTCATAGGGAGAAATGAATGGAATACAATTAAAAATTAAGTACATGAACTAGAAACATCCCTTACACAGTGGGAATTGTAGGCTCTTCATCTTCGTTAATAGTGCCAACTAGACCATCTTCAAACAAATCAGCAAAGTGATAGACATTGGCCTCTTCTTCTTGCAAGAGCTTAGGCGGACCAGGAAAGAAATCTTTCAAAGGTAGAGGCAAGAGACGTTGGTAGCTTTTACCCTTGATGCTTGGGCCTTTGCGATTACCTTGACCCTTACGATTGCTTTGATAACCCAGGCCTTCACGCTTGTTGATTTTAACCACTTTAATAGGATTTGGTATGCCTTGGGCTGACTTACCCAAACCTTTCCCCATAGCAAAACCATTTTTGAGCAATTCTCTACTTGCCATCAAGGAGGCCTCTGAGAACCGAGGCTTTCTAATAATCGATCCAACATGCACATGAATGATAGATACCATCTCAAACGAGTGATAGCTCGACTCTCCCTTGACCTCAGGCTCAATCAAAGGTATGGCCGTATTATGGAAAGTCTCCACATCTCTTTCACATCGAATAGTCACAATCTTTCCATCGATAGGAAGTTTCATCATCTGATGAAGACTGGAAGGAATAATTCCTGCAGCATGGATCCAAGGACGCCCCAATAGCAGGCTAAAATTGCTCGGGATATCCAGTACTTGAAACTTTTGAGTCATGGTAATAGGGCCAATCGTCAGTGGTAAATCGATTTCCCCTATTGTTTCTCTCCTCATCCCATCAAAGGCTCGAACAGGAATTGTTGGAGAAGAGACATTTTCCATCCCCATCCCTAATTTACGAAGGGTGGACAAAGGACAAATGTTCAAGGCAGAGCCATTATCGATCAGGACCTTCGAAATCTTTGTCTCAAAATGTTGAGCGGACACGTATAATGCCTTGGTGTGTGCTTGGCCCTCAGGGGGAGGTCTCTATCAGAGAAAGTAATTTGATCTCTTAAAAGTAGAGCACCAACGAACTCCTCCAACTGTACTTCTCCAATGGCCTTGGGTACATGAACTTCATTTAAAATTTTGAGGAGAGCATTTCTATGCTTTTCAGAGGTTTTGAAAAGCTCTAATAGAGAAATCTGCGCAGGCATCTTGCACAATTGATCAATCACTTCAGCCTCACTTGTCTTGAGTGTTTTGAGGAGTTGTTCAGCTTCCTCATCAGTTACGGCCTTTTTTTCTTCACCTTCACGTGGTGGGTAGATTCGACCCGATCGAGTGACGGCGTCGATTTCATTTGTATTATAATTCCAAAGGACCGCCCTAGTGTCAAAAGTAGGAATCACTTTAGTGTTGGAACATTCACCTAATTCTGGTGGTAACTCAATCACAACAGGACCAAAATCCATGTTTGAGATCTTCATGGCTCCAAAATTATCGACCAATGAGCCGACTTCAATGACACTCTTAGCAGTTGTATCACTCCCACATGGGATTTTTCCTTTGGTTAGATCAATCACAACAGGTTCAATCATAGCCATGAAGTCATCCTTGAATTCCTCTCCCCATCCACTAGGGACAATGTCTTTAGAGTTTTGGAAATAACTTGGAGGAGGAGTATACTTGACTATAAAGTCGTATTTCCCACTTGGTTGTCCCAAGGTGTCTACCACTTCACCCTTCTCATGGGCTTTCCTCACAAATTCACGGTCTGAATGGGATGTTTTGTATTCATCCTTTTCTTCGCTATAGGAGTAGACCTCTTTATCCTTTGGCAAAATTGAAATAAGGTATTCTTCATCATGAATGATGTGACCTTTCAACTGGTGATCATCGAATGGCATGCTCTGTTTCATCTCCTGGATATCTATCAGGAGTGCATCTTCGTCAACATCCCCATAAATCATGTTGACATTTTCAGAATGCTTTGGAAGAGGATTTTGTTGGACATTCGGTGCTGAATCCTTAAAGGCGAGCAACTTTTTATCCAGCAAATTCGGGATCTTATAACGGAGCACAAAACAATTATCTATATGGTGACCTTTTTCACCCATATGATACTTACATGTTTTGTTAAGGTCGAATCCAGCCAACTTTAGCGGATTATTCCTTGGAATTTCTTTTGCGACAAGATGATTTTCAATCAGCATTGGAAGTAGTTGGGATATGGGCCTAGGCAATGGAGTAAATTGCCTTTGAGGGGTCTTTCCTTTATGCTCAAAGTTCCTAGAAGAACCCCCTACCTCCATGGAGGGTTTATGAATATGAGGATTATACAGCTTCTGAGAAGAGGAATTTTGTACATCGGCGATCTCCACAGTCGATTCTTTATCCCTCTTTGGAGTATACCGACGATTTGTGTTATCATACAACCTTCCTTCTCGCATGATTCCCTCGATGCGTTCTCCCAACTCTACAAATGTAGCAAAGTTCATACAGGTATGATTGTACATCTTCTCAAAAAAATCACGAGGCATAGCCTGAAGCAACAATTTCATGGTCTCTTTCTCAGATAACGGTGGTTTTACTTGAGACGCAGTGACCCTCCATCTTTGAGCGTAGGCCCTAAATGATTCGGTTCTTCTTTTCTCAACTCGAACCAATTCTTCTCGAGTTGGAGCGATTTCAGTATTGAATTTGTATTGCTGAAGAAATTCATCAACGAGATCTTCTCAAGTACGGATTTTCTCCATGTCTAACTCTATAAACCAGGTTAACGCAGGACCAACCAGGCTGTCCTGAAATGAATTGATCAAGAGTGGGGATTATCGAATAACGGGCCATCTTACCCGAGATAGTATTTCAAATGAGTCTTCGGACATCCGATGCCGTCGTATTTTCTTGTGAATTTCGGCTCCTTATAGAATTCAGGGACCGTAACTTTGGCGAAGGGTGACAGTTTATCAAGCCCCTGCAACTGATAGCCTTGCAGCATGCAAAGACATTCTTCGATCTTTGCTAGGTGCCTTGAATTCTCCTCATCGAAGTGTGAAGTCGGAATCTCTTTAGATGAAGGCTCTAGATCGATAATTATCGGGATTGCAGTGGGGATCTCTTCCACAGGCCCTTTTGCCATGGGCTCTACTACCGACACTTCAGGGGGTGCGGTAGGAATATTCATGGTAGAAGAAGTAGATGTCAAGCTTTTGACTTGGCTAGAGAGATCGGCCAATAATGTCACCAGCTGGGCCATTTGATTTTCCATATTAATGACACGGGCTCGGGTATCTTCGTTTTCCATCTTTGTTTGGCGGCGAGTTTGTATAAGAAATCTTTCTTCAGCCGTTTTTTTCAAAACTTCCTGTAAAAGAAAATGACTCGAATTAGTACCAATTAAAAGAAACCATTAAAGTACAAATCCTATTCAATTTTATATTTTCTTGAGATAAAATAATCATAAGAAGTGTATATGATCCCAGTATCATATAACATCCTCTTATCAAAATTTCCTCAAAAGAAATTATACAATTGAAAAGGAACGACGACAAATATTTAATCGAATGCCCCTTTTCTAAAAGTTACATGAAAATGTTCATGAATTTCATTCATTTCAGTTGAACAATTACAAAGGAAACAGAACCTTGCTTTTTTGAAGCTTACAAAGTAGTTCAACTTTACATGTGATTTTTACATGGAAGATGAAAATGAATACAAGTAAATCTTAATAGAAATGAGGGAAACACAGAGGAAATCCCTTTACAAGAAAAGCATATGCAATGGAAACCTAAGTACTAGGTGGGATCGTGCGGAGACGCTTGTTTTCATGGGCCAAGCGTTCCTCATCGATTAGGACATTGTCTTCTTGCTCCTGAATATGAACTCGCCAAGAACCTTGAGGTTCGGGAATATCCGACAACTGAACCTCGAGCTCAGGTTTTACTTGACGGTGTATGTAATCTATGGTAGCTCGATGAGTCCTCATCTCTCCTTCCAAATAATCTTCATCGATGGCAACGACGTTATGCAAGGAATGGGAGTACCAAATCCCAATAGCAACTTGAATTGTTGCCTTGATGTGGTCAATTTGGTTTTCCTTGATGACTTTGTCATGATAATCAATACGATATAACCCCAGCTTGAGGATTGGCGAGATCGTTTGAAGAGCGCGATATTGGCGGAGTACCCTTAAAGGGTAATGTGACGTTAAACCCGTCAGTCCCACGAGGGGAAGCGGATCGTCAACTCCACTAAAAAGGCACACCTCGGGATTCCCAAGCCACCGAACATGTCATTGAATTAAGCTATGGTTGAGATTTTTGAGGGAATGGAACCACATAGAGAAAGACCATGATGGAAATGATTCGTTTCTTTGGAAAATCTAAGAATTGGATGATGATGTTTTGTGACATCAATAATCTTCATGTGGGGCAAACTCTTTGATATGTGAAAAGAGCCAAATTTGGAGAAGTCCTAATGGGGCTCTAAGAGTGCCTCGACCATTTGCTTTAAACCGATTAAGAGACATAAAAGTTTCGGCAATGATCATATGTGTGAAACTATTAAATGCGCACACTTGGTTGACAATGTGTGTGACTAAAGGATCCATTGTTTTTCGGGTATATGGGAACATCACAAAACCAAAAAATATAAGTAGGAAGACACGAGGAATTTGGTTCCCAAATTTTGGTTCAAGGCTACGGAAATGTTTTTCGAGGAAATTATATGGCATGGCAAGAGAGTTTCCATTAAGAATAGCTTCAATTTTATCATAAGGGATATTGAGGAATTGACTTAGAAGAGATATTAGATTTTGGCCAATAGGAGGAGTGACAAAACCTAAAGAAGCTTTACCTAATCCAATGGCTTTTTGGAACTCCTCAATTGTAGGGGTCAATTCACATTGATTAAACACGAAAGTAGAAGTCACAGGATTCCAAAAATGAGCCAATGCTTTGACCATTGCAATACGTGTGGCAAAATTCATCCGTCATGATATCATCACCCGATATGGAGTTCCTAAAGCGATCATCACAGATAATGGATCAAACTTGAATAATAAAGTGGTGGATGATTTACTTGGAGAATTCCACATTCACCATTTGAATTCTTCTCATTACCGCCCGCAAATGAATGGAGCTGTGGAAGCAGCAAATAAGAACATCAAGAAGATTTTAGCTAAAACGGCAGAGAATTATCGTGATTGGCATGATCGGTTGCCATATGCTTTGTTTGCTTATCGAACTTCAATTCGTACTTCTACTGAGGCAACACCGTTCTCATTGGTTTATGGGATGGAAGTTGTATTACCCATGGAAGTGGAAATTCCTTCACTGAGGGTGCTTTCTCAAATCAAACTCTCTGAAGCTGAATGGGTTCAGCAAAGATTTGAACAACTTAATATGATTGATGAAAAGAGAGTAAAAGCCTTATGCCATGGACAAAGCTATCAGAAGAGGGTAGCTAAATCATTCAACCGCAAGGTTAGACCAAGACATTTTGAGATTAACGATCTTGTCTTGAGGAAGGTTTTACCTATCATTCCAGATCCTCGTGGGAAGTTTACTCCAAACTATGAAAGCCCATATATTGTAAAAAAGTGCTACCTGGTGGAGCACTAATTCTTGTAGAAATGGATGGTCATGAATTGCCAAGACCTGTAAATGCTGATGCTGTCAAGAAGTATTATCCATGAATAAAGTGAAAGGCCTTTGAGCCATTTTTTGGATTGAATTTGAGCCATTTTAGGATGTTTGCATCGTGCATTTTCATGCACACATATTGCATCTGTATATTTGTTCATTTTGCAAGATCTCTGATGAAAGATTCTACCTATCTGCAAGAGGTTCATCTCAAGAATGCAAAACTTTCAAATGTGTCCATTCTTCTTTAGAACTTAGAAGTGACCTTATCATTTAGAATGCCAAAAGAGTCGGTTAGAACTCTAGAAGTACAGTTAGAACTCTAGAAATGGACCCATGTGCTAAGCAAAGCCTGTTCTGTCTACAAATTTTGTCCAATCTTACTTCAAAAAAAAAAATCTCCCCAATAAGGTCAAGGAAACATATCCTTTCAGACAAAATTTCATTGTATTTTCATTTCCCCAGTGGAGTCGCCAAGCCTGTCGCGACCCGATCTCGCCGCCCTCGAATCCCTTATTATCACGAGGAGAGAAAAGGGGGAAAGGTCGGATTTAGGGGTACTTGATCACGAAAGTTCCCTCACGGCTTGCATTCCAAAAGACGTCATCACCTCGCCTTTTGGATCAAGCCTCTCATGAGTTCCCTCCACGAGATCGCGAGCTCTCCCAAGCTCGTACCCCGCGTGACAGCGAAATGTCGCGATCCATACCCACATAAGCGACACACCTAAAAAAGGGGGTCCAATGTGGATATCGAATTTAAGGGTACTTTTACCATGGTAGCCCTCTCGATAGTACGCTTCACCCATTAGGATATCATCACTTTATCCTTTGGGTTACTCCCACATCAAGTATGCTAAACCATAGTGAGTTTCATCAAAACTCATACCCCGCGTGACAGCGGATTTATTTATACGATCTACTTATTTATGACAACCTAAAAATAGACGGGAGTCGCCACTAGCCTTATTTTCAGGGGTTGACTAGAAACTCAATCGAGAGTCGGGAGTGTTCCTTCAATTTCTACGCAACCAGATATCTAGGTTCGGGGACTTGGATTACGCTAATATTGCTATTAGCGCCCTTTCGGTACCTAAACAGTATGTTGTGTTTTTCCTAATATGTCCATGCATTTATTTTTTACATTTTCGGGATCATCAATTCCTAGGTTAAGTGATCATGTGTGGTTGATCATTTTCATGCTATTCTATTTCTAAAAAAAATGAAAAGAAAACAATCAATGAAATTGAAAGTGCAAGACATGAAGTAAACAATCAAGAGAAAGCAATAAACCTAATCATACAATTCTAAAAATATAAAAGAGAAAACACAATTAAGAAAAAAGAGGGAAAAATGGAAAACCCGCAACTCGTCGGATTTTATACAACACAAAGAACCCGAGACATATGTCGGGAGAAAAATGAATATTACAGAATAACGGTCGGAGTGGACATTGACCTCCACCATCTTCACTTCTTCTCTACTTTCGGAATTCTAATCTAATCCTAGCCTTAAAAAAAAAAACTATAACTAGGTACGTACACATGAAAGAAACAATCAAACACATCAAGCAACCAAAAACAATAGATCATATCAAAATCAATTGTTTAAAAGAAGTACAATGCAAAGTCAAGTTTCAAGTGATATCCTAAAGTTCCGCATTAATATGTGTCGCACAAAAATCATTCATCAAATGATCACATGCAAAGCATATAATATGACATACATCCAAGTCATATAACCTTGATTCTCAGTTAACCAAACAAGTGAATTTGCTGACAAAAGATCATTCACCAAACAATATGCATCATCGAGCGTGTTCATGCTACATGTATGTCTATCTAATCAATGCTTAATCCACGACTTCCAGCATACAATCAGAATTGTAACAGAGCACGTGAGACTATAAATTGTAATTGTTTGATAACAAATCGCCATGAAATTGAAGCCATATCTTACCACAAGCACGTATGAATTTTCTTGATCAAAATGGCATCAATTAATAACCAAACTAACCTCAAGTTAGAATCAAATGCACATCCAATCATGGTAACAATTTTCATGGAAAAAGTTTTTAACGTGAGCTACATAGAAGTTAAAGAAAATTCAAGAATGCACAATATCACGTCG
Organism: Eucalyptus victrix; assembly: GCA_016097545.1. Classification (NCBI taxonomy): domain Eukaryota; kingdom Viridiplantae; phylum Streptophyta; class Magnoliopsida; order Myrtales; family Myrtaceae; genus Eucalyptus; species Eucalyptus victrix. Next base: position 16,689,253 of record CM027843.1, on the reverse strand, counting down.
AAATTGCAGCAAAATATTGGGATGTCATGACACATTAATAGTGATTTGACCTAAAAGAAAATCTGAAGAATATGAAATTTTACCACCGCGCGAACAAAAGAGAGACAAACAACTTTTGTTAAGAATCCAATCTTAGAATTTCTTAATAAGAAAATCATAGAAAAATGACAAGGTCAGCTTTGATAAAGGAAAAATAGGGGTTATGAATTTCATTTTTATGACAGATTTCTATCATGCGAATCACAAGAGAAGTTGAGTCCAATTGATACACAAATCATGTGAAATCAGCATCATAAGAACAATTTTCACGAGGAAGCTTCTTAAAATTTTTAACACGTGAATCTCTAAAAATTCAAGATCATGAACAAGTCAATCAAAAATAGAAACATAGTAGCATGTCACACCATCATTCTACAACATATTGGAAGCAATTGGACAAATCTACTATCTCATCTTAAGACTAACAGTAATTAGCCACAGAAAAGACAGCATTTCCCTAATTGAATCAATTCCAAAATAAATAAATAAAAAAAGGAATTGTATGTTATAACCAAAGGCATTTCATGAAGCATCAATTCATAAGTCCAAGTATAACATCCAGCAGAAAATTTCAGATACAAGGTTGAACAATGCATATCAATAAAGAGTTATCATCTAACTTTCATTAGAAATTTCAGTTACTAATGTATCATGGCCCCGACCTTTCAATGTCGAGAATACACTTTGACACACAAGGTCCTCGCCTCATTGGACACTATGATGATCACCAACAATCACAGTATAAAGGCAATCAACTGAAGGAAACAGCCATAAGAAAAGCAAGGTCAGCCGACAACTAATCACTTTAAGTATATAATTTGATGTCTTGCATTCTTTTTGCACAAAAATCCCCAACAAAAAGAGATTGATATACAAGAGAAAAAAATAACAATAATAGCAAAGTTGTATATCTGCAAGAACCTAAAATCCTCTTTCTCTTCTTCAATATAATGAGTCTCATTCGAAAGAAAACCAGAAGAAAGGTAAGATATCCAAGATGTGATATATCTATTGCAAGGTCCCAGTAATTAAAACTAAAACCAGCATGGGATCCAACAAATGGCAACAGCAATATATCCTTAGGTAATAAGGAATTATCCACGTACTTTTGGTTTCAAATGAGAGGTCTCTACATACAAATGTGTTTTTACGCTGAGATATCATTTCTCTATAAGTTTATGAGCCTGAAAAGCTAGACCTGTGATCGGCACGAAGTTTCAAACAAGCAATCATGAAGACGACGGAGTAACTAATCAGGACATAAAGATCATCAATGGTAAAACCTAATCAATCTGATCAATCACACTAGGACTTCACTGACACAGGTTTCACACAAGCATCAATTACAACTGGAATCAAACATATGAAAATAGTAATAGTAACCCGATCAACTTCCAGTTCATAATATTTGACAATCACTTCTAACAAAGTCTGCTAACTAGATTCAGAATGATACATTGTTTGTGAAACTTTGATGCTTGATCGAGTGATCGCAGTCTTCATGAACACCAATAGATCTACTCTTTGGTTCTGCCCTCAAAACCGAGTTGAGGCTTCCAATCTCGGCGCAATTCAGAATCCTTGCACCTCGAGCTCCGGAAGGACGTGATCCGCACGAGATCATCAGATTCTGCCTTTTCCCTCTCGATCGCTTTCTCTGGTGATCTTGCTCTTAGCTGAATCTGACGATCTCGTCACGGATCGCGTCCTTCCAGAGCTCGAGGTGCAGGGATTCTGAATTGCGCCAAGATTGGAAGCCTCAACTCGGTTCTGAGGGCAAAACCAAAGAGTAGATCTATTGGTGTTCACGAAGACTGCGATCACTCAATCAAGCATCAAAGTTTCACAAACAAGGTATCATTCTGAATCTGGTTAGCAGACTTTGTTAGAAGTGATTGTCAAATATTATGAACTGGAAGTTGATCGGGTTACTATTACTATTTTCATATGTTTGATTCCAGTTGTCATTGATGCTTGTGTGAAGCCTGTGTCAGTAAAGTCCTAGTGTGATTGATCAGATTGATTAGGTTTTACCATTGATGATCTTTATGTCCTGATCAGTTACTCCGTCGTCTTCATGATTGCTTGTTTGAAACTTCGTGCCATCACAGGTCTAGCTTTTTAGGCTCATAAACTTATAGAGAAATGATATCTCAGCGTAAAAACACATTTGTATGTAGAGACCTCTCATTTGAAACCAAAAGTACGTGGATAATTCCTGATTACCTGAGGATATATTGTTGTTGCCATTTGTTGGATCCCATGCTGGTTTTAGTTTTAATTACTGGGACCTTGCAATAGATATATCACATCTTGGATATCTTACCTTTCTTTTGGTTTTCTTTCGAATGAGACTCATTATATTGAAGAAGAGAAAGAGGATTTTCAGGTTCTTGCAGATATACAACTTTGCTATTATTGTTCTTTCTCTTGTATATCAATCTCTTTTTGTTGGGGATTTTTGTGCAAAAAGAATGCAAGACATCAAATTATATACTTAAAGTGATTAGTTGTCGGCTGACCTTGCTTTTCTTATGGCTGTTTCCTTCAGTTGATTGCCTTTATACTGTGATTGTTGGTGATCATCATAGTGTCCAATGAGGCGAGGACCTTGTGTGTCAAAGTGTATTCTCGACATTGAAAGGTCGGGGCCATGATACATTAGTAACTAAAATTTCTAATGAAAGTTAGATGATAACTCTTTACTGATATGCATTGTTCAACCTTGTATCTGAAATTTTCTGCTTGATGTTATACTTGGACTCATGAATTGATGCTTCATGAAATGCCTTTGGTTATAACATACCGTTCCTTTTTTTTTTTTTTTTTTGGAATTGATTCAATTAGGGAAATGCTGTCTTTTTTGTGGCTAATTACTGTTAGTCTTAAGATGAGATAGTAGATTTGTCCAATTGCTTCCAATATGTTGTAGAATGATAGTGTGACATGCTACTATGTTTCTATTTTTGATTGACTTGTTCATTATCTTGAATTTTTAGAGATTCACGTGTTAAAAATTTTGAGAAGCTTCCTCGTAAAAATTGTTCTTATGATGCTGATTTCACATGATTTGTGTATCAATTGGACTCAACTTCTCTTGTGATTCGCATGATAGAAATCTGTCATAAAACTAAAATTCATAACCCCTATTTTTCCTTTATCAAAGCTGACCTTGTCATTTTTCTATGATTTTCTTATTAAGAAATTCTAAGTTTGGATTCTTAACAAAAGTTGTTTGTCTCTCTTTTGTTCGCGCGTGGTAAAATTTCATATTCTTCAGATTTTCTTTTAGGTCAAATCACTATTAATGTGTCATGACTTCCCGATATTTTGCTGCAATTTCGACGTGATATTGTGCATTCTTGAATTTTCTTTAATTTCTATGTAGCTCACGTTAAAAACTTTTTCCACGAAAATTGTTACCATGATTGGATGTGCATTTGATTCTAACTTGAGATTAGTTTGGTTATTAATTTATGCCATTTTGATCAAGAAAATTCATACGTGCTTGTGGTTAGATATGGCTTCAATTTCATGGCAATTTGTCATCAAACAATTACAATTTATAGTCTCACGTGCTCTGTTACAATTCTGATTGTATGCTGGAAGTCGTGGATTAAGCATTGATTAGATGGACATACATGTAGCATGAACACGCTCGATGATGCATATTGTTTGGTGAATGATCTTTTGTCAGCAAATTCACTTGTTTGGTTAACTGAAAATCAAGGTTATATGACTTGGATGTATGTCATATTATATGCTTTGCATGTGATCATTTGATGAATGATTTTGGTGCGACACATATTAATGCGGAACTTTAGGATATCACTTGAAACTTGACTTCGCATTGTACTTCTTTTAAACAATTGATTTTGATATGATGTATTGTTTTTGGTTGCTTGATGTGTTTGATTGTTTCTTTCATGTGTATGCACCTAGTTATAGTTTTTTTTTAAGGCTAGGATTAGATTAGAATTTCGAAAGTAGAGAAGAAGTGAAGATGGTGGAGGTCGATGTCCACTCCGACCGTTATTCTGTAATATTCATCTTTCTCCCGACATATGTCTCGGGTTCCTTGTGTTGTATAAAACCCGACGAGTTGTGGGTTTTCCCTTTTTCCCTCTTTTTTCTTAATTGTGTTTTCTCTTTTATATTTTTAGAATTGCATGATTAGGTTTATTGCTTTCTCTCGATTGTTTACTTCATGTTTTCATTTTTTTTTAGAAATAGAATAGCATGAAAACGATCAACCACGCATGATCACTTAACCTAGGAATTGATGATCCCGAAAATGTAAAAAATAAACGCATGGACATATTAGGAAAAACACAACATACTGTTTAGGTACCGAAAGGGCACTAATAGCAATATTAGCGTAATCCAAGTCCCCGAATCTAGATATCTAGTTGCGTAGAAATCGAGAGAACACTCCCGACTCTCGATTGGGTTTCTAGTCGACCCCCGAAAATGAGGCTAGTGGCGACTCCCGGCTATTTTTAGGTTGTCATGATTAGATTGTATAAATAAATCCGCTGTCACGCGGGGTATGAGTTTCGATGAAACTCACTGTGGTTTAGCATACTTGATGTGGGAGTAACCCAAAGGATGAAGTGATGACATCCTAATGGGTGAAGCGTACTATCGAGAGGGCTACCATGGTAAAAGTATTCTTAAATTCGATATCCACATTCGACCCCCTTTTTTAGGTGTGTCGCTTATGTGGGTATGGATCGCAACATTCCACTATCACGCGGGGTACGAGCTTGGGAGAGCTCGCGATCTCGTGGAGGGAATTCATGAGAGGCTTGATCCAAAAGGCGAGGTGATGACATCTTTTGGAATGCAAGCCGTGAGGGAACTTTCATGATCAAGTACCCCTAAATCCGACCTTTCCCCCTTTTCTCTCCTCGCGATAATAAGGGATTCGAGGGCGGCGAGATCGGGTCGCAACAAACATATTATGTTAAAGTAAGAAATATTGCATTTTTAGTATCAAAGGTTTGTTCAATTCCGGTTTTTGTGAAAGTGAGTTATATTTGTGTTTTAAATGTGCATAATGATTAATCGATTTACTTGGAAAAATTGTACTACTCACTAGATCATGCAACTTATTCCTTTTTCTTATCATGTTTTTCAAGTGCCTTAATTAGTGATTAATAGAACGAGAGCATTATCATGGGAATTATTGAGAGTTAGATATTTGGAGTATAATTTGAGGCTGAATCCTTTAGGGAAAGAACGGCCATGTTACCCCTTTCATCCCTATATGATTTGGGGTGTGACAAGCGAGGTCGCACAACCTTGGTGACAGTTGCCTCGTGCGACCTCAAGCCTTGTTGCCTGGGGTTGTGCAACCCCAAGCGATGCTCACCTAGGTTGCAATCCTCACTAGGGGTCGCATGACCTTGGGCATTGGTCATTGGCAAAAGGTTTAATATTTTTTAATAAAAAGGAAAAATTAAATCTAAAAGCCCTTTTACAAAAATAAATTTGCCAAATCCTACTTAAGCCAAAGCAGCTTTATAAAGGATTTTTTTACGCAATTTGTATTTCTCTAAAAGACTTTAGGTTATAGATATTTGCACTTTCCCAATGCTCATTTGCAAAGCCGAACCAACAAACCCAAAGAATCACTCATTGGTGTGGTCCCATCTCACATCTATCCCCAAATCTCTTCATAACAACAATAGACCTGGATCCAAAAATAATATGCTCCTCTTATACTTTTTCAACGATGAATATGATGAGCCCGCAAGCGACCCTCGATTTGTATCCACCCCACCTCACATTCTCCCATTTGTACTCCTTCGTTTCCGACAAACACACTTCGTCCTAGGGATCATTATGCAACAACGAAAGTCCCCAACCTTTTTCCCAGCTTACATTGTCGTCATGACCAGCAGACCTCCCAAGGCGCAGAAACAGATGAAATCGGTCCTCGCGGACGACAAAATCCCTCCTCTCGGATTTGGCGGAGGTCGAAGACGACGCATTATCCATTCACATAAAATCTCTCTCTCTCTTCCCTTTCCCAAAGGAAGTCTTTGATCATGGCAGACTGGGAATGAGCTGAACGAGAGGGATCATGGAGGAACATTCTCTCCAAGCTTGACCTTAGCGAGCAAACCCTAAGAAAACCCGTCTCCTTCTCAGGTTTACTTGAGCATTTAAGGGAAGGAACTTCGGAAGTTGAGGCCTCGCTCTCTTGTTTCTGCAGAAGGAGTGATGATTAATTCACTTTGTGGCAGCATGGGATCTCTCAGGGCCCGAAGCTCCCGCACGCAGATTCAGCCATCTCTCCCAACAAACGACCCTGCTTCGCAATCAAACAGCACTCTCCCATGTCCTGATAGCATGGAGAATGGCAAGGCCGCCTCCTTGACCCCACCAAGCCTAGAGTACACGTCGCCGAGGTTCGACGTGGTCGACAATCCCACGATGGACTCGCCCACCACCGCGCTGCTGGCGTCCATCCTGTCGTCAGACCAAATGGATGGGCCGGACTTCATGATGTGCTCGCCGGTGAGAAACCTGCCCTCTCTGGAGAGTGCCTTGACTCACAATTACAACCATGCGCAGGCAATGCAGGGGCAATCCGTTTCGGGTTGCTCTCCGCCTCGGTTTGCTTCTCAACAGGGGTGTCCTTATAGCGGCGGTCGCATGGAGAGGGGACTCAGTCCTCTTCAGGGAGTCCTCAGTTCTGCACGCAAAAGTGATCAGGTCACCTTGCAGTCCGACTGCATTTCTCTGGACTTCTTGGAGGACTATAATGTTACAGACGAATTCGGAACCACAGAGTGTTTCGATGTCCAGACAACTGCCACGGCTTCACTGGAAATGCCGAATGCTCCACATTCCATGCAGGACCGGCCGAGGAAGCTGTCGGAGGGGACTACAAATACAAGACTTGCCAGGAGATCGGTGGCTTTTGCAACGCGAAGTCCCTTGCATCAGCGACAACTCTAACGGAGCAACTGCAGCGAGAACATTTCCAAGAGCAGCAACAGCTAAGCAGCTTCGTCGTGCCTGTTCCCACAAATTGTGATCAGGTGATATGCACTCACGCACGCGTGCACATACATTAACAAATTTAGAAGTTCGCAATTTAATGCCTCTAAAGCACCTATCACAACTTATGTTCGTGTCCCAACAGGAGCAGGACCGAGGCCTCCAACTAGTGCACCTCCTCCTCGCCTGCGCAGAAGCCGTCGCCAAGGAAGACTACCTGCTGGCCAGGCAGTACCTCGACCGCCTCTACAGAGTAGTCACCCCGATCGGCGACTCCATGCAACGCGTCGGGTCATTCTTCGCCGAAGCCCTGGACAAGAGGCTCACCTCTAGAGTCACCCCTACCAAATTCTTGAAACCATCGAGACTTTCCTCTCCAGTCCCGCCAAACTGCTTGGAGATCCACAAGATCCACCGGATCCTCTACCGAGCCTGCCCCTACATAAAGTTCGCCCACTTCACTGCGAACCAAGCCATCTTCGAGGCCTTCGCAGACGAGGAACGCGTGCACGTGATCGATCTCGACATCTTACAAGGTTATCAGTGGCCGTCTTTCATGCAGGCTCTTGCCGCGAGGCCAGGTGGCGCTCCGTTTCTGAGGATAACAGGAGTTGGGTCATGCATTGAGACGGTGAGCGAAACGGGCCGGTGCTTGGCGGAACTGGCGCGCTCGCTGCGTCTCCCGTTCGAGTTTCGTCCGGTCAGCGAGCAACTCGAAGCGCTCAAACCTCATTTGCTGCGTAGGAGGGTCGGCGAAGCGCTTGCAGTTAACTCGGTTAATTGCCTCCACCGTGTTCCAAGTACAATATTGCTAATTGTTTTGGACACTCTAGTCTATCTTTACAACCAATATCGAATCGTCTTTCGTAACTTTACACACTTGATCCTCGTCGCTTCATATAAAACCGATTCATCACAAACAGGTATTTGTCTGGGGAGTTTGCTGACAATGATACGGGACCAGGCACCAAGCATAGTGACACTAGTCGAGCAAGAAGCCAGCCACAACGGGCCCTACTTCCTCGGCCGCTTCCTTGAGGCGCTGCACTACTACTCCGCAATCTTCGACTCGCTCGATGTGACATTCCCATCAAACTCAGTGCACAGGGCAGAGGTGGAGCAGCTCGTGTTCGCGCCGGAGATAAGGAACATAGTGGCATGCGAAGGGCCAGAGAGGACGGAGAGGCACGAGAGGCTGGAGAAGTGGAGGAAGGTGATGGAAGGGAGAGGGTTCTCTGGAGTTCCGCTCAGCGAGAACGCCACGACCCAGTCGAAGATATTGGTCGGCCTGTATTCATGCGGCGGGTACACCCTAAGGGAGGACATGGGTTAATTGCTCTTGGGTTGGCAAGATAGAGCCATTGTCGCCTCATCCGCGTGGCGGTGCTCGTAAAATCATTCCACCGTCTTGGAAAATGCTCAGCGTGAGCGTTACATATTTGGCTAACGAATCGATTTATGAAGAAACATAGAAAAAGGCTAGGAGAGGAGGAGAGAACCGTCTCGTTTCTTTTGCAGAAGAGCAGCGCTTAGGTTTTATATTCGTTAACCCCAAAAATCAAAATGCTTGCACAGGAAACTAACCTGCACCTTAGCCTGAGGTCAATGAATTTGGCAAATATCCAGTGTAGCTATTATTATATTTATCAAATCACTCTTGAGAGTAATTTACACCAAAAGAAATCAAAATGCTTTCAATAGCATTGAGAGTATTTCATCACATCCTTCCTAGAAGGAGAATGGTGCGACATAGACCACAAGCCTCGTATAACAAACTGGGGAGAGGGAGAGCAACAAGAGAAAAACTAAAGGCGAAGAAAGATAAGCAACGGAAGCTACAGAAGGGCACCCACGTAGAAATGCGACTAAATTATCAACATGCAACGGTACACGAGAATGCCCTCCGACAAACATTTGAGGGATGGCATTATGAACGAATCATAAAATACATCCTTTCCAGCGACTCTGTCCATCACCAAGGAAATGTGAGAAATCTCCATCAAGCACACAATCCTATGATCTGAATCACCCGTAAGTTCCTTACATAATGGTGCACGAACAAATGTGTTTCCTTGGAACCTCGTCGACCTTCTTTTCTGTTGAACAACATAGACCCAAACCAATACACTGTCAGAAGATCCGTAGGTTATATAAACTAAAAAGTGCTAGTTACATGGATCACCGTCCTAAGAAAATCATCTCGACAGGAGTCTCATTCTATTATAAATTAACACTTTCTGGAGACTCTAAGATAAAGCATGAGTATAGATCAACCATTAGAATCCCTGAACAGATCATTCACTTCACAGCACTTCTGCTGAAAAAATGGCAGAGCTTCTTGGCAGTGACCATGAGGACGACAACAAGGAAAAGAAAAAAAAATCTGCCCGCACAAAAATAAAGCTAGCATGAAAATGCTGCAAATCATATGCGTTTGCTCACTTGGGAAGTCAAACCAAATCCTTCTAGGAAGAAATTTAGGCACTATACTAGCCATGACTCTGTATTATAAATAAGTTCTCCTTCCTACTCAGGAAAATACTAGGAAAAAGATTATATCATCTCACTAAACATCAATATAAAAATTGCTGGCTTCATATTATGCATTACACAATCCAAAAAGACAAGCAAAATAGTGTTATTTCTCCACAAGCTTCAAGCCATAGTGAACAAAGTAAATAAGCCAGAATATCAGATCCCATCCCGTCATCTTGGTGATTGCTTTCAACTTCATCAGGATACAAATGTCATCCCCTTATGACCAAGTCAAAAAATAAATACTTCTAAACAGTCTACAAAGCATGAATTTATGCCTTAATTGAGCTTGTCTCCATGTATTAATTCAAGAGTGAGGCATTCTGTTTAGGTGATGTCGAATTTGACATTGGTGACCTGGTGCTCTTGGCATACTTAAAGATTGAGTTATGTCTCCAGATAAGCTGGGTGAACATCTTTCTTTTAATTGGAGAGGTCTGTACAACGCACTGAGCAGGTAATCATTGCTATCTGGCTATAAGGGGAAAAATATTATCAGTTCATCACCAGCCCCTATGGATTGGGGCACAGCGTATCCTTTATGCTAAGAACAACAATTAGCTCCACATAATTTATCAAGAATTGGCCAAAAAAAAACCATAGCTACAGGATTCTCTCAGTAATGCATTTGATGCGAAACTATGAAACAAGCTCGTTGTTTATTTCCCAGCAGTCCCTACTTCGAAAACTTAGAATCCAGAACAGAGAACTTTAAAAGGAAAACTAAGCAAAAAATTCATAAAGATTGTGATTCACACTTTCATGAGAGACATCAAGCAATGTAAATTTAAATTTACCCGTCTTTGCTTTCGCGAGGGATGGCTGCACTACAACATGCATGGTAATCACAGCTTTTGGAAGCTCCCCAAAAGGTACTCTACACTGTCCAACTGTCTTGTTGTTTTCCAATATTTTGCCAGCATTTATCAGCTTTATGTCATTTGCAGATTTGGGTGCAATTTTCTTATCTGTGACAAATTATCAAAATAGGATGAAGTGCTTAGGTAAAGAGGAAATATCTCAAGCATAAGTTGAATAAAATGAACAAAAAACACGATCTGAAAGGTTTGTACAGGCCTTTGTTACTTTCTTGGCAAGCCTGAGATCAAACACACATGCAATATAAATAAATGAAATAAAAAAAATTAGTCTAATTTATTTTCAACTAATTTAGATTAACACATACTGCATCTTATCTTACAAAGACAACAGAAAAAATGAAATTAACAACAGAATGGCAACGAATACAATTATGCAAAGTGCATGAGAGGGATGATGTCCTTTATTTCTTGATTATGTTAGCATTCATTAAATGCAAACATCTACTCCTAGAAGATGCAGGCTACATTCAATAAAAAATCAAGTCCACAGAGTAAAGTTTCCTGATTTTTTTATTTCAGTTAGTCCGATACGGAGCATATTTAAGGTTCAGCCAAAAAAATATAAAAATGATAAGTATATCGGAGAAGCAAGATCAAGTGTTAGAGAAGCCACTAAGAACAGCCAAGACCAGCAAGATAATCTCACAATTTATTTATGATCTTTCTAGATTAAAGCACCAATTTAGTGAGTCAACTCACGAATGTCTGCAACCAAAAACTTTGCACATGCTGGGCCACTGTAAAGGTGAAATCAGGTCTCACCCGGCTTCCACAAGCCCTAATCAGCCCATACTGGCAATTTATAAAATCATGCTCATCAGCCATCGCCAGACTCCGGACTGATTAACAGACTAGAACAATCTATTGCAATGATTAAATATCTAAGTGAAGATAAACGATCTATACTAGATCTTCACCACCTAAGGTGTGGCACTCTACGCATACACCAATATAACCCAAACACTAAAAGATCACTTGATAGGATGAGACGAAAAACCAGAAAGAAAAAGACAGCAGGAGTACTCAAGACTCCAAAAGTGTTAGAAAGTCTAACCCAAAAGCTCAAGCAAAGAGCATTTAGGACCCATTCTCAAGCAATGTGGGACAATACTTCAACATCCCCTCTCACACCCAAGTCGGATTACCAGCAGCATGTGGAATTTTGACTACGCACATTCATGTGGAATTTTGACTGCATAAATTTGCGAAAGGGATAGTAGCACTAACTCTAATATTATGTTAGAAAGTTCAACCCAGAAGCTTAAGCTAATTGGTAGAGGAAGACCACAAGAATATAAAGAACCTTTACGACCCGTTGTCAAGCGATGTGAGACATTTCTTCAACAAAAAGGTGGCTGGCTGCAAAGGATCCTCCACTAAATCCCCCAAAATCAACACAATTGTTGCTTTACACTTCTTCAATAACATGACAGAGCTAACAGGGTTCCATCACTGCAATGCCAATGATTTCATGTATCAACCTAAGCTTTCATCGTAGAAATGGAAGGTCAATGAAACCAACACAATATCCTGGCACAGAGATCCTCGCATTGGAAATGCAGTCCGAAAACCAGAGTTGTTCACTTCAACAAATGACTGACAAAGAAAAGAATTTCAGAAACAAGCCAAGTGTCGCTCGGACCACTTCAATGCACATCTGAACCCAGTGGAGAGGCAAGGTGATCAAGTCAACTGTTTCACCCATTTCCACTTTATCATCAAAACCATCTAGCCCAAAAATTACCCTGGACTGCAAAGCTTCATTTTTCAAATCAGGATAATGAAGGCTTTCAAGAATACTCCATAGGGAAAAAATTGAAATATTTTCCACTACAGCATCAGTTTTGTTAATTTGTATTCACCTAAGAAGCCAAATTATTAGAGCTATTTGGGAATCAAGACCTAACTCATCACTACAAGGCACTCCCCAGCACATGATTTGGAAATTTATGTAGATTGGTGGAGCATAAATGCTGGACTACCATTGCTTCTAGGTACCTTTAGGAGGATGGATAAGTTCGAGCAGCAGAAAGAATCCAGGTAGGTATCCAAAATTTGATAAGTCAGTCAACAATTCGGGAATGGTTCTAGTTATGCAGTAGCACTATGATCACTAGCCGATTTTGAAGAGTAAAAACCAATGTGAGTTGTCATCAGACATAATCCAAAGCACATAGATTAAGCCACTAAGAGAACCTGCATATGCCATCTTAGAAAATTGTCCAGTCTATACAAATCTCTCTCTCTCTCCAAATGTGCTCTTTCTCTCTCCCTCAAAGCACATAGATTAAGCCACTAAGAGAACCTGCAACTTAGAAAATTGTCCAGTCTATACAAATCTCAGAGACCTCTCTCTCTCTCTCTCTCTCTCTCCCCCTCCCTCCCTCCCTCCCTCCCTCATCCCAAACACCAAAATTGACAACCCAATCTAAAAAAATATTATGAGAATCTGCAACTTGATAAAATCTCTCTCTCTCTCTCTCTCTCTCTCTCTCTCTCTCTCTCTCCTGCCAAATGTGCAACTTTCACATCCCAAACACCAAAATTGACAACCCAATCTAAAAGAAATATTATGACAATCTGGAACTTGATAAAAAAAAGTTATAGGCAAATTCAAAGAAAAATTTAATTACTAGTTCAGGCAACCTTGCATGATGCACAACTTATGTCAACTTTAGTCTGATACAAAATTAGGTCACAACTATCTCATTTGGAGAGATATGCTATATGGCTGATTATCCAAGTAAGTTTCAAAGCATACAAAAATCAGGAACAGAAAATCATTTAAGGCTAACAGCTGCATGCCAAGAGTCCCATTACCCCACATAAGCCATGATAACCCTTCTCTAGGTGTCAATGTCAAGCTATGACATCTGTATCGATTTCCTAGATCAGTGAATAATTTGAGACAAGGGAACCTACACACAGAGTTGATCACCGCAGTGTGTCCCCAGGTGTACACATTCAAATCACACACTCCAATTGGAGAACTCTCATAGCAGTCAAATAAACAACCCCAAGCAAAAGCGCCTAGATAACATATTTTTTTCGGAAAACCAGTACATGGAAAACTGATTCCCAACCTTTTGGCCATTCGGCAACAATCCTCTCTTTGAGCATGGCAACTGTCGATGTCGGTGAGTATTGGAATGGACCGATGTCCGAACCATCATACAATCGAAACTTCAGCTCCACGAGGTCCTCTTCCGGCATTTTCACAACCACTCTGCCACCGAGCTCAAACCCCCAGACCCACGCCTAGCCAAGCAGAGCCTATCGAAACTCGCGTTTCCCCGAAAATTGATCCTTCTCTCCAGCCAAGATTCCAACACAACACCAATCAAAACCTCCAGCAGCCACCTATCATGATCGAGCAAACATCACAAAAACACGACAAAGCAATCCGGCAGCACCCAAAAAGAAAAAAAAAACCGACGCCACACGACCGAAGACGTTCCGACCACTTGGTCCACTTCAATCGCTAATCAGAATCTCAGTAAACCGATAAAAACCAGACGATTTCACTGTACAGCACGGACAGATGCAAGCATCGATTCCCGAGCAATAAAGATCAAACCGCGACGACTTCCGAAGCCAATCGCGGCGCGAATTAGGAATCGCGAGTACCTCCCGGGCGTTTCCGGTGAAGAACCGCGGGAATCGAAGAGCTGAACGTCGCGGGGCGGACCGATTGCATGCGAAAGGTCAAGGATGGAGTAGAGAAAAACCCTAGGAGGGAACGAGCTCGCTCGATCTTCTTGAAACTGCGTCGGGGCCTCTACTGTTTGTGCAATCCCACTACGTCCTTTCGAGCTTTTCTAAATTTTCTTTTCTTTTTAATTTTTTTCTTCCCTTTACCTTCTTTCCTCCTTTTCACGCTTTATTATTATTTTTCCTCCCTTTTTCCTCCGATTAAAAATTTAATTCGATTTGCGGAAAAGCCGAGCGTTTCACTTCGAATCTTCGCAGCGATAGCACGGTGCAGAGCTTGTCAGTAAATACATGCGGGGCGAGAGTTATTCCCTGCGGCGGCGTCGGTCGTGAGCGCGGTCGGAGTCGCCGAATGGGAGGACGGGGGGCAGGCGAGGGGGAGCCTCGCGGAGGATCGCGATTGGTCGGGGGCAGGCGGTTACGGTGGGACGAGGCGCGTGGCGTCGAGGTCGGCGCTCGGGGGGGAGGATTTTGACGCGGTGGGTGACAAATGGTGCCGTGACGGACATCGCGGGCTCGGCGGCTGATGCGATGGCGCGTGGCGCGTGGCGCGTGGAGGTCGACGGCCCGAGCTTGCCGAGAGTAGAGCGGGCGCGCGCGCGTACGTATACGTACGCGTCGTCATGTCGGCTTGATTGTCTCTGCCTCCCCTATCGAAAATGATTTTGCCGGACGCCGAATGGAAGAAGCAAAGCGACCATTCGCGGAGCTCGGACCAGGCTGTGCTGTGGCCGCCATGAGGTCGGGCCTCGTGTGTTGGCCGGCACGAAACGTATGCGGCGTTTTCTAAGGGCCGGCCCGAGCCAATGATAGGCCGGTCGAACTTTCTTGTGTAAGACCTTTTTGCCGATGTCCCCTCGTTTGACTAACCAGCCTGAATAGGGTGAAGCAGGCCGCCCGTCGTTCGATCATATGTCTCGCGGCAAGAGCGCCCCCTAAGCAATGAATAGAGAAAATTGAGCAGCGATAGAGCTTCCAATCAATTGAATGGCTTCTCACTAGGGTAATTTTTTTCGAAGTCCATGGGCATTCAATGTTTAAAGAGGTCCGAAAGATGTTCGGATAGAACAATCGGAGAGCCAATCATTTTTAAAGACAAATATCATCATTTCAAAGTATCGAGTATTCTTGTATTTTGTAAAAATAATATCATTGAAATATAATTTTGCCTAGTAAGTGCTTTTGAAACACTTGTGACAAAACCCCTATTGAAATACGAAAATGAGCTTGGGGTTAAACATCATAGAAAGGGCATAGAATTTATTACTGAAAGCTGGTTGTTTGATTCAATTTGGCTATCGAAAATAGAGCTAGAAAAATAGGAATGAGATTTATGTTCCATTTAATATGAATTTATAAATCTATTGTTTTTATTTGTTTCATAAGCACGTAAAACTTCACTCAGGTAGACTTTATGAAGGAATGCCAAACCTAAGAAAGTCCTAAAAAGTTTTATCTCGATTATTATTCAGATCCCAAATCACCGAAACACGAGAATGTAAAATACTGAGAGGATATTCACTCCTCTCAAGAGAGAAGATGATACAAGAGGAATTGGGGAGAGTAGGACATGTGAGCAGTAACATGTAAAAATAAGAAACGCAACCATCACGTTAGCAAAAAGGCATAGACAACCTTTGTTGACTAGAAATAACCCTTGTCTTTGTGAGGTTATGGAAAAATAGGAATGAGATATTTTCTCCCTTTCAAATGAATTTATAAATCTATTAATTTGCTTAATTTCATAACCAGGCGAAACTTTAAAATTCAAACCATAAAATCATTTCTAAAGTGTCAACAAGCATGGTAGTCAAGAAATCATCATTTATTCTAATTCTTTTTATTGTGCTCCCCTAGCCGTGATATATTAGTGTTACAATTTGTGTCAATTCATCTCAATAAAAATATAAATATTTTATACACAATGACGAAAACGTGCCAATCATTTAGTAGGTGCATTCATCGTTTCACATCAAGACTTACTCCATATAATTTGCACTTTACCCGGTGACTTGTTCCCGTCACGCGAATTGCACTTTATACAACACGGAAGGCTCTCTTTACACGCCTGCACCGTCATCCTTTACAGTCCCAACAACACTGCAAAGATTAAATTATTTCATCTAAAAAAATAGAACATAAAACCATTTGGCCAATAAAGTTGTTTTCTTTGGTCAATGGCCAATAGAGTCTATACACGCAAAAAGTGGACGGGCTTCATAATTCGCAACCCCAAAACTACGATCAGACTAAGCTAATTGCGATTAATTAGGATTAATCAGACAAAACATTAAAATAAACAAATAAAAACATAATTACATAAAAACGACGTCGTTGCGTTTATGCTCGTAAATTCCTATTTCTTTTTCTTTTTCTTTTTTTCCTCTTCCGCTGGAGCTGCAAGAACACCGTCCTTACCGACAACATTTGCATCGTCCTCGAAACCGAATCTCCCGACCGCGATCTAACGCATGACGTTAGCCTCTTCGCGAGCGCCTCGCTCCACGACGCTCATTTCGGGACCGCCGCGCCAGCGATTCGCGCGGATCACGCGCAGGCTTTTCAGCTCAGATCCGATGTCGTAAGCTTCCACCCGGTGCGCAGCGTCGGATCGCGAAGCACGTCGACAATGAGGCACCAGGGTGGACCCAAGAGAAGACGCGCGTCCATCCGATGCGTCCTTCTGGCGTGCTCGATCTGCACGGGTCTCGGCCTGCTGTTGCTCAGCGCGAGGTCGGTCGATCCTTCTCCGGACGGCGACGTGCCGGCGAAGCTCCGTCTCGGCGGCGCCGACAACGGGACCGGCGGCGTCGGCGCGGGGGTTGGTGGGGAGAGAGGGGAGAAGGAGGAAGCGAAGACGTGCGCGACGGTGGAGGAAATGGGGGAGGCGTTCAGGGGAGGTTTCGTGAAGGAAAGTCTCCGAGTCAGGAGATTATTGCAAGCTCACTTCTCTAGATACGGTGAACTATCAATCTCTCTGTTTCGCCTCTTCTGTTGAGTTCTTTTCGGGTTTTAGCTCCGGTAGGTCTCGAGTGATGAATCTATGGCTTTGTTTTATCTGCTGAGTTCAAATGATACGATGCAGAGCGTTGGGATGTTAGCTAGTTCGTCGTCTTGATGTGATTGGGACAAGCGGTGTCCGTGTTTCATTGTGTACCATTTACGGTGAACTATCGGAATGGTGTTGATTGCGAGTCCTATAACAATATTACGTTGTTGTTGTTGTAGTTATGGATTATACAGTTTGATTCGGTTGCTTCCCATTGAAGTAGGGTCATTATGTAATGTCAGAACCATGGACGTTATACCTTCCGCCCGGCCCAAAACTTGTTGATGCTTCAATCTTAGTACTGCGTCTATGTTTTTATGTTGGTTGTAGTTTTGTGGATGCATGTGGCCAAACTGTCACTCTCTCCGTCATTCAATGCAGTTTGCTTACCCTCAATGTAGGTGCTGGCTCTTATAGCATGAAGCAGAGGTTCACGAACCATTACATTTGTGAATATTACTTCCAAAACAATTATCGGACTGAGAATCTTCCGTTCTGGTTATTTTAGGTGCTGCCACAGTCAGGGATCTCCCTCCAGATCAGTTTTGTAGACATGGTTTTGTGATGGGAAAAGCATCAGAGGCAGGCTTTGGTAATGAGATGTATAAGATGTTGACAGCTGCAGCATTGAGCGTAATGTTGAACCGGTCACTGATTATTGGGCAGACCAGGCATATTGGTTCTTTCTTAATCCTTTCTGCTTTATATCTTTAGTCTATCACTTTGCTCATTTAACTTTTTCTTTGGATTGCTCAGTTAAACCAAATCATTTTGCGTTACGTTTTATACTGCATTTGTATATTACACACTTTGCTCACATGAGATCAGAATTTAGACATTTGCCTCTTGGCAGGAGTTGTTTACCTCCCTAATATGATGCAAAGAATGCTAAAGCTCCTACTAACTAGTGAGGCATTTTATGTCTCTGGGTTTATGGGGTTATATTTCCTGATTGTTTCGGGGAGGGACTTCACATTTATGGCATGAGTTGTCCCCAAAATTACCAAAATTTTTGTTGAACAACACGTTTAAATCTGTTAATTCTTGTTTTCTGCTTTAATTTCAGGGATAAATATCCTTTCGGAGATTACATCTCATATTCAAACGTCTCCTTCACTTTAAGAGAAGTCAAGCATCTTTGGAGACGAAATGGTTGCATCCAGAAATATAAAAGGCAGCTAAATATGAGGATCGATGATTTTCAGAAGCCTACACATACAAATGTCCTCTGTAGCAACTGGCTTAAATGGGACCAACCCATCATATGGTACAGGGAGCAATGCTTCAGATTTCCATTTTATACTTCTTTATGAGCTGAAAAAGACGAATTGGGAAGGTGTTTATATTATTATATCAGTGCATCACTGGTTGAGTTGGCTTCTTTCACAGGTTCCAGAACACTACCGATGCTGTGGCTGCTCAATTCTTCTCGAAGAATATACACTCTGAGATGAGGGCTGCAGCTACCGAATTATATGGATCCCCAGAAACCCTGGATTCCAGGCCCAATGTATATGGGGAACTGATGAGATTTTTAATATCTCCTTCAAGCGACGTGGAGGAAGCAGTCAGTTGGGCTCTTCAGGGCAGGCAGGATCCCGATATTACACTGCACATGCGAATGCTAATGAATAGGTATTGTTCCGTAAAAGAGTTCTCATCTCATAGAGAAAGAGTAATGTTTTGTTGTAGTTAGATTGTTCAAGAAAATGGAATGGGATACGATGGATTGATTGAACTGGGTATGAGCGTAATGACAAATGTCTCCTAGACTCGGAACTGAAACCATGAATCCACTTTAGTGGTTACAAGATTTCTAATTCACAACTTCACCCTGTAAAACATACTGGACATTCTTATTTTGAAATTCTTTTGTGCTGTTTTGCGCAAACACAGCTTGAAGATTCTATAAGGAAACATTTATTAGATCTGTTCAGATTATTCCAAAGCAGAGACGTGCCCCTACTGAGGAGACTGGAAAAGTTTTAGAAAAATAACCCTTTTATAGGGTGCACTCACTGAATTATGAACATCCATGCTTGTCCATGAGTATAAAATTAAGCGTACTAGAAATGAGAAGGTCCCAGAAGTAATATTATTTGAAAGGTGTAGGTACACAAAGGCAGGACTGCATAGTTACTCATGTTAGCACCTTTGTTTGGCATTTTTCAGATCTCTGAGAGCAGCACAGGCAGCATTAAGCTGCATAAGAAAGGCCATAAGCAATCTGCAATTGTCAAAACCCAGGGTGGTCATAGTATCTGATACGCCCTCTTTCGTCAGGAGCATCACTCAAAATATAAGTGAGTTTGCTGAGGTAATAAGCTCTATAAGCCATTGATATGACTTAAGGCATTTCAGTTCCTCACATGGCAATTTGTTCTTTCGTGCGGTTATTAAGCAAACACTGCACTTTAGCAAGAAGTTCAATATCAGTTTTTCCTATGTACGGTGTCTACCTGCTGATATAATGAAGAGGATAGGATCTGTGTTTTATCTGGGATGCTAGTTAACCCTATGTGTGTCCGGATGGTTTAGATATTTTAAATATTAAACAGATATAAAATGCAGATTTAGGTACTGAAAGTTGTCTTGCTGAACTTTTTCTTCTCTATGAATTTCTTCTTGTGAAAAATAATGTAAGAGATATCTCTGCATTCTTTTAAGTCAGCGTAGGCAAACTGTTTTGAGTTTGTTGTTCCTGATTTCTTTGAGTCGTGTTACCAGGTTTTTGGTTTTGACTATAAGCATTTCAAGGGAAACTTATCTCTTGCTGATGCTAAGCTGCATAATCTAGACTTCAGAACTAGGGATTGGGGACCAACACCCCGATGGGTTGCATTTGTGGATTTCTTTCTAGCATCGCGTGCAAAACATGCTGTTGTTGCCGGAGCTCACCGGCGCGTTGGAACTACATACGCACAGTTAGTTGCCGCCTTGGCTGCTGCAAACAATCTTGGTATTCCATTTTCTGACTTCTGTTTCTAGCATGTTCAATTTGACGCTGAAGTGCCCATAACATTCTTTAATACCCCTTCATTTTTCCAGGTGATGATTCTGTCAGCTCAGATTTTTCATTTCTTAGTAGTTTCCAGAGTAACTTGTTGTCTGAAGGCTTGGGAAACCAGGTCGGGTGGGGACATGTCTGGAATAGATTTGCTGGCCCGTTGAGTTGCCGTGGCCAGCCCCATCAGTGTGCTTTTACGCCACTTCTTCCTCCAGCTTGGTGGGACGGTCTTTGGCAATCCCCCATTCCCCGGGATATCCGTAGGCTGGCAGCCTACGGCATTAAACTCACGGGTTTCGGAACAAGTGACGAGAATCATCTCCTCTCTTTCTGTAAGTCCAGGAAAGAGACCGTAAAAACAGTCTCAGTATTCAAAGCTTAATCAGAGTTGCAACTTGTCCTTCCACAGGCATGCCTTTTGAAGTGGATTGATACTGAAAAGAAAGTCATCATTTGTCAAGATGATGGCATCTCAAAAAAAATCTCCCCCAACTTGCTATTTTAGTAGATTTAGCCACTGATATCATGTAACCCCTTATCACCTGTATTTTGTTAACACAACTGATGCAATAAAATGGGAGAGTTTTCTCAATTTACATCAGCAAATGCAATCACTTGACGTTGGACTATGTAGTTGGCAGTAGTCCTCTAATTCTGAAATCTTCAAGCATTACTGTCATCACAAGGAAAAAAAATGAAAGTGCTTTCTGCTCAGACTTACTGGATTCATTGTTCGAACTATGGTGTGATGGCCATTGCATCTAGACCTTTGTTGCCATGTTGATTGGCTGGCGGAGATTGGGGTTCACCGTCTGAAGGAGAATGCTGGAAATGCTCGAGGACAGTTCCCTGCGAGTCAGCCTATCACTTTCGTATGGCTAAACCCCTTGCAGAGTTTTGGGATTCAACATAAAGGCGGAGACATTTCTTGAGAAGGTATACAACCATAGGAGTCGTCGCGCTTGTGAGAGCTCGGTAAAGAGGAAAAAGGGGCTTTTGAAGAATGTGAGTGCTGGCTGAGCAGACACGCATCATGTATTTTGTGCATTTATTTCATTAGTTGGCAAATGCATCTGGCATTAGCCTCCGAGGAACTGTGCCGGACAAACTAAGCTTTGCAAAACATCATGCGCGACACGCAACACGTGACCAGACGCACCAGAGGTCAATGCCCCATTCGAGTCCATAAATCTCAATCCCGCATTAAATGTAAATCCGCTCCGTTCCTCGGTCCATTTTCGTGGCGGAGCGAACGCCAACCTGTCCGCAGTCCCTCCCCTTCCTTTGTTCCTCCCACGCGACATGGCCGAGACAAACAAATCGCTCCCTCGTCATAACATGTGCGCTTGTTCCTTCCAGTTATGGAGATGGTTGGCCCAATTATGACAACCTCAGAACTCGTGGCCTGAAGGAGGCACCATGATGGCACTACGCATCGGATGAGGTATCTGTGTCCTAACGAGCGTCCGCGACAGACCCCCGCCATCAAATTCCAAAGTCAGAAGTATGCGTTTTAATATCTTTTTTTCCTTCTTTGCAGGTACAGAGAGCATCGATTCATTCGTTCCGTCCAATGGCAGGTCATGCGAGTACAAAGGAGGAGGGGCGTCATGACGTTCTTTTCTTCTTCCCCGCCCCCATCTCTTTGCTTCGAATTTTTTTTTGTCTGCAAATGGCATTTATGGGCGGTGGCCCGTTGCGCACTCCGCGCATGCTTTTGTCACGTGCGAGCCCCGGGCGTCGCCTTTAGTCATCATTGATTTTCTTTTGGGATGAACCCTTTCCAAAAAGCAAAGCTGAGATGAATTATAAGCGAAGATCCACCAAAGTCGGATATCCATCGGCCACTAATTACCTTTTCCTCTTTCGCAAGTCGTCGACGTTACTGTCGAATTCATTGTGCCGGAAACTTTTCGACTGCAATGTTGTGTCCCTAGTTTTGTTATAGGATAGGTGTTAGCAACCTAGGGTAACTATGCTTGCCGATAAGTTTGGTATCTATGTGGCTAGACTCTATGCAAAGTGTGTTTTATTGATCTATCTAGATGGTCAAATTGAATTGTGTTATCAGTTTCTCTTTTAAGTGTATCGAGTTTTGATTGCCAAAATATATAGTAACTTTGACCATTGTGAAGAATTTATTTATTTGCATTTAAGGCAGTGCTTTTTCGTATTGCATGGAAGTATAAATTGTACTTTTTTGTACATACGTCAACACATGTCTAATCTAGCTTGTCATGAAATTTTGCCTTCTTGTGAAGTCTCCTTAAGAACTAGCCCTCTTGAAAATTAGCTATGATCTTTATACATAGTATTTTTCTTAGGCAATAATTAGGGGTGGACATTAGTCCCAAATCAAATTAGGAGTTGATCTTGTTCTCGATATCATGATATTCGAATTGGTATAGCCAGTTCAATTGCCAAATCCTTGTGTGGAATTGGACCAATTGGATGGGACTAATGGGACTAACGGAACTGGCCCAGCGTTTTTTTTTTTTTTTCTCTAGTTTGCATTGTACTTCAATTTTTTACGCATGATTTATGGCGTTGGTAGTTTTCTACTTTATAAACCTATATCAGCTGACTCCTAAGTAACATGCAGAGGCGCTTGCTAGTTTTTCATGTGCTCGAGCATCGTCTGGATTTCTTTTGGCAAGATAATGCAACTAGCTCTCGCATCATTCCAATTTTATAGTTCTATGCTTTAACGGTACCTTAGGGCGTGCATGAAAACGTTTCTAAGAAACGTTTCCGAACACTTCGTACGGAAAGTGTTAGGGAACAAAAAAAGAACATAAACGCGTTTGGTTGCGTTTACTGTTTTTTTTTTTTTTGTTTCTGAACGAAATAAAACAAAAAAAAGAAACAGAAAAAAAAGTTGTTTCTTCCGAGAAGAAACACTTCTCGGAAGAAACAAAAGAACAAAATCTTCTTCTTTTCTTCTTTTCTTCTTTTTTTCTTCTCGTTCTCTTTCGCCGGTCGCCGGCCTCGGCCATGGCCGGCGACCGGCCGTCGAGGCTCGGCGTCGCCGGCGCGGGCGAGGCCGGGCCGAGCCTCGCCCAACCACGGCGATGCTCGGCCTCGCCGAGGGCCGGCGAGCCTCGCCGTGGCCGGGCGAGGCCGCCCCGCCCGTCGGCCGAGCGCGGGAGGCCGGTGACCGGCCGAAAAAAGAAAAAATAAAAAAGAAAGGAAAAAATGAAAATAAAATAAAAATATTTAAAAAATTAAAAGAAACAAAAAAAGAAAAAAAAAATTTATTCCCGAACCAAACGTGTTTCTCGTTCATTTTTATTCCTGACCAAACGTTATCAAACGCGTTCTTTTGTTCAAAAATTGTTCCCGGAACAGAAACACTTTTTTTTTTGTTTTCGTTTTCGCGAACAAAAAAAATAAAACGTTACCATTCGCACCCTTAGCGTAGGTAGTAGACATTGTTTTATCCCTGTCAATGAGTGTCTTTATGCTTGCGTCTTTAGATCAATGGTCACCGTGAGTTCCTTTTGCAACTTTTCCTTGACCACGAGAATAGATAATAGGTAACCTATCTAAATAGTCGTTTGAACAAAGGAAACCCAAAAAAAAAAAAAAAAAATTCAGTCTCGAATTGATACTAAAACTGAACTGGACTATTTCTAATTTAATTATAGAGACAACGAGGTTTTTTATAATTTCAGGACAGGAACGAATTATTTTAAAACGGATTATCTTTATCGATGATTGTTTTTCAATCGTATTCATTTTGAAAGGCAAAGGTGTCCCATTATAACACTTCATAGAATCCAGTTTTTGCCATTATTAAGTGTTTTATCTGCCTGGCTGGCGCCCAAGCTGCATATCCGCACCAGCAATGGTCTCCATCACCTATTTGGTCGCAATTCGCGGTAGCTGACAATACATCAACTCAGCTGTTCTCAAGTGTCAAAGTTCTAATAATGTCGTTCCAATTATTACTGCTATTTTTAATGGTGAAAAAGAAGAATACTTATTCACGTAGTACTTTAAGCATTCCAAATTCAGTAAAACACGGATTCACCCCGAAACAATAGTCAAACGAACCATCGCCTTCAATGGCCATGTGCTTTTCCCTCCTGCCATTTCAGACTTCATCACGCACGGTTAATTGAAATTCTTTTGATGCTTCGACAGCGACGCAGCGCATGCAACGCACTTGACCTATTTTCTTTATCAACCGCGATCGTTGCTTGGCGACAAATGAAGTGATAATCCAACGCAAGCTTCCACGCTTGGAAAGGTGATTTCAAGAAGTAGTGTTATTAGACGTAACCTCGTCGGGTACTCTTTAAAAAATTCAATTATAAAAATTGCTGAAGTCATCACATTGCTGGGATTCGAGAGATACAGGGCCCGTTTGGTTAGAACTTTTGGGGAATGCATTTGCGAAATCAAATACCTTTGGGTAAAGGGGTTTTCCGAAATACAAATGTCGTTTGGTAAAATTTGCATTGAGAAACAACTTTGGCCAAAATACCGTTTGGTAAAATTTACATTTGTAATTAACTTTTATTAAATTAAAAAAGCAAAAATATGTTTATATTTTTTATATAAACATATTTTTATATCAAAAATATAAACATATAAACATAAAATATATTTATTAAACAAAAAATATATATATAAAAAATAGATATGTTTATATTTATAAATATATATATTTATTTATTAAACATAAAATATATTTACATAAATAAATGGATATGTTTATATCTATATAAAATATATAAAATATATATTTAAATATATATTATATTTTTTATAAATATATATTTATTAAACATAAAATATAAAAAATAAATATGTTTATATATTTATAACGGACCGCCGAATTCGGCGGCCGAACCGCTTGAATAAAAAATATGTTTATGTTTTTTATATAAACATATTTTTATATAAAAAATATAAAAATATAAACATAAAATATATTTATTAAACATAATATATATAATAGATATGTTTATATAAATATATATTTATATAAAAACAATAGGAGAAAAAAATAGATATGTTTATATTTATAAATTTATTTATTTATTTATTAAACATAAAATATATTTATATAAAAAATGGATATGTTTATATCTATATAAAATATATATAAACATAAAATATAAAAAAATAGATATTTTTATATATTTATATAAAATATATATTTTATATTTTATATAAATATATAAACATATTTATTTTTATATAAATATATTTATTTTTATTCAAAGGGCGGTCATTGGCTTTCTACCTAAAAAGATGAACAATCTTAGGAAGTTGCGTTCTCAAGATGCAACTTGCCAAAGGACTCAAGAAAATGCTGACGTTGGGCTAAAGGCCCTTAGAAACACTTGGAGATGCATTGCATCTCGCCAAAGTCGAAAAAAAAACGAACCAAACAAATTTGCAGATTTAAGGGACTTTAGGCAACGAATGAAAGATTCCAAATCTTTGAACAAAACAGGGCCGCAATTTCCATACGCTAAGATAAAGATCTTTTTGGGAATAAAGAGTGGGGAAGGTGGGGGAGGGGGGTTTTTGCGCTGGGGGAGATACGAAAAAGGGTACGATGGTAATTACGGCGAGGGGGAACGGTCCATCGAGAACAGCGAAGCAGCGAATCGATGCCCGATCCGGACAGTCGTGCCCCTGCGGAAGATTTCATTATCAACCCCCTTAATTAAAAATAAATAAACAAATAAAATAAAATAAAGAGATGGAGAGGGAGAGGCAGAGGGAGACACTAGCAGCAGAAAGCAAAAAGTAGGTCCACCCACCTCCACTGGTACCTCCCCCCCATCACCACCCACTCACGTCCCGCCACGTGCCCCGCCACGCCTGTAAAGCGAAACACGCATTCCTTCCCCCGTCTCACCGTTATTCAGAAAATCTCTGTCTTACCCCAAAGCCAAACCCAAATCCTCTCTCTCTCTCTCTCTCTCTCTCTCTCTCTCTATCTGTCTGGCCTCTCCTCTACCCCTGAATAAAAAAAAATAGAAAGAAAGATTGGAAAGAACCACCCAGCGAAACGCGCCGGCCGCCGATCGCGCCGCCTCGCCGGGATCTGACCGCCCCCATGGCCCGGCCGGAACCCTAATTTCGGCAGCTTCCCCGAGCTATTAGCCCTCGACCTCTCCGAATCGGTCGCCGGCTCGGGATTTCGTCGGCCATTTCTTCAGTTTCAGTGTAGAGAGAGAGAGAGAGACAGAGAGAGACAGAGAGACAGAGAGAGAGATGTATACGGTGCATCCACCTCAGAAACCGGATCCCGGAAGCGGATCCGACGATTTGCAAGTCTACCAGAACTGGAAGGGCAGTAATGTAAGCTTCAGAACCGCGGTGGCGATTTTTTCTTTCTTTTTTTGTTGTTGTTGTTGCGTGTTTCTCCTTTTCTGTAGTGATTGGCTTGTGTAGTACTCCCGCGCGTGCGGGTGATTGTTTCCGAATGTCGTGTCCGTAGAATTCGAGTGTGATTGATTAGATGCGGGTTCGATGAAACCGCGCGCGTGCGGAGTCGTTGCGTTTGTTTTTGACTGTGGAGCTTTTTGGGAGATGTTGAGGTTGTGTTTTGTGAAGATTTCTCCCTGGAGATCCCGGTGGTGGTCGCGCCTCTCGCCTTTTTGAGGTCTTTTGACTGCGCGTTAGTGCTCGGTCTCCCTGCTGCCGGGGGGACTGTGGAGAGGTTCTTGCGTCAAATTTGCTTGAGGAGCGATGCTGCTGCAGGATTCGGCAATTGCCATGCCGGAAGCTCGATTGAGAGAAGCTCACGCCTTTTTTTATGCCTTTTCTGATCATCCGAATAGGTTGGGAGTTAAGTCTGTGTTTGGGAGTGCCTGCGTGTTCGTTGTATCGGTAACAATACAAAGGATGTTTTTATCAAGTTTTAAGAGTTTACTACTCCGGGGAATGGTGTCCTGCGCGCGTGCACCACCTAAAATTTGTGGTTTTATAGGTTGCTGGTTGCTCGTAAAGACATTTGAGCATTCATACTTGAGGTTTATTTGCTTTGAGTAATGATTGGTATTAGAAGACAGGGTTTGTATATTTTACTGATCAGATACTCAGTAATATAGGAGAATCTAGTCAAGCTATTGAATAGTTTTTCAGCCCATGTTAATAAAGCTAGCGGTATTTCTATTCCATGTCACTCTTGTTAGGTTGAAGGGAGTTTTTTCCTGGGGATGGGCATCATTGTTTTACTACCCGATATGGCAATATCCAGGTGGTGACAGTATCATTTAAAGAGTGACCATATGGTTAGGTC
This sequence comes from Eucalyptus victrix, assembly GCA_016097545.1. Lineage (NCBI taxonomy): Eukaryota > Viridiplantae > Streptophyta > Magnoliopsida > Myrtales > Myrtaceae > Eucalyptus > Eucalyptus victrix. The sequence continues at coordinate 16,661,753 of CM027843.1, read as the reverse complement.
GGAGGGAGTTTTTTCCTGGTGACAGGCATCATTGTTCTGCTACCTGATATGGCAATATTTAGGCTGTGATGGGATCATTTAAAAAGCACGTCTTTGTTTCAGTTGCATGCAAGATGATGAGAGAACTTTTATGATAACATGTTTATTCTCTGATCTAATTTGTTCTGTTGCTCTCTTCCAGATATTTTTCCTTCAAGGAAGGCTTATATTTGGTCCAGATGTGAGGTCGCTCGGCCTTACCATACTTCTCATAGTCGCTCCTATTGCAGTTTTCTGCGTCTTTGTTGCGAGGAAATTGATGGATGATTTTGCTGATCATTATGGTATATCAATAATGGTAGTCGCGGTTGTATTTACGGTTTATGTAAGTGACTCTCTTTAATGTGTACATATTTATTTTATGTTAGACATTCTTGAAGTTGTTGTGGCATTGTTTGTAATTATTTACAAATGTTATTCTACTTCTGATTGTTCGGGTGAACATTCATTGATCCTGAGATTGATACAAATGAATAATTACAATAGTGCTTTTATGCTGATCTGCCTAGGGTGAAAAGAATGTAACTAGCTCTCTTATCACTCGGAAAATGCTTATCATGTCAATACTTGATGTTAGTTCATCTGTTCCGTGGTTGCTACTCAATATTTGGATGTTGATAGAAAAGAATGAGTCCAATAGTGTTTGTAAATTCATCTGCTTAGGTTGAAAAGAATGTACCTAGTTCTCTTACTATTTAGATCAATGCTTCTAAAGTCAACATGTCTTGTTAATTCACCTATGCTGTGGGTGCTACTGAATGTTTGGATTTTGGTGTTACTTTTCTTGTAGCCTCCTTGTATTGAATAACTGCTGTTTGGCTTGGACTATAATTCAATAACTGTAAGCTGGTTCTTGCAAGCCTCCTTGATGCTTTTGCTATAAGGCCTCCACAATTTTTTTATCAAAGATTGCTACCGTAACCTGCTTTGGAGTCATCAGACTCAAGTGGTCATCCAACTTTACAGGAGGAGGACTGGTTATAAGAAGCTGATTGCTTTAAGTCATTTGGTTGAATTTCTTGTATAACTAGAAGTCTTCTTCTAGGACTATAAGGTCATATGTGGGGAATGCTGCAATGCTTATGATATCCAATTGTAGATTGGAACTAGGCCTTTTTTTGGGGGGGTCATAACTAGGCCTAATTGACAAGGTGAATCTTTCATCTAGAATTGCAAATTTAAGTTTTTAGGATAACAATGCTATTAGTAAAACCAATTGTGCCCTTTTGCTAGCGTTTTAAAAGACAATTGAGAATTGAGATATCCTATGCTCTCATCTACGATGGTACCTTGCTTAGATGTACCTGCCCGCTGGTTAAACTTAACCAACCTCTACCATGGCTTCTTTCTTGGTACAACTATTAACAATTACTATGTGACCTCACTGATAGAGTTGCTTGAATATCAGGATTTAATTCTCCTCCTGCTAACGTCTGGAAGGGATCCTGGTATAGTTCCACGTAATGCACACCCTCCGGAGCCAGAAGGCTTTGATGGAAGTACAGATAATGGAGCTGGCCAAACCCCACAGTTGCGCTTGCCTCGTATTAAGGAAGTTGATGTCAACGGAATAACTGTGAAGATTAAATATTGTGACACCTGCATGCTTTATAGGCCTCCTCGTTGTTCACATTGTTCGATCTGCAATAACTGTGTGGAACGGTTCGATCACCATTGTCCATGGGTTGGGCAGTGCATTGGCCTTGTAAGTTGTACATTTTCTTATGAGTGATTCACCCTGTCATTATTTTTATAGTCTTTTTGACTATTTGGATTTTAAATGCTTGTTCAATTGTTTTGACTTTGGGTCTCAATTATCTCGTGCAGCGAAATTATCGGTTCTTCTTCATGTTTGTGTTCTCGACGACTCTCCTTTGTATATATGTCTTTGCGTTCTGCTGGGTCTACATCAGGAGAATCTCGGGATCGGAGCATACCAACATCTGGAAAGCAATGATCAAGACCCCTGCCTCAATCGTCTTAATAGTCTACACTTTTATTTCAATGTGGTTTGTTGGTGGCCTCACTGCTTTCCATTTATATCTCATCAGTACAAATCAGGTCAGACTTTCTATGCGCTGTTGCTAATGGTCATTTCACTTTTGACTTGGATCTTCTGTTGACAGAATGTCCCATTATATTTGCTATGTTGCAGACCACATATGAGAACTTCCGATATAGATATGATAGGCGAGCCAACCCCTACAACAGAGGAGTGGTGGAGAATTTCAAGGAGATATTCTTCACCAGTATCCCCGTATCCAGGAACAATTTTAGGGCGATGGTACCTAGAGAACCTGTGTTACCAACACGATCAGTTGGCGGGGGATTTATGAGTCCAAATATGGGAAAACCGGTTGAGGACATTGAAATGGGCAGGAAAGCGGTGTGGGGCGATATAAATTCTGGTCTAGACCTTGGTGAAGGACAGCTCAACAGTACTGATCGCCTGAACCTTAAGGATGGTGAATTAGGCGAAATGTCTCCTGAAGTGAGGGCCAATGTGGAGGACACAGGCGAGCGTGCAGGGATTCATCCCAGGAGGTCCAGCTGGGGAAGGAAGAGTGGAAGCTGGGACATGTCGCCTGAGATTCTCGCTTTGTCGGCCAGAGTCGGAGAATCCAATCGGGCGACCACCAGCAGCAGCGCAAAGAACGAGGAGAATCGGCACTCGTAGCATTCTTAGTTTGATTAAATCGATTTTAGGATGTGGATGTGAAATATGAGGAGGCTTTGCTTTCGATGGATGGGGGTGTTTTTTTCTTTTCTTTCATCTACTGGTTCAGCCGCTTGCGCTCTTGTAATGGAATGACTTGGATGAGTGAGGGTGGGCTTTTCTTCTGTGATGGTGCTTGTATCAGATTAACTCAGAATTGCAGTGTCTAATTGTCCTGTCTTAATCTGGCTCAATCTTAAAAAAAAAAAGAAGTCTTGCCATTTTGTCTTAATGTAATCGAAGAAGAAGTGTGAGCGTGTCCATTTTAATTAGATTATCTTTCTTGATCTCCATTTATGAATCTACATCTGCAGTAGCAAAATAAACTAGAATTACAATCCAGAAAATAAGAGAAAAAGAAAACTCCGCCAGTTAGAAGCTCTGAATCATCATCTGACCTGTTGTTTACCTTCTTGGAATTCGTTTGTACTGCAAAAAAATTGACTTTTCTGAGAAAAATGTTTTAGGAAGTTATTTAAAAAAAAATGACGATATTTTTGGATCTTTAATTGAATTATCAAAATAAATGGAAATTTATATTTCGTCTTTGTGAAAGGAAATTTAACTTTTAATTTCCCAAAGTGACATATACTATTCTTGAGATACAAGGACTGCACATCCCATCGCTTGAATTTTTATAACATAGTTGCTTTGATATATTGTAAACAATTTATTTTTCCTCTTACAGAACCTGGCCTCGGATGCTTAGGTATTGGGCCTAGCCTAGGGACACCTGGGCTGGGGCACCAACGTCCTAAACTTGAATGCTGAGGACCCCGGCCTGATCATTAAGGAGTGGGCCTCAGCCTCAGGAGACTCGGCTCAATCGCAGAGGTCTCTAAGACTAACCGTCGGAGTCCCGATCGCCAGTGCCCTTGTTCCTTGAGCTCAGCCATTAGGAACCCAGGCACGGGCACGAGGGACTTGGACTCGACATTTATGGATCCAGGCCCTTGCTCCAGTGACTTGGATGCGGGAGCTGGGCACTCGACATGACTGCCGGGGACTGAGCATGGGTACTGAGGTCTCGCGCCTGGCCTCCGAAGATCCTGGCATGCGATACTTAGAGATCTACATAATTTTGCTGGGATGAAAGAGACTGTTAATCACGTTGTGTTTTATGCGTACACTACGCCACGGCTTGTCCCTACAATATGTTATTCATCACGGATCACATTCCAAACACCGTACCCAATTGTTTAGTCTAGAGTAGATATTTCACCATGCCATTTTGATTTTGACCAACCATCCCCTCTCAATTCCTGCACCATCACTATTTTCACGGTCCATCCTTGTCCAAGAAGAGCAATCACACTCGCTCGATTCCCTCGTGATGATTCAAACTGTTTGTACTCCTCCTTGTTCATTGATTGATAGGGGCAGGAATCACTCTTCTTTAGGACATAACATTAAATCTTCATTAGGCCAAGAATTCACTCCGGCACAGCTCATTTCCCTTGCTTCTTCATCGACATCACTCCTCCTCGGCCTGTTCATAAATCTACCAGATCGATCGCTTTGAGGAGCAACCTGTGAAGAGAGATCAGGGGGATCAGTTCCGCATCATGTGAGCGAAGCAAACACCGGATCATTCATAAGCAGATGGATGTTTTTTCCATAATCAACGAGAAAAGCTGTTAAGCATAACTCGTATGACAATATTTTGAATTTGCATAGTCCAACAAGTGATATTACGTAATTTTCTCTCGCCTTACGTGAAATTTGTCATTCTCAACTGTTTATATATATGGATTTCGTCTTTTAAAAAGATTGCAATGAATGTTGTTTCTCTGTCTTCTTTCATTGTTTTCATTAGCTATCCAATTTTGACAACAAATTTGACTCAATCTTTTGGATTGCACAAGGTATACATTTCCTATTTCGCCAAATCAAAAGGGCAGAGACTAGTCAACGCTGTTTATCACATGTTTTACCATAATCAATCTCCTGGCCTGGGATTATGACCCAAAAAAAAAAAAAAAAAAAAAAAAAAAAATCTCCTGGCCTAGGATCGCAAATTGCTCACGACTTCATGACATCACGAAGCACGACAGGATTATTGGGCAAAGTCACGTTTCCGAAAAAAATAGAAAAGTAAAGGTCTTCCACCCAAAGGCTCAATGTCGTCAGCGATGACTAAACTTTCATCGGCAGCTCATCGTTGTTTAGGGAAATGAAATCGACTTTTCAATCTTTCTTGCATTTCTTAAGGAAAATTCAAAAAAAAAATAAATTCGTGGATCCACGTAGCTCTTGCTGGGAAAATCCTGTCGTTGAAGATGACAAGGTTGTCATTAGAAAAACGTAGAGCAGAATCGAGTGGGCTGGCTCAGACAGTTGCGTAGCCGAGAGATGTTGTTGACCCAGCCCGTCGGTGACTCCTGCTTCTGGCTATCCGGTTCCGATCTCGTCACATGAAAAATGAAAGATGATATGTATGATTATTACACTTTAATTTAATAGCATCATTGATTTTGTAATTACCCAATATGTGATGTAATCCTTAATCTTTTAATCTGTTCAATACGATTCCTGAATTTTTGTTAAACGTGAACTATATGAACCCGTTTAATATTGTTCTCAAGATTACATTAAATATTTTCATATAATTTAAAGACGACATTAGATAAATACTAAAAGTTAAACAACCATATTTTTTTTTAGTCAGTCATATTTTATTTCTACTCTACACTCACTCTCATATTTTTTGCCCTGCCTCTTGCGGGGCGTGAGAATCAAAACCCACTCCTGAAACTTATGCATCCTCCATCCCATCCCCGCTGAATATAGGGATTTGAACCCCTCACCTTTCCCTTTCACGTTGGAAGGGTGGTTGTTGGAGCGAATCCCAGTGGTTGTTAAACAATCATATTGAATAAATTAAAAGTTCATTGATCACATTAAATATTGGGTTAAGGTTCATTGGCCTTATTAAACAAATTAAGTTAAAAGATCGAATTACATAGTAGACCAAAACTCAAAGATCATTTGTTTTATTAACCTTATCAAAATCAAACTTCATTTGCTATTCTCTAACCCACCATGCAAAAAGTATGAAAAGAAAAGCAAACGGAAATTCACATTAAGTCGGTACACTAGATCCTATAAATTATGTCACATGACAAATTGCTGAGAGATCATTAGCCTTTTAAACTTATCGAACCGATTGCGTCGCTGACACACAAAGAAACGGATTGGCGATATTTGAGGAATTTAGGTTGATTTTGAGTGCAATATTATTCCGGATGTAAATCATGTTATTTCTATAAAGAGCCGCCGATCACACCTCGCACGCCAGCTACACCATCGACGCACGTCTCTACCACGGTCAAGCGCTTGAATGCCCGCTCGACCTCCACAGATGGATCGAGAGACAAAGAAGCGTCCTGCTCGAGAGCGTCGGTCCTTGACATCGCCGGGTGGTGTCGCTCGCTTATCGACCTCGAAGGTCATGGGCCTTGCTTCACCCTTACGAAGGTGGTTACCCACCACCACCACCACCGGCGCAAGCAAAGACGGTGCAAATTTCTGTCCGTCGGTCGTCAAAATGAAAATAAGAGAGAGAGAGAGAGAGAATGGTCCGTCTCTTGGGTCTTCCAGAACGTCCAAATACAGACGGGATCCAGACGTGGAGTTGCGAATCCCGCATGGATCCACATCACCCGCGTCTGTACAAGCATTATCCCTTTTTATTTTAAGGAAGCTTGTGCCCGAGAATGTGCCGGTAGATGACCGAGAAAGTGAGTCACGAAAACGTGGCAGGATAGGCGGATGGCCCGTCCCAGCATCCTTCGCCTCCTCCACCCTGGGTTTCGGATAATGCGCCCCTCTGGGCAGTTTTTTTAAGTGCGAAAGCTTTTGTCCGAAGGAATCTTTTCTGGACACGCCAATCAATTGATTTTGTCCTGTCTTGCGATTGAATAACACCCACATCCCTATCTCTCTCTCTCTCCCTCCGTGAAAGCAGTATTCGTGAAGCAAACCAGCACGCACAAAAGTGGTATTCCTAACCGACCAAAAAAAGCAAACCAGCACGCAGAAAAGTGGTATTTCTAACCGACCAAAAAAAAAAAAAAAAAAAGAAGTGGTATTCCTAATCGATTAGCTCTTAAATTTTCAGCACTTAATTTAATCTACACGGCATTTAATGTCTCTGTCTTTTACTCCTCCAACGCGCGAATCTCAGTTCGTATATTTTTTTAGTAGATAACGGCGTTAGATGAAGACGTGATTGCCCATCTGTTCGTGCAAAATCAAAGAGAGGAATTTTGTTAATTGATTAGCTCGGAGCACCATTTAGTTAATTTTATCTTTGAGGAGAAAAATTGAACCGGACTTCTATATCCGCAATGGATGTTGCCCTCGAGACAAAAAAAAAAAAAAATTGAATTAAACTATGCCAAATCTATACTAGTCCGATTATCTCGACTTATGTTTGTTTCGTTGAATAAGAGTTCTAAAGTCGAATAAAGCAAAGAAGTGCAAAAGGGTATAGTGCGAGTTCATCTGTCCTCAATATCCAAACCTGGATTGGCTATTGAATTTGAAGATAAAATAAGAATAAGGACAAAAACACTTAATTGGTTATTATTTTCAACTGGTGCATATATACCAAAATAAAAATACCAAAATGGCATCAACGCAATGTTAAATCGTGTTTTTGTGCTTAAACAATTTGGTCTTGCCCTCTCATTGGCCGAGCTTTTCCAGCTTGGACAATTTAATTTGCATGTCCTTGTTTAACTAAATCGTCATCAAAATTACTAAAAAATACTGAAAAACCCTAAATTTGTATATTCATAATAAATTTACCCAAAAAACTCATAAATAATACAACTTGATAGATTACTCTTGCATAATACATGACAATTAATGAGTATACTAATTTAATATTTAATATTTTATTTATTACACATGTATTAGTTTAGAGTTTTTGATAATATTGATTTTTAATGAAAAGTGATATGATAATAATTCACGTCACAAAAAAAAAAAAAAAAAAAAAAGAAGAAGATGATACCGCGTCATACCGGAATTTCCAAAAACTGGAATTAAATATAAATAAAAAGAGGATGGCCGTGAGGACGACGCATCCTTGCGAATCTGAGCAGTGCTAGTGGGGAGCACGGAGGAGCCGGACACGACACGAGTCTCGATCGAGATATTCCCCCGGATATTCGTTTTCTAAAATTCAAGAACCCCGAAAAGAAAAAGGAAAGAGAAAAAAGGAAATTACGTGATTGGCGGAGAGGACGTACGCACGCGCACGGTAGGCGACAGCACTCCGAATGCTTCGGAAGCCCGACTGTTGGCCCCGTTAACGCCTGTCGAATCGTTTGAAAGCAACGTTTTTTCTGGACCGTTCGATGCCCTCCCCGGGGAATCGAGAACCAAATTGCCTACAACCGCCGTCAATTTTCGTCCTCAAAATTTAAAGATGGAAATAATTTTTTCGAACAAAAAGAGATAAAAAAAAATTAAGTTTCATCGCGAACTCTAGATTAAATATATTATCCACGACTCTGATCTATAATTTCATTGTCTCTCTACCCTCCATCATTTGGGCATTATTTTGTGAATGATTGTTGACTTAAAAAAGAGATGTGATAATTCATTACAAAATAAGTCAAAAATATGTAGATTGATATATCAATCGGATCGATAGGATCTATAATTTCATTGTCTCTCTACCCTCCATCATTTGATCTTAAAAAAGATTTAATTGATTAAATCTATACATGTCTAATGACTATTAAATGTTTTTATTGCTTAAAGAATCAGATAAACGGGGAGGGGAGAATTGCCACGGTCCTTGTACATCGAAGTACCAAATGTTTCACAAACTATACATGCCATTATGCCAGACTCCTTGATATTGTGTTGTTTTATAAAGATCGATGCTTATTTGAGAGGAATGTTTTGGTTTTTTAGCTTATCACAGTCGAACATTCTTCATGCACCATGTAATATTCATCCTAATCAATTCACACACAAAAATTCTTTCCTAAATAAGCTAAAACAACTATTGGAAGAACATGCCATGCGTATATTCATCTATACTAAGATTCCCGTCTTATTTGGTCCACGCATACGGACAAATAAATCCAACAGCTCTTTCTAATCATTTTGCGATCAGGTATCTGCGTTTGGACCGGTATCCTGTCCAATCATAAGATAGTTTCCCGGTACACGACCGAGATATGAAATTTATGACGGCACGTGGTCCAACCCAAGAGCGGCCCTAAAAAAAATGTAGCTCTTCCGCCATGAACCTCCTCGCTCACGGCAAACTCCCCCCATGTTGTACCCTCCCGAGATCACCTTTCCTCAACCCGCACTCTTCTTCAATCCACAAACGGCTGCCCAACGACGGCCGTTAGATAACCCTCAGCGGAGCACGCAGCCGACTCGCGTGCAATTTCTATTTGAACCCTCCCCAATTAACGGCGTTGGCCAACCCCCCGCGTTGACGGAGGACCCGAATATCCGAAAGCATATTTCCTCTCAATAGTCCCAAAAGTGGAAAAAATTAAAAGAAAGTTCGAATTCTCTATTCAACATATCCCTCCGAATATTCCATTTTTCCGATCCGCGTCGCGTCCGATTCCTTCCCCCCTTCCCTCGCTATATAAACCCCTTTGCAAAACCTCCTCTCCCAACCCCGCCCCACGAAATTCCCCTTTTGCCCCCCCCCTGCCGCCAACCTCCCTCCTCTCTCCTCCTCCTCTCTCCTCCCTCCTCCCTCCTCGATTCCAATGGCTCTCAAGGCCGTGCACGTCTCCGAAGTCCCCAACCTCGACCAGGTCCCGGAGGGCCCCTCCGTCGCGCTCTACTCCGCCGGCTTCGCCAGGGGAGAGGCCCGCGCGCCGTTCAAGGCCCCCAAGTTCCTGGTGATCGGGCACCGCGGGCACGGCATGAACGTGCTCCAGTCGAGCGACCGGCGGATGCGGGGATTCATGGAGAACACCATGCTGTCCTTCAACGCCGCCGCGAAGCACCCGGTCGATTTCGTCGAGTTCGACGTCCAGGTGAGCCTCCGGTTTCTTTGGTCGTCTTTGCCTGAGTTATTGATGGTTGTTGCTTCGCTGTTCTGCTTTCGAGTTTCCGGTTTCTTGTTCGCGAAAGAAGAAAAGAAAAATTTTTTCTTTTTCTCTTCTTCTTTTGGGGTGTTCGTTGGTTTCGCCGGAGGAGATTTGACCTGTCTCCAGATCTCGATTCGGAAGTTATTTATTTATTGAACTTTTTCGGCGTTTCTTTCTGTTCTTGGATTCGTTGTACCGTTCGTGTTCGTTTCAATGCATCGAAACCTGGCGAGCGAGCCTGTGTTCACGTGCGTTGTCGGGTCGCATCGTGGCATTGCCGCGTACGGCCGCCCGGTTTTGTCCGTTTCCGCGCGCCGGGTCCCTTTAGAGCTTGATTTATGAACCAGGCATTGCGGCTACATGAAAATAAATAAATAAAAAAAAATATCAAAATTGTTTTGACTATCCGTTCCGCAAAAAATAAATAGTTTTGACAAATAATTGCTCGCACTGTTTAACAATATTATCGACTAGAAATATTTTCATGGCCATTTAGATTATTTTTAAAAATGACGCTTTCCTGATTTAGATGAGCCTGCGCGATTCTGTATTATTTCCATCCTTTCTTCTCCTTTTTTTGGGGGGGGGGCTCTGTTTCTTTTTTCCAATTCGGCTTGAGATTTTTCCTTAATATGCGATACTGATGAGGTGCTTTTTTTTTTTTTTTGGTTGGCTCGTTGGTTGATCCTTCAAGATGTTTGGTGGTATTAATGCCTAAGAACAACAAAAGTAAAGCCAAAACAAAATCTTGGGTTCTTTTTGTAGGTGACCAGAGATGACTGCCCGGTCATTTTTCACGACGACGTCATCCTCTCCGAAGACAACGTAAGCCCTTCTTCTATTGTTACACTATGTGTTCAGTTAAAAGATATTAGTACGATGTGGAAAATAAAATTATGAAATTTTTTGTGTTTTCTGTCTACGGTAATAAATAATATATAAGGTATAATAATTATTTAAGACAATGTATCAATCAAAATATGCACAATTAGCCAAAAAAATATAGTCCCAATCTCGAGAGATAGGAAAAATCAATAGAAATTGTCTAATTAGCTCTAACATAGAAAAATATGCTAGTGAAGTTTCTTATGATTTAACTATCTCTAACATAAAAATCCAATCTTTTTAAGATCATTGTGCCAAATTGAGTAAATCCGGCATCGGACTTAACCCTTTTTTTTCCTTTTTAATTTTTTTTTTTCAGGGCACGATATTTGAAAAGAGAATGACAGAGCTGTCCTTGGCCGAATTCCTCAGCTACGGACCACAGAGAGAAAATGGGAAGATCGGAAAGTCGCTCTGGAGGAAGACGGGATCCGGAAAGATAGTGAAGTGGGACGTGGAAGAGGAGGACTCCCTCTGCACGTTGCAGGAGGCTTTCGAGAAGGTGGAGCCGTCGCTCGGCTTCAACATCGAGCTGAAGTTCGACGACCACATCGTGTACCAGCAGGACCACCTCGTCCACGTCCTCCAAGTGATCCTGAAGGTCGTCTTCGAGTGTGCACAAGGACGGCCCATCATCTTCTCCTCGTTCCAACCCGACGCAGCTCTTCTGATCAGGAAATTACAGAGCATATACCCTGTAAGTGTTAGAAATCTCGGGTTCAGTTCATTTGAGAGAAATGCTTGGTAGCTAGTGTATCGATATTAGTATACAAAAATTCAATGTTAAGCAATTAGACTGATTCTTGGTAGGTGTGGAAAGTGAAATCTTCCGTTGAAATTTTAGTCTGCAGCAATTATTTAGAGAAAAGGGTATTGAATTGCAGTTGTGAATTGGCTTGTTAGGTGTTCTTCTTGACTAATGGTGGGACGGAGATCTACTACGATTCGCGGAGAAATTCATTGGAGGAGGCCATCAAGCTGTGCTTGGAAGGGGGTCTTCAGGGGATCGTTTCCGAGGTGAAGGGCGTTTTCAGGAATCCAGCCGCCGTCCCCAAGATCAAGGAGTCCAAACTCTCTCTGTTAACATATGGCAAATTAAAGTAAAGACTCTAAACCTTCTGCTTTCTTTGACATGATTGATTGATCGATTCATTGGTGGATCACAACATGAAACTTACCGTTCCACCGCATGTTGTTTTTGTGGGAATCGCAGCAATGTCTCCGAGGCGGTGTACATGCAACACTTGATGGGCATCGATGGAGTGATTGTCGATCTGGTTCAAGAAATCACAGAGGCGGTGTCCGAGCTGATCAAGCCAGCCAAGGAAGGACTTGGAGAGAGTGCAGGTGAAGTGGAAGAGGGGAAAGTGGAGTTGAAGCCTCTGTTCTCAGAAAAGGAGCTTGCTTTTCTTCTCAAGCTCATCCCAGAATTGATACAGCTATAGAAGACGGAGCCAATTATTATTAACCCACAAATTCCGAAAAGGAGAAACAAAAGTAGCCTTCCGTTGTGCATTAGAATGTGTGGTGTTGGAGGAGAAGCCAAAAGCATGTCATTCTCATTGTTCTGTACATAGTCAAATTAGTTCCTCCCTCTCTCGCTCGTTCTGTCTGAAATACTAATTTGAAAACGACCAGAGGGCTACACGGAGCACATGCCTTCCTCGTCGGGTCCTCCATTTTGTAGCATAATCATACGAGTCATTATAAGTGGCTGAATAGCCTGTTTTTTCCATGTTTCTTACCCTGGTATTTTTCTCGTCTTTCTACAATTTTTGTTTTTTGTTTTTGATTTAGAAACTACTAGAGCTGTTAAACGGGTGGGTCGGGTTAGATTTGAGTCGGATCATTAATGATTCAACCCAAATTAACCTATTAACCCATTTATGAGCCATTTATGTTTAATGTAAATTTTTCGATTCAAACCCGACCCAACCCATACCCGATCCATACCCGACCCAACCCAACTCATATTAATAAAATATTTTCATATTTAACAAATTTAGAAAAACTTATTCCTATGTTTTTTTTTTAAAGATTATATTATTAAAATACTTCCAAGCTTTTTTATATATATTAAGTTTTAAAAACTTGTATTGCTAAAATAGTTTTATACAATATAAATTTAATGGAAAATTTTTATAAATTTTAAAATAATTATTTAAAAAATCGAAATTTAATTATTTTTTTAAATTAAAATTTTAATTATTTTTATTTTATTTTTAAAATATAATTTTTTTTTTTTTTTCTTCTCCTCCTTCTTCTTCTTTGGCCGGCCGCCGGCCACGACGACTAGGCTCACCGGTGTCGGGTGAGCTCGAGCTCGCCCCTCGTCGGAACTAGCGAGGCTCGAGCCTCGCCGGGCGTCGGCGAGGCCTCCGCCTTGTTAGATCCGACGAGCTCGAGCTCGCTTGGTGCCGGCGAGCTCGAGGCTCGCCTCGCCGGTTGCCGGCGGTCGCCGTGCCAATGACCGGAAGGAGGAAGGAGAAAGAAAAAAAAAAAAAAAAAAAAAAGAAGAAAAATAAAAAAGGAAGAAAAAGAAAAGAGAAAATAAAAATAAAAATAAATTATAATTTCGATTTTTATAAAGTTAAAGAGAGAAGGGAAGAATTATAATGTTTTTTGTTAAAGATGAGTTTTCAACCCAACCCATTTAAAAACCCACTTAAGACCCATCTATCTTAAACCTTTAATTGTGAAACCCATTTAACTATCTTTTGTTATAAATAAATGACCAATTTTAACACCTCTAGAAACTACATTAATGTGAAGGGAAAGGCTCCAGAAGACTGGCATTCACACGATTGTACCGGCCTGAATTTGATTGGCCGATACTGAGGTTTTAGTACTTTTGGGGGCATTGATCTGTTGTCATTTGACTAAAGACGGATGAAGTTTGTGAAAATAACAAAATTGATCCATGAGTTTTGGATATTTGCTCAATGTGCAATATCATATTTAAATTTTTAGTTTGTTCAATGCAAATCTTTGAACGACAAATCATACGATTTTTGGGATGACATTGATTGTGTATGTCAAGTTGGATTTATAAAATGATGAGTTGACTTTTTCATCTTTTTATTGGTCGATTTTAAAAGAGGGAAAGATAAACAAATTAGAGACTTCAATTATCCCATGTGATTTTTTTTTCTTGATTTGAGATGAATATATCACATGGAGAAAATCTAAGTGTAGCTTCTGTTCATACTTTTAACAGATTGAAAGTCACATTAGCATATTTTGCAAACTTGAATTAACAAAAGAACGATATTGAGTATTTTTATATAGTTTATGGACTAAATTAGGAGTCTTGTAATCATAAGTCAATATGATTTTCTCAAGGGCCAGGGGGATGAGGAGGGGGGAAGAATAGTGGTGATGCGGGTATCAATAGTTGATGGACCACGTGATATTATAAGTAAGGTTAAAAAGTTCAAATACAAGAACGTATGAACATTCATATTGCAAATTACTAAGTTCAAGCTTATTGGACGCCTGGTACAGATAGGAATCAGCTACAGTTTTTTTAACTATTTACAATCGTCAAAGCATTTAAACTATTCAAATAACAAGATGCATTTTTCATTTTACTTCAACTTTGTCAGTTGGATAATTTCAACATTAGTTGCATTCAATGTAGCATATATCCAATCCAAATGAGTTAAGAAGCTTTTTGTTCTTTATCCCTTTTTTTCAAATTGAATTTGCATTGGTAGGAGATGGCTGTTCGAAAGAAAATTTTATAGCGATGTCTAAAAAAAAAAAAATCCGAAATTTCTTGACCGTCTGAAAACCCCATTAATCCCATTCATGCTTTTTTGGGGGCAGTAGGTCTGTTGTTTCACTCAACTTGCCTTGTGTGAGTCAAGTTCTGGCTGGTCATGAAAATAGCCTCTTGGTCAAGTTGCCATGGCATTGGTGTGACCGTACATTCCATCCATGGCCAATCCGAGTTCAAATCAACGGTTACGATTTGACAATTACGAAAGGGGAGGTTCGAATCCACTGGTAAGTTCTACCGATGTCTTCGGAGCTCCTAGAATCTGGGTTTTATGCAGATCATCCCCACACTCACGAGTTCTAACTGACCCGTCGGATTCCCGGGTTTATAGTTGCTTCTATATAAAGGCCCTCCCATCACATCAAAGCTGTTTCTTTATTTCCTTTGCCACATTATTTCGTGACAAGCTTTAACTGTGGATACATTCCAATGTGTGCGGCGCAACGAGGAGGCGACCACGAGACCACTCGGCGAACTCGAGTGCGCAGGTCCCCGAACTGAATCCTCCTCCAAGTGGATCCGATGTGCCGCGGTCCCTATTCCTGATGGGGTACTTTTTCAAGCCCAGTGACGAAGTGCTTGTCGGCGATTATTTCAGTAGCAAGATACTTTTCAGGCACCTTTATCGGATTCCTCCTCGAGATTGTTGATTTGTATCTGATGAAGGGGAGAAGAAAGACTTCTTTTTTTGAAACCTTTAGCTTGCAATTAAGGTCGAAATCCCGTTGTTTTCACCAAAATTTGCCTTGGAAAAACTATAGCTTTACATTACTATTTTTGGTCTTCTCCTCTTCTCAAATTCACTGGAGTTTTTCGTCAATAATGGTGAGCGAATTCACAAACGGGAGATTCATCGGCGGCACAATTGTTGGTGCTTCTGGTTATCGGAAGTACAGAGAAGCAAATCCTTACACTCCCATTGAAGGCAATCAAGAGCAGGCTCCTTTTTTGTGAAGGAGGAAGAGTAGAAGATCAAGAGGAGGAAGAGGAAGGAGATGATGAAGATAGAGGAGGAGGCTCAACCACCGAAATGGATCATGCATGAGATTTGGCCTCACTACTGGGTACATGTTCTAGACATCATGTTTTCTCGACCTATCTCGGAGAATTTCTTGCAAGGATTTGGGTGGAGTGGACCGAGCCCATCACAGCCATTTATTTCGTGAGAGTTTTCATAAACCCACTTGCTTGCTTAAAGGATGGCTAGTTCGGAAGATATGGTCCAAACAAGACTTATTAGCCCATCCTTTTGGATTGAAGAAACAAGAAATCGTAAGTGAGGCTTTCGTGAGACTCACACGAACAACAACTGGCTCGGTTCATGTAGAGTAGCCTAGACAAAGAAGAAATAATTTTTTCCCAACATGTCCAAATATATATAGCCTATTGCTATAATGACTTATTATAGTAATTTGTTACAGTCAACGATCTCTTCCGTTGCGGACATTGTAATCATAATCTGAGTCATCAGAACTATACATTTCTACCAAAAACGTTCCTCATATTTTTGTTTAAGTTTTGCAAATCAAATATTAGAGGGTTTTAGATATTCCACATGTTTGAAAATGTTCTTTATTAGTCTTGGAGGATCTTGGAGTGTCGGCAAGTAGGTTTGACTGATGACAATTTGATGATTGAGCATGATAAGATGTGTCCATCTCTAGGGATAAGGACATATGTCCTTAATTATAGGAGTCTTGAGAGAGAGAGCCCTCATTGGGCATAAGGGTCGTGATGATTGTGCAGGATCATTCATGTTTGTCATATTTTTACTTTTGTGATTGAGTTGTTCTTGCATATTTGAATTCTCCGAGTGTTTTTTTGGCTTTTGGTGTAAGGCTATAATGATCCTATATGTTTATGGTGTGTTTCTTTTGCCCATCCGATTGAATTTGTTGGGGAACCAATTCGAAGGAGATCAGTGGGCAGCGGACCGGGTGTTTCAGAAGAAACCCAAGAGACCCAAGGGCAGGGTCACGTCATTCCCGTCGAGCTCGCAACACTGTCTCAAGCGGCGGTTCGACCGGACTTAATTTGCGGAGTTCGAGTCGAATTGTCGAAGTTACAGAAAAAAAGTTTTAAGAGTATCCGTCTGGGTTTGAATCGTGACCATGCAGACTGCGAACATGACTTTTTATCTCGCGAGTTCGCTCTGGCTTTACGGCAAGTAGTTTCAGCAGAAAGATTTTCAGGAGACCCGGCATTCCTTTTCGATTAATAACGAGTTCTTGATAGGCGTTCTTGTCTCTTTTTGATTCATCTTAATGTCCATCTTTGGGCCTCAAATGGGCAGGGCGCTCGGACGGGCCTGAGCTGAATTTGGGTGGGACCGATTATAAGTTTGGACCAAATTCAAGGACTAACGTATACCAATCCGTGTAACGCAAGTATAAAGATCTATACCAGATCTAAGCCAAGATTAACTCAAGTTCACTCAATTACCTATGCATAGATCAAGCCGCCACCGCCACAACCGTGCAGCTTCGGCGCTGGTGAAAGAATTGGTAAACCAAGATTAGTATAAGCTTGTGCTGAGGGCGTTCAAGTCATGCAAACTTGAGGGTTCAAGATGGAATATATTCACATTAAGCAAAACAACCATTTAAATAGAAAACCTCTCATTATTATTAGGGTGGGAATAGTTATTTATTTCCCCTCACTACATGATCAAATCCACTCTTTTTCCTACAAGATAGACAAAATCAATCTTAATGATTTTCATATTTGCACGATTTCATTTAACTTGGTTGCTTTCCTTATATAGTTTCCCATCAAATTTAAATTAACGGTTACGATCTGACAATTCGATTTGACAATTCCAAAAGAAAGGTTTGCATCTGCCATAAATTTTTGTTGAAAGATCGGGGACTTCTAGAATCTAGGAGCCCTGCTCCTACCAAAATTTGGACAAAAACAAGCGACACGATAAGGATTCTCGCCAAACCCGTCGAGGAACAGTTCACGCTTTGCTTCCATAGAAAACGCCTTCACCCTACATAAAGCAAACTCTTGTGAAGAGCTCTTCTTTATTTTTTGGTTTTATGATGACCCAAACCCGGGTAGTATGGAGGGACGGACTAAGATCACCTTGACATTATGCGGGCGAGGCTAAGGGCATTTCTCTTGTCCCACATCGCTTAGGGGAGTCTTGAGAGCCTTTATAAGGCTTGGGTTCTTTAATATGTGTGACGCGTTTCACACATGTTTCTGTTGTACTAAGAACAAAGCCTTGAGGGTGGCCAGACTAGGATGGCGGTGCATCCCCACCAATGTGGGGCTCAAAGAGGACAATATTACGACTTGGGAGAGGGAAGGCTCGTAGGACGCACCAGTGTGGGGCTCAAAGAGGACAATATTATGACTTGGGAGAGGGAAGGCTCGCAGGATGGCCCTCTGCCCTTGCGTGACGCGTTTTAAAACTGTGAGGGAAAATATCATGGCTGAGATGGCCGTTCGTCAGTGCTAGGGCGGGTGACCCAAAGTGAACAATATCACATAGTGAGGCCCGGGTCTTTACAAATGGTATCAGAGCCGACTCCCGCATGTGAGGCCATAGCGAGGGCGCTGTGCCTTAAGGCGTGAGGGAAAAGATCATGGTTGGAATGGTGGTTCGTCCGCGCCAGGGCGAGTGACCCAAAGTGGACACTTTCACACAGTGGGGCCCGAGTCTTTACAAATGGTATCAAAGCCGACTCCCGCAGCGTTTGAGGCCACAGTGAGGGCGATGTGCCTTAAGGGGGGGAGAATGTGATGACCTAGACCCGGGGCAGTACGAAGGGACGGACTAAGATCGCCTCGACAGTACGCGGGCGAGGCTAAGGGCATTTCTCCTATCCCACATCACTTAGGGGGGAGTCCTGGGAGCCTTTATAAGGCTTGGGTCCCTTAATATGTGTAACACATTTCACATACGCTTTTGCTGTGCTAAAAACAAACTCGTGAGGAGTAGGATGTTGCGTGCATGCCTCCAAAGCGGACAATATTGGGTTGGGGGAAGGTGGCTGAGGGCCGAGGCCTTTACCCCAGACGACGCATTTTAAAACCATGTGGAAAAAAACCGTGGCTAGGATGGCGGTTCGTCCGCGTTAAGACCGGTGACCCAAAGCGGACAATATCACACAGTAGGGCCCGGGTTCTTACAAATGGTATCAGAGCCGACTCCCGCAATGTGTGGGGCCACAGCGAGAGCGCTGTGCCTTAAGGGGGAAGAATGTGACGACCCAGACCCAGGGCAATACGGAGGGACGGACTAAGATTGCCTCGGCAGTGCATTTCTCCTATCCCACATTACTTAGCGAGGGAGTCTCGGCATCCTTTATAAAGCTTGGGTCCCTTAATATGTGTGACACGTTTCACACATGCTTCTGCTGTGCTGAGAACAAAGCCTTAAGGGTGGCCCGACTAGGATGGTGGTGCATCCGCGCTAGTGTGGGGCCCAAAGAGGACAATATTACGGCTTGGGAGAGGGAAGGCCCGGGATGGCCCTCTATCCTTGCGTGACGTGTTTTAAAATCGTGAGGGAAAATATCGTGGCTTGGATGGCGGTTCGTCGCACCAGGGCGGGTGACCCAAAGTGGCCCGGGTCCTTACAGGTTCTTCGCCATAGTTTGTGAAACAACTTCTTTTTTCGACCACACGGTGAGCTCGAGCTCACGGATCCCCGAATCGCATCCTCCTTCGATGTATCGTCCATGGCCCGGGTTCCCTTGCTGGTCGCGTGCCGGTTCAAGCTCAGCGACGAAGAGCTTGTTGGCCTGTTCTCGAGGCGCAAGATTGATGGCCACCCATTGCCGCCTTTGATCCCCGTAGTTCGATGTGTTTGGAACTGAGCCGTGGAACTTTCTAGGTGCCATGAATATGGTCTTTCATGTTGTATCGGGCACCCCTCGAATTCTAATGAAGGATAGGTACAACGCAAAAATTTTAAAATTTATCACGAATATATTATCGAGTCCTAAAACATTATGTTTAAGATTGGTTGCTCATGATTGCTGCTTGTCGGGTGTCCCGATGTACTTCTCTATTCCTTTTATTTTATGTTCAAGGTTCACTATCGTATTTAATTTGCCATTGTTTTAGTATTTAGTTGTTTACTATTTTTTTAAGAGTGTTTATTTCCCAAAAATGAATAATTTAAAGATATTTTCCTAAAATGATGGATTGATTATTTACAGAAATGAAGAAATGACAAATATTTTATCGTCAACTAAAATGTATAAATATAAATTGCTGTCGATAACAAAACTAAGAAAAAAGCTTTGATGATTGTACTGTTACTCTATGAAGAGTAATAGAGTAACGGTGCAATCTCGACCCCATAAATTCCCAAAGAAATCGGACAACTTGTTTGCTCCTTGGGAAATATAGGATTTTGTGGGGGATTTGTTAAATCTCATCACCCTAGATGCCATTAATTTTTCGTATGAGAATTAAAATTTGCTAGGTGGATTTGAAGTTGTCTCATATGAAATAAATTTTATATCAATATTAAGTTATTAAATTAAAAAAAAAATGCTCATTTCCCTCTTTCATAAAATGCCTGCAATCTTTTGCCAATGGAGTTGAATTATTAATTAATCAAATCTCTGGCAGAATGTTGCTTTTAAAATAATACTAAAGGCTCAAATGCATTGTTAGTTTGAAGTATTTACGGCGCCGTTAGGCTAGCACTGTCCCTTCTTATCATTCTCTCTTTACTTTACCGGTTTCATGTTCCCCTAAAAATTTGCGTTCCTACTGTTAAGACAAAAATAATATCTAACAGGATTTTCACAAAGCAATATACACGTTTGCTATCTCAATTCAGTTAAAAATAAGTTATCTAGAGATGGACAATTAACAATAAATTTTTTGATGTGATCTAACGCTAAATAACTCTAAATAAGTAATCTATAAATGGTCAAATTAAATATCTCATGTCCTTCATCCTTTGATTGTTTAGTAATGGATGGATCATTTATTTCTCTATTTAGCTTATTTTTTCCCTTAATTAGTCAATGGTGGCCTTAACTTACTCAGCCTATTGCCTTGGTGTGAGATAACTGTGGTCGAGAGGCCACCATCATTCACCGTGATTCCTACTAATGACAGTGGCCCTCATGTTAGCGTTGCTCTAAAACTGATTATTTTGACCGATAAGTAATTATTTTAATGAAAATATTCTCACAATTATTCACTTTGTTGGCGTGGAGCCACCGTGCCCGTTAAAAGCTATCTAAAATTGTAATGTCAGTATAAAGAGATCGGAAAACTATGGCTTTACATTGCTATTTTTTCCCCTGCCATTGTTTTCTTGAATCCATTGGAGTTATTGATGTCATTTGGCGCAATTTTAGTTAGCAATGGTGAGCGAGCTCACCGGCGATGTCGACAAGAAAGGTACTTCTTTTCACCAGATAAAGACCGAAGCGAGCTTTGAAGATTCATCGGGAGTGCGCAAAAGAGTCGGCGCTTCTGGTTATGGGAAGCTAACTGGTACAGAGAAGCGAATCGTTACACTTACATCAATGCAATCGCGAGCAGCCTCCTTTTATCGCGGAGGAGGAGGAGGAAGCTCAACCAATGTTGCTCAAGCTCGACACGAGTGTGGATCATGCACGAGTTTCGGCCTCGGAACCAGGAGATTCGGCTCGAAGGAGATCAATGGGAAGTGTACCGGGTCAAATTGATCAAAGCTGCACCGCCACCGCCTGCACCCCGCCGCCGCAGCCACCATGCCGCTTCGGTTTCTGGTGAAAGATCTGGTAGCTTGGGACTTATACAAGCTTGTGCTGCAGGCCAGTGGTTCACCTTAGACCACCTTAAGCAAGACAAACCATTGACATTACAGGCACTCGTTATTAATGAGGTTTTTCTCTAGGCACGGCGCGATGATGGACAGAACGGCGCAGTTTCAGTTTCGCTTTGAGCACATCATAACACGTTCGCCACCTTAATCCAAACCTATCTCGTAGGGAAAGAATATGCAATTATCAATTCCTTTTACTATATCTAGCATTCTCCTGAACTGTTAAAGAAGTCGTACCAATCTGACAGGTAAAACAAACCCACCCTTACCAATTTGAAAACAATCTGGGGTGGCCTGCGTCGCCTCCCTGATTTCCGAAACCCCCGTTGGACCTCCACCTATCACCACCTCCCTTGTCCCAACCTTTCTCGCACAGCCACATTCCTCTCTCTCTCTCTCTTCTCTCTTTGTTCATGCTCGCGTCTCCCTCCCTCCCTCCCCCTCTCCCTCCCTCCCGCCTCCACCATGGGCTGCGGCGTATCCAGGTTCAACAGAGAAGACGGCCCCCACGCCGCCTCCGGGCCGACCTACCTCTACATCAACCCCCTCCACCGCCGCATCGAGGACTTTGCCTTCCGCCGCCGGGGCGACCGGGCCGGCGCGGCCGCCGGCACCGCCCTCGCCGAAGGCAGCACCCCCTCCAGCAAGCAGCTCCTCTACGTCGACCCCGACGAAGCCGACACCTCCTCTCTCGGCAGCGACCCCAAACTAGACATCTGCGGCGGCGGGGGCGGCGGACGCAAGAGCATCTCGTCCCCGCGTCCCCCGAAGAAAGACGATGCCGCCCTGGCCACCACCCCTGCCGCCGCCACCCTCCTCCCGCCCACGCGCATGAGCGAACCGCCAGTGCAGGTGATGAAGGCCAAGGAACGCAGCGAGGACGGCGAGGTGATGATCAAGGAGGTCAGAGAGGTCGAGGAAGGGGGCAAGGTAGGCGGCGGAGGGGAGGCGGTGGAGGAGGTGGTGAAGGAAGTGGTGGCTGAAAAGGAGAGAGGAAGCGGCGTCGAACGCAAAGACGAAGACAAGAAGGATGAGGTGGAGGAGGAGGAGGAGGAGGAGGAGCAGGAGGAGGAGGAGGTCGGGGGAATAACTGAGAGGGAAGACAGCATACTTTTGTACCCTGGATCGCCGAGCTTTAGGGAATACTGTGTCTTGTGCTGCGACGAGTCGGGCGATGCCGAGGTTAGCCCCAAGAACGTCGACGGTGAGTTTTTTTCTTTTTCTTTTCTACCTCTCGAGATTGCCTGGTGAATTCTGACAATATTCATATCTTTGTTTCTATATATTCTAACTTTGTGAAACCATAAATGTTGGATTTTGATTTTGACACTTATGAAAATTATTCATGAAATTTACCGATAATTGAATTTACATGTGATGACGGTATTATATCTTTTACGACAATTCACTCATGTGATTTTTTTTACATGAATAATGTAGAATAATTACGAAAACTAACTTAGAAAATATTCATAAAGTGATGTTCATGCTTTCGTTGAGCATTTAAAAAGTCGAAAGTGATTTGCATACATGAAATTTTCAATCTAGCTTGTTTACGCGATAAACAGGGAAAAGTGATACGACCAAGGTGGAGAACGAAAAGGAAAAGGCGAAGTTGCCAACTTCAGATTCCGTCGTCGAGGTAAACTTGCTACACCTTTCTAGTAAATTTGTATAAATCTAGTTTGCTTTAAATTTGACCTTGAGATATCAAATTCTCGTACCTTATCGAACTAGTTACTTGTCCAGCGTTTTGCGCAGACATGAATTGATAAATATACTTTAATATGTTTATAATCACTCTCGTAAATGATGTTAATAATATTTAAATATGCATAATACTTAGGGAAGTCATCCATTGAGCGTAGAAATTAACGAGTAAAAAATATTGTCCAATAATGACATACGAAATGCAGCTTGAAAGTTCAAATAAAAATTAAATAAAGTAAATAAATAATAGAAAATTTGGAATTCTTCATAAATTAATTGCTTTAAATGTCAAATTTAATTTGTGTAATAGACTAATTGTCGAATATTAACATATTAAACTAAAACTTCATGTACTTTTTCTCTTGTCTGATTTCTTCCATTAAAATTTGAAATTAAGTGGTTTATGGGAAAAATATATTTTCGTTTTCACTTTTTTCAAACAAATTTGCATCGTATGATATTTTCATTTAAAACAGGAACATTTTAAAAGAACGAAATAAAAGTAAATAAAGTTTAAAATGCATGTTTCAAAGAAAATATTTTATTCTTTTATTGTTAGGTTTAGTTTAGGGAATATAAAGTGAAACTTAAGTATGAGAACTGGGTAATCTGTAATTGTACCATGTACTAACTATGATCAACACAAAAAATTAAGTCTGGATATATGTTAAGAAACATACATATTTATGGTATTCTTAGTTAAATTCAATTATTTTCACCAAGTTTAACTATAGATAAAATATTTTAAGAAGTTTATGGATTATATATGTAATTTTCATATCATATGGCATCTGGAGATGTTTACACTTGATTTTATCTACTATTTGAAGATTACAATGGGATGGTTGATATGTCAATATTTGTTATTGGACCATGTGGTAAACAATGCCAAGTGTCATGCCACATGACAGATACATAGCTAAAGACAAGTGCCATGTGGGGAACATAGGAACGAAAATCCTCTAAGTTCCGAATTTAACTGCATATAACAAAGTCGAGCCATAAATATTTGTTCAAAGGATTTAAGCTCTTAGAAAAACACGGAAACCGCATTTTTATCATAACAATAGGATTTTCTATAAACACGCTAAAACATCATCAATACCACAGTTCCCTTGTATATATAAATTACAAGATACATGTGTTTTGGTTCAACATCTTATCAAACTACATAATTTTTTGTTATATCAAGTACAATGAAATAGGCCAGCAAAACTGCCATATTCCGTAACTTAGTGGATTGATTTATTGGATGTAGGATGCGACCTACCTCTGTGCATTTCTGAATGCTTGCTTGCATCCCGTCGCATTATTTAGTACATCGATTTTTATTTATAAATCCGATTATTACTCTCATTTTAATAAATTCTATTTCCTCAAACCTCATATTCAAGGGCCCAAACGAAAGGAAAAAAAGAAGAAAAAATTGACGCGTCTTCATTCTTGAGCAGGTACCAAAGAAGTCCAGGAAGAGAAGACGGTTCAGGGTACCCAGGCGCGGCCCAGCAGATGGGATTAGAAGCCTACTGCACGTCTCTTCCTGTAGCCCTCGTAGATCATTTAGCAAAGCTGCGTGATTTCCCGCAGGACAAAAACTGCGAAAAAAAAGGAAAAATTAGGGGGGAGAAAACGAAAATTACCCGTTATCAAGGGACGAGCTTGCAAGATGTACTCGAAGCGGCTTCTCTTCTTTCTTCTTTCTTTCTTAACTCCTTGGTTTATTTTAAACTGTAGAGTAATTTCCTTTCTCTCTCTCCCTTCCCTGTTGATTGCCTCTGAAAAAATCCTTGACATCATTTATATTTTTGCCCTTCTTGTCAATTATTTATTTGGATTTTTAACTAAGATCCAATCCGGTTTCTAGTTTAGTAGTCCAATGGAACCGGTCACCTTTTTTTCTTTCCCCACCATTTGATATCTTATATTATGAAGAAATTAAAAAGAAAATGTAGTTGGACAGGTCCGATCTTTGTAACCAGGAATCAAACAATCCAATCAGTCAATTCGGTCTTGGTCCAAACAGCTTTCGATTTGGGCAGTCCATTTTGCATATCCTTACTTTTAGCGCATCTGGTGCGGTGACGTGAACTTGATTCAGCTATATTTTATTTACACTTGCAAGCCCACCCAATTTTTCTTTTTTTCAATTTCTGTAAGAGTTTTCCTAATGTGGACTACATTAATTGATATTGTAATTTACCGTTTTTACGGTTACCGTAAAACATGGTCGGTCTAAGGTGAGATAGAAGGTTTCTTAATTAGTCTAATATGGGCTAGTGTGGGTGGGCTAGTTGAGCCCGGCCCGTAATGAGGACTCTGAAAACTCTATAAATAGTCTTCCAAGTTCTCCTCTAACCCTAATTCTCACATGTATCCTCACCTAAGGGGCGTTTACTTAACGCTAAACGTGAGCCGCCTCATTGAGCCGATATACGGAGGGCAATGAGGAGAAGACTACGCGATGCGTGATCCCCTTTATATGTGGGTAATCCCTTTTCTCGCTTCCGCTTTATGTTCGATGGATCCAGTGCGTTAATCTTTCTACTCAATTATGCATATTCTTGTTCTAAGTTATGGAGATCTTGGGGTTGCGCAATTTGCGTCTTACATGTGGTATCAGAGCAACCATAATCTTAGAACTCAAACACAATTGGTTTTGCCCTAATTTATACGGATTTACCCTACTTTGTACGGATCTACCCTAATTTTTATGGATTAGCCCTAATTGGTACTGATCATGCCCTAATTTGTGATTTTTGAGACTTTTTATTCAATAAAAATTAAATTAAATCACATATTCGGACTGGGCTCGACAAGAAGAGCAAGAGGGTAGGCGGCGCGTCGCCGGAGGAGGCTGCACGCGCTCCCACGCGCGGCCACGCGCCGCCTGCGCGTCGAACGCGCGCCGCGCGTGAGATCCACGCGCCGAGCACTCAGGCGGCGCGTGTGGGCGCGTGGAGGATCCGATCGGCGCGTGGCTGGCGGCGTTGGACTCGTATGGTGATTTTCTATCTCGTCGTATATTTATTTTATATGTTTGATGGTTTTATTGATGTGAAATTGCATATGGAACCCTAAATACGTGTATTTTTAGTGTATTTTGCGTATTTTTCTTGTATTTTCTGTGATTTTGTAAATACAGGTGATGGGTTACTAATATATTATCACATAATAAAAGGTGTGATTCATCAATAAAAATCAAACTTTATTATGAATTGAAGTCTGGCTTAATGAGATACAATTCGTATGAGATTGTATTTAAGCTATGTATTGAGCTGATGAGAAATAATAAAAATTATGAAACTTTTGTTACTCAGGTATACTCTTTTACACACTGGTAATCTTTGAATAATAGACGACTTAAGGACTCGTAACCAAACTGATGTACTGATTAACATATCTGCTGAATGTGGGTAATGCATGTCGATTAAGTTACTGCATATTGTACATGAACTCATCTGGTCACTTGTTAATGTCTATCAAGTTGAATATTTTTATGGTTAAGGAGTATGTCAATATTTATGCAGAACAATAGTATCTACTGTTATAGTTTAGATATTTAGTTATGTGGTTTGACTCAATTTATAGGCCACTGGTTGAAGTAATGATATTTGTTACCTAAAATTGATTAATAAATCAATTGTTGGCCTTGGAGTCATTTTTGCCTTATGAATTCATGAGTAATAATGGATCAGCTGTCAAGCTTGTCGATTTGGTGCACCCTTTATTACTATTGATGTTAATTTGTGAGAGATATTATAGATCAACATTCTTTTTATGTTGTTCTGGTAATATATAATTGGGGTGCATAAGAGATGTTTTATTCTCTGTTATGAGAAATTTCTTATGATACTGTGATCAATGATCTCATTGGAATCTGTCTTTCAGGTTCGTTATATATATATTAATGAATAAAGCAATATAATTAGCGTGATATGTGATTTTGGTGATATGATGCCCCTATCACTAAAGTTAAAATCACATATATACGGTGAATGTGAGGAGTAAAGCTTATATCCCTGGTATGAGAGAATTTCAATGATTCAATTGAGTAGTGACCGCCAAAGTGGCACACTTGATTGGGTTTGAGAAATTTCGGTCTCGTATGATGATTGGGATGTCTCCTGGTCTAATACGTAATCATACTCCCAAAGGAGGTGATTGTGTATTAGTTCATGGAGGGATACATGATAGTGTGGTGGAGGAGTGACTGATTCTAGTGATTCATATGCCCAAAGGTGATGAATTCACGAAAAATTGGAACATATTCTCATAACCCTTATCATGTGGGGAGTGTACAATTGCATGTCATGTATTCTGCCCAAAGGTGATTATGTGATTTTGCATGTAACTCTCTGGATGTGTACTTGTACATCAAGTTACACAATGCTCACATGATGCTAATTATATACCGCTTGTTTTTCACACCTTTTATGTAAATGGTAATTCCGTCATCATTGAGGTTTTTACTTGCTTTCAAATTTTAAGTTGTAGACATATGATTTGTTGCTTGAGAAAAGAGCAATTGAATTTGCTTATTGTCCATGAAGCGTTCCATTCTAGAACACTTGAAAAGAGGTTTGCCTGCAAACTGCACTGCTATAAGATGAAGGAAGCCTTAGTTGCTTCAAAGTTATGTCTTGTCTGATATTGAAATTAGGACACATCTGCAAAAATTGTGTTTAAATCCTAATGACATATACATCTCGTATATGATTAAAAAGTTGTCAGGTTTAACAGTGACAATGAGTATTTTGGCAAGTATGACAATGCGAAATAGCTTAAAGGGTCATTTGTCAAATATTTGGTAGATTCTGGGGTGGTAATTTAATTACTATACCTGAAAATTCTGACAAAAGGATTTGGGCGAAAAGCATAAATGCGCCATATTGAACATGGTGATGAGTATAATTAGTAAGACTAATTTATCTGGTCTTTTGTGGGTTGATATTATGAAAGCAATTTTTTTATATACAAGAGGGGTATTGATTTTATGACCCCAAAGAAGGTACAAGAATTATGGAATCACATACTCTAAAATTTCTAAATATTGATGTAATTGTAGAGGATAGCTACTCTTAGATTATTAAAGATAATAGTATGATGGAGGTTACTATATTTTTGTCTTTTCCTATACAGATAATTATGGAATCTCCTATACCATAGACTAACCATAAACTAAACTTGTTGAGGTTTAAGGTACTATTATTGATATAGTTTATAATGAAATTTCTTAAACCTCTCAAGTGCAGAATGAAGTGGTTGCAGCTTTATTAAGGAGATTTGTTAAGGAAAGACGATCAATTATACCATCAGACTATATAGTCTATTTGTGAGAGCATGATTACAATATCCACTATATGGTTGATGTAATGACATATTTATAAATGTCGTTTCTTATTCTCAATTAAGTATGTGATTAGATGCCATAAAAGGCGATATACAATCTATGAAACATGTTTGGAAACTTACCGACTTGTCTAAAGATCACAAGTTTATTAGTTGCAAATTGGCGTACAAAACTAAAAGAATTTCAAACAAAGATTGTGGAATTTAAAGCCAAATTTGTAACTAACGTTTTAACTCGAAAGAGGGGTGGATTGTTTATAGTGAAGAAATAATTATTTCTTTAAATGTTCTTTCGTAGTGAACGTGGCATTAATAATTTATTTTGATATAAAGTTACGCCAAATAGATACAAAATCTATATTGTGCAACTGGATGATTTTGCGCATTCAAGTAAACTTGTGTGTAGACCGAAAAGTTCTAATTTATGGTATTAAGCAAGTTTCCGACAATATTATTAAAGTTTCATAGTGTTATTATTTTGTTCCATTGAGAACAAAGTAATTCAATATAATGCAAGGTCAGTGGGAGGAAATTTATTTTTTCTCATGTTTTGCTTACAAATTGTGACCTTGAGACATCTTATATCCTTTGTACTGAGGTCTGTAAGGATTGTTTTTGCCATATTATATTAGATTTTCTCGGAGGACATTTGCTGATCGTATTTTGGAAATATTCAATATACATCATTGCAAGCCAGGAATTGCTCCTGTTGTTGAGGGTGATGGACTAAATCTATCACATTGTCCTTATTTAGATATTGAGAAAATCTAATTAAAGGGAGTACCTTGTGTCAGTGCACTTAAAAGTATAATGTATACTCGAATTTGCATTAGACTAAATGTTGTCTTTGTGACGGGACTTCTAGGCAGATATTGGTCAAATTCAGGACATGATCACTGGGTTGTTGTCAAGAAGGTTTTAAGGTACTTAAAGAAGACAAGAGATTACATGCTAATTTATAGGCATGTTCAATTCTTGCAGTTAGTAGAGTATTTAGATGTAAACTTTGCTGGCTGTTTTGATGACATGCAATTAATAACGGAATACAGATTTATGTTAGTAGGAAGTGCAGTAAATAAAGTTTTATGTCATCTTCTACTATGTAAGCGTGTTAGTAACATTCTTTTAGGCTGTTACTTGGGCTTTTAGGCTCCGTAACCTTATGACGGAGTTGATCGTTTTAACTTGATGGATAGACCCATATGGTTGTATTGAGATAACAAATTTGTAGTATTATTTATTTACTACGAGGTCTCAAGGGGTCTAAATATATGGTGGTCAAATATTTTTTTTGCCATATAGAAACGGTACGTAAAGGTGACTTATAATATAATATATTTTCACAGATGATGTGGTTACAGCTCCACTAACTAAAGGCCTACACCCATGTGTATTTGAGTGACATGTCATTAGCATGGGCCTAGGAGTATCTTCGGATATTGTTGTTTAGTGGGAGTTATTTTGGCTTTATTCTAATAAAGTTTACATCTGTGGTTCGTTACACTTAGTAACGGTTTAATATGTATCAACTTTTGCATTCAATAAAATATTTTGAATGTGTTGTTATTATGTTGAATACATATTGATAAAGTCTCAAGGGATTGTATAGACCTTGAGTGAAGGCTAGGGGCATTCGGACATCCGGTTATTAGCCTTGTGCATATGTCTTGTGATACATAAAAAAAGGTTAACCATAAGGATAAGACATATGTGGGTTCATTGGAACCATAAAACATTCTCTAGTGGCACAAGTTTTTTGTGACACCTAAGGTAAGAGAATGGTGACTGACAAATGGGATCTCTCTATGAGAGATGTTATCCATTTGACACACTACCATATTGAATCCATATCAATAAAGTTGAGAACATTCGTGACCATGGAAGGCTCTGTGTGTATACATGCAGTTATCGCCATGATTCGTTGTTTAAGACTTTATGGGATAGGATTGACTATTAAGAATTATCTCTGGACCAATGCGCGCGCATAAGATACGATTTCAATTAATATAGTCCAAGTGGGAGAATGTAAGAGTTTTCCTAATGTGGACTACATTAATTGATATTGTAATTTACTGTTTTTACGGTTACCGTAAAACAGGGCTGGTCTAAGGTGAGATAGAAGGTTTCTTAATTAGTCTAATATGGGCTGGCTAGTGTGGGCCGAGTTGAGCCTGTCCCGTAATGAGGGGGACTGGCTGAAAACTCTATAAATAGTGCTCAAGTCTCTCCTCTAACCCTAATTCTCACATGTATCCTCACCTAAGGGGCGTTTACCTAACGCTAAACGTGAGGGGGGCCGCCTCATTGAGCCAGTGATACGGAGGGCAATAGAGGAGAAGGACTTGATGCGTGGATCCCCTTTATATGTGGGTAATCCCTTTTTTTGCTTCCGCTTTATGTTCGATGGATCCAGTGCGTTAATCTTTCTACTCAATTATGCATATTCTTGTTCGGGTTATGGAGATCTTGGGGTTGCGCAATTTGCGTCTTACAATTTCATCCCCCCGCCCCGCTTTTACCGCATCCGTACTTGGTCGCGTACCCCAACCGTCCGTTCCGTTCTCCAATGCGGCTTTGAAAATGGCGGTCCTGCTAGGATTCCGTTTCCGTTCCACGGAAGCTCTCTGTTGCCAATCGCCATGGAGAAAGAAAAACAGAGACCCCTTTGACCGGAGGAAGTCTCCCCGTTGAAACGACGACGTGGCCCACTTTCGCTTTCGGTCTCCGTCGATCGCCGCCACAGCGAAACCAACGTCCGAGCCTTCACTGGACTTCTGCCGCTTTGGCTGGAGAGAAGCGAAGAGAAAATTGTTCTGAAAGTTGGAGAAAATGAGAAAGGTAAAAGAGAAGACAAAAGAGACGAAGTATTGTTTGTTGAAGGTCACGTTGCGAGCTGAGTTTGCAAGCATTTCTTCTCTCTTCATCTCAAAGGCTATTTTTCAAAGAAGCGGGAGGGCATTGATTCTTCTTGTCTTAGAAATAATTTCCACTTTAAATTTAGTGGGAATAGATTCAATGGTCAAAGATCTTTATGACGGAATTTGCCGTTCAATAAATGCGTACAAAGATCGATTACTTAAAGGACATCAAATGCGGAATAAGTCGGATGAATTGATTAAATATAGATGTTTGGCTTACGCAAGCGACCTTGGCTCAGAATAGATTGCATATAGTTTGTAAGATTTGAATAGATAACCTTTATTGGTTACATTTGATTCACGGAGAATGAATGATTTGGAAAATATTTCACATAAGATGATCGTTTGTAACTCTTAAAATAATTAATCAATAAAAAATATTTTCATTGTCAACAATAATTAACATCTAAATATTTTTGTAGACGATGAAAATGAATATTTTTCATTTGTTCATTTTTTAAAGTAGTACATGCAATTATTTTTAGAATAATATGTTCCGAATCATTCATTTCCCACTAAATTATAATGATTGGTCAAAAAGATTCTTTTAAATAGCATTTTGCACCATCGCGCGTGAATTAACAATAAAGGGCCTTTTCTATCTTGTTGTGGCATGCCTGCACATAGCAACTTACTAATATCGAAGAATTAAAGTTGGTCCAACATGCTGTGCTAATTACATATAAAGTTATAATCGAATCCATATCATCAGCATTTCTAAATAGCGCTAGTTCCCACTAACTTTTTGCACCTTGATTAGTTCTATCCACCGTATTTTTTTATATAAAACCACTTCATCCGATATATTTTTATTTATCAATAAAGCCTGGGGAGTATCAACTTTTCCATCGGGCGTCGGATGGAACAAAAGATCCGCCCCCTTTTTTTAAGAAAAATCAAAGTATAGCAAATTTGGAAAAATCCGACCCAAGTGTGACGATCTCCGTTGCTCACCCATTTTTTGACCTTCCACGGATGCTGGCTGCTTTGGCCAGAAAAGATCAAGATTCGCTCGTCGTGTGGGAAGATAGAACATCACGTATGTTGTAAGCTACGACTGTCTGCCTTTGCTTGCACCTCTCTTTTTTGGACTTTGAATTCCTCTCCCTCCTTTTGGCCGTCGGCATCTCTGGCAATAGCAAAAAAAAGAAAAAAAAAAAAAAAGGACGTCTTTTCGGCGTGGATGATGATGTCTTTTGATTGACACGACGGGGAATTCGAGCCATTCCCCGAACAAAGGCACGCAAACCGTTCAGTTCGCATGCGCGTCGGACGAGATTCCGCTCTAAGGTGATTGATGCGGCATCCAAGGTGGTTGTTTTTTTTTATGTCATCGATGTAAATGTTGGAATTGGACATCCATCCGACCGCATGAATCAAAAGATTCCAGCGATAAAACCGCGCGCCTCTGCTAATCAAGCGGCTCGAAAAATTTCAAAGTTGGAAAATATCGGTTCTTCTCTCCATGCGCTTGCTTGTTAGGTTAGTTTTAGTTCGTTCAACAAGTTGTTGAATTTCGGCGTTTTGACTTGCATTGCGTTCAAACTAAGACGGAATTTCTCCCTTTTATATTATCGTATATGGTTCCAGAAGTACTTTCTTCATCACTTGCGAAATTCTCAACCTTGACTGGCAGTAAGAATGCTCCGAAAAATGTGCAAGTCCTCGCAAGGCGTGTTCAAATCGCGAGATCATGTCGGCATTCGGAGTGTCTATGTCAATCCTTGATGTATAATTGGGTCAAACTTCTTGTCATTAAAGTAACGGGAGCTAAATTGTTTGATGGATCCTAAATGCATTGTAAGGATATTATATCATTTTAAACATTTTAATTTTATCAATTTAGTATTAAATTTTTATGTAAAATTTCAAAATAGTCATGTCAGTCAATTTTCGTTAGAAATCGCTAACACAATAGCGTACCGTGTGGTTTTATATTTGATAGGTGTCGCGATCGATGTGAAGGAGTTGAGTGCAAAGAGAGGAAGAACTTGACTTAGTTTCGAGATGTTCAAATTGATCGAATTTGTTTGCACTTTCTCGCGGTCAGCCCAAGCGGACGACCTTTAACCCTTTGAAATTCTTGGATGCACAAAGCGAGAGCAAAACTTGGAGAAGGAGCTATTAAAGTAGAGTGGGCCATCGTTTGATTCTAGCACAGTGGAAAACTCTGTAGAATCCGAAGACGAGTGACAAAAAGGAGAACTCATTAATGGGCGAAAATGATAGGGCAACTGTCCGTTGAAAAAACTGTGAAAGTTGAATACACGATATATGTTGGTATTCTACCGCTCCAATCTATGAAAGTGGCAATGTCCGCTAGCAGCAGGATTGTTGGAACCCATTGGAGATATGTAACGACAGCTCGTAAATTGGTGAAAGGTGAGCCTACGAATTGAACTCCAAAGTCCAAACCTCTCTTTGATACTTGAGTGAAAAATTGTTTTGAATTAGCATGCTTAGTTGGCGATCCGTAGACATTCCAAATGAATCGATTTCAGTGTGGCACCAGAGCAAGAGAGTTTGATAATTGATTCATTGTGCTCCTCCCTTGCTCCGATCTCCGTTTCTCTGAGTTGTTCTCCTAGGTCTTCAACAATTTCATTACAAACTCAGGAGAGTCGAAACAAAAGAATATATTGCGTATTATTCTCTTACAAACTAGAAGAATGGATAAAGGGATAGTCCCTAAACTTTTATAAATTGTTGAGTTACACAATAGATATTTTTCTGTGCAATTGAATCCTTAAAATATATGCTTGTTTGTTCGATTAAATCTTTCCAATAGAAACAAAAATGCCTAGATGAATTGCCAAGCCATCAGTGAGGCCCGCTTAAGTGAGGGTTGCTTGACCTTTCACAGTCATCACTTGACCGAAATTGTCACACCCACTTCGTTGTACTGCCAATGTCACTTGACCATAGGTGATGAAGATCTAGCTTGGACTCTAGCGATCCATGCCATTTGATCACAGGGTTGTGTGACTCCAACCACTGCCTGCTGGAATTGAGCGACCCTCAATAGCACCTCGCATTTTCCCCACCTAGTTTTTTTCTTTAAATTTCCTTTCTTCACAAACTTTTAATATTTATTTAGCCTTTTGATATCCTTTATTTCTAAATTACATATAATATAATGTAGGACTGATCAGTTCGGAGCCATTTGATCACAGGGTTGTGCGACTCCAGCCGTGGAACCGATAATTTGCTGTTTGAGGACAAAAATAAATTGAAAAATGTTACAGTTTGCATCTTATTTCCTTGGTATTGTGGAGCGTGTTCAACGTCACTGAGTTGGCCTTGAACCCGAGCTTCAAGACTCTGCCTAGAATGGCAAAACAAAGCTCCACCCTCCTCAAACGGCAGAGGCAGTTCATCTGGATCCCCCAGATGTAGACATTCAAGCCGACCCGACGAGAATGCATCTCCTTGATCAAAGTGACAGCAGCAGTGTAATGCCTCATCCAAACCACGATGGACAACACCCGGCTGAATTCCTTCACGGGAGGCAAAGGTTGCATCTTGACGATTGCATCGAAGCAGGAAACGGCATTGCGGAGCCTCCTGAAACCACCGTCGGCTCTAGATTCGCTGTGCGTGTAGCTTGCTGATGAATTAGGAGTCTTGATCGAAGTAGCATGCGAACTATGAAAGCGAAACGAGCGAATGGAGATAGCGAAGAGGGAGATCGCATTTCTCTCAAAAACATCGACAACTCTACTAGCGTAATCACCTGCCCTCTTTAGTGAAAAGGGCAGGAGGGTTTTTCTCAACTTTTTTTTTTTTAATATCAACTAGTCCGGTTCGATCGGTTCGGTTCCTAACTTGGAATCTAGATGGGAACTAAGAGTTGGATCGTCCTCTTCGGGAACTATCTAGAATCAACCGATAGCATTTTAGGTTTTTATTTGGAATTTTTTTTCTAATTTAATGACTTAATTGAACAAAAAAAAATATTCGAGAAGATGATTCAATCAGTCACAAATGTCAAGACACCGCTTCCCCAATCGAGCCACTCGCTGTCCATATGGATCTACAGCATGGGACGAGTAAAGAAAACTTCCGGGGTTCCCAAATTTGCGGGGCAAATATCCCTCTTTCTCCGAAAAGGAAGGTGGCTTCGGAATGATGTGCAGCAGCACGGTGAACTTTTCGTGCAGATTCTTCTTACCCAGGAAACAGCAATTTTCTTAAAAAAAAAAAAAGAACAGCAATTTCCGTAGAACGGAGGCCAACTCGAAAAAGGGAAATGGCCGAAAAGAGAGAGAAACACCAACACCGAAAGAAAAGCCGTAAAACGATCACGAGCTTTCAGCTCGTTCGGGATACGGAAGGAATCGAGACGCAAGATGGGCACGCCACGCCACGCCACCTAATTTACGAGAAAAATCTACTTTTCCTATCGAACCAACCTGCCTTCCTTGGGACCTCCCCCTCCCTTCCCCAAATTCCCGTCGGTCAAAATCACAAGCGGGTCTTCCTCCTTCCTTAAAATTTTTTATCCTTTTCTTCCCTTCTCGCCAATTAGATCCCCCCTTTCGCTTTGCCCATTCATACGACCTTTGACCCGACACTCTCCCTCTCTCTATACGTACTTTGACCGGTGCTCTCCCGACGTCACCGTCGACTTCGCTTCCCTCCCCGGGAGAGCGCCGTCGTCCGTCGAATTACGGCGTCCCCGCACGGCGCACCGTCACCCGCCCTCGGCCCCGCCGGCCGGACACGTGTCGCCACGAGAGAGGGCGCCCCCTCACTCTCCCGAGTGACGTTAGAATTATCACCCCACCTCCGCTCCGCTCCTCCGCTCCCCTGTTAATTTCCTTCCCCCTGCCCCTCCCCGACTCTCCCCGTTTTCCCGTCGATCTTCTCCCCCGCTTCCTTCTCTCTCCTCTCTCCTTCTCTCTCTTCCCTCTCTCTCCTCGCTTTTGACTGCGCAACAAGAGCAACAGCGACGAGCTCTCTCTCTCTCTCTCTCGCTTCAATGTCGATGGTTGCGTAGCCGTGATTCTTCGTTCGATTGGCGGTTCCCAGATTCAGGCATCGGATTTTTTTTTTTTTCTGCTGCTGCTGCCGGCTGCGAAGATTTCCCGGTGGAGTTTAAGGAGGCTTTCGAGCGCGAGGCGGAATCTCTCTTTCCTCCGACGGGAGACCTTTGGGTTTGCGGGGCATCGGCGGCTCCCCGTCGGGCTAGGGTTTCCGTCGGCGGCGATGAAGTCTCATTTCGAGAGGCTTCGGCGATTCGCGGCGCTCCACAAGAGCGATCACAAGGAGAAGCCGGAGTTTCTGCCCTCGGCTCAGCTCGATGAGCTCGGCCAGGCATCGAAGGTACCCCCTTTCGGCTCTTTCTTTCCATTTCTGGAATGTGATCGGTGATTGCGGGCGGAGTTGCCGCGTGCTTTAATTCTTAATTTGATTTTGCTCGAAGATGATTTAATGGAAGTTTAGAGGCGCATCCTCTCTCTCTCTCTCTCTCTCTCTCTCTCTCTCTCTCTCTCTCTGCGCGAAAGAATAATGTCGCGAGAAGTTGATTGTCATTGGGCAGTTTTTGCGCCATTCTCAGTGACGTAGCTCTATAATTAGTAAAAATCGTACTTTGAAGTGAATTAATATGGTCAATTAAGATTTTGCAACTTGGTGGTGGCATCGATGATGAAGGCCCAGGATTGAGTACAGAGTAGTACAGGGAAAGGCGACAATGTAAATGTAGCCCCTTGTTTTTCTGGACTCTGGAATTTGATAAGTAAGTGTTTAATGAGAGCTGGAGGTCCTCGCAAATTGTCAGGATGAAGTTAACTGGCTTTCATAGATCTCGCCACATTGTTTCCAGTACGAGATATATGCAGCTTTGGAGACTTTGATATGGTGTCGCTAGGTCCTTAAATCCATTTCTTGAGGCTGGTTTGAAGGTAAGAAGTGGCTGTGGAAGTGTTTGGCAGTGGACCAGTGTAAACACTAGTTGGATGGGACAAGGCAAGAGTTTTTTTCTTCTTGTCTAGCTTGTGATATGATGTTCGGATGATATTCGTCTTTTGGTGTTTTTTGGGTGACTTATCACTTTTATTTGGAGAAAGCCATTTGTATAAAAGCTTAAAATATTGGAGAAATGCTATTGGCTTGCATGTTTCTTAGTGCACAGTGTAGCTCCTGATAAAGACTTGTTTATGTTTTTATGGAACCGTCGCACTGTACTCAAAGCCGAAACACCAGAGAATTGCTATAGAATCCACCACCCTTAAGTCCTTGTCCTCTTCCTTCTTTCGTATTAGTAATAGCAGCGTCGTTTTTCTTAATTGCTTAGTCATAAAAATTTTGAGGTTCCGCAATGTGTGGTAATTGAGTTTGGACATTACAACTGTTTCTCACAATTGAAGCAATGCCTGAGAAATTACGTTTTTCAAATTTAAATAAAGTTTGAAGAATGCTGCATGTACTTGTTAAGGTCCATATTTTGCCTCATCTCTCGCAATACATTTGCCAAGAGATTTTAATTGGTTAGAAGCTCTCTTATATGAAATTGATTCGGATTAATTCCCTCAGTACACAATGTGGCCTGAGCTTCAAATCTTGCTTTATTTGTCTTGAAGGCTATAGCATCTTCGTGGTGGGATGGGGATTTGTTTGGGCAGATGTTGTATCTGATTTGAGAAATTGCATGCAGATGCATCATAGTTACTTTCAGAATATGTTATACCATTATGACCTTGGGAACTCATCTTATTTTTCATAGTCTGTTTTTTTTTTACCTTCACCTTGTAGGACATGCTAGCGATGAGGAATTGTTATGATAGCTTGCTCTCGGCTGCTGCTGCAACAGCAAACAGCGCATATGGTAGAGTTATTTTCTACTTTTTCCCACTTGTCTTCTTCAAAACTTGAGCAGCTGTTTGCATCTTAGGCATTTTAGTTCTTGTAGTCCATATTTTGTGGTAATGCTCAATGTGAATCCAAATTGCAGTTAATTCAGATACTATTGAGCGTTTGGAGGTCCGGTATATTTAAATGTGGACCTAGAAGATAGATACATCTAGCTATCATTTTGGATCCCTCATGCGTTTGTTGAAATATTTTCATTATCTGCCAATAATGACATGCTAGCTTAGGGAAATCTTCTTCCAACAATAACACATGCCAGTGATGCCTTCCTAATTATGTAGCTCCAGTCCCTCACAATTAATTTATGTCAGACTGCCTATGCTGGAACACTTAGCATGTATTGTAATCTTGCACAATATTTATTGCTGTTAAATAGTAAGAAAAGCTGCAATTTTAGCCACTTTCAATAGGCTTAAACATGATGAATGAAGAAGCATGTTTAATCTTCCTGAGCTGCTCCTACTTAAAACAATCTATGATTCCAGAGTTCTCGGAATCACTGCGGGAGATGGGTACTTGTCTCTTGGAGAAAACTTCACACGGTGATGAAGAGACTGGTGAGTGAAAAAGTTTATGGATCATCTACAATTTCTCTTTGTAGTCCTCGTGTGTCCTTAAGCACTCGTTATCTTTACAAAGTAACAATGTATTTTGAAGATATTGAAAATGAGGCAGATGCATGAAGATATTGAAGATAAGGCAGATGCATGAATTCACTTGTTACCAGAAAATCAACATGCAAGAATTATCTTTTATGTTTCCAAAAAGGCATGTCAGTCATAATTCATCAGCGTCCAAAGAGTGGAGATCGTTTGACTTAAGTCTGGATTGTTCTGAATGTGGTAGATTCTTTTATGACTGCTGAGCAATCATTTGCAGGTAGAGTACTGTCAATGCTGGGACAAGTCCAGTTTGAACTTCATAAACTTATCGACAGCTATGTAAGCAAACTTCTTTTGGAGATATGTATTGAGTAATTTTTTACCTCAGCCTGGAAGTCACTATTTATTTTGTTTCTACCAGCGTTCTCATATATTCACAACAATTATAAATCCATCAGAATCTCTTTTCAATGAACTTCGGAATGTTGAGGTTTGTACTCTTACCTTTGTCCATCTATTTTTGGTTAGTCTCCTTCTAACCTCCCATCAATTTATTTTTATTTTTATTTTTATTTTCACGTATGGTTATTTAGTGTTCCCTGTTAATCTTTATACTTTCATTAATGCGGGTTGGATAGTTATGGCAGATTACATCATTGTCCTTATTTTCTTTGACATTTATTTTAATTCATGTTAGCCAGTCGTCGTGATTATTCTCTTTGTTGCTCTTTGAATGTGCATTTTCCAGTTCCTGCAATGGAATGTTTATTTTGGGTGCTTCCTTGTACACTCCAGACCTTATTAAGTAGATTTACTTGTCCATAGTTCACTTGAGAAATTGTTTGCTACCATATAGATGCCCTACTTCATACCCCAGAGTGGCATCTGTCCTCGTAAGCTGTCAAATGGTTGGATATAGATGCTTGGTGGTTAACTGAATTGTGGTCCTGGTTCCATCATGCTCTTGGAAATTCCTTGGTTTTTAATTTCGTGTGGACCTTTAAATGCCTGTTAAACTGTTGGAAGAATGTGGGGAAGAGTTGTTAGTTGTGGCTATGTTGGCTTAATTTGTGCATGGCTTTGTGGTCAACTGTCAGTGGTTTACCTTTGATCTTGCTCTGAGGGTTTTACCATTTTTGTGATAGGTTGATTTCCAAGCCATGTCATCTAAACATGTTAGCTTTTAGTGTTAACTGGAATATCTCTTTTTTGCTTTTGCAGGAGATGAAGAGACAATGCGATGAGAAAAGGTCCTCATTTTTTCTGTACTAAGTTCTATTCTCTGATACAATTGTATTCTGAAATGTTGCGCCTGTCTTCAGAGATTTATACGAACATATGATGACGCAACAGAGAGAAAAAGGAAAGTCGAAGAGTGGGAAAGTTGATAATTTGAGTTTGCAGCAAATACAAAGAGCACACGATGAATATGAAGAGGAGGCAACTCTATGTGTTTTTCGTTTAAAATCGTTGAAGCAAGGGCAGTCTCGAAGTCTTTTTACTCAGGCAGCCCGTCACCATGCTGCTCAGGTTTGAAGATCTTTCTAAACTCTGCAGATTTTACTCTGATGTATCAATGCTTGCTGACAACATATTCTGTGCCTATTTACCCATCATGCAGCTAAATTTCTTCCGGAAGGGTGTAAAATCCCTTGAGGCAGTTGAACCTCATGTCAGAATGGTTACAGAGGAACAGCATATTGATTACCAATTTAGTGGACTTGAAGATGATGGGGAAGATGACGAAGATGATGGTGCAGATGTCTACGAAGCTAAACTAGATGGAGAATTGAGTTTTGACTACAGACAAGATACTCGGGGCCTGAATGTGGTTTCGCAATTAAAGAATTCAATGGAGGTCAGCATCTGATTCGATCCCACAGTAAAGATGACCTTCTCTCTTTTGACCGCCTCCCACTTAATTGGTTATTGTGGAAGTGAGAACTTATTAACTGACGAGTTCGCAGTTTAACCTTCAAAACGGTTCTATTCTGACCTCTCCTCTATCTATGCTAGCAGAAATGCATATCTCACGGGCCTGGCTTTGGTTGCACTTATAAGATCATTATGGGAATTTGAAACTTCTATAGCTAATTGGCATGGCTGTTTTATTTTTTGGACAGATGATAAGGTCTTTAATATTGTTGAACCTTTCCCAGTTGACTTTATCATTTCAACGTGCTCCCAGTTTATTAGTTTCTCACTTCATATCATTTTGTAGACTCTGGTATTTTCCTGCTTTACTCCCCTGTTTTTTTGCCCAATGGAGGACAGTCAAGCTATTGGCATGCTATATTAACATGACATTTCATATGACGAAGCAGGTGGACGATGTGAACCTTTCATATACTCAAAGCTCTACTCAAGAAGGTGCAGAGGTAACGATGCAGCTGAGTTCTTGTTGTCAGGAGTTCATCATCCTGACTGATAAAATACATAGGGGGACTTAAGTTCTTTTTTTTTTTTTTTTAAAGTGAGAGAGGAGTTTGAAATATAATTGGCAAAATGAAATGGAGGTTAGATGCTTGGAAACTAAGGTGGCGATTACTTAAGGTCCTACCATTTGTAGGACGGATTGATCAGATCTGTATTCTTTGGTTTGTAAATGTGAATTATTCTTCTTATATTTTATTTTTCTGGCCAATATCTTTTTTTCTAGAGTCCTAATTCTATTCATTATCTCTTATAGCAGGTGAATATTGAAAAAAGCCAAGGGGATGTCCGTATAAGAGAATACAAAATGGGCAGCCATTCAGCTCCACTATTTCCTGAGAAGAAGTTTGATCCTGTTGAGAAAGCAAGACATGTGCAGCAATTATCTTCACCAAAGTCGAACTCGTATGTGTTGCCTACTCCTGTTGATGTGAAGACTCCTCCTTTAAGAACAAGTAATTCAGCTACACGCTCTAGACCAGCCGGCGTTAGTGGACAGAACCCAAATTTGTGGCATTCTTCTCCACTGGAGATAGGAAAGCAAGACCTAAAATCTGTACCAGAAGTCAGAGAGAGCACTAATGGTCACAATGGTTTTGGCCAATTGCCTCCTCCTCTGATGGAGGGACTTGTGTACAGCACAGAAAAAGTCAAAAGGCAAGCCTTCTCTGGTCCCCTGACGCCGATGCCGAAGAAGCCTGTCCTAAATGCAAGTGGTCCCATCTTTCTTTCTCATGAAGCCCAACCGGTTTCTGGAATACCTCCACGTGCTGCTCAGCCTTTATCATCTCCAAAAGCATCCCCTACTGCTTCACCTCCTCTCGTTTCTTCTCCAAGGATAAGTGAGCTTCATGAGCTTCCTAGACCACCTGTTAATTTTGCTATGAAGCCAGGCAAATCTTCTGGATTCATTGGTCACTCCGCTCCATTAGTGCCCAGAAATCCGGAGGGTTCTGCAAACAGTAGAATACCCTCAGCAGCGTCTCCACTTCCACCTCCTCCGTTGAATATGCCTCGAAGTTTTTCCATTCCTTCAAGTAGTCAGAGAGCAATGGGAATCAATGTGGCTAAGACAGCGGAGTCCCAACAACTTTTAGAAAAGGTGGAAGAAGTGTCTTCGCCTCCATTAACTCCTATTTCTCTTGTGGACATTAAACCAGTTTCAAATGTTGCTGCCTATCAGCCCGGTACTATAAGAGGTGAATGAGATATGAACTACATATCAGTAGTTTCTTCAACGTGGAGGTGTTCCTCCCTTTTCAACAAATTTTTGTGCATGGCTATATGACGGCAGATAAGTTGAAGAAATCGAGGCCTTTCAGGCTTCCCTCTGGACATTCGGTCATCCCATGTGTAACATTGAGAATGTAGTTTAATGAGTTGGTTCAAGTAGTTTTTGGTCAGAAAAAAAGAATTGGTAAGGAAGTTAGAAATGCGACCCTTGAAGTGTCTAGAAGTTCAAGAAATTATCTTCTGTTGTTATGATATAGAGAATTGCTGTCCTCCCTTTTGTCCTACGTTTTTATTTGTCTCTGTGTAGCAGCGCACTGTCATGCTAATGGCACTCAGTTATACATGCAATCGGCATTGTGAAATGTATAAATGGTTTTCAAATTATGTATGCAGGAATATGTATAAATGTCAGCTAAAAATTATGTGCAGCCTTGAAAGATAATCTTCTCAAACGAGTCACACTTCCATTGGGCCTTCTAGAACTTTGAATTGGCTTCTGTAACTTTTAAAAGTCGTCAGTTCTGGTGAGATGATTAAAGTTGAATGTGATTGGTTTTGAGATTGTCTATGGAAAGCATCTTATTTAATGATCTTTTGTGTAGTTAATACCTGAACTTGGCAGTCTACATTAGACATGACTTAAATTCTGTATATAGTGTCTACTGTCTGCAACCAGTTGTCTTCATTATCTCATTATTTCGTTGTAGATGTTAATCATTTTCCGCATTTTTGCTTTTTTTTAAAAAAAAAAGTATGTCCTTGTAAGTTTTCTATTTCAAGTGTCAAGAGTCCAAAATTTTTTCACCTAAAACTGGTGAGACATTTAAAACTTTTGATCCATTTCTTTGATGATATTGCCATAATGGAGCTGAATGTCTTGATATATATGGCCTTATCCTGCCTATCCTCATGCATCTTTTGCTTCCATAGAAGGAGCAAATTTGAGATTTTGGTGTTGCATTGTTGCTGGTTGCAGGTGGAGGCTGATTTTGGTTAAAGAAGCCGTGGATTTTTACCTCTTACTGTTTTCCTTGCATGGTAATATTTATTCTTAGTTTTGGTGCTGGGGTCACGTTTGTATATATGATGTGGCTTTTTTGTAGTTTGTTATGTTGTCGTCTTGCTAGCTTGATTGCTATTGTTGATAGAAGGGCAAGTGGACATCTATGATGTGATCAGTAATGAAAATCCTCTGGTGAGGAACTTTACTCATTTTTCTCTACCCGGGTAGTTACCTAAATAAGGTTTTGTTTGCTTTCTGAGTTAGATTTCAGTAATGACAATCTTGCATAGCATTTGAATTTTGAATCTTGATTGTCTTTCATCTGTGTCCACTTCGAAAATGAATATTCTGATATTCTATCCTGCAGTAGTCTGAAACTTGGAATAGTAAAGATCCATTCTTGATGTTTGAGCTAATGTCCAAATGCTAGGTCTGATGGATTCCACTTGGACTTAAGGACATTCCTTCACTAGTATGTCGGGAGAAGTAGTTGTATAGACGTCTATGGTTGGCATGGTTGGAAATAGGCAGCAACACATCTGAAGCTAGTGTCACTTTTTTAAATTTGCTGTTAAGCTTGATCTACTGGAGAAAGTGTATGCATTGATTTCCTGAGGTCCAGAAGTGTATCTCGTTGGCTTTGTTTCGTCAGAACTTGAAAGTGTCAATTGGATTCAAAACTGCAGCATCCTCATCATCAAGTTGCCTCCTCTCATTAACAGCCTCCCTTCATTACTTGTTGATATTGGTTCAAGCTGTGCATTAGCTGTTTAGGTGTGGTACTTGTAGGCATGGCTATTATGTAAGTTGGGTAGTTGAGATGGGAATTGACC
This sequence comes from Eucalyptus victrix, assembly GCA_016097545.1. Taxonomy (NCBI): domain Eukaryota; kingdom Viridiplantae; phylum Streptophyta; class Magnoliopsida; order Myrtales; family Myrtaceae; genus Eucalyptus; species Eucalyptus victrix. The sequence continues at coordinate 16,617,509 of CM027843.1, read as the reverse complement.
ATGCGTCTTCCTGTACAAGACATGTGCTTCCCCAAAGTTCAAGCTAGCAAGGGCAGCAACCATCCAACTAGCCAAAGCACGACCTTCCAGCATAGAGTACAGATGCTGGTACTGCTTTTTCCAGTTTCTCGTGCACAATCAAATGCTGCGTTTTGGTGGACATGAGGAGACTTCTACATGGCAATAGAGACAATTACATGCGCATTCTTTGGACTAGTGACGAGGTGGTGCGATAAATGGTTTATTGGGTTTTTCTTTTCAATCCTTTTCCTGCTAGATGGTTGAACAAGCATGGGGTCATCCTTGATTTAATCATTTCTTTTATTCTGGCGGATCGTGGTTTTGTATTTCTTTGCTAGCGTGGCCTATGTATCGAGGGCCTCGGCAACATAGAGTAGAACTCACCGAACTTATGTATGTACTGTGGACTGACCGTTGAGGGATCGGTGTTCTCTATCGAAAGTGAGACTACTGAAGAGGACGGCACTTATATGTTAGCTACTGGCGAACAATTTTGTAAGCACCGGTTCCGATCCGTAAGTTGTCGGCAAGAAGAAAGAGCAAGGTTATTGCATTTTGTTCCACGTCTTCTGACAGTTATAAGTTAGCTGTTAAAGACCTTCTGAAGGGAAGCGAAGAGATGTGGATGAGTCAGCGCTCAGTTTCGATGCGTTGAGAAATTCATATGCTGTGGAAGTGACTGAAAAAGAAGTGTGATGGGTATGTCTAGGCAACCAGAACGCATGGAAAGCCCATGGACGAAGCTCGATTTCAAAGTTGATTGACGACCTTTCCGGTTTCGATTAACAATCATGCGCGTTTCAGTTTCGGTCTAGACAAAACAGGTATAGGGGTATGGACATCTTTATAGGCTTCCTCAAACTAAATGCCATAAGAATCTGATTAACGTAAAACTCCCTAAAAGATTTTTGATTTGCAGAACATTTCGGAAAAGGTCCCAAATCGAAAAGTAAAAAATTGGTGAACTCCATTTAATGAGTCGAGGGTTAATATCACTAAAAATTCTAAATTGGCATATTTATGATAAATTTATCTTAAATTAATTTTTTGATTACAAAAATCTCTGAACTAATATATTTGTGATGAATTTATCCTAATTAATTTTTTGACAATGAAAAATTTTAAACTGCTATATTTATGATAAATTTACTTTCAGTTAGTTTATGCTAAATTGAATTAATATAATAAAAAAATCATAAATTGATATATTCGTCCAATTGTCACATATTATTGAACTTAACAATTTGACAGTAAATCATAAGCGGATCAATTTGGGAATTTTTGTGATAAAGAATCAATTTAACATAAATTTTATTATAGATATAACATTTTCATTTTTTTTGGCGGTATTTACCCATTTAACAAAGGAAGTTCAGAATCAGTTGCTACAGTTGGCCGAAGGCCCACGTGCCTGCGGATAGAACCACCTCCCGCAGCATCGCCATTGCGGATAAAAAGAGAGCCAAAAAGCAAAAGCGAAGAAGCGAGAACCAGAACGAGTTGAGTTTTCAGCGGCTCGCTCAGTCGCTCACCGCACCGCTCCCGGAAAACCAATCGGAGATGGCGACGATCCATTTCGCCACTTACAACAGCTGCCTCAAATTCCGCGGCGATTCCAGCGCAATCGCTCTGAGCTCCATATCGCCGTTCTCCGCTGCGTCTTCTTCTTCGTCGTCGTCGTCGACGTCCTCCTCGTCGTCTGCTGCTAAACCGCGCCGTTCGCGGCTCCGAGCATCTCTTCGTCGGAAATCGCTCACCGCTACGCGCGCGCTGCCCGAGGAGACCACACTCAGTGAGTCCTTTTCTGTTCTTTTTTGGATGCTAATTCCTCTTGGCTTGAAGATTCGGCCGATTGCTCGTGGTCTCAGTTCGCGACCTTCGAGAATAAGGAGGGAGGGTTGAAGTATGTTAATTGTCATAAGGTCGAGTTGAGCTAGAATTTGATGGTCCCGATGTGAAGCGACGGTGTAGAGTGTTGTCCCGGCGAATCATTTGGTTGATGTCGCGATGGAATGTTAGGCTTGTCTATGCGTTTCAAAGTTCTTGAGTAGGTGGTGATTTTTGGATGATTACATTTAGATGGGGACATTGTCGGTCCTGCCTTTGGCGTAACTGATCGACGATTGAGTAATAAGAGTCGAATCTTCAGTAGTTTTCAGCTGATTGATGGATTTTTTTTTTTTTTTCTCGGCATTTGTTTCCCCTCCCTCTATAATCCAGCTTTTTTGATTGTGTGATTTCAAATCTCTTTCAAGGTGCACAACCGAAGGCTGTGGTCGATACTACCCTTGCGCTTAAGGTGAGTTCACGGTCCTTAATTGACCAATTTGTTATATGCACACTCTGTTTGACATCCATAGAAAATGAGAGAATGAAGATCATGAAATATTTCTTTCGGAAGAAGGATGTCTATTGTCATGCCTTTTTTCTCACCTTATTCCTCTACCCAAGTGGAATCTAACGATCATTTAGTAGCACTAGTACTTACCGCCTTGTGCTTTTGATTACGACTACTACCGACAACTTATAATGTCAGTTTTACTTCAGAAAAAAGCTATGGATGTTGCACCAGCATTGAAAGGAACTTCCATATTTATTGTCGGTAAGATCTTTCTTCAGTCTGAGAATTGCACTTGTGTTAAAAGTTCTAGTCAAGTATCTGATGATCATCGTCTGCTTTGAAGGGATGAAGAGCTCCATTAAAACTCAGTTGGCTAGACTTTTGGCGGAAGCATTACGATATTACTTCTTTGATAGGTACTCTGATTTTATTGGTTGAGAGAGCTGAAGGAATTTCAATACAGTGTCTGCGGAGTGTATGGATTGCTATATGTAACTTGTGGTTTGTTTGCTCCAGTGATGCATTGGTCGAGGAAGCTGCTGGCGGTGAAGCTTCTGCAAAACTTCTTAGGGAGACAGATGAGCAAGGATTTTGTGAGTCTGAGGTGATATATTAGGGTGTTTGTCTTTGTTGTTTTTGCACATTAGGCCTAGACTAGATGGCTGAAGTTCAATGGACTGTTTTCTGGTGAAGTAAGTCTTAGTGGCATCGGGTTGAATGAACACTATTGTGGGAACTTAGTTCTCGTGGCATATGTTGTGGTCAAAAACTTTGACAGTGGCATCCTGTAGTTTTTCGTCTTTTTTTCTTCAATTTTCTTGTTAAACTCCTGTTTCATCAGTAGATAAATTTTATACTTGAGGTTCACTAGGCATCTAATCGGGGGACTTCTGTTTCAGGCAGAAGTTTTAAAGCAGTTATCATCCATGGGTCGCTTGGTTGTTTGTGCTGGAGATGGTGCAGTTCAGAGTTCAACTAATCTGTATGGAAATGATCTCTCTCTCTCGCTCTGTCCGTCTCCATCTCCATCTCCATCTCCATCTCTGTCTCCATCTCCGTCACCATCTCTGTTTCTCTCTCTCTCTCTCTCTCTCTCTCTCTCTCATCCTAAGCTGCGCCTAAAAATTTGCAGGGGATTCCTTAGACATGGGATCTCGATATGGATAGATGTGCCCTTAGATATTGTTGCCAGGGGGTTGGTAGAAGACCTTCCTTCTTCTCAACCGTCTACTTCCCAGTCATATTCAGAGGTGTGATCTCTCTAAACTTCCCAACAGAATGCAAGTTTGAAACATGCAACTCATTGTGGCGTCCATTTTCTATTGCTGCTCCCATTTTAGACATCTTCGTCTACTAACTGTTGCATGAAAATAATAATCAGGTCTTGGCTCAGCTAGCTGCAATGTATGAGGAAACAAGAGTGGGGTATGCTACAGCTGATGCAAATGTGTCACTTCAAAGTATGTTTTTTGTAGACTTAGTATACATACGTGTATAATTTCTTCATCACATTATTCAGTAGAATATATTTCACTCATGGAAAAACACAAGGATAAACCTACACATGCTCTATTGCTCACAAAAGCGCAACAATTGTGGTGCCAATTTGTCACTTTTTCTTTGCAGAAGTAGCTTCTCAGTGTGGTCATGATGATTTCAGTGATGTAACTGTGGAAGACTTGGCCATGGAGGTGAAGAGTGTTCTGTGATGTTTTTATTAGAGTCTACTCTATTCTAGCCTAACTATAGATGTGACATTCCCTTTCTGATGTATCAGGTTCTTAAGGAGATTGAAAAATTGACTCGAGTAAAGAAGATGATGGCAGAAGCAGGAAGACCTTTCTAGTCTACAAGGTCTACTTATCCTTTCTGCATACATCGAAACTGGGGGGCTTATTCACCACAGGCAGTTTTGTGCTTTGGCTTCTCATTGTCTCTTGGTAAGGCTGTACAAATCTGATTATTCTGTTATGGTATTCTACCATGACAAAGCTTCAATGAAAAAAGGCAAAGACGTGACAACCGTATGTATAGATTTGTAATCCATCCTTTTCTTCCTTGGCTGTTGGGACTGTTATTGCTAGACAGTAATAACAACCCTTGATATCTAGTGCTCAGTCTTTACTCTTTGATCAGCCTTGCTTGGGAATTTGCGATTATATCCCGCTCCTTTTTCTCCAAACAGCTGAATTGACTGCCTCGCCCCTTTCGATTTGGTCATGAGCATAAACCTAATTACCTCGTTAGATTAGGCAAACTAATGGCCTTTGGCGACAAGGCTCCAGCTCGCCTGAGGCCAGTGAGCCTCAAGCCTTGCCCAACTTGGGCGAGTTCATGGTCTTTGGCGGCGAGCCTCCAGCATCGCCAGATCGGGCGAGCTCATAGCCTATGGTGGCAAGTTAGCGAGGCTCAAGCCTCATCACTAAAGGTAGGGTGGCTAGTCTCGAGCCTCACTAGATTGGGCGAGCTTGCATCTCAGGTGGCGAGGTTGGGAGCTCGCCTGAGGCTAGTGAGCTCGTGATGCAAGGCTCGAGCAGTGAGTTGCGAGCAGATTGGGCAAGCTCGCAGCCTCTAGCGGTGAGCCTCAAGCCTTGCTAAATCAGTGAACTCATGGCCCTCGGCGATGTTTCAAGCTCGCCCCTTGTAAGCTAGTGGGGGATGAATCGCCAGAGGTAGTAGAAGGGATGACATGAGGAAGAGAGGAGCGAAGGAGGAGAAGAAGAAGGAAAAGAGAAAAAGGAAAAGAAAAAAAGGAAATAAAAGAAAAAAAAAAAGTTAAATAAAAAAATTAAAATTAGAAGTTTTTTAAAATTAAAAATTAAAAAATTGGTATTTTTTTTTTTGGACTGAGATAAAGTGTGAAATCATTTTCTAATGGAATTCAAATATCGAAAACATTTTTTATCATACATCACCAAATAAAGAAAAAGAGGCCGTATTCATGGAAAATGCTTTGGAAAGTATTTTCCTTTATTATTGAGTTTTCCGCGAAACAAATACACCCTTAAGCTCCGTTTGTTTCATGGAAAATAATTTTTGGGAAGAAGTTTTTTGAATTTTCTGACATTCGTTTTATGGAAAATGAACTAGTTGAGAAAAACGTTTTTTGTTATTAGAAAAAACACTTTCAAAAGTGGAGAAAATGTTTTTCTTTTCTGAAAAATGGAAAAAATTTTGCATAGCTTCTTTTATCTTACATTCTTTCACTAGACGCTTTTTTTTTTAAATGTTTTTTAAAATTAGTTTTTAATTTTTTTCTTCTTCTTCTTCCTTGGCTGGTCGTCAGCCATAGGCCAACTCTAGCCTCGCTCAAGGCCAGATCTAGTGAGGGCAGGCTCAAGCTACTCGGCCTCGGCGGAGCTCAGGCTCACTTGGATTGGGTGAGCCGCCTTATCAAGGCAAGCCGCGTTGGTCAGCCGGTGAGCTTGTGGCTTGCCTAGATTGGCCAAGCCTCAAGCTTGTTGAACTTGGCGATATACATTTTGGTTGGCCACCAGGCACCTATCATCGAGGCATGTGGCGGCAAAGGAGGAAGAAAAAAAAAAAAAAAAAAAAAGAAAAAAGAAAAATAATAAAAAATTATTTTTTCTAAAAAATCAAATTAGATAACAAACAATGGAAAATATTTTCCACTTAAATTTTAGGCTTCAGCTGAATATAAAAAAATATGGTTATTTTCCTTGAAATTGGCTTCTTGGAAAACATTTTCCAAAAATGACATTTTCCGCGAAATGAATAGACCCATTATATTTTCTCGCTTTTTAGCTAAAACTTGAAAGTGAACTAGAAAAATGCTTTTTGTTGTTCGGTAAGAAATTTTTTTTCATTGTTTAGTAAGAAAAATCTTTTTGTTCGTGCACCCCTTTTAATATTTTTATTATATGTTTTAAAATTAATTTTTAATCAATTTTTCTTTTCTTTCCCTTTCTTCTACTCCTTCATTGGCTAGTCGCAATGATCGGTGATTGACCATAGGTGAGCTAGAGCCTTGCCACAGGTCGGCGACACTTGAGCTCGTCAAACCTTGTCGGTCTATGGCAAGCTCAAGCCTTGCCAGATCTAGCCACTTGGGTGGAGCTTGAGCCCCGTCCAAGGACGCTGAACATTTGGATTTTTTGAGGCTTGAGCTTGCTTGAGGCCGGTTGGGCGAGCTAGGTGAGTTGGGCGAGGCTCGAGCCTCGCCTAGGTGGCCAAATCTAGCGGGGGTTGAGCTTGCCAGCGTTGGGCGAGCTTGGCTGTGCCATAGGCTAACGAGACTTAAGCTTGCTTGGGGCCATCGGCAATGGAGAAGAAGAAGAAAAGGAAAAAAAGAATTAAAAAATTGATTTTTTAAACAGAAAAAAAGAAAAAAGAGAAAAGATAAAGATCGTTTAAAAATTAAATGAAAATTAGTTTAGTGAAAAAAAAAGTAAGGTGTAAAAAGTTATGGAAAGTGTTTCTTTGAACCACCGAGATGTTAGAAATACAGAGCTTGTATGAAGGAGATACGAATATGCAAACCCACTGCAAAAGTTGGGTTATGAAAAACGCTTGAATATTGGCTTCCGCTTTGATGACATTCTTGCTGGGAACCAATTAACTTATGTTCTCCTAATTATGAGATAAGAACTCAGGGCAAAAGAACGCTTCAAGTGCCATAATTTGCTCAAAGGGATACTTAAGTGCCATAACTTAAGAAATGTACACTTAAATGCCACATTTAAAGAAAAATGGATCACTTAAGTGTCATTTCGGACAAAGTCCGACCAAAGTCCGGCCAAAAGGCTCACGTAGCATTTTTCCGGCGAAGTGAGCCCAAAATGACGCCATTTTGCACGCTTATGTGACCAAATAATGCAAAAATGGTATCGTTTTGGGCGGATGTGGTAAAAAAATAATATAAAAATTATAAAAATTAAATTTAAAATTAGATAAATATGCATTAATTTGGAATAAATCAAATAAATATTACTGCAATAAATAATTATTAAGTAATAATTACTGTGATCAATTTCCATTAATTTTATGGATAGTCCCTGATAAACTTGTGCTTGGGAGAAAAGACTCGAAAAATTGATTTGGTGAAAGATTAATTCATGCTAGATCTTGGAACTTCGAAATTTTTATAGTTTTCATTTATATATGGAAAATGACTTATTTTTTCAAATTATACGATAGTGGGACTCATCTGAATAAGTTCAAAAAATAAAATATTTGTGGATATGATATTCGGAGTCAATTTCACTAGTTAGCCCATTGTAAATAAGTTGAGATCAATCATCAAGAAACTAATCAAACCAAAAGTCACTTTGCAAATTAATTACGTGCTAAAGGAAAGAAAATATATTCACCCACTAAGGCGCTATATTTACTACAAATGAGGGACCCTCGTTGTAGACCCATTCAAAGCATCAAGCATTGTTGGGCGCAAACCACTTGTCATTTTATAATAAGGAAATTATTTTTTCTAAACTACCAAATAAATGAAAACTAATTACTTTTATTGAAAATAATTTCTACGGATTTCTCGATTTCCTTTATACTGAAATTTTCGATAAAATTGCATGACCAACCAATTGATCTAACTCATTAAACTCGAAAAGTTGACTTCCGCCAAAAGATTAGATCATGCTAAGGTTGTTCTATTGCTAGAATTCCTCAAAAATTTTAAAATTAGATTTAATTAAAATATTAAAAATAATAATTTTAAAATTAAATTTAATTAAAATATTAAAAATAATAATTTTAAAGTTAAATTTAGTTAAAATATTAAACAATAATAATTTTAAAATTAAAAAAATTATAAAAAAAGGGGGACGATGGCTTAGGGCTTAGCTCTTAGCCACCAACGCCGCCTCCTTGCTGTTGCCGGGAAGGGTCCGCGACGGAGGGGGGACGGTCGGCCGGGATTGCCTCGACAAGCGGTGGCCCTAGGCTTGGCCGAGCGAGGGCCGCCGACCCTTGCCGGATTTGGGCGAGGGTTGCGACCCTCGCCGATCCGATCGAGGGCTCGCGCGCGCCGATCGAGGGGCCGGTGACCCTCCCCTCCCCCTCCGTCGGCCCTCGGCCACCACCCCCTCCCCCTTTTTTTTTTTTTTTTAAAATTATTATTTTTTAATATTTTAACTAACTTTAATTTTAAAATTATTATTTTTTAATATTTTAAATAAATCTAATTTTAAATTTAATTTATTTAATTTTTATATTATTTTTTTGTCACGTCGGCCCAAAACGATATCGTTTTTGCATTATTTAGCCATGTCAGCGTGCAAAACATCGTCGTTTTGGGCTCAATTCGCCGGAAAAATGCCATGTCGGCATTTTGGCCGGATTGGTACTGAAGTGATCCATTTTACTCCGATTTTGACATTTAAGTGTACCTTTCATAAGTTATGACATTTAAGTATCCATTTGTGCAAAGTTATGGCACTTGAGGAGTCCGCACCTCAAGAACTCAGTGACGAGATAGATTGTTCATGGAATGGTCCGTCCTGAAGTGGACATGAAATTTTAGTTAACTCCGAACGCCGACGAGATAGATTGTTCATGGAATGGTCCGTCCCTTCCCCCCGTTTGTGGACATGAAATTTTAGTTATTACTTATTAATCTAAGAAGGTTGCATAAATAATACTTTATACTAGACTGGTGGAGTTTTTCAATAACTACAGCATTGTAATATTGTGGCTCTAGTAAAGGGATAATTACCAAAAAATCATAAGCCTATTATAAAAATGGTTAATATTATGAAAAATCATAAACTGGTACACCTATGATAAATATACTTCAAACTAATTTTTTGACCACTAAAAACTCTAAACTAGTATACCTTTTACAAATTTACCTCAAACTGATATATTTGTGATAAGTTTATCCTCTGTTAATTTTCATTAAATTTTCTTATCAAATTGTTGAGTTAGATTACACATGACAGTCGACTAGTGTGTCGGTTTGAGATTTTTAGTTGTATCATTTTTGTAATTTTTTGTGGTATTATTTCAATTTAATGGATGATATATTTGTCATAAACATATTAATTTGGGGTTTTTGATGGTCGAACAAATTAGTTTGGGATAAATTTATCACAAGTGTACTAGTCTAAGGTTTTTTGTAGTCATTTGGGGGTAAGTTTGTGACAAGTGTACCGGTTTGGGGTTTTTGATGGTAAAAAAATTAGTTTGGGGAAAATTTGCCACATATACTAGTTTAAGGTTTTTCAACGTATTAATCTTTATAAGAATGCCAATTTAGTCATAAATTTATTAATTTGGTCAATTTTTTTAGTCTTTTGATAATTTGCAAACATAGTTTTTCAGATCAATTTTGGCTATAAAGTTGCTAATGTGGATGTTCGTTATTTTGCATGACACAATTGGTGCTGATGTGTACAATTTTACAAATTTATAAAACTTTTTTTTGATCTTTTTTTTTTTTAATCTTATTTGTTCTTCTTTTCATTTTTTTGACTGAGGGTTGATAACCCTTGCCTTAAGCCTTTGTTGACCATAGCCACCTAGATTTGTTGAGGGCTACCACACTCTCAATAGATTTGAGCTAGTGAGGGCTAACGGGAGCATCTCTATTGGGGTGTGGTTTATACTTTCCATCGATAAGATAGGATGAGGGTCTCGTTCTGGAGTGAGTGTGTGGGGGTTTGGGGGCCGTTGGTAAGAGTTTGGGGGCCGCTTGGCGGGGGTTGTGGGGAAGCACTCTCGAGTTGTCAAAGGGCTTTTATAGTTTGAGCTCACATTTTATTGATAGTTTGGGTTTGAGTTCATGAATAGCTAATGGATATATGTATTCTCTTTCTCTTGTAATTGAGGGATGTAATGTGCAATGTGCTAATCATAGTGGAAACCCTTTATTGAACGTAACTCTAGTTTAAAGGTGAATTATGATAAAACCTTATATCTTAAGTTCTCTTTCTCGCTTGTACTCTTGATTTCCTTGTGGTCGTGCGTTGAATCCTAATAGTCCCAACCTTGGCCTATGGATGACCAGGCCGCTGATTGGCTTAGGGAAATAAAAAAACAAGAAGAAGAAAAATGAAAGAAAAGAAAAGAAAAAAAAAAAAAAAGGATAAACATTTAGAAAAAAATTTAAAAATTGTCTGTGTTAGCATTGGTCATATCATGTAATACGGCTAGCATCTACATTGATTTCTAACAAAAATTGGTCAGATTGACTAAATTAGCAAATCATCAAAATGCTTAGAATTAAATTAGCTAAATTGAAAGTTTGGAGACTGGATTGGCATTCCTACAATAGATTTATGACTCTTATAATAATTTTCCCTAGCACTAGATTTCAATCCCCAGATTTGGTTTTCTTAAAATTAATATAATCCCCTCTTCTTGATATAATTGTCAGGAGCAGCATGATGTATTTAATACTTTTATCAAGCATGGCATGTCCTAAGAAATTATATGTGCTAATATATACATGCGTGAGTTTTCATAAGCCGATGATTGCATAAGAAGAGTAATAATGCCAAAATACACCACTTGATGCCCTCCATGGCGATAGAGAAGCCCGTCCATTATTGCGTTCACCTGTTCTGAAAGGCAAAAGCTTCTCTGCCCGGAAAGACCACATGAATTAGAAGGAGAAAAGAAAACTGAAGAACAAATCTAGTAAGAGCTTGAAAAAGGCAAGCAAAGAAGCCCCATCCATAATTATTTTTGACTTAGCGTATCCAGAACTGTGCAGTAAAAACTGTGGCTCATGCTATTCGGGAGTGAATGCAAAGCAAATGTGGTCCCCATCGTGGTCCCATCTCGGCTGAGATTTCGTCACAGTTCGAAGGTTGGAATTTCAGATGCGGAACCATGTGTGGCCTGATACATCAATCGGGAGAAGATGCTCCTATAAGGATCGCTCTCTCGTTTCTCTTTCAGGTACGCCAGGCAGCTCTCCACTTCAGACTTGACTTGTAGATACAGTTCATGACATTTTTCCCGGTCATTGAGTCCCTGCTTCCACCCTTCAGGAGTACAATCGCATCGTATGGTCAACTAACTAGTAAACCACAGTTGAGTTCAATCATGAAAACCAATTATCTAGGGACAACTTATTGTGGAGGGTGCTCTTGAATTGGTAACAAAAGGAATGTTATGCAGCTTCAAGATCAATATCGACTGTACTAGTTATGAATCTGTCTTACAAGGCTTGCACGTATTGAGCACTCTCCAGCCGAAACTGGAAAAAAAAAGGGAAAAAGAAAGAACACGACAAATCAAGCATTTGCACCAAAGTTGTGCCATGTATAAATGGTGGAAATTGCAGCAATGACATGATAAATGAGTGGCATGGATCGATGGAATCGAGGTTTCATCTCCAGTCACGTATACGAATTCAAAGGAGATGACGGGTTCTAAGATGTGAAGCTAATCCTCAGAATCAATCTATAGTACCTATGGGAAATTGGACAGTAGGTTGCAGCAGTAGACGTACCTGCTGTTTCTATTGGTTTTCCAAAACAGTTATATAACCGGCCAGGAATTTTTGGCCGAATCCAAGGAAGATGAAAATCTTGATTGGCTACCTCTCCGGTTGTGTAATACCTGTCAAAATCGTGCCAAAGACATTTGTTGATCACAACTAAATGAGGAAAATAGGCACCGTGGGTAAATTCGCAAGAAAAATGAACTAGAATCCGCTGTAGTATTCGTACCTTGCTTTTGCAGAGTCTTCCGTCAGTTGTTTTATCCAGTTCCTCAAGAGCGGGATCTTCATTTGGTCATTATAATCAAAAAAGATCTGCCAGGCGCAAAAGTTGGAGTGAACAACCATGGCGACATCGACTGAAGAACATCTGCAGGATGTTATGCGATCCTATCATGCGCTCGTGAACTAACAGAAGTGGATTCTATGTACAAGTATCGATGTTTAGTGGATTGAAAAAAGTTCTGTCTGCCTTCGTGCAACTAATTGGTAAGGTTCAAACTTGTACTTTTAGGAAACAAACTGCGTGTTGCCCTTGAGGATTACATGGGAGCATTTGAAAGCAAACTTCAGTTGCTATCCTGTTAAAAGCTTTGCAATAAGTTACTGACATCTCCATCAAACTTCAAAGATTTTCAAATGTAATTTACGCCAATTAACTGCAAGGAATCATAGCATGCAAGCAAAATAAGAGCATTCGTCTTTATATATATCTGCCTGCTTAATTTTCGAGTCAAAAGACAAACTCGATCAGCGTACAGCGTAGGCAGGAAAAAAAAAACAAAACATTCTGTAAACAATTCCATGCATCTCTAAAATACAATGAAAAGGTGACGTGCTCACATTCCAAACTAAATTTTATGGACTTACTTCACCAAAGTCATCTTCTCCGACAGAACCAAAAGGCACTATTTTGGCTCCAAATCTAATTGCCATCCTGACAAACTCAGACTGCTCCGGCCAAAAGAGCTTGTATTCTTCACCCTGGCAATTTCATGGACACGTACAATTTACATTACTTGAAGTTTTGATGGAGGGCAGATGTCATCTTTCCTAGAGCAAGCAAACATGAATAAAAAGTATGTCGCCACAAATATGCACATCTTAGACGGAGAGTTACGGTAATACAACTACGGATGATACCTGAGGTGTAGTTAAAGGGAGGGGTGGTAAGAAATTATCAACTGAGACGTGTGATTCTATTGAATGGAAGACTTGCATTCGCTTAATCCAATTTCAGGTTATTTCACCAATTATATAATCTCTGACATCTGCAGTATATTAAGGTAGCACTAGTACCTTACGATGAAGCGCTTCACGCCCGCCTCCTGGATAGAGCAAGACATGGGATTTTGACGAAAGAAGCTTGAACAAATTAGTCCCCGAAACAGGTACTGCACCCACCATCCGAAGAATGTCACTAAACTCCGGTCCAGGCATCTGTCCTTTTTTGTATTTATCAAAGAGCATAGGATGTGCTATCCCTCGTATAAGTATGTTCCTCTGCTTCAAGAACTGGCCAATTATAGGACTCACTTCAAGCCCCAATAACATGTGATAGCCAATGTACAGGACTGGCCCCTCTGATGGAATCCCACCCAGACCTCTAACAATCCTCCCATCCTCTAAAGTTGACAGCGTCACCGTTCCAGTTATCTCAGCAAACCATCTAAAATTATGCAAGTTACCAGGTAACAATAGTCTAAAGATTTAAAACAAATTCAAAGTAGCAACTCTCTTAAAGAGGACAAAGTTATCCTGCTCTGGAACAGACTAGTCAACTGAAGAATATTTTGCTTTGATAGTATCGTACTAAGATAGAGCTATGGCCATCCATGAAAAGGGAGACCATTCCTCACAAAAGGCCGACGGAATATCGCATAAATCTCCTTTTGTGAGTTTTGTTTCATTAAACCTTTAGAATATCATAGGCATAATAACCAGGGTGGATCGTGCCATAAGGTTCTTGGCTGACCAAATGCCAGGTTAAGTACACGATATTTGTGAACTTCCTAGGTGTCTTGAACTGCTATTCTGCTTTGACCACCGGGCAAAGTTCAGATGGAAAAACGTTACCTGTGTGATTCATCTAGTTTTTTGTACTCAGCAGGAGTTGGTGGCAGGTAGTCTGAAACATAGTCGAGAACTTTTCCACGACGGTAGAAACCAGCGCCCTTAATTATGGTTACCAAATCAAAACCATCTTCCTGTTTGCAAAGGACATATAAATAAATGACAATACCTCTCATCAGATAAAGCTATAACCATATCGGCTGTAAAAAGCAGAGGGGTGCAACTCTATAAACAGTGAAGAGAATGCTCCTATGAAGCTAAAGTATGATTCTTCAGTGATATCATTCGCCCAACAGAGACATAGGCTAGAATTGGAGTAGGATGCGGTTGTGGACTCATGTCTTTTTACCTAGAGTTTAGGGATCAGCAAGAAAGAATATTTGTGAACAATTTTAATATCTCAGGTGTATAGGGGAACGATGATCAATAAAGTGCAGAGCTAGCATTAACAGATCTATTACTCAGCAGAGTGGACTTGGCATGATTATCTCATGACCCATTGCAGAATGCCTATCTGAATATCAATCAAAGGAGTAATTTTAAAATTAATGGCTCCACACAATTCCACCATGATAGCACCCAACATTGGGATTCGAGACAGTGCGAATTCAGAAGTCAAATATTCTTCCGGTAAGGAGCATTCCAGGCTAGCAGCAAGTTTATATTTTGTTTCCCTGCGTGACATTTTCAGTTATTATGGTAAACCAAACTAGAAAGGACTTGCCACACAAAAGCTTGTTCGGTTCTTACTTAGGGTGTTTTTTTCCTTCTGCCTTATATTGAAATTGCAAGATGCATACGAGATAGTAGTTCATGCATAATAACAGCTTCTGGCAAGAGAGAAACCTACCAAGAAGAGGAAATGACTGCAGTCATCAAACTTACGGATTTGACTTCTCTGCAGTGCATCGTTTAGTCTAGCACCTTCTGCTTGACTTGGTAATAACCGATCCTTCCCACTAAAATTACAAATCCCAATTAAAGTAAGTTCAAGATTGACTCACAGAGATACATGACGATTGCAAATAAGAATTTTGTGCATCTTCAGAATAAAGGTTGAGGAAAGGGGACAAAAGGGAAGGTTGAAGAAGTTTAACAAAGGCCAAGCGCCTAATAAGCTGATAGAACACCCAACACCAAGAAAAGAAGCAAGGAGATGTGACCATCATGCTCACAAAATCAAGTCGGTGCAGGCAAAGAAAACGAAGGATAACAATGGCCTTTCCTCAGAACAGTGGATGAATCCACGGCAGCGATAGCTTTGCCACTAGCCAGTGTTATATAGATCTTAACCAATGACTCTATGCAGTTGAATTAAGACAATATTTAACTTTTAGTAGAAGAAAACTCATTGAAGTTCTTCCAAATGAGGTTGTAGCCTTTGAATATGCTTAAGATATTGGAACAATATCCACTGCAACTGTAGTCGCACTGCAGTGCCTGTTTTTATTATCTAATATCTGAATTAATGAAAATGAGCTATGTCTTTAACATGCGAATGGGTTAATGCATGCCTTAAACTCTGATTACCCCTTTTTTGGCATTTCCAGCCCTTGTAAATCTCTCTTTAATGCAGATTGTTTTATGTTGCTCATTGCAAGATGCAGATTTTACTTGAATATAGTTACATGCTTGAAATTTTTCATATCTGTCTCACTATCATGTGAGAGAATCCATTTAGTTTGATTCACTAATAGCCCTATGAAACTCAACGGATTTGTAACTTAGTAGTTAAGAAAAGAAATCCAACGACAGTACAAGAGGATAACAAGTAGATCCTCATTTGCCTTTATTGTAAGATATCCATGTATCAGTATCATGTTTCCTCCTCTCTATTTAAGAGATGCGTGAGACAACAATAAGACTGGCTCGGAATATTTGCTCTGCCAAAATCTACATAGCCATCATATACTCCAGTCTCCAGCATATAATTAGATGAGATCTGACAGAAATGGATAATATAAGGACCTTGTAAGAAGTAGAGTCTCTGCCTTGACAGCACGAATGCGTGAATTTGTATATGCTGAAGCCGATTCAAGCATCTGAAGCTTCCACAGAAGTGTTTCTTTAGGGAGAATATCAACAAGAACCTGCAAATTTTGCCATGAATCTTTTTCCAACAAAAAAATTACAGCGGACATACATTGCCCAAGTCTAGCCTGTCGTTCATGCCTGAAGAAAATATAATTAGGAAGAGTTCTACTCATTACATGAATACAAGGAAAATAAATTGCAGGAAAGCATACTAGTCTCTTGAAAATGACGGCCATAGTTTAGCTTACAGATAAGTAAGATGACATCCTCAATAAGTCCTTTGATAGCTCTCCCACTGTTTGCTGTGGAGGAAGCCCTTTTTCTGTGCTGGCCTTGAACGTGCTTGAATAATCACCTTACAATTACCAGAAATGAACTGGAGTAAGTGGAGAAAATTACAGCATGGCTGCAGCCAGATATATATGATACTTACACTGAGTATTCCCAAACTATCACGGCACTTCAGAAGCAGTTCAGTATCAGCCCCCCACCCCAACACATTTACACAGCAGCTGGTGTCACCTTTTCACCATCAGCAAGCAAAAAGGTATTCCCAAAATTGGAAAATAATCATTCTATGGAACGTGTTTATGGGGATCGCCGTAATTGTTGCACCACAAATTAATGGAGGTTGTAAAAGAGAGGTAGTTACTACAGAGAGGTAAGAAAATTCACAAGGGTGGTTCCCATGACATTAACAGGCAACTGCGCCTGTGCTATCCTCAGTCATTTGTTTTTGAAGACGAAATCTCCAATAACATTTACTTTCAATTAGGTCCGAATGCAAACATGTCCAGAGGTTTATAATAAAAAATCAAAACAGGCTCATCTAAGATTAGAAGCAGTCACTATATTGCTCATGATGATGTAGTTGCAGCCAGGCACCAAGCTTTGCCCCTAGCTTCTTGGCTCAAGGATGTGGCATATCTCAAAAGTTTCTTCAAATATTCTTCTCTCTACTTACATTCTCTAGACCCCAACCGTAAATTACCATATTGTCAGCCTACCTAAACCAGTAGCATGGTATATTATAAGAAGTGAGAAAAACAAACCCGAAACATTTTTGCATTACGGGAAAAAGTGTAGCATGATGCATATAATAAAAAGAAAAGCAAACCTGCCATCAAACTCAGGATGAAAGGATAGCTTAGCTGCAATTGTTCTGGCATTAACTCCAAGAAAGGGAATAAAGCTTGCATTTGCGACTTGTCAAAAGATGTTGCTGCAAAGAAATATGTGTGATGTTCCATATCTAGTGAGCAAAGCTGCCACAACTGACACTGGTTCTAAAAGAAGCTAAACCTTAATCCAATATAATTCAATGTGGATGCTGCAAAACTCATATAGAGCATTTCATTTAACACAAGAAAAGGCTGCATGCATGTAAGCTTCTTGTCTTATCTGTTTTTCCAGAGACCATGAGTTAGAAATATGATCATCCCTGAGTTGATATAATAACTCAAATTCCTCATCCTGCTGTATTTATTTAACTTCACTTGAAATTTCTTCTCACCTGGGTTGGCCAAGATTAAAAGAAGATCAATGTCAGGGTTGCGCTCTGCAACAGCTAATGCAAGGCAGCCCCCCAGTGATTCTCCAACAATATATATAGGTCTATCTGGGAAGCGGTTGTTCGCCGATCTTACTGTTCTCTCAACCATTTTCACCAGTTCTGAGCCATGCAAATTGATTAGAGTTATCAACTCATATGACTGTTGTTAAGATAAGAGAACTCAAAGCATCTATTGTAACCTGGCTTTGCTGTGTCACAACTCCATAATAACATGATATGCTTTTACTACGTAATGGAGTTAAAAGCACCTCAGTTAAATTGTTGATACAAATGACATTATCTTCAGATCGTTACCATCTATTCATAATGGGTGAAGCAGTTGGAAAGAGTAAGAAAGAGGAGGACCTCGAAATGATGTTCTATCCATGACTGGGATGTGCAAGCACTGAACTTCGAACATCCTTCATATATGAAGACATTTAATTAGTTAGCTATTTCCTGCTGCAGTAAACAATGAAGTGCACCATCAATTGAATGAAACAGATTGTATATTCATCAATAGCCTGAGAAGCCTGTAGATGATTGTAGGGTAACACAGGCTCCGTCTTTCATCTCAAATGAAAGAGCCTTTAAGCCTAATGAAAGGTGCAACATCACTAACTTTTTTACAGTGAACAGGGAAGCGAACGAGTTTTCATCAGATTTATTAGGAATGAGAAAAGAAAACTGATTTGTGAAGCAGCTTCATCATATCTCTAATATGTACCAGAGCAAATCCATCTTAACAGAAGGCATACTGCTTCAAATTGATGTACTTATGGTTTTTTCAAACTGTGCTATTTGATAACTGATCTAAATGGAAAGGATTGAGGTTGAATGTTCGTAAACAAATTAGCTGCCCCATATTGCCAGTCACTGCTATTGTTTTTTGCCCTTCTTTCATTTCCTTATTCAGTTCTGGTGGCCGCACATGATCCAGAGTGCGGGAAAAATTAAGTGGAGAGACGATTGATGCATTTTGCATATAAGTCGAATTAGATGCTGAAAATGCAGTGCTAAACTGGAAGATTGAATGATCAAGGAAGAGTAGACATGCGTACTTTCCGAGCTTCTTGAGATGCGAAGTAAGCCCTGCTCCTGTGCCGTCGATTCCTGAGAAACAAGATATCGGGATATAGATAGGCACTAAGGCTTCGATCAATACCGAATAAGATTCGCAGAAACATGACTTATTCAGGAGAAAACAAAACAGCTAGTAATTAGATTAGAGTGACGTCTGAACGTAAAAGCGGAAAAGCTCCAACTCCAAGCTGCACGTCAACAGCTTTATAACGGACCGACCAAAAAAAAAAAAACAGCTTTATAACGGAAGAAAACTGATACTGTTGAATCTCAATCGTTACTCGCAGTAAAGAGAGCAATTATAAATTGAAAAGGAAGGGCAAGTGATTTCAGATTTCGTTTAAGTAAAATCTAGAATCTACTAGCTAAAATAAGTTCTCTAATTTTTGGCACTCGAAACCTATCTTGCATACTCAGCAACTTAGAACTTATCCTATTACAAGTTTTGGAATTGGTTTCAAGGTTTACCCAAGTTCCACTTGTATTTAAATACAATATATTAATCACAACTTATATTTAAATACATAAATATTATAAAAATATTAATAAAGTAAAAGTATCAATCATTGATGCGCCGAAAATGAGAGCTCAGCTTATAATCATTGGACGCCATGAAATATCGTATCATTTTGCAAAGACATAAAACAAGAAAAGCACAAAAACTTATTTTAAGTTATAGGTTCCAAGTTATTTATCAAAACAAATTCATAGCCTAAAATTTGGAACGGACCAATACCTATTGGTTTGATTCTCGATTCTCACGTTCCTAGTTCTATTCTAGAACCATGCTACCCCTACCGAAAAGATGCCGTCCTAAGCAAGAATATCTAGATATCGTCATGGTCGAATTCACAAAAGCGCCATAATGTAAGTCCAGTTCAACTCTCAAACTCCTGTCAGATCACTTCAACCACGAATCATAGAGGCAACAAATTCGAACGGTTGCATATCCTTCAACCACGAGCAAGAATGTTGATCGGAGTGGACTCACCAGGCAAATAGAGAAGCAGGGGCAACTTCTCCAAGCTAGAACCGTTCTCCAGAGGAGAGAACCAGCGAGGCGGTCCACCATCCCATCGGGTCAGATCCTTAGCCTCGTCGAAGAACCTCCTCAGCCTCTCCTGTCCGCTCTCCAACTCCACGTCCTCCGCGAACGGCGTCAACCCTTTTTCTCCATCCTTCTTGTAGCGCGTCCCTTTCTCTACGAAACTAACTGGTCTCGATGAAGGAAAGGCAGTTCTGATGGCTGTAGAGGATACTTGCTCCCTTGAAACGGCGAATCTGCGAGTCGACGATGAGCTGAGCTTCGGATTCTGATTGGAGCTTGCCGCAGCCGAAGCTTCGCTCAGGTGATGGGGGGCTGGAGAGAAGCCGGACGGGAAGAGGCATGCTCCGGTCGCCACCAAGGATGGCGGAGACAAGAGAGAAGCCTGGCGGGAAGAGACAGGCTCCGATAGCCGCCATGGACGGTGGAGACTGGAGACAGCAACGGCTGAAAAGTGAAGTAAATTAAATGAAGCTCGAGAGCTATAAAAGGGCTGGAGAGAGAGAGAGAGAGAGAGAGAGAGAGAGAGAGTACTCATGATTGGACAATGACTTCGACTGCGACGGTGCTGCGACTGTCGTAGTAACTCTTGAGGAAATAAGACAAAATTTATTAACAAAAAATAAGGAATCTATTAGAAACTTGAAAACAAGAACAACATATATATTTATTATATGGAATAGAAGTAATAATATTACTAGTTCAGTAATATTCAACATTAGGTTAAATTTCATATTTTCCTTAGCAAATTATAGCATCCGTCATTTCTCTTTTGTTTTGTAAAATTTCTAGTGAGCTAGCAGCTATTGTGAAGGATATCGATCATCGAGACTTAAGAAGTTGCTTCACAATTACAACAAAGGGAGATGCTCTATCATTTGGATTGCTAAATATTTTCTTAAGAGTTAGTGCTACCACAACATTCACTATCAATTTCTTTATGACATGCATTTAAAATCACGCATGGGATATCAAAGAGATTGGCCACCATAAACTTGAGATATATTTTCACATATAATGTTTTTTTTTTGAAAGAAATTCCACCCATCATAATTTTGAAAATTCTTGTGGCATAGAAGGTAATTTATGAATCAAAATATAATTTTTCTAATAGCAATTATATCAATTCATTATAAAACATACATTTATAAAAGATCAACAAAAGAACGTGTGTGTGTGTGTGTGTATTTTTTTTGAGAGGCTCTTGAAACATAACATGATCACTAAATGATGAAATGTCAAAATCAAGTATTCTAAAGGCTTTAGCAAATAATTATTTTTTAAGAGCAATCGCTTAGTATGTCACCATTAGACATGGTCACCACTCACCAGATATCCAAATGGTTACCTAATTATATGAGAATATTTGACTAAGCCAATCGATAAGTGAAGGCGTGAGTTGAAACTTCAAATGAATAAGCCAAGGGAATTTGTATATATAATTAACGATGATCACAACAGTATTTTTGAGAAATAACAATAGAATTCATGAAGAATAATATCTTGTGATTATTTGGGTGAACAATCACATGAGACTTGAAAAGCATGTTAAAGAAAATATATATTTTTTGAAATTAACAGTGAAAGTTCAATTGTCCTAACACGTAAGAATATTTACATATTCTATGATATAAAGGTAAGCCACATAATATAAGTTGAACAAGAAAAGATTATTGCTAGCATAATAGGCATAGATAAAGGCGAATCCTGAATAAGTCTTAATATATTAAAGTAATCCGTTGCACATTTTCCTTGTTGGTTCTCTATTTTATTTTGGAATTTTATTAGATCCACCATCGTTATAAAGATTATTTTAACAAATTCACTGTTAGATGGGTAACATTGGTCATTAGAGATAGTTATGTAATTACACTTACCCACACGTCTCCTATTTAACAGTGAATATGTGTTGCGACTTATCTCGGGTGAACCACCAAGGGTTCAGTTAAAGGATCACAAAGCCTAAACTTAGTTTGGTTAAAGGATTACTGAGCCTAAACTTAGCTTGAGTTCTCTCAATCTCATATCAATTCGCAACTTAGATTCAAGTTTTTTAGCATATAAATGATTTTTATTTAGAATCACTACTAATCGATTTACTGTGAGCCGATTAGATACCAAGTAAAGTGTTGGGAGAAATACGTAGAACTAGTAGAGATTAAATAAGTTCGGGATTTGGCAAAAAAAAAAAGGAAAAAAAAAGAGAGTTTGAGAATAGATAACTGTAATGTTCTTTCGGTTCCTTCTTTATTTTATCTTAAAAAATATTTTAAAAGCAACTCGTTCATCCGATATCCAAAATATCAGCCAATAATTAAAATAATAAATAAATTGCAATGATTGAGAAGATGTACTTAACTTGAAGCAACGTAATGCTATTGGAACCCAGTAATGCTGGTCTGGGAAGTCATGAAAGCACGGCAACTAGGATTCCAGGACTGCTGGGCTCTCCATTATGGCTGTGAGTACTGAGATGCAGACTGGCGACCCGGAAACTTGCCGAAGCCTCTATGACTTGCTGAAGAGCGGTCGCGACTACTGGACGATTCGCTGAAGGTTAGATCACGGGACACGAGAAAATTGCCGAAGACGCTGCAATTGATGATGATGCAGATCCGTGTTGACCAGGCGGAGCGGTATCCAAGCGAAGCGCGCCTGGAAACTGGGGCAGTCAGCAGCTCGACGATCAAGAACTCGGTAACCAGGTGCCGACGTTTTCTTCGAGACAGCAGGCGCGAGGAAGCAGAAACAACAGTGCCGTCACAGGATCAAGGTCAGCTCTTCGTTTGCACGCACGAAGAAGACAAGGCGACATAAGGGAGCGCCACAAAGCCGATCATTGCGAACCTTTTGACCTTTTTCCCCTCTTTTCTTTTTGCCGTGGATCTTTCTGGGGCCGCCTCATCTGCCTCATAACTCAGGTTGGGTGATAGGATCGCCTTCCTTATTTTAAGGTGTCAGTGTCTGTATTCCCTCACAATTTTATTTTTTCCAGCTCCCACTTGTTTCTTCTCCTTGAAGTGCTCTCTATTCTCTTTTTTTAATTGTACGCGTAATCCGAAAGAGCCACTTAAGGGAGTCCGCCACAGATGAAGACAAATTCTCTCTCTCTCTCTCTCTCTCTCTCTCTCTCTCTCTCTCTCTCTTACTCTCTTTCCCTCACTCTCTCTGTATCTCCCTTCTCAATCGTGGCCGTGTTCAATGTACTCTGGCCTTTCCTTGACTGCCAAATGTTGACCAGAAGACCACGAAGATCTGCTGGAGCAATTGCGGAACACCTGAACTCCTTGATGATTGCCGTGCAATGTGTAGCTTTGGCCACAACGAGGAGCAGCGACAACATTGCGGGTTCGACAGGAAGGAAGCAACCAGTCGTCGTCAATTTCATAGCTTTCTGGAGGTATCACGGCAAGGTCACCTTGTCGTCGGGAGGGAGGCGAGGCATTGGTCACCGTCCCGTGACGGCACGAATGGCAGCAAATGATGTGAAGCTCGGCCATGTGATGCTTGGCCGAACGCTCCTCACTCTCTCACACGTTCTTTTCTTCAATTCTTGCTCCAATAAGGCTCTACTTTCCAATCGTTTCTTGACCGAGAATTCGATCTTTCCTCCTTCAAGTATTTGTTCATAACTCCCTCCATTTTAAACACACGACCAGCTCTCCTTCCCTTTCCATGCCGGCCGAGATCCCCTCAATCCTCTTTTTCTTCAATTGTATTAGAAAAGTGGATATGCCAATTGCCAATATATGAGAGATCTTAAAAACAACAAAAATAATCTGCCCATCTCTCACACATGACTATTTTGGAATATCCTGCCGATTGCTTTCTTTGCTATGTGACCCAAATTATAAAGCTTTATTGTAATAATTTCAGCCATGAAGAGAATAATGGACTTGACCAAAGTTTAATGCTATTATGGGCTCAGTCCAATCCATTAAGTTCAAGAGCATTCATCTAAGTCCATCTGGAAGTCCAATGCAAATGCAATTAATGAAAATATAAACTAAACAATAAAGGTTCCTAAAATTATATGTTACGTAATTCAATTCTAAATTTTTTGTTTAGGGTTAATTTTCTTTGCAATAAATAAATTACTAGATCGTCAAAATTTAAGTGTTAACAATATGTAAAATAAATTTTAACACCCACAATGGATGTGACAAAAGTGAAAATTAAATTTTACACGCTGAGTAGGAATTCAATAAAGGAAAGCATAATTAAGCAATAAGCGTCCACAAAAGAATGCAGATGCGAAACGTGCGACTCATTGTGGTGTCCATTTCTGTATTTCTGCACCTGTATTAGACATCTGTTTTAACTGACTGTTGCATGAAAATGTTAAATCTGGTCTTGGCTCAGCAAGCTGCATTATATGAGGGAACAAGAGTTGGGTACGCTACAGCTGATGCAAATGTGTCACTCCGAAGTAAGTTTTGTATTGACACGGTACACACTCATGATAAAACACAAGGATAAGCCTACACAGGCTCCACTTGCTCACAAAAGCGCAACTATCGCAGTGCCAAATAGTCACTTTTCCTTTGCAGAAGTGACTTCTTAGTATGGTCATGAAGATTTCAGTACTGTAACTGTGGAAAACTTGGCCATGGAGGTGAAGAGTGTACTTTCATGTCATTTTCTCGAGAGTCCGCCTCTTCTAGCCCAAGTGTAGATGTGGCACTCCCCGTATGATGTTTCGGATTCTTAAGGAGATCGAAAAGTTTGAATCAAGTAAAGAAGATGATGGAAGAAGCAGGAACGCCTTTCCAGTGTAGAAGTCTACGTATCCTTTCTGCTCAAATCAAAACGAGCAGACTCAGTCACCACAGGCAGTTTTTTTGCTTGGGCTCCTTCTTGCCTTTTGGTAAGGCTCTACAGATCTGATTATTTTGTTGTAATGTTCTACCATGACAAAGCTTCAATGAGAAAACGCAAAGACTTGACAACTCGATGCACAGATTCGTAACCCAGCCCTTTCTTCCTTGGCTCTCGGGACTGTTACTGGAGGACGGTAATTACAACTCTTGACATCTAGCGCTCAGTCTTTTCTCTTTGATCGAAAAAAAAGCTAGCTGGATAAATATTACTAATTTTGAATGGTATGTTCATCTGACGGTAATTAAAGAAGGAAGGAAACACTTTTTAGTTATGACTTCTTGATCTAAGAAGTTTACGTAAATATTACTTTTTGCCAGACGGGGGAGTTAACAATAACTATAGAATTGAGATATTGTGGCTCTCTCTTTTAATAGTCCAGTATTAAAGGGTTAATTATCAAAAAAGTTTTAGACTTTTAGTTTGATCTTTTATGCATATTTAATTTTAAATCAAATTTGCCAGTTCTAGATCTTTTATGTTGGTCAATTTTTTTATCAAGTTTTCTAGGGGTCTATAATGGGAGAATTATCAAAAAATCCTAAACCTATTGCAATTGTGCCAATTTAAAACTTTAACTTAGTCCTAAACCTTTTACAATTGTTTTAGTTCATCTGAAAATTGGCCGGCCGGTCTTGGCCCAAACGATTTTTTAATTATTTATTTTTATTTTTTTCCTTCCTAAACTGATATACTTGTGACAAATTTACCCCGAGCCTCTCCGGAAATCCCAAACTGATATACGAGCCTCGCCCGGACAAATTTACCGCCATCGCGGCGAGGTTGACTATAAAAAAACCCTAAACTAGTACATTTTTGCCATGTGGCCGGGCGAGGCTCGCCCGCCGCCATTCCACCGCCCACCGCTGCGAAGCGAGCCTCGCCCGGCCGATGGCGAGGCCACCGTCGTCAATTTTGGCGACAAAGGGGCCTAGATGAATTGAATTGACACAATTGTAAAATGTTTAGGACTAAGTTAGCAAAAAAAAAAAGTTTATGACTGAATTGACATAATTGCAATAGTTTATGACTTTTTTGGTAATTCTCCCGTCTATATATATATGTGTGTGTGTGTACATATATACACACATGAGTTCATAACACTTCATAACACAATTGTTGCATAAGAAGAGAGATAATCCAAAAACAAACCACCTCATGCCCTTCGTGGCAATGGAGAAGCCCGTCTATTATTACATTCACGGGTTCCGAAAGGCAAATGATTCTCTAATTCTGAAAGACATGCAAAGTGTGATATGTATTATTTCTAAAATATCTTTTAATTAGTAATAACATGTGGAAGCACAGCAAAATTTTCATGCTATCTTATACAAGAAATCGCGTGAGTTTAATTAGTATGCTTAACGCTTTTTTCTATTAAAACCACTAGTTACCACTTTCACATGGTATCCAAACCAATATAATGCATTACATGAGTCTCGGGGGGAGAGCTGGGTCGACTAGTGCCACTACACCCATACTAATCATGTACATTATCCAAATCACCATTCAACTCAGGTTCACAGCCTACGTCATCCTCTCATCTCCACCATGGTCATGTCCAGGGAGGCCATCCGACCCTCTCAAAGTCCAAGCGTCTCACCATCTACATCAACATACTATGGGTGCGTTTGGGAACCACTTCCCAAAGCTCTTTGGGGGTCCAAAGCCCCTTGGGCAAAAATAAGGGTGTTTGGCAAAAAACTTTGGAAGGGACTTAATGGCAAAGCAAGTATTTTTAAGGCTGAAAGCCCAAGGCAGGTGAGGACTTGCCTTGGGCTTTCAGCTTTCTTGGCATGCCCATGCGACACTGTTCACCTTTTTTTTTTCCCTCAAAATTGTCCTTACGAATTTTTTGTTTTTCCGGTGCGTGCCCTTGGATGAAACACTGTTCATCTTCTCCGGGCCAACGACTGCTACAGGGACGCTGCGACCTAGGTGATCTTCGTCGGAGAGTTGGGCGACCTTTGCAAGTCACGGTGTTGCCGGCGACCATCACTTGTTGCACCGCGACCTCAGCACGAAGTTCACCGGGGTCACGCGACCCATCTGGTTGCAGGTCTGGTGGTCACGACCAGATTTGGTGCCGAAGGCTCGAGCGATGATCAGATCTGGGTTGCGTGACCTCGCCGTCCCCGGATCTGGGTCACGGCGGTGTCGCGCGATCTCCCGCGACCTCGATGCCCCGGATATAGGTCACCGGAGATCGAGGTGGCGTTGTGCGATCTCGCCGCCCCAGATTTGGGGTCGCCGGAGGTCGAGGCGGCGTCATGCGACACGCACGACCTTGCCGCCCCAGATCTAGGGTCGCCAGAGGTCGCCAGCGGTTGCTGGAGGTTGCCAACAGCTTCTGCCCTTGTAGGTGATTTTTTTTTTTTAAAATTTTTCTTTTGATAATTTTTTTTTTACCACAAAACTCCTTTGTAAATGTAATTCCTCAATCACCATTTTGCTTAAAGTACTTTACAAAGGGCTTTCAAAGTACAATTTACTAAACACAATTTGCATTTTGGAAAACACCTTTAACTACTTTCCCCAAAGTGGTTCCCAAACACAATATGTTAGAAAATTGGGGGAGAAGCTTAGGTAATCCAACATCAACCTAGACAGTGGAACTATATTTAACATTTATCGTCCCGGATATATATAACATTTTATATAACATGGTGCATGAGGTGAATCTATCCTACAAATTTGAAAAATTAAGGGGTGAGCCAAAATCCAGTAAATAAAATCGTATTATCACTCAAGTACAAGTGAATGACATAACATATTATGATAAATGCTTATCACTAATTAGCCAATTAATAGACACGTGTGCCTATATGTGTTTATATATGCATGTATACATGTATTATTTTCTTTGCTTCTCCTCCCGAACACTAAAGCATCTCAACTTTGAAGAATCCTACACACGTGGCATTGTTACCATTAATATGTGGGAGACGGAAATATATACTATAATTTTTTATTTAATTGTATAGAAATGAGAAAATGTTCAATGGTTGTAAAGCGCCATGTCAATCGCTCATGATGCGCGCGTTTTTTATTCATACCCCACAACAAATTGACACGTGTCAGCTGAGGTGAGATAAAAAATAATTAAAAAAATTTATTCTTCTTCCTTTACTGCCCACTCTCGTTTCCAAATCCGGTTGTCGGCTATGGACGACAATGAGAATAGCTAAGATACAAGTGATCTAATAAGATTAGCTAAAAAAATAAATTAGCTAAATGAAGATAGTTAATTAAAATGAAAAAGTCATCTAGAGCATTGATTGGTTACAGTTAAGAGAGGTCTGCAATGCATGAAATCATTACTAGATTATGTTCAATGTCACAAACTAAGGACATGTGGCTAAAATACTTAGTGGCATAATGAAGAGAGATATGCACAATTTAGGAAATGATCAACGGCTCAACTATAGGGTTTTCAAAATAGATATTTATTAACTTACCAAATCGAAATACAAATAAATTAGAAAATATTTTGAACTCACCGAAACGTTCTTTGAGAATTACTACATATTAAGAGAATCATGACTTAGTAAATTTTTAACAACTTATCCAATACCTAAGCTTGGAGCATATCTGTCCCTTTCTACCACTAATATGGCAGTGAATTAATTACTGTCATTCTATACCATTAACGTACATGTTAACATCCATTAATTTAATTTTAAAGCATTGATTTCGGGCAATCATGGTTGTGGACGATTGTCCATTGCGCCTTCTGCACTTCATAAAATTAATGACCTACATGCCATCCGAAGCTCCAAACTAAATAATATTTACCTTCATATCATAAATATTATTATGAAAATTCCTGATGTCACGGAATTAGAAGGGAAAAAGAACACTAAAGAACAAATTTAGTAAGAACTTCAAAAGCCAAGGAGAGAAGTGCCGTCCATAATCATTTTTTAGATTTAGTGAGTCCAAAACTGTACAGTAAAAATGTGGGGCAGAAGTACAGCCCAAGTGCCATAACTTGGTACGGGGGGATACTTAAGTGCCATAACTTCAAAACGGTACACTTTTTTTTTTTCTAGTGGGACACTTAAGTGCCACTTCCGGCGACCCTTGCCGGAAATCCTACGTGGCAGTATTTTATTATTATTTTTTGCCTACGTGGCTCGCCGGAGAGCCGAGTCGGCTCTAACTCACAAGAAATGACGTCGTCTGCATAATAAAAGCCCTAAATCTTCCAAAAACGACGTCGTCTCCCCAAATGCCCCAAATCTAAAACCCTAAATCGGCTAAAATCCCTATTGAAGTGCTCGAATTCAAGTCTTGAACCCTAATTTTCATTTGCCCAAAATTCCTTCATCGAATCTTGGAAATGGAGAGCAAGATTCACAGCAGCGCCTCAATTTCCTCTCACCGAAGCGAAGGAGAAGGCCAGCGTTTCTGTTTTTGTGGGTTACTGAGTCCAAGAAGAACATCGTGGACTCAAATCAATCCTGGGAGAAGATTTTATGAATGCGCCCGATATAAAGAAGCGTCGAAGTGCAAATACTTCAAATGGATCGATGCGAAGTTCTCTGACCGAGCCACAGGGGTGATATTAGATCTATTTCATAAAAGACAGCAATCTCCATCTGTGTTCATGGACGACTTGGACGATGTTGAATCAATGCAAGCTCAAGCGTCTTCAGTTAAACTTTTCAAGAATGAAGTCTCAATGTACGCTCAAGCATCTTCAACTAAACCTTTCAAGAATAAAGTTTCAATGATGAAAATTGAACGAAAGTGTTACCAAGCGTGTATTATGGTGTTGTTTTGTTGTCTATTGTACTTTATGATGAAATGTAAAGTACTTGAAAATTAGAAAAAGTTTCTTCGGCTGCCATAGTTAAAAATGGTGTTGTTCTGGATTAAACGTAGGGTTTTTTCTTTTTGAAAGATGCGAAGAAGTTTGTGTTATTCCACAAGATCATTGTGGCTTTGTTGTTATTTGTGCTGTCGTATGGAGTTGCCATAAGTTTACCATCATCTTCTCTGTTTTGATGTAGAATCATCTTCTTTGTTTTGATGCTGACCAATATATACACAAGACAAACATGAGTGATTACCCGAGTGCCATAAGTTGTATTTAGTAATCACGTAAGTGCTAGTCGCGATGAAAAAATGATCACTTAAGTGTCAAGTTATTATTAAAGTGATCGGTTAAGTGTCACTTGTAGTTAAAAGTGAACAGTTAAGTGCCATTTTTTTTTAGAATACGATCAGTTAAGTGCCAATTTTTTGTGGATTTTCTCTAAAAACTGTACCAGCCACCAGCATCGGCTGCACCACCAACCATCACCACTAGCCACACTACACACTAGGCGCTCCAGCCACCACTATGCTGGTGGTGTTGTTGCACAAGGTACTAGTGCAAGCTGAGCCTTGCACTAGCTTGCACCAATACACATGGTGTAAGATGTGCAAACTGCACACTTGTACCAGGTGTAGGTGTAGCTGCTTAAGCCTATAACTCCCACCACAAACTCATAATCACCAGGCATCACCACCAGCCAAACCAGCACTCTAGCCACCACATTAGCACCCCAACAACAAACTGACTACCACCAAATGTCACCATCCACCATCACCAGATACACCAGCACTCCAGCTATCACCACATAATACCAACATCAGCAGCAACAAGTAAAAGCAGAATCCATGATAAACAACAACATAAATTGACAAGCAGCGCAAGATCATTTCATTGATATTGAAATTAAGTTTGAGTTTGACAACATCAATGAATGACAAACTAAAGAAAAAAAAAGATAACCATCCATAGCAAGTCTGACAACATCAATGTTTACATAACTGTTTTGACTCCTAAGCTCCACAAATCCTATCACATCTCATCTCATCAATCAATATGCACAACACCCTCTGTTCGTGCTCCTTTCGATGGGCCTTTCACTTGATTCATAATTTTAGCACTCTTTCTAACTGGACGTGCAACTACTTCTTCAACCTTTTCAGTATCCACTGACTCAGATGGAGTTGCAAATGTCCTAGGCCGAATTGAATAAAAAGGAATTGGATCTGGGTTCTTTCTCTTCTTTTTTGTTGGCATAGTTGATGTTTTCTTTTTTGTTGGTGCAGCTGTTGATTCTTGAGTTGGGCCTGAGATAGGAACCTCTGAACTTCTCCCAGGCTACAAAAAAAACAATAAATTGTTAGCAAAAATCTATAGCATAAATTAAATTAAATGCAGCAATAAAACTTATATTGAGAATAACTGTTCCAGTACGCTCATCTGTGTAAAGGCCATAGCCATATTGTCTTAATCTCTTCCCAAGTGCCCCTCTTGTTTGAATAGGGGCGTCACTTTCAAGAACTTGTGATTTGTTGCCCCTTTTTTTTGCTTTCTTGGGCCCTTTAGCTACAGCCAGGGCTTCTTCGACCAATTGTTCAGCTAGGCATCTTCTAGATGGCCTTTGTGTACCTGCCCCTTCACCTGGCCTTGTTTTAGTTGTCATTCTATGTAGCCTTTCAACTTCAGTGACACCTCATTCTGTTGGGCCTTCTGGTGGTACTGGTAGTGGTACTTGTGGTGCCCCTTATAGTGATTCTTCTAGTGGCCCCTGTGATGATCCTTGAGGTGGCTCTTGTGATGGCCCTTCAGTTGGCAGTTGAGTTCCAACTTGCTTTCTTCGAATCTAAGAAAGAGGCTAAAAGATACCATAAATATAATATCGAGACATATAATAATATAAAAAAAATGAAAAAATGAATACAAATGGTTGAATTTACCACTTTGGGTATTTCTTTCGCTTTCTTGAAAGAACAAACACCGCATTGGCCGTGATGCTTTGCTTGGGCTAATCTTTTAGCTGGCCCTGATGTTGCTTGGGTTAATCCTTCAGCTGGTCATGATGCTGCTTGGGCCAATCCTTCACCTGGCTGTCTTCTACCTTGCCTTCTTCAAACAGGCTATTCAGTTTCATGACTTATTGAGGTTCTTCTTGTAACCTAATAAACACATTACATACAAGGCCAAATAGGATATTATGTACATTTTTATGATAAACAACAAGAAAGCAACATAAACATAAAATAAATTTCATGACTTACTGAGGTTCTACTTGTTGACTGAAGAACAGTCGACTCACTTGGCCTATTATGTGCATTTCTCCAACTGTCTCTTCACTAGGCCCTTCACCTTACCTTATCGGTTGTTGTTGCTTCCTCAATTGACAACCTTTAATATTGTGGCTTGCTAGACGACAATATGAGCACGTCATCTTTGCACCTTGCTTGCTCATTCTTTGCTGACCCGAGACCTCTCCCTCCACCATTCTTCATCTTCATTTTGTCCTTCCAATTTTCTTCTTCAGTGGCAAAGGTTGAGGTGCTTCATGATCCGTGGGCTCCCAAAACTTGCTACTTCTAATTGGCTGCATCATGAACTGATAGGAAGCAAGATATTTTGATTTATGGTACCAATCATCAATGTAATCATCTGTATTGTCGCCCTTCAATTGGATGGCACATATGACATGTGCACATGGAATTCCATTTACTTGCTATGCTCTACATGAACACTTCTTACTTCTTAGATTGACAACATACTTATCTGCACCCTTCATTATCTCATATCCGTCATCTCCATTCCAAATGGGATGATAATGCCTACTTGCAACCAAGTTCTTATCCAATTTCTCATCCAATTTCTTGGCAATCCTAGGACCATATTGTCTTGTCTACTTTGCAGCCTTATCTCTTTATTTCTGCAGTCGAGTCATAATCGCAACTCGTATATCTTCAAGCATTGAGATGACTGGTTTGCATCTGGCATCTATTATCTTCGAATTAAATACTTCACAAATGTTGTTGTTGACGTGATCACACTTGAACTCCTTACTGAAGAATGCCCTGCAAAATGCTTCGGTTCTAGTTGAAATAGGGTAGCACAACCTTCCTTTGTCAACTGAAGCAGTCCTTCTTTGGTTATTCTAAAGTCAGCCGTGTTTGCACTTTTTGCCAATTGCCAAAATTGCAATTGCAACTTATCCCCTTTATAGTTCTTTGCCTAATTTCCGTATATGTGCCGTGCACACATTCGATGTTCAGCATGGGGCAACAACTCCGCTACTGCCGGAACCAATCCTTGCAATAATTCAAAGTAAGAAATAATAGAGCAAATTACATGTTCATATTACAAAGCAAACTATTGACTAAATTTTCAAAAAGCAAGCATTACCTTTTGTTGGTCGCTCATAAATGCCCACCCTTCCCCGTTTGTTATCTCCAAGTCAGCCATCAGATTTTTCAAGAATCAGGACCAATTGTCTTTGTTCTCAATCTTTACAATAGCCCAAGCTAGTGGGAACATTTGGTTATTCGCATCTCTTCCAATCGCGGCCCACAATTCTCCCTTGCACAGGCCCTTCAAGAAACAGCCGTCCAATTCTATAATTCGTCTACAACCAGCTAAAAATCCTCGTCTGCATGCATCAAAGCACACATAGAACTTATCGAACTTGGTCCCATGATCAGGAAGCGGTCTCTCAATCACATCTACATATACTCTAGTTGTAAGGTTTTGCAGCCTACACTCTTAAGCATACTCCCACACCTGCCCATATTCCTTAGCATACTGACCAATAAGTATCTTTATCACCTTTTGCTTTGCTCTTTTGCACTGATTCCTAGATACATTGATGCCTACACGCTGCTTCACCAGCATCCTAAAGTTAGCAATTTTCATCTCGGGCATCACTTTGATCAGATCGAAGAAGTGCTTGGACAATCATGCACTTATTACCCTTTTATTTTGAAAATTAATGGAATAAGTGTGTTCCTCTTGATAGGCTTTAATCTGGAAAGACCCACTCTTCTTAACAAACGCACCGTAAATCTTCCATGGACAGTTTTGCTCCGAACACCTAGCTCTTACAAATTTCTTGGTATTTCTAATGAAATTAATATTTCTTTGTGCAGCAATGGAGTTCTTCGAGATAGCTTCCCTAAATTGTATCGCATCATGGAATTTTATACCTACTGACAAAGTAGGAGAGGCAACAGATGGATCATAGGAAGAAAACTTACTTTTCCTTCTACGCACAGCTCGTTGATCTTCTTCACCTTCGTCCTGGGAAGTTGCGATGTCGATACTTTCTTCATAATCTGTCTCTAGGACCTGGCTAGCAACACCAACATCTGCAGGGCCTTCGTCTCTGTTTGGATGTTCATCAGCTATATGCAAAGTTGCAAATCTATTTGACAAAAAGTCCATTTGTTTTTTCCTTGACTATGTAAGCTCCTCATCGTCGGCATCACTTAAGATTAATAAATTTTCAGCTTCAGCAGCCAACCCTTCATCGTCATCGTCATCATCACCGTCACTGGATTCAGCTACTTCCCAATCTAATTCAGTGATGGTGACATCACCCATGTCACAATCGCTCGGTGAACAAGATCATCCGTGCCCCTCTCCTCCCCATCCCGTCCATCATGCCCTACTTCATCCCTAACCTCGCACTAGCTTGAATACCATCTCCTCCTTCTCCTACTTGGGTGTTATCTCTGTCATCATCTTCGTCCTCACTATCACTATTGTTTTCAACAAACACTTTCGCCTCTTCGCCATGAAGATAATGATATAAGATATCCCTAAAACCATTATCATCTTCCAAAACTCTCAAACCATCTCTCAAGCCTTTTCCAGGAACACAGTACAGTAACCTTTGTACTCTACAAGGCAAAAATGTCACCATATCCCTAACAAATCCAATATAAGATGCTTTCTTTATATCTACAAAGATAGTACCCTCATCCCCCCCTCATACTCCCACTCATCCTCCCCAATCACAAAATCTCTACCGTAGTAAACGATGACAACAACATAGTCTTTATGCGCCATTTCTGCAACAAAAGAGGACAAATATATAATTAACTTTTGGGACCACATTCACAAAGGACAGACAATTGCAAGTGGAGGTCCCTACACTCTTTATTAAAGAAAAGAAAATAAGAAAGAGAGAGGGAAGATGCGATCACACGACAGCTGCAGCTTGAAAACAAGAGGCCTTAGGATAAGGACAAATAAAAATAAAGATGAGACCTGACAACTGCTTTGATTATGCCGTCGCATTCCTTTAAAATATGGAGAGATTCCTCAGCATGGGTCCTCAACAATGCAATTTATTAAATAAATATCCAGAAGTCCCCATCCCTACAACCTTTGCTTCGACCATGTCCAAAGTCCAATACTCTGAACCCTAACAATCACCAATCACCATCGCACATTTCACATCCGACCATTACAAATTACCTTCGCACATCACAGTTCAACACCCTAAATGAATCACACATCACAGTGGATGAGGCGACGTCGAGCCCTACACCGAGCCCTAATTTTCCCCCCGCCGAGCCCTACACCGAGCCTACATTTTAAGGCCGCTCCTAAACTATCAATTCGAACCCCCCAATAGGATTGTAGCATCACATCTAAGCCATAGATCTCACACCAAGCCCGAGCTTTCCCAGCTGACCCCCAAATTTCAAGTTCGAGCCCTAATAAACGAGTCGGAGCCCTAATTTCACCACAGGGGAGAGGAAGAAGAGAAAAAACCTGAGCAAATCGATGACGGCGAGCGATGACGGGAGCGACGACGGCAAGCGATGACGGCGAGTGACAATGGCGAGCGATCACCTGTGAACGGCGAGCTGTGAACGGCGATGGATGGAGAGGACGTCAGACCTGGTGTGAATTGACGAAAGGTTAAAATCCAAATAAACCAAACGACGTCGTTTAACACTAAGGAAAAACGACGTCGTTTAGTTTGGCCAAATGCACAATGGATGGGGCGACGTCGTTTTCGTCCTCCACGTGTGCTTTTTTTTTTTTTTTTTTTAAAATTGGCACATCGGTTAAGCATGTCTCTGGAAAATGCCACGTCTGCATTTTGGTCGGTTTTTGGCCGGATTGGCACTTAATTGTTCCATTTTACTCCAATAATGGCATTTAAGTGTACCATTTTAAAGTTATGGCACTTAAGTGTCCTTCCGTGCCAAGTTATGGCACTCAAGGTGTCCTAACCTCTGTGGCCTATGCTATTTTGGAGTGAATGCAAAAGCAATGAGCGTGTTTGGTAACGTTTCTGTTAAAAAATTGTTCCGGGGAGCATAAATTAAAAAAAAAAAGTGTTTCTGTTCCGGGGAACAGTTTTTGAACAAAAGAACACTTTGGTAAATGTAAAAAAAACTGTTACTTGAAATAAAAAAAGAACAGAAACACGTTTGGTAATTGCACTCAATTTCTGTTCCTAGAATAGAAAAAGAACAAATACGTTTGGTAACCGTACAAAATTTCTATTTTAAATTTTTGAAAAAATGCTTTTTTTTTTTAAATAAAGTTTAAACTTGATATTGAATTCTCATTTTCATGAAATGCTCATTAATTTAATTTTGTTTATGGTGAGTGAAGACAAACATTCTGAACATGATAATATGGCATACTTGGTAGAAAATTTTGTAAGTAAAGTTTGTATCAAATTTTTTCAAGTATTTTTTTATTTTTTATTTTTTATAACATATGAACTTGATATTGAATTCTCATTCTCATGAAATGCTCACCAATTTGTGCATCTATTCGAATATATCGACTATCTTTTAACCAACCTTTTACTCTCATCAAATCACATAAATTCACAAAAACATGTCTCTCCATCCTGAAGGCTTCATATATCCTATATGAATGTCCATAAACAATCTCCATTATCCAATTTGTTCCCTAGGAAGTCAATTGACGTGAAAATAATCAAAATCTAGATGAGTTCTAGATTCAGACTATCTTTTGAAGGGTAAACTCACTGTTCTTGATAATATAGCCCCTTTATTCGGAATCACTCAAACTGCAGGTGGGTGATTGAAGCCTACATCAGTCTTCGTTATAAATTTCGACCGTCATATTTTATAACAGAATTTCTTTTAGGTATGGGTCATTTTATATCATACCAATTACTTGATACGAAATAACGTTTTGTCTTATAGACATATAATTAGAATGACACAACAACATTAGAACTACATCGGCAAAGCCGCAAAGTTGAAAATATTCTAGATTATATTGAAACACCTACAACGAATATAAGACTGAATTAATAATTTCTCTTTGGTGACTGCACTAAGAGTCTTAAAATTTGCATTGCAAGTGTACTCAACGGGCTCAACGCAGAGCCATGCAGACTCTGCATCTTCAAGCTTGCTCTCTTGCGGAGTTATCCCTGAGACTGCATTGAATTGGATGTCTACGGGAGTTAAAATCATTGGAATCTTGAGCCGGCCATCCCCCACTGACCTGTCTCAATGAAAGCTCCCCTTTTCCATTCTTTGCTTCCAGAATACTCAACGTTTTCGACTTCCCACGGACAACCTCTAGCCCCTTCTTTGAGTACTTGGGTGCCACCACAATCTCGCAGAACATCCGAGTTTCACCATCCATTGGGCTTGTGAACTCCCGGACTTCCCTCGCCAAGTTCTATATGCACAGTAGGACATTGAAAGGTTAGTGTTCACGTTCAACTCAATCAACTTTATCAAGTGAAGCATTACAATACTGACTCAGCAATAGGAGACCCGCACCTACACCAGTGTTGTTTCAATTTTGAGGGAAGCCCGTGCTGAATGAGGCTTAAAGTTTTAAAAGCTCACGCTCCTTTTTATTTATCTGAGAATTATAATATATTATGGAATGTGACCATGGCATAACATTTAGCCTAATTCGCTCAAACTAGTTGACTCAAGAATGAGCTTCAATATGGAACTCTATGGATTTAAAAAATGAGGAGCCTTTTTCAGTTTATTATATTTGGACTCGGTGGGTGTACTATATAAGGAAATTCAAATTTTCACTTTGTAACTTGCATAATGAAATAAGCATATACCTCATCAATTTCTATGTTGAAGGCCACGATATCACCAAATGCACTGACTGGATCTGCTTTGACCGCTAATCTGTATGCTTGAAGAATAACGGCGGGGAAGCCACCCCACGAGGATTTGTATGCTTTATGATGATGCATGTAGGTCACTAAACTCGGATACACGATTCCATGCAGCATCAACATCTAGATAGTTATTATATGACATTTCCTGCAGCACCAATACATAATTCACAACAAATGAGAGATAGATCTGTTATTGTTACCATGATCTGTCAATGGTTTAAAAGAACTTTGCAGAACAAACTAATATTGTAGCTGCTTAGAGACTTCTAAAGAGCATCCAGTCTCATCTCAAAAACACATGGTTATGATACTAAAAGGCAGCCAATTAGTCCCCTGTATCGCTAATCTCCTTTGCAAAACATTGTTAGTGTTTCATTATACCTAAACCTTTTGCACGCTTAAATACACAGATAGTTGACCTGGAAAAGAAAAGAAACTAGATGCTCCTTAAGAATGATTTGTAGAATTATGTCAAACTGCTAACAAAACCAAAAGTTTAAGCTACCCGTTAGATGGAGTAATTTGGTATATAAATGCTCTATATTTGCCATCACTCATAGGCTAGCATTTTACCACAAATTGAAGGGTGGAAGATCATTATGTTGAAGAAGCAAATAAAGTGCCAGAGAGATTTGAATTGAGTACCTCCTGTTCTAATAACATATTGACTTCTTGAAGCCTTTGTTAATTTATCAAAAAGCTTTAGCTATAACATGAACATACCATCTATTATTTAGATTTAATAACAAGATTCCATTTTAGAAACCGCCTCCTCTATCTAATGAAGTTTTCAAAGCTAGATAATTACTAGATCCGCTGCAATTTCAACTTCCTCAAAAGATTGACCTTGATGTAAAAATATGACATCAAGGACTCACCTTCCATGATGTTGGATTGTGGTTGCAATACCACCTCCATTAACCTCAGCAAGACTCTTGTCCATATGCAGCCTTATGGTGGGGATTTTCACCATAATGAAGAGAACTTTTAAGAGATAGAGGCAATGTTAAGTAGGAGGGAATTTCTCTATCAAAAGGAAGAGTCGTCAACCTCCACATTTTCGGTTAAAAAACTAATAGGGTAACAGAACCTACTGAAATTACTGATTTCCAAAAGAAACAAACGAAAGGATACCATCAGAACCAAGTCTCTAAAAAGCCCCTTACTTGCATGTGTTTAGACCTACATGCATTTTTAATTGCCTTAGTGGCTATGACATCAATTGAGAACACGAACCAGACGAATACCTCCGGTTGTTTGTCTCCAGAGCCACTTTGACACTGCAGAATCATAGGAAGCAACACTTTGAAAGGCCTTTCAAGCAAGTTTTCTACGGAACTGTTGATCATCTCCATTACTCTTCAAGAACTCTAGCAGTGTAGGGTAGTCGTGTGAATCAACCACAACAAGGACATCTGATGATTATGTTAGAAGACAAATGCCAACATCAATTCAAATTAAGGGCATATAATGGTACTTGACGCAAAATTACGGAAAAATTTACCACATGCATATTGATACATAGAGGCGCAAAGCCAGCAACAATTCTACAAAAAAAGTGCAACATATTGGACATACCTACTTTAGTTTATAATTTAACAAGCATCACAAGAGCAATTGTTTAGTTTTAGCATAAAAGCGTGAGAGAAATCATTACCCAAATAGTAAGAAGATAATCTGGAGCCGCAATCTCAATGTAAAAGTTAACATGCTTTCAGTCAATTACATGCCTCGGTTACAAGTGCCGTTGTAGCAAAGTTTGCATGATATCCGTGAGCCTAGAGTGACAGAAGACACCAATACAATAATAATCCCTCACATGTCCAAATTTGGGCGAGCAACGCTCGCTTGGGGCTCGAGCACGAGGGCTCGCTCGAGTGAGCCTCTTGTAGATATGGGCAAGCGTTGGCTCGAGCGAGCTATCGCACTCGATCCCTGAGTAGCCGTCACCTAGATCTGCGAGGGGTGGCTCTCGCCGAAGCCCTCGTCGAATGGTGAAGGAGGAGCAACAGAAACTTACCTCGATTCAGATTCAGAAGCTTCAGCCGGTGAAGGAGCAGCAGCTATCGGCGCCGGAGAGTCAGCCGAGTGGGAGGCGCCGGAGAGTCAGCCGATGGTGAACTTGTGAGAGACGCCGGAAAAGGGAGAGCTTTTTTGGGTAGGGCATGAACGAAAGAGATGCCGGAAAAGATTGTTTCGTTTTTGTTCTTTTCAGCCCTCCAAGAAGTGTTTCTGGAACAGAAAAGTAATTTTTTTTGTTTCTTTTTTTTGTTCCAATTTTGTTCCGGGAACAAAAAAAACAGTTTTTGAACAGAAACGCAAACAAACACGTTTCTGTTCTTTTTTTGTTCCCAGGAACAAAAAAACAAATTTCTGTTCATAAAAAAAAAAAGAACATTACCATGCAGCCCCAATGTGGTCCATCTTGGACGAGATTTTGTCACAGTTCAAAGGTTGGAATTTCACACGCAGAACCATGCATGGCCTTATACATCAATCGGGCGAAGATGCTCCGATAAGGATCGCTCTCCCGTTTCTCTTTTAGGTATGCCAGGCAACTCTCCACCTCTGAATTGGCTTGTATATACAGTTCATGACATTTTTCCTGGTTTTGGAGTTCCGCTTCCGCCCTTCAGGAGCACAATCATGTCGTACCGTCAATTTACTAGTAAATGACAGTTGAGTTGAGTTGAGAACACCATACTATCAAGAGACGAATCGTTGTGGAGGGTGCTCTTGAATTGGTAACGAAGGAATAAAAGGCAGCTTTATGATCAACGTTGACTGTACTAGAATTATGTATCTTAGAAGGTTCGACATATCGAGCACTCTCCATCAGTTTTTTTTTTTAATAAAAAAAGACCATGAGAAATTAAGCATGATCGCCAAAATTGTTGTAATTATGGTTATAATTATGGTTAATGGATCAGCGAATTAAGATACATTTTTTCTGTTCACGTATCTCTTTTTGGATTCATGAATTTCCTATAGTTTTATGTTCACGTATCTATTGAATTCATGAATTTCCTAGATTCATGTATCTTTTAGTTCATGTATTTATTGAGTTCATGAATCTCTTGAATTCATGTATCTTTGGATACATGAATCTCTTGGATTCACGTATCTCTTTATTCACGTATCTCTTTATTCACGTATCTCGTGGATACACGCGTCTATTTAATTCATGTATCTCTTTAGTACATGAACTAAAATTCTCTATAAATAGATATGAGCATAGAGCTTCATAAGGGTGATGGTTTTTGGTTTTCCCGATTCGATTCCAAAAAGGAGCTTTGATGTCCTCTTCTACTCTTCTGATTTTTCTGAGTGTGCTGGTTCAATTAAACGGTTCGACTGAGTCCTGTTTGCATAGTGCTAATCCAAACAAGTTCGAGGTGTTGTATCTTGGGAGGCATAGTTCGTGAATCTGCGGAGCACCATTGGCAGGAACTAATCGCCTTAAGGAGATTCGGTTATCCGTACCTCACCTCCAATTTTATGTTATTTTTCAATGATATCTTATTTTATTCTTCTCCAAGAGTTGTAAGTTTACATAAAAAGAAGAATATTATATAGTTGTTATCGTCTTCTTTACATTCATGTTCTGATTGCAACAAACTTTGTGTATTCTCTGGATATAATTTCCAACAATCTTAAGGCGATTATCACTCACTGTTTGTTGTTCTTGTCAGATTATTGAGATGGTTGAAAACAATCAAGTGCCTTTCAATGTCCCGAATGTTTCAAGAGACGTTCCTATGGTCGATTCGATCGTTGCTATGGAAGATGTTCAACCCTCAGGGTTTGAATTTGTAGTAGCCAATGATACGAGCCCTTGGGCTAACACCAATTTTGGTGGTGCGGGTACAAGTCATATGACTGGTATGCCCGGGACTGTTTTTCAGAACAGTACAGGCCAAATGGCTTTTGGCTCCGTTTATGGAGGGATGGTTCAACGAACTTTGCCTACTGTGATGGTAATGCCTCTGGTTACAGCTAATGAGAGATTGTCTGCTGTAGTGATGTCCGAAGCATCTCTAGTGTCGAACACTAATGGCTGGTAGCTAGATACAGGTGCCGCAAATCACATTTATGTAGATAAACACATATTCTCATCTTATGAGAAGGCTGAAGAAAATGAGAAGCTTTAAATGGCTAACTCTGCATCGGCAAAGATTGTCGAAAGTGGAAAAGTGATCCTAGAGTTTACATCTGGTAAGGAGGTTGCCTTACTAAAAGATTGAACGAGACACTAAAGGAGATGGCTAACGCCATGCTTTTGAGTTCAGGTTTACCTCAGAACTTGTGGGGGGAGGCAGTTTTAACTGCAAATTATATTCTTAATAAAATACCCCACAAAAAGACAGGTAAAACTCCATACGAGTTATGGAATGAAAAGTTACCATCCTACAATTTTCTAAAAGTGTGGGGGTGCATAATGTGATTTATAACGGTAAGTCTAGACACATTCGTCGTAGACACAATATCGTAAGGTAGTTGCTCTAAATAGAATCATTTTTTAGACTTTGTAAAGTCAAAGGAAAATATTGCGGATCCATTGACAAAAGGTTTGTCAAAAGAGTACATAAATTGCGCAACCAGGGGAATGGGTTTAAGAACCTTAACCCAATAAAAAGATTCCAGGGTGGAATTGGAGATCCCATGGACTAGGTTCAATGGGACAACGCAAATTTTGGAAACTCTAGTGTGAGCACTGTCTCCCATTCCTATGATGCAACAGTGCTTTTCTACAGCGTTATTAAGGGTACGCTATGCGCTTAATGATTCCTATAACTTGGAATATAATATCCAAGTAAGATATGGTAGGATATTTTTAATAGGAATGCACCTATATGCGTGGAGCTAGCTGACTCTATGAAAATCTTTAAAGGCTAGATTTTCAAAAGCACGCATGAATCCCGAGAGGTTCAGGGCCGAAAGAACGAACACAACCGAGAACCAATCTTGAATTGGAAATACTCCGTGTGAGGTTTAATGTCTAGGATTACACAAACAACTGGCGATTCAAGGCTTAGTCCATCGACTAGTTAAGTAAGTCCGATAAGCTTTCACTAAAGAAGGTTCAAAGCGAAAGCTACCTATCTTGATGCGGTTTATTTCAACAGGCATGCTCAGATTTCTTCGAGTCAAAAATGTTTTGTTGATCCATTAATGTGGGGGATTGTTGTAATTATGGTTATAATTATGGTTAATGGATCAACGAATTAAGATACGTTTTTTCTGTTCACGTATCTCTTT